>CM070601.1:27316028-28516028 GCA_036346395.1 Hsuehochloa calcarea | reverse complement strand
TAGTAATCTTTGCATCAAGCAAGGTGAACAATGATTAGTCTATTCTCTCCCAAAAGTTGTATCATCCCAGTCTTCAGCTGTGCCATCCCACCCTCCTCGGTACAGTACTAACCCTGATGAACTAAGGTTCATCACATTCCTACAGATACTGTCTATGGTACCAATCTCTGGCATATCCATCCATACTATCATACAAAAAAAAAAGACTTACCTTACGTAACGAACGAAAACGACAAGAGAACAAAATTCAGGTGGTTGCTATTAATAACATTCGTTCTACAAGAAAAAGGAATAAGGACCTCGTCAAAAAAAATAAAGGAATATGTTTTTTTTTGGTGATAGTACATGCATAATAGCCTGTATGGTTAACTCTGAACTGCACAAATCATGGCGAACAATTCAAGGGTCATTTGCTGCTGCAGTTGAAAATGCAATCAGCCTTCATATTCATACTAGCCGCTAAGAACCTGAAAATCGGCTCCGATTGGTAGATGGTCACTAGGATGGTGATTGTTGGGCAGCCCTCCTTCCACATCGGCAGTATCCCCTCGTGGGAGGCAAAGTAGGCTAGTAGGTTTTATTGAACTGCCGCCCGACAAGAATGTTATTAATAGCAACCACCTGAATTTTGTTATTAATAGCAACCACCTGAATTTTGTTCTCTTGTGCAGCCTTTATGCTGCGAATGGAGGAGAGCCGGAGTTCACGAACTGCAGTAGCATAAAGGCTGCGCAATTTGATCTGAGGAGCTTCGTCCATAGATTCCGAGTTGGCTGATACAAGGTAGTTGTATACCTGGAAATGGTAGTGACAAATTAGCTGAGGTGGAACAAATAACATATTTGAGGCGAGGTGGCATAAGAAATAAAATTGAGTCATATTTTCCTAACTAAATAGCATGAGGTGAGGAACATAATTCATTCTCTCTTTTTTGTATAAAAAGCATGGTGGGCTTAAAAGAATAAAGCAGCTATTGGACCACAAATTTCTACTCTCTACCAGAATAAGTTCATCATGAGAACAATTTGTGACACACGACTGGAATAAATGTTAGCACAAGCATAAAGTTTCTAATATCTTTCAGTAAAGCGTGGACCTAGAAGAATGACCGTTTGTTTCAAACATTTGCTTCGAGTCATTTGTTCATAAGTCACGTTGCCCAGATTAGATTGACGAATAAGATAGTCTCAACATACGCTGTTGTCAAGTCTACAAAGTATTTGACATTAATCTATGTCTAACTAGATTCTGTATTACACTGAATAACAATAATCATAAAAATAATAGCGAGAGCACCACATGACACTTCGGAAAGTCTGTAAGCTTCGGAAAGCAATGCAGGAATGCAAGCCATACCTTGTCACCAGGGATAGAGTTGAGGTGACCAGCAATGACCACAGAAGGCTTACAGTTAAATTTATTTGAGATAAGTTTCTCAAATTGAGAATCTCTCAAAAGAAGATACTTAGCTTGAGCCAACTTTACATCAATCCATTCTGGGTCCCTACAAAATCAGGATGACATGAACAAGGAATCCAAACATGTGCTGAAAACTACCTTCCAACGAATACAGATAGATAAAAAAAAAGAGAGATACGGGTCAATTACGAAAACATCTTCAAACAAGAGAAGAGTAGAGAACTTGGGCTATTTCACTTGCCAATAAATATGTGTGTTTGCCACAATTAGAATATGATCACAAGGATGTTAAGCTTGAAAGCGGCGAGTAAACCAACACAGTCGCACTCAGGGGCGTAGCCAGCCATGGGGCAGGCCTCGGGCCTGGCCAGCTACTTTTGGCCCAAATCAATTTTTTCTTGTTTTTTTGCTGAATTTGCTATGGCAATTTCACTCTGGGCCTCGGGCCATTGTCTCAAAGGTCTGAGGCCCAGATCCGCCCCTGGTCGCACTTCAATCTCACACGTGGATCATTTGGATCTCCACGCTTTTTATTATCTGCCTCCGCACTAGATTCTGAAAAGGCATCATATAGAATAAACATAAGTACAACATCAGACCAGGAAACATATCCAGCCGAAGTACAGAAAAAACAGCAAGAACATGCAATAGGAAAAGTCTATGTCCTACCTAAAAATGATAAATAATGCAGCTCCAATAAACAGAGTAGTTAAGACAAGACCATAAGGAAAATCAACCCTTGGTGAGTGTTCTACTTAAGCCATTGAGTTTTGGTTGTTTGTTGAAGTTTTTTTAGGAAGTACTTGTAAGTAGCATGTCTAGCCCAGTTCACAACTTCGAATGTCCACATTCCACGGAAGGAATGCCCACTATGTGATGCACATGAGATTATCAGGTTGAGGGATGGTTTCTTTACCTTCTGTTGACGAATAATTATTTGAAGGAACACTATTTACATGATCACTAGGAACATATTTTCCCACTAAATCATTGTAATGTTTTCCTTCTGGACCAGTTCCACACTGCAAATGTAACAAATAGTCAAGAAAAAAAGGGATTATGCAGAATATTACAAGACACTATGTTTTTCATGTTCCGCTTTCTCAATGGTTAGCTACTTATTTAAAAGAAATGAGTTTTCAAATTGAAAACACACAACTAAGATGATTTAACGTTCATATGAAAATGACGGCAAAATAAATTGAGGGCAAGAAAACACATATAATTGGAGGGGGGAAAGTTCAATAAGGACATTGTCCTGAAATTAGTACCTATTATAGCATCTATATCAGTTAAGAGAATATGTCGACCTTTTTTGTTTATAGAATATACCACATCCATCCTGTTCGTCCCCGGATCGCTGAATGTAAATACTTGAATATCCAGAATTTTCCATGTTTTTCCTATAGAAGGTATCATACTCATCCAACTCCTGTGAGAGACATATATTGCTTACAAGCATGTACCAATAAAAGTTTTCAAAAAAGAGAATGATCTAAAATATACATAAAAAGAGGTCATGCCAAAAGATTGCAACAATATCACATATGAACTGTAACATCCTCAAAAAAATTTAAAGAATAAATAAATTAATTAATTGCTTTGTGCAAATTGGGCCTAATGGACCAAGTGTGGGGGAAATGGGTTCAAATCGGACTCTAGACGGGACAAAACTAAGAGAAAAGGTAAACCGTAAAAAAACCGAGAAACCCTGCGTGGCTGCGTGCCATCTAGAAAAAAGGAAAGGAAATAAACTGCCGCCACCCTACTCCATTGTGCAACTCCTCGCCTCATCGCATGTGCAAGAACGGCTGCCGTTGCCGCCACATCCCTGCCTCGGTGCCACACAACAAAGGACAGGAATTGTGCTGTTGAATCCCCTGGTGACAAGGAACAGAAGGAATTGTGCTGTTTTAACCCGTGTTTAATCTTCCTAGGAAGTCTTGTCAATCGCAAAAGCTAGGGTTGCTGAATTCACGATTGGTAAATTGTATATCAAACAAAAATTAAAGGCTGTTAGAGGCAGAATCATAGAAATATCTAAACTGAAAAGTAGTAGAGAATTTGCCTAGCATTCCATCAAGCTAACAAAACACTCGATGCAGTTAGGTGCCTCTGGAAGTTCAGTGTCCTACAAATAGTCACAATCGAGCGGTGTCACGGTATTTAAATGGGAATACGATTGAATCTGGTCATATAAATTACTAGAGACAGATGATTTTTTTTGTGTGTAAAATGCATATATCCATATTGCACTCACACTTGAAATTTGGAGTTATTATGATTTAGCTATGATTTTCGCAAGCCGCACTGCTAGGGAGAAAACAGAGCAGTGTTGCAACCCAGTTTTGGGAAAGGAGGTGTTTTCTGCATTGAGGTTGGCATCGCCGTTGTGCCAAGAGTCTTGTTAAAACGGTAAGTGACGTTGCAGTGTATAAAACATTCTGGTCTATTATGCTTTAGTTGTTTTTCTATATTTGAGATTGTGAAGTGGATTTTGTCATCCATACATGATTTCCCAAATGCATATTCGTGAAATATTGAATTCATATTTGAGTTTGTAAAATTCAAGAATCACTAGTGCACTTCAGCTTGATGGAAAGGTAGTCAGATTCTCTAGAACTTTATAATTCTATATTTCTATGATTCAATCTGGAACGACCTTTATTTTTTGAGGAAACTGCACAAAACTATAAGTATTGTGACACATGTTGCACAGAACTACAAGTTTAGCCAGTATTCTCACAAACCCCAGATATTGTGCCCAATTGTTTCACTTACCACATACCCGTCACCTGCCAGTTATCTCTCACATGAATGGTCCATCTGCAGTGAAACTGGGGAGGATAGGAGACACATCAGCAAATGGAGGAAGATGACTAAGCAACCAGGATGGAGGAGTGGTGGTAGGGCTCACATGAATGGCCCACCTGCAGTGAAACTTGGTAGGATAGGGAACAAATTAGCAAACGGAGGAAGATGATTAAGCAGCCAGGATGGAGGGGTGGTGGTAGGACTCACGGGGCAAGTGGGTGGAATGTACAAAAGGGCGCAAAGTGAAATAATTGAGCACAATATCTGTGGTTTGTGATAATACTGGCTAAATTTGTAGTTACATGCAACATGTGTTACAATACTTGTAGTTTTGTGTCATTTCCTCTTTTTTTTGTTTAATCTACAATGTGCCAATCTGGAATTCTAGCAAGTAGCAACCCTGGCTTTTGCAATTGTCACGAGTCACGACCAAGGATCAAAATCTCGAAACCAGAGAAAAAACGCCCAGTGGCCGGTAACCGGAAAAAATCAGTCAAAATTCGAAAATGGAAAATTGAATTGGCAAAGTTTTAAAACCGGTTACCGCCCAAAACCGGAAAAACCGCTTCAAAAAATTGGAAAACCCGCTACCAAAACCGGAAAAAAATAGAGAAGTCCTTTAGATTGAGCTAGGTGGGCTTTGTATTGATCACAGGTGTATGTTTGATGATCATATTCTAACAAATGATTATACTAGCTAGGCTTGATTGTCTAAAAAATGTTGGGACTTGCTCATACAAAAATTCAAGCATATTTAGCTAGTAGAATAGGTAATCTAGCACAAAAAAAAGTCTAAACCAACTTAAGAAGTGCATTATGTAGTCATAAATTTAAATTTGAATTTGAAAAATTTCGGAGTGGTTTTTTTCCTTGGTCACGACTACATAGGAGGATTAAACACTAATTACCGCCTCCAATGAAACCCATAACGATATATTGGGTCGTTACCTACAAGAAAACAACGAGACCAGCATACTCGGCAATCAATTCTTCTTCTCTTCCTCTCCTCTTCTCTCTACCCTACATCTACCCACTGTCCACAGCTTTCTTCTTCCTTATGTTCCTTGCCACGTAGGGGCAATAACAAGACAGCACAACTCCCTTTCCATGTGCGGTGTAACATCCTAAATTTTGGTCTTAAAAATATACTTTAAATTAATTAATTCAAAGTGTTGGTTTTGTTTTGGAGTTTTCGTAATTATTTAAATCCAAATCCGAAATTCAAATCCAAATTCCATCGTCTCAATTCAAATCCCGTCTCTGAAATCTAAATTTGAATTTTTTGAATTTGAATTTTTCCCACGAATTCTCTCATGGGCTGAAGCCCATTTCTCTGAGCCACGCCCATCACCCCGCACCCGTGTCCCGACTGTGACATGCTGCGCCCATGTGTTCCCTGGTCGCGCCTATGCGTGCCCGAGCCGTGCCCCGCTCGCGCCGCCCACTTCATCATTGTCGCAATCACGCCCCGCCATTTACACCATTGTCATTTCTAAATTAAAGACAATAACGTCTTCGTCAATTTCGCTCGTGGCTACATCCGTTCAAACTCCAGCCAAGCCTATAAATTGAAGCTTTGACACCCCTTCGCACCCCCTCTAGCCCCCATAACCTTCGGAGCTCCGTCGTCGTCGAATTCATCATCTTCCCGAGCGCCAGCCACCACCTCGCCTTGTGCTCTCGTCGCTTCCGATGAGATTTTGGAATCCCCAACCACGTCACATCATGTTCCCGAGTACCTTGAACATTTCCCCTCAATCAATTTTACTTTTCGTCGCAGTTCGTTGCCAGATTCCATCGGTTTCTTACCTCCCAGCCGAAATACCCCTGTCGCCCGATCTTCTTCTCTGGTGAGCCCCGAGCCATGCTTTGTGCATCATCACATGTTCCTAGAGATTTCCCACCTTTCCCCCCTCTCCATTCTGCCGCATCGTCACTGGGGCAAGCCGCCGCCACCATCTCCATCACCATCGATGCCCTCGGGCCACCCCAACCCACCAGGTGCACTCCCTGTGGCCGCGCTGTGCTCGTGCACATACCGCCGGCGGCGGCACGTGCCCGAGCCGCCTCCCAAAGGTTGGGACCCCATCGAGGTTCCATTTTGGCCGCGGCCAGCCGTCGTGTGCCCTTGCTCTATTTTTCCTTCCCCTGCTCTTTTTTCTTCCTCTCTATGACAATATGGTCCCACTTGTCATCCTCTTTATTTCTCTCTTTTATGCAAATAGCAAATGTGTAATACTTTTGAAACTGGAAACATAATTTGGAAATCAAAGGTGCAGAATGTTCAAAGGGGACCTGCCTTTGTCGAAGTTGGAGGTTAACGCGCCCGGTTGGTCCAAAGTGGCTTCGGCGGCGGCGACCTCCACGTGCGAATCGAGACAAAATAAATAACCAAAAAATAAATAAAATCTAAAAATTATAAAATTAGTACCATAGAGAGATTATGAATCTACATGAATTTAGGAACAAGAATCAACCGATTCGGAGTTAAATCTTAAGAGAACGAACTCGGAAGATTTCTTAGAAAAGGAAAATCTTGAAAAATGAGAGAGAGGAATATTCCTTTCGGTGTTAATATTACAAAACCTTAGTGTATGACACATGGGACCAAGTGTTATTGCTTTATATGGAAAGAGAAATAAAGAGGATGACAAGTGGGACTATACTGTCATTGAGAGGAAGGAAGAAAGAACAGGCGAAGGAAAAATAGAGCAAGGGCGCAGGGGCACAAGCGCACGGTGCCGACGGCACAGGGTGGCAGGCCGACGGCCAAAATGGAACTCCGGCGGGGTTCCGACCTTCGGGTAGCGTGGCGCGGCGAGAGTGGCGGCGGCAGGCGCTGGCGCGCCAATGCGCCAAGACGCATGAGCACGCGGCACAACCACGATGAGTGCACCAGGTGGGTCGGGGTGGCCCGAGGGCGGTGGGGCGCCGGCGCCAGCGAAGATGGTGGCGGCGGCTTGCCCTGGTGACGATGCAGCCGAATGGAGAGGGGGGAAAGGTGGGAAATCTCTAGGAACACGAGATGACGCACAAAGCATGGCTTGAGGCTCACCGGGGAAGAAGATCGGGTGACATGGGTGTTTCGGCCGGGAGGAAGAAAGCTATGAACTGCAACAAAAAGTAAAATTGATTGAGGGGAAATGTTCAAGGTACTTGGGAACACGATGTGACGCGGTTGGGGATTCCAAAATCTCACCGGAAGTGACAAGAGCACAAGGCGAGGTGGCGGCAGGCGCTCGGGAAGACGATAAATTCGACGGCGACGGATCTTGGAGGCTATGGGGGTTAGAGGGGGTGCGAAGGGTGTAGAAGGGGTGCCTTAGAAATTCTCTTAATTGGAATTTGATCTTTCCCAATTCAATTCCCAAAGGTGGGGATACAACCGAGGTAAATTATTTACCCACCACAAGAATTGTTAGAGCATCTGTAATAGTTTGTTTCTTAGCTTGTTACTAAGATGAGAGAGTACTCAATCTAATAAAAAGAAACAAACATTCCAATGAATTATTTCTTGAGTTTGTATCTAAGACTTTTAATTGTTATACACAAAATAAGTTTTTAAGTAACAAGTAAGTCTCCAATAGCTATTTTGTTGTTTCTTGTGTTTTGGTATCAACAACTTATTTGTTTCTTCATCTAGAAACAAGCTTATTTTCTCCCCTCACCATCTCTCATTCACACCACCTAAATGCTGATATGTTCATCCTTTAGTAACAAATGACATGAACTACTGTAGATGCTCTTAAGAACCACAGTACTCCTCTCAAAGCTTCAATGTCCATGGTCTGGTTTACGATCGACAAGCATCGCTCCCTTTGCCAGCAGGTATTGAGTGAGTTCGTGCGACATCTCCTCGATAGATGCTACCCTGTTCACCATCCTCCCATCGTGGCCGGTGAATTCGCAACACATCCTCGGGCCCCTGCAACCGCTTATGTAGTGACCACAAACATTGTGTCGGCTTCCTCTCATTCACTCGACCGTAAGCAGGTCCTCAATCTGAACGACGGAAGCTGCGGCCAATTACCTACGACGGCAACTTGCCGACGTAGGTAATCTATGTAACCTCTAGTAACCACAAAAATCAATTGTTTTTTGAACCGGAGGAAGTAGCTACTGCTTCATCCTCTTTGGTTAATTATCTCGTTGCCATCGGTTGCCGCTTCATTACCTCAGGATTGACTACGGACGACACGAGGGAGTTGGCGTATCAGTGGCGGATCAACCCCAATGTTGTGGGACTAAGCGGCTGTTTGGTTCATAGTCCCAATGAACTAATCTAAAATTTGGTATAGCTAAAAATTAGGTGAAATAACAAAATTAGCAAAAATAATGTTGTTTGGATTGCGACTTAGCCAAATTTTTCGTGAACGATTTACTCGCACTTGGATTGCCCACGTGTGACGTTGGATTTCGTTGGCATTACCATTTTTTTTTTGTCGTTACCAAATATTGGTAGAAAACTAAATGATAACCAATTTTCATTGGTGTTGCCAAAATTTATTTTGGTTCATGTTGATAACAAGCCAAACAGGCGATGCCTAGGAAAGGAAGCTTGCTGGTGAAGAATTTTACGGTATGTCGGTGCTGGATTAAGGCAATACAAAGGATTGAAGTACGGTAGTCAAGGTTGTCAGAATCAAATCGGATCGAAGGTTTCTCAGCAGGATCGCGAAACGTAGGATTGCTGTAGGATCAAAAATTCTATTTGATTCTATGAAATAAACATTTTTTAAAATCCATTCTTGTATTTTAACACTTCTATATTTTTAAAACTATAGTTTTAAATTTTTTTTTGTTTACTCAAATGTAGTGCAAATGAAAGATCATTTGTTATTTATGCACATTATAATGGACATGAAGAAAAAAAAATTTACAATGAAAGAGACATACACAAATAGTTATTTATAAGAAATCAGTAAAATCGGGTAGGATCGTGTGAAAAATTTAATCACGATCCTACAATTTGTTAGAATTGTGAAAATATTAAGATTGTGCCAAATTAAGACTTTATTATATGATCGGATCGGTCCAGTCAATCTGAGTCATAAAAACGTAGGATCATATGACTATAATCGAGTTCTGACAACTTTGATGAGACCTATTAAACTTCTAAATCCAATTTGTAGAAAATTGGAATTGAAATCCACGTCAACTTCAATCCGTGGTAGGTAACAGAAACATAAGGGGAAAAAACCACAGGGTCACGTGACCTTAACATACGAAACTAGGAAAAAAAAACCCAAAAGAAGGTTGAGAATGCAAAAAGTTATCCCTACAAAGCTACGACTCAATTTGCATACGTTTAGGGCATATTTGGTTTGATAAATAGATGAGCTAAGCCAAATTTTGGTAATAACCCTAAAATTTAGCTACTATTTGATTTAGTACCAAAATTTAGTATTGCCATACAAAAATTAGCAACACCCGTATTGCTGCACGCCAATTCGCGCAAGCAAATCGTTTGCCCTGGTTTTGGCTTGGCCGAGCGCCCCTCAGCCATGACGTGGCAAGGGTGGTTGGCAGCCATTTTGGTTTGGTTATCTGAGTTACAAACCAAACAGCCTCTTATTCTCAAACAACGTCATCTCCATGACCTCATGATTATTAATCCCAATACTCACAGCCACTCGTTCGATCCAGCTATTTGAAAACCTGACAGTCACCATAAAAAAACCTGACAATTTATCAAACGAACTAGCTAGCCGTTCTGCTGTCAGACGGCACGTCACGGGCAGGTCAAAACAACGCACTAGCCACAGTTCCTACAGCGCTACAGCGACTAACGAAGCGGACGCAGGCGGCGACGCACTGGAATTTCGAAATCAAAACCGGTGCTTCGCGTCGCGGATCGGATTTCAGCCATCCGCCGAGGGGGAGCGGGCAGGGCATCCCGCGCGGGCCCGCTCGAATCAGGCCACCGCCGCGGAGCGCGGCCGGCTGCCCGTGGCGGTGGTGGTGGGCGGCGGCAGGGGGCGGGAATGTGGCAAATGGATGGCCGCGCTGTCCGTGCGGTCTTCGGCTCGTCGCGGTCTCGGCCTCCTCGTCTCGTGCCTCCGCATGCGGACAAGTTGAGGCATTTTGGTCGGCACGCTGCTACAGTCGCTGCCCCCTCTGCGGCCGACTGCTCCGCTGGGTTTTGTGTGTCGCGGGTGGCCCATCCGGCTTCCCCCTGCGTGCAGCCTCTCCTCGACTCACATCACCTACCTACAGTGCTCTTTTTAACCGCATGCTACAAACTTAGTATCGTCATCAATACCCTCAAGGCCTCGACAATAAGAGATAAAGCGATTCTTTTTAAATCAAAATCGTTGATTACGTCTGACAATAATATCTCCTCTAAAATTCATGTGAAATTTGTCATTTCAAGTACTCCCTAGAGTTACAGTAGAAAGTAGTACTCCACTAGCTGCACCAAGTACACCATTTGCATTTTTAAAAAGATTGGGTTTTCTTTAAAGGAGAGAAGTGAAGAGTTGTCGCGGAGACCGAGGGGGTGCATTATTGCACACTCATCGTAGGCTCAACTCCGCAAGGATGGCAGTAGAGGACGCTATTATTAACCCCTACTCAGTAGGAGTAACTATCCTTTCTGCAATCAAATCAAATCGAGGAGCCAAGTAGCGAAGCAATTAAAGAGAGGAGAGGCGTTAGTTAATTTTACCGAACCGTCTCTCTCACTCTCTCTACCTAGCCTTGCTAGGCTAGCAGCGGCAGTAGGAGCTAGCTCCCTTACACGTCTATCTGTCCGTCCACGCGGGGGCGAGGCGTGAAATCCAAACAATGGCGGTCGAGATGGAGCTGGGCTTGGACCGATCCGCGGATCTGTAAGTACGTGCGGTGCGGTGCGGTGTGGGGGTTGGTGCGAGATGGGATCTGGGAGCAGCAAGGGGGCCTCGGCGTCGTCGTCGGGCGGCGGCGAGGCGAAGAAGGGGAATGGGAAGGGGAAGGGGAGGACCCTGCTGCCGTTGCCGAGCTCCTCCTGCTTCCGGGGCTTCACGCCGCCGTGCGACGCTTCCTCTGCGCCGCCGCCGCCGCCGCCGCAGGCTGAGGTAACCAAACTGCCGCTTCGTCTCCGTGCGTTTCTGTGAATGTGATGTGATGAGTAGTTGCATCGGGTGAGGGAATGGGGTTTCCATAAACGGTCAGTGGCAGATCTCGTGTTTGTTGATCGATTGTTTTTAAAAAAAATCTTGCCGAGTCTTGCTTCGGGAGTTTGGAATTCTCCCATTTCCTGGGGGGATTTCTGCAGACTGAGAGGTGGGAGTTTCCTGATTCAAACCATTATATGATTCGGTGAATGATTATTTTATAGCCGTGTTAAATGTAAGAGATATGTAGTTTCAAGAGTTGGATCCTCTCTTTGTAATCGCATGGTACATTTGATTGTTTGCAGTCTAGCAAGGGTGGGGAGACTGCAAGCGTGCCTTCACTGACTCACACTGACAAATCAGATGAAGATGCTCCCGTGATTCCTAAATCTCATCAAGGTGAAGGGTCAACGGCGCCTTTATCAGATAGCGACAGAGAACAAGATGATGATTCGCAGAATGCCACTGCCACCAGCACCACAACGGAGGCCGACCCATCGCCAAATCGATCTGACAGGTCGCGGCCACCTTTTGGTTTCAACTTTGGGTTGAGTAGAGCTGTCAGCTTGGGATCATCAGTAGCCTGCTCCATTCTGTCATCTGGCCTCTCCACTTCATCTAATCCTGTTGGAGGCCATGGAAATATGGACAACTGTTCTGATGCAGATATCTCCCAACCAGGTGGTGTGTCGACTGCCGGGATTGATTCAACTCTGGATATGCTTAGAGATAGCGTCACGACGCAAGCTAGAGCGGCTCATCAGGTTAGGAGAAATTTGCTAGAAGATGCTAATTTGAGGTATTCCTACAGAAGGACGGGATCCCAGGAACCTTTTGAAGGAAGTGTTCGTTTCGGCCGAACGCTAAGTGTTGGACGGCTTCGTGACAGAGTTCTCAGGAGGACTCCGTTCTCAGACGGTTTATTCACCCCGTCACTTCTTTATGATAGGGCAGTGTGGCCGTCAGGAAACGTTAGTGCTAGGCAAGATTCAGCAATGATGCAAAGGACTAATTCAGACAGAAGTTCAGAACTGCAATCAGATCCTTCAACTAACAGCATGTACAATTCCGGCTCTGCAACTCTAAGAGAGGCCAGTAATCGGGATCTACTGGAGCGCAGATCAGCTTTTCTTGAGAGGAGGAGGAGGATACGATCTCAGGTGGTCTGGAGTTCAATTATTTTGAGGCTTGCTTATTTACCTGCACATATTTATACCTTTTGCTTTCTGAACAGGTGCGTGCTCTCCAAAGATTGGGCAGCAGGTTTGAAAATTTATCAGGTCATGAGAGATCATGCATATTGTCTGGTCAGCATAGAACAGGAAATTGCCACTGCAGAACAAGCAGTCGACCAGGTAATTCTGATGAAGAAACCAGCACAAGGGCTAGCATATCGAGAATTGTTATGCTAGCAGAAGCACTATTTGAGGTATGTCGTGCAGTATTTCTAGTCATTGCTGTTTTCCTTGACTGGAGAAAGATACCAACTTGCACCCACATGGTTATGCCTCTCATAGGTTCTGGATGAAATCCACCAACAGTCTGCTGCTTTATCCTCAAGACCATCATTTTCTTCAATTGGATCCGTTCCTGCTCCAAAGGAGATCGTCGAGTGTCTTCCTGTAAAAGTGTACAGGAAGCCATCAAAACACCAATCTGAGGAGGCTGTGCAGTAAGCCATTAAGCTTATTTAGAAATCCTTTTACATATTGTTTCTTAATTATTTTTACTTTAAGCTTCTTATGTTATATGTGTTACTGTTCTGCAAATAGTGTTCATTCATGCATTTTTGGTCCTACTCAACAACAAAGCATCCATGCAAATGATGAGAAGTTAATACCTGAAATATCAATACCCATGTTCTGTTCTTTATAGCCATTATAATTTGCCCACAAAATTCAGTGTCTAAAACTCAATCATACGGACAACAAGTGAAGCAGAGGCTAGTATACAGAAGGATTTAGATCCACTGCCTTTGAACTGCAAATGCACACACTTGGCTGAGCCATGATCACAAATCAAGTGCTTGGATGAAGGCATGGGGGATTTGCTGTGTTTAGAATTTATCACAAGACACTCTAATTTTCTCATACACACCAATCTACCATTCAAGCCCCAGTCAAAATAGTTTTTAGGAGTGGAAAGGCATGTCTGTGCCTTCGTAATTGAAAGGCAGGTGATCCAAATACTAAGCAGAATGTATAGAAAGTGTGCCTTGGACACCAGTCCTTGCAAGATAGCACAGCTGCTATTCCCTCAATTGTGCATGTGGTGTGTACAGTTGCCATTTAAGCTGCTGGTTCATTTCCAGCTGTCTTGCTCCTGTGCATTTTACAACAGTGGAATGCTTAGCGTTATCTGTCCGGGTACTTGTCCATAAACCTTCTTGTTTTGTTTTATTGTTGGTAGATATTTCATGAATAAATCTAAACACCATGTATTATTTTGAAAAATCTCATTTTGCCCCCCGCTATGCAGATGCTATATTTGCCTTGTTGAATATGAAGAGGGTGATTGCGTTCGTATACTTCCATGCAATCATGAATTTCATCTAACATGTGTAGATAAATGGCTGAAAGAGATTCACAGGTATGCTTAATGAAACTTTCTAATTCACATCAAGAAAAAGAACAAAACTTCAAATTCAAAATGCTATGGTTATCTCCTTAACATGAGAGTTCTATAGCTGTTCCTTGACATGCTGTCTAACATAAAATGACAATTTGACATTATCTAATGAAAAAACTACATGCTTCCTAACTTACCAACTTTTGGTACAAACTACAAGGTTCAATCATAAACCAAGTTGTACTGTTCTTGCATGGGTACATTTGAAATTCCTTGCCAGTATGAATAGATAGCAGAGATGCATTAGTGCTAAATGTCATCCTTGTGCTGTTTCCAGACTGGACTTACTGGGATAGGCATTGTGTAGTATAGTCACAACTCACAAGCCACGAATCTTTCTTTTTTGTCTTTTTTGTTAAATTCACCTGAATGTTGTGTGATTGAAAGCCTGCTTCAAAATGTTTCAACCACTAGCATTTAGTGAACTTAAATAAGATGTATTTTCATTTTTCAGAAAAAATAAATAAGATGCTCGGGACCTCAAATGCTTATATTTGTGCTGTTTAAATTTTCGGTCGAGCTTATTAATTAATTGAATATTTATCTTTTAAATATTTTTTCCTTGCAGTAAGACGTGTCTTCGAAATTATTCCTGATCTCCAATGGACCTCAATTTTAAGGGACATAACTTAGCTTAAATATTCAGATTTTGGTATCTTTACTGGAAACATCTTTGTTACTGAACCTAATACTTAACTGGTTCAAGTTTCTTGTAATAATTTTGTTCTTCCCGAGTTTCTAAAGAATGGGCTTCATGTAGTATTTACATCTATTAATATCATAATGTAGATATCGGTTAGTATTTCACAGTATACGCTACCACTATTTATCTTTCTGCTAATATGAATGTCCTGTCTTTCTAGGGTTTGCCCACTTTGTCGTGGTGATGTCTGCAGATCTGATGTGTCGAGCATCGGAAAAGTGAGCTGATTCTTTATTTCTTAAGGATCCAGCTTCTTGCGAGGAAAATGGAGCTTCTGACGTTGTTCTCTGATCCAATCCCGATCGAACCTGCGAAACGTGTGTTTCATGTGTAATTTTCACATTCTTTTCTCTCTTGTGGTCAGAGCAACTCAGGATGCTCCTGTATGTCGTGGCAAATTTGCATCGCGGTCATCCCATTATGAAATCAATGAACTGCTATGTGAATTTGAGATTCTTGTATGGCGGGGGATGTTTGTTGATATTGGGATTTCGGCATACGTTTTCTTTCAATGCAATGTTTGAGCTTAGGGAGTCGGTGACTATCTTTTTAGATGCCGCGCCGCAAGACAACTGTCAAACTGTGTTGTCAACTTGTCAGGAGTCATGCTGTAGCAGTTAAAAGTTTTAAATTTGGGTCCAGCAATTGATGAGGCAATTGTGGTTGTGGGGAGATGAGGTGGAGCAAGGCGTGAGAATGTGAGACTTTGGTTAGGGTCTGATCCAATAATACAAATATGAGGTTAGCGTTTGTTTGGTTTGTAGCCACTTTTTGTCACATTTTTATTCACGTTTGACTTTTGATAGCGGATGAGTAGTTCGATGCTATAGCCAGCATGCCATGGTTTTCTAGCATGCATCCTCCTTGTACCAAATAAGTGTTGACGAATGATTAATGACTAGTTGCTCGCATAATTTGAATTTTAACATCTCGACAGTTCAGCTGTGACGAGCCTTTGGATAAAATTGGAATTCTGCTGCAGAATATCCCGTTTTAAATTTTGAACCTAACTCATCAAAACAACGTTATCACGAATTTTACTCGAATGCACACACGCACAACTACACAAGGCCACATACACGAATCTCATCGCACGGCAACCCCGAATCCAACGGACCCAATAAAAGCGACGACAAGTATTCCGACTCGGCTTCAGAGCACTCGGCTTCGTTCCCGTCGATTCTTTTTCCACCCGCAGACCCAATCCTAACTTCCTCTCCAAACCCTAACGCGAAGCAGGGGCAGAGCGCCGGAAGCCATGGCGGTGGCGGCGCCGGGGCAGCTCAATGTCGACGAGTCTCCGTCATGGGGCTCCCGCAGTGTCGATTGTTTCGAGAAGCTCGAGCAGATCGGCGAGGGCACATACGGGTACGCATCTACCGGTACCGCCATCCCATTTCTCAATCAGGCGAAACGCCTGTGCGTCGGTCCAATTCCGCCGCCCTGTTTGTTGTTTATAGGCAAGTGTACATGGCGAAGGAGACGGAGACGCAGGAGATCGTCGCGCTCAAGAAGATCCGCATGGACAACGAGCGCGAGGGCGTAAGTAACCTGGTGTTGTTTCCGTGACGTGTCTTTCTTCTTTTCTTGACGCGTTCGTTTTGAGCGGTTTTGAATTCGGCGCAGTTCCCTATCACGGCCATCCGCGAGATCAAAATTCTCAAGAAGCTGCACCACCAGAATGTCATCCACCTCAAGGAGATCGTCACCTCACCAGGTTTGACAAATAATACCACGAATTAGAAAATACTATCGACTGCTAACTGTCTATATCCAGAGGATTAATGGATTGGATTAATTTGCAGGGCCAGAGAGAGACGAGCAGGGGAAGCCAAGTATGATTTCTTTTAAGAAGATATTAATATTCTTTTTTGTTGCGTTAGTATTGACGTTTGATCTGGTGTGATGTTGGATAGTCGAGGGTAACAAATACAAGGGGAGCATTTACATGGTCTTCGAGTACATGGACCATGACCTGACTGGGTTATCGGATAAGCCTGGGATGCGGTTCACTGTGCCGCAGATTAAGGTAAAACCATCCATATATATAGGTGTTGTTCTTGATCTAATGATCGCGAGATTCCTGGTATGTTATGTACCAGTGCTACATGAGGCAACTCCTTACGGGCCTTCACTATTGCCATGTTAATCAAGTTCCGTATCGTGATTTTAAAGGTATCTGACAAACAATTTAGTTGCATTTTTTAGGGTTATATAGTTACTCGTTTGTTTTTGTGCTAATGCTGCATCATAATCTACTCTTGCAGGATCTAACCTCTTGATAGACAATGAGGGTAACTTGAAGCTGGCTGACTTTGGCCTGGCAAGACCATTTTCAAGCGATCACAACGGAAACCTCACTAACCGTTTGATCACCCTGTGGTACAGGTAGAGCTTCTACTTGCAATTTTGCAGGGCTATGGTTTCTTATGCAAAAATGTATATATTATTTAACTTTTACTTGGGACCTTGTTGACTATTTTGTTGGCTTGATAATTTGCAGGCCTCCAGAGTAGCTTCTAGGAAGTACAAAATATGGGCCAGCAGTTGACATGTGGTCCGTGGGTTGTATTTTTGCAGAGCTTCTCAATGGAAAGTCAATACTGACAGGAAAGAATGAGGTATGGTTTCTTCCAAGCTTTCAGCTACCAACTTAACTAGTTTAGCAATGCATGTGATAAGGTTGTTTCTAGTTTGTCATAATCTGAGTCAGCGTGGAGGTATTCTGATTTCTGATTAAAATGTTTTGACTGCTGGAACATTATCTTTTCGAAGGTTGTGCATGGGTAATTATCTTTTCTGATAGTTAATGGTAATTTCTTATTGTGCTAAAGTCATCCTAGGAAATTTATGATTCTGCCTCTTGTTGGTCAAAGGAAATGTTTAGCCTAGCAACTCCTCACCTTAGACACACTTCCAATTAATTTCTGGAATCATTTTTCACTACCAGCACACATTCCAAGCTTGAATTTGTAAATTGACATAGTTAATTTTGCGCGTGTTGGTGATTTTCATTTGGATGCTCATGCTTACAAGTATGAACCTTTGTTGCTCTCTTCTTTTTTTACGCAGCCGGAGCAGCTGAACAAAATATTTGAGCTTTGTGGCACACCTGATGAGTTGATTTGGCCGGGTGTCACAAAAATGCCATGGTATAATAATTTGAAGCCTCCCCGCCCATTGAAGAGACGTGTTAAGGAGTTTTTTAAGCAGTAAGTATATTATATTTCTGTTTTCACCATGTTGCTTGAAGCTTGCATGGCAGAATTGTATTTGCTTACCTCTGTGTGACTCCAGTTTCGACCGGCATGCTCTG
The DNA here is from genome assembly GCA_036346395.1 of Hsuehochloa calcarea. NCBI lineage: Eukaryota > Viridiplantae > Streptophyta > Magnoliopsida > Poales > Poaceae > Hsuehochloa > Hsuehochloa calcarea. The sequence continues at coordinate 28,498,054 of CM070601.1, read as the reverse complement.
GATCTGCTTGAGAAGATGTTAACGCTGGATCCATCACAGGTACCTTTGCTTCTTTTTGCTGTTTGCTTACATCCATACGTTTTGACTTGTAAAATGATCACAATCCTTCTTCATATTTTCTGGACTCTATGATTTCCATTATTCAATCATAATGACATGATTTTGCACTGTTAAGAGAATATCAGCAAAAGATGCACTCGATGCAGAGTATTTCTGGACCGATCCCCTACCATGTGATCCTAAAAGGTGATACTCGCTGCCATTCTTTTCATACCCTTACAGCTTGCCATCTTAAGTTCTTTGAAGTCAATTATATCGTGATTTGACTTTATCTTGAATTGAACATGTACATTTCGTGTTTGCTAATGCAGCTTGCCAAAGTACGAGGCATCGCATGAGTTCCAGACCAAGAAAAAACGTCAACAGCAGCGGCAAGCAGAAGAAGCTGCAAAGCGGCAAAAAATGTCGCATCCTCAACCACACGGCCTGTTGCCTCCAATCCAGCCAGCCGCATCCTCAAACCAGGCCAGACCAGCCTATGAACAACCCCATCCACCAATGGCAGCTGGGCCAAGCCTAATATGCACAGCGCCGGGGGGCAGGAGGGCCGAACAGGTACCCACAGGGTGGGAACCAAGGTGAAGGATATCCCAACCGTGGAGGGCAAGGCGCTGGTGGCCATGCTAGCGGCCCTTATCCTCAACAAGGTCGAGGGCCGCCTCCGTACCCTGGTGGTGGGATGGGTGGTCCAAGGGGTGGAAGTGGCGGTGGCTATGGAGTTGGCGGGCCAAACTATCCACAAGCCGGTCCATATGGCCCGTCTTTTCCCCAACAAGGTGGTTCTCGCAACCAGCAGCAGTATGGGAAATGGCAATAGTACGGTACCATCTTAGCAACGCCATGCCATCTTGAATTTTTCCATCAAATGATGCATGGACGTTGCTCGTGCGCTTTAGTTTAAGAGTAAATTTGCTCCGTACCAACCAATTTGTTCCAATGTTGCAAAGCACCTATGATTGTTCCATCAAATGATGCATGGACGTTGATCGTATGCTTTAGTTTAAGAGTAAACTAGTCATTTACACGACTAGATTTTTTTTCAAAGTTTATAGTATCAAATGATATAACTTAGATGTTTAAGGATATATTTATATATTTTGTAGTCTATTTAGATTTTTAAAATATTATAAATATTGGAAACGACAGTGGAAGCTTGAAGAAAATACAACTTGAGAAATGTAACTGAAGTATGTGATTTGATGGAAGAAAATCATTGAGAATAATCAGTTGTTGGAGTTTTTAAAATTATAACCACACTCCATTATGCATGGATCATGTAATTGCATGCTCATATTCTTCTTCTATTAGTTACTCTTTTTCAAAATGTATGCATGCACATGTATCTCTATTTAATTTTAAGAAATATGTTGATTAGATTACCTTGCTCACGTATACACCATTGCACTATGTGCGACTTACCTTAAATTTATCTTTCCTTACACGTCAGCTGCCCCAGTCGAACCGTGTCTTCTATCTCTTCTCGCTATCACAGCTTTTCTACTCTAACCTCCAACAGCAAGCTCAATTTTGATAGAAGAAAATCATTGAGAATAATAAGTTGTTGGAGTTTTTAGAATTGTAACCACACTCCATTATGCATGGATCATGTAATTGCATGCTCATATTCTTCTTTCTATTAGTTACTCTTTTTCAAAATATATGCATGCACATGTATCTCTATTTAATCTTAAGAAATATGTTGATTAGATTACCTTGCTCATGTATACACTATTGCACTATGTGCGACTTACCTTAAATTTATCTTTCCTTACACGTCAGCTGCCCCAGTCGAACCGTGTCTTCTATTTCTTCTCGCTATCACAGCTTTTCTACTTTAACCTCCAACAGCAAGCCCAATTTTGACCGATCTTAATCGGCTACCACGCCTTCCAATATAATGCTCTACCACATAGCTATACTCCAATTCTCTCCAATTATTGCTTAATACTGGCTGTTGCGACATCAACACCTATACATGTGCAACGGTCGCCGATCCTTGTTTGGGACACTCATTGTACACTCTTAGGTGTCCCTAAGCATATCCCTATGACTGCACCATATCTATTCCGAGCTCTTTGCTGCTCTGCTTATGTACGTTCACGCTTCTATTCGTACATATCTACTCTGAGCTCTTTGCTGCTGTACTTATGTACGTTCATGCTTCTATTCGTACGGATGCATGCTTCTCCCGTGTCAGTCGCTTTTCTTCTTTAACATTGGACAACTCAACGTTGTGGCTTTCTCACTAACCGCGATGACCTCCCATTTTCATTGATGTTGGCATGTCTGCTTTAGTCATTGTCTAATGATATATAGATAATCTTTTCATCATCGTCGGTGACGTCATGCCCCTCACCAACGATTGGTGCACTCATAGCCATCCAATGGTCCCATATCGTTCATAGCTAATCTTCAATGCAAAGTTTAATCTCATTTCTGCTAGGATATCCCCATCATCGAGCTTCTTTGACTACTTCTTCAACAATATTTACTCTCACCACTTGTCGTCGTGGCCCTTGGCTCCTTTGACACTTATCTTTCTCTTCAACATCTCTTGCAAGCAGCACGATATTGTTCTCATCTCAGTCGTCGCCACCTTGTCTCTTCGTTTCCCACGGATCAATGTCTTCTTGCAATTACACTCTTTTGTGATCTCCTTCAACACCATTCATGCTATACTCGTTATTATTTTTTAATTTTAGTTATTTTTTATTTGAGTTCGTATGCAAATTGCCAATTTTATTTTGAAATTTAATTATTTATGGACTTTACTAGGAATCAAATTGTCAAAAAAAAAACGAATTTCAATAATTTTTTTGTTGGAATTTGTGTACATCTAGTTTTTCTTTAATTTTTATTCCATTCGTATCAAAATTAAATTGCTGGTTTTTTATTCGATATTTCATTCATTTATTTTTTTTTTTGGAATTTCTATACAAATACAATTGCTATTTTTTGTTCAATTTTTATTCCATATTATATTTATTTAGGGATAATTCGTATGGAAGTCGAATTTCCAATTCTATTTATTTTTTATTCCGAATTTCAGTTATTTCTTGATTGTATTTGACGTTAACTCTTTCTTTTAATCTTGCCCATTATAATATGGACCCACAACATGGCTAGCCTTCATTGTAGTTTTTTTCTTAAAAAATGCTAATGAATACAATTAAGATCAAATCTATCTAACAAACTTCGTTCTAGAAAACATTTATATCTCTAGAAGACACAAGTTGCATTAAAATTTGAAAAAAAGGAAAGGAGCTGGTCCAATAGCACTATATAATTGTTTGGTACTTATATAATTACTATTGTAAAACAGTGAATTCAATTAGAGTTTGTGTATATAAAGGAAAGAGTAAGAACACTCAAATATTTGACTTTTGAAGGAATGCAAGAGCATGAACTAAAACTGATTTGTGAATATTCTTAATTACCACAAGATATTCCTTGCTGCCTCTTCCATTCTTATGTATGTCGCCTCTTTCCTTCCTTGCTTCATAGACAACAGAAAATCACATTTGTTTATTCTCATGCTTTCTTGATGATGAATGTTGAGTCAACCAAACTACATCTTCATGTAATTATCTCAGCTATCTTTCACATGTAATCACACCTGCAAAAAGTGTACTAAACCTTTATCCGAGCAGGTGAGATCCTACATGTGTACCCCTCATTTCTTGTTATTCGACTGCTTCCATGGCTTCTTAGCCTCTATGTTAACTCTGGTTAGCTATACATCAAGTCGCATCTTCCTTTGGTGTGCTTCTTGCTCTAGTTTGCACGACCTTCCTCAGATGCGGTCATACAGGCTTCTCCTCTCAGTTGCTACTCTTGCTTGCTGTTTTTTTTTTTCCATTGAGGGTGATGGATCTACACGATTTGTTTTTTCTTTGGTTGCGTTTTAGTACAAACAAAATGTCGAACCGGAGCAACCATAGTGTGTCATCAGTGTTGATCGATCCTCAAGATTTCAAGCATGCCCTTGCTACACTTTGTTGCCTCTCATGTGTCCTTGTCTCAACATAGCGTTCCACGGGGGTACTCAAAATCAAATGTCTCGTGGGAGGAAGTAGTCACAACGCAATGGATTAGAGCAAAGTTTATGATTAATAGGGAATAAATCATATGATTAGCACCAAATTAAATCAGATAGTCGTTGAGGTTGCCTTGTCGTAAGCCTGGAACCCTTCATGGATGCCTCACCTGTCGCCTCTGGATCCCGTAGACACGTCGAGGCTTCCTCGCCAGATCCCATCGCTTCACAGTATGGCCTTCATCGACAAAGCTAATCAGTGTCATGCGGTCGGAGTGTCGATCATGTGGGAGCCGTGCATGCAGCAGTAGGAGCAAGTCAAGCGACCAGTTGGAGCTTGTCCTTGAGTTGTGCTTCCGCTCGATGAAAGCAAGGGAAAACGAGTTTGTCGCGAGCAGTGGTAAGGCCAGAAAATTTTCACTTGGGGAGCTTAATAGCAAGAGGTGAATCATTAAGGGGCCAAATGAAAAATCTTCAATGCATTGCATTGTGAATTCCTGTGTAGCAATGGGATACACCAGCCATAGGGGGAGCCATGGCCCTTGCCTGCCTCCCCCTCCTTCCGCCGCTAGGCTTATTCAAATTTTAATTATTTTTTATTGGAATTCGTATATGAATCAAATTGCTAATTTTATTTATGTTATTTCAAATTTTAGTTATTTAGGGATTTTACTTTGGAATTCGTATGGAAATCAAATTGCAAATTTTGTTCTATTTTTATTCTGAATTTTTTCACTATTTTTATGGAATTCTTATACAAATCCAATTGCTATTTTTTATTTAATTTTTATTCTAAATTATAGTTATTTAGGTATTTTACCCTGGAATTTTTATAGAAATCAAATTGCTTATTTTATTTTATTTTATTTTATTTTTATTCTAAATTTCAGTTTTATTGTACTCGACACATACCCCTCTTTTTATCTAAACTGCTATAATCTGGACCACCACGATCAACGGTGTAGGTCTTTCTTGTTTTCCTTCTGTTAACGTGGGTATATCTAGCCATTCAGAGGGAACGTGGTGGCTTCTTCTGCGTTTCCTCGAACACCATTAATGCTATCTTTATTATAAATTTTATTTTTATTCAACATTTTAGTTATACAAATATTTTTATTGGAGTTCATATACAAATCAAATTGCTAATTTTTTTTAATTTATTCCAAAGTTATTTTAATTAGGGATTTTACTTTGGAATTCATATGGAAACCAAATTGCAAATTTTCCTTTATTTTTATTCGAGTTTGATTATTTTTATGTAATTCGTATACAAATCTAATTGCTATTTTTCTTTAATTTTTATTCCAAATTACAGTTATTCTGATATTTTACTTTGCAATTTTATATTGAAATCAAATTGCTAAATTTTCTTTATTTTTATTCTGAATTTCAGTTATTTTTTCATGGAATTCGTATACAAATCTGAGTGCTATGTTTCTTTAATGTTTATTCCAAATTACAGTTATTTGGGAATTTATTTTGAAAATCGTATTGAAATCAAATTTCTTATTTTCTTTTATTTTTTATTCTGAGTTTCAGTTATTTTTTTGGATGGATTTCGTATACAAATCTAATTGTTATTTTTTGTTTATTTTTTATGCTGAATTATAATTATTTAGGGATTTTACTTAAAAATTTATATGTCAATCAAATTGTTAATTTAATTTAATTTTTATTCCAAATTTTAGTTTTTTTTTTGTACTTGATATGTATTCTTTTACTAAGAATTCGTATAGAAATCATATTGCTAATTTGATTTTAGTTTTTATTTCAAATTTTAGTTTTATTGTACTTCACATATTGCCATATAGAGATCACATGACACAAGAGTAATATTTTGAACCTAGTTGAAAAATTCCATAATAGCCTCATAAAAAAATTATAAATACAAAGATACGCTCTTAACAAATCAATGATTAGATGTAATTTACACTATGATCGTATACTGTCAGTAGAATATACCGTAAAATTTCTCTCGCAGCAGGAAGGGACTCTTCCGGCTGTATATCCTCCAAACGTATTCTTTCAAGCCCACTTGGTATTTCGCATCGTAATTTTCGTACGCGCAAACTTGTCCATTGTCTAGTTTAAGACACAAAGGACGATTACTGCTTCCGTTCCAAGACTGCGGTTCCGTGCATCTGAGCATCTAGCCTTTCGGTTAGTGCGTGGCTACTGAGCATTACAAGCAGATAGCATAGTCAAATGCTCGCAGACCCTCCTCTCCTTGGAAGGCTCGGCAACAATCGACGGTGCCTTTTGACGCTCTCTTTATCCTTGCTTTCACTACCAAGTCTCAGGTGGAGATGTATAGATACCTGTGAAAGCATGGTGGATGAACCAGCTTATTGTCAATAAACAGATGCCAAACTGAACTTATTCTCTCTCTAGGATTGGAAAAAGGCGGCCATAAAGCTCAAACATTCCAGTGAGCAATGTGCCAGCGATCCAAGATTCTTCTAGCACAAATTAATTAACAAGTAGTTGAATTTTCATGGTACTAAAACTAGTACCTAGTGGGTGTGCCTAATTGCTTACTATTCCATTTGCTTGTCCTTGTTTATGTATATTTGGCTAAAGCATGTCTTCAAGTCCCTTTTGCTTGTCCTTCGTGCATCAGAAGCATAAACTTTTTTTTTTTCCTTTTCTAAGGGTACAGTCTATGAGAAGCTGTAGTGCTGGCCTAGTTTAGGCACGACCCGTACTATTTATGGATTGGGCCAGCACAACACGACAACCTGGGCCACCACCTCGGCACGACGGACCGACACGGCACAACACGAATAGTGACGAGTCCTGCCCGGCACGGCACGACCCATTAGGCACAATACTGTTTTAATATACATTTATGATTTTATTTTTATTTATTAATATTTATACGATTTTCTTTCTATTTTTAATACTTATATGGTTTTATTTTGTAGTTTTTAAATTTTACATAGTTTATTTTATAAGTATATATAAATTTATTTTGGTTTTTTAAAATATATATTTTTTCTAGGATTGTTTTGCATGTTTTTCAATTTTTCATATCTTATGAGCTAAATGACAAATGTTTTAACGAGCCAGCTATTTAAACATTAATAAAATTATATTACATTTTCAATATGCTTATCTTATTTATTACAATTTTCATATGTATTTTTGAATTTGACATATTTTTATGATTTTTTAGAAATTTTTATGATTCTTTTTACGTCGGGTCAAACAGGCCAGACTTGGTCCGATGGGCCAAACGGGCTCATACCGGATCTCAACAGACCGCTGCTTAGACCATCTCTCTGGCACGTGAGCCCGCCCGACATATCATATCTAATTGTCGAGCAGAATAAACCGTGTTCGGGTCGGGCGCCCATTTGGCCAAGCTGCGAGTGCACGGTAGGATCCTTGCCTTTGCGGTGCTGGATTCAGCTCAACGCTCGTTGGACACACGCAAAGCACAGGCGCAAAAGGTTAGGGCGCTTGTTTGCCTCGCGTTAAAAGGCGCTTAAGTTGACATCATTCGCGCGGGTATGGTAAACTGTACTGATTGAGATTTCGTGTAAATTGGATTCTTAACTTGGTCGTTACGAACAGTCACTGACATACGGACCCCTCCAAATTGCGCGAAGTAACGTGGGCTCACTTGTCAGCGATGTTACACCATTTTCGTCGGAGGCTGAACTTGCGGTGTTTAAGGATCCATGCTCGAAGTGATTGCAATCACTTTTGCTGATTCACCACTGACCAAAACCCAACATTGTATCTGCAACTTCATGACCGTTTGCCGGCCAACTTCTCCGAAATCCACCATTGTATCTGGAACAAAAGATTCAGGATTTCAGGCACCAAAAGGGAGATCATGAAGAACACATATATCGCAACGCCAAATGTGAGGTATAGCATGCCAGTTCCAGATGTAGTTAGACCAATGTATTATCACATTTCAGTCAATGTACTGTCATACATGGGAATACGGGATTCATTTGACGGTGAGGGCATGAAAGAATCTGAATATACAGTAAAAGGGGATTGTAGTGCTCAAAGCTGGAGCAACATATATTGTCCAGCCATTTCTTCGGCCAGCCCAAAGATCAAGCTTAAGAACATATACGCTTTCTACGTAAGAGGGCATGTAACAGCTTCGAAATCCGGGGCCGTTAAAACTCTTCACAACCGTTTAGGATGTGTAGTTGCGAAGTAAGCAGTGTCTCAAGCAAACTTTCGATTACAACAAAACTAAATTTTTATTACATAAGATTAAAGTTTAACAACCAGTTTTGACGCAGACATGGGCTTCCAAGCCCAAAGCTAATATAATACAAGACAAAAGAAAAACACACCACAGGCACGCTTGAGCACGATCGAGACCTAAAAATAGTAGTCACTGCCTTCTGGGGGCCCACCAAAATACTGCTCATTGGGGTTCTCAGCACTTTCCCAATCTTCTTCTGTGGAGGGGTTGCAGATTTTGCAAGAATGAGTACTACTACCGTACTCAACAAGCCACATGAAAATGCTAAATAATTACATGCAAGGAGTTCAATGGATGGTTAGGGTTTACCTTAACAGGTATCTGTCAATGCATTTTGCAGTTTAACTTTAAAACAGTAAAACAATAATAAATAATAACAACAGGGGTTTCTCCACAAATGCACAAACCAGATCCACATCTCAAAAACTCTACTTATGCCTCATGTATTGGAATCACCCATGAACACAGCTTCATTAACCGGAAGCACGGCGTATTCGAATACCATTTGATACACTCTGCAGAGTTGCTCAGCTTTACCCACAAGATACCTTATGCTCGTACTGTCAGATCATAGACACGCAACAAGTTAGCGTGCGACTGAGCTGAGATAACAAAGCTTTTTCACTGCTCAACTTTTCTAGTCTCTACCCGGTAGGTCCTTACTCTATACAGCCCTCGGGAGACTCCACCGGCCGCTGCTATGGATCCCTCACCCCGATGCTGACGGGCCCATACCGTTATGAAGACCAGCGAGTGTCCCTGGAGGCCCACTCCTGTCCCACTCTAGATGCTGTAGATATTCAATTGGAAGAGCAGTGTACTAAGCTAGGGAGTATGACCACACCTGTGGTTGAGCGATTTTCTGTGTCTGTTACTTTGGCACAAGGTTTTTGTCCTTACTAGTCTCACAGTGAAGCGATAGACCAACACCAACACGTGGCTGTCTATCCTCTGAGCCTCACTTGGGACTCACTTTTTCCAACACAAGTCTATTGTGTTGCCCAACTTCCTGGACACAACCCTCAACTTAAACCAAAACCATTGGCGAACCGTCAAAACTCTCTTTCTTTAGATAGCCACAATTTCAGTGACAAAGATATTAGCATAGATAATATTTTATGTGGACTTGTCAAGGTGAATATGGTTTACAAGAAATCTTAACCTTGTCAAGGTGAATATGGCCTACAAGTGCTAGGTGGGTTTGTATGTAGGGTAATTGGAATTATCTAAACATCGTGGCATTCCAAAGTATTATTTCAATATTTGAAGTAATTGGCACAAATAATAATGAAAGTAATATTAAATATAAGAAATGTAGGTTCAAAATGATCAAAGAATGTGGCTTGCCTTCTGGCACAAAGTCTTGTAGATCCTGGTCTTGTCTGATGTCTTCTACAGTCTGGTTTTCAATATCGTGACATAACGGGAAGCAAAACAATAAAACAACCAAGTAAAATCCAGCTCGACAAGGAATGAGTTGGGAACAACATGCAAGTAAAAATAAATGGAAAAGAAACACAAAGAAGGTGGTGCGGGAGAGTGAAAATTTATCTGGGGTTTAATTGGACTGAACGGAATGGAGAAATGGGTTTCTGGGCTCAAAACGGACAAAATGGATATATAATACTGAATTAGGGTTTTGCGGATGAATAGCGCTGGATGATGAATAGTACTTTTTTTTACTATTCATGGATGAAAAAGTGGTGAATAGTATTGATATTACTGTTCATGGTCATGAACAGAAAAAATAGATTTTTGGATGAATAGTGATTTTCGGGTGATGAACAGTAGCTAAGTACTGTGCAATGAACAGTATTTGCTGAAAAAAAAAAGATGAACAGTGAAAGTCCAGCCCGGCTACTGTGCGGCCTGAGGCCCACTTCGGCCAGGCCGAACCGGCCCAAAAGGCCTAGACAGTGTGAGACCCTCAATTATTGAAATGTGCCTTATTAAAATTATACTGATAGCATAATTCTTATTTAAAGAACAGTGCAAATCCTTTATTAAGAATCATACTAAAAGCATAATGATAACAAGTAACAATTTCAACATTCAGGTTCTCGGATATATGTCATGCAATATTTCCCGAGATCGATGAATATTGCACATATATCCTTAAACAACATTGCATCATTCACATACAAGTCATACATTCACATAATTATACATCAATAATTACATCTCCAAATTCGGTTAATACAGCACTAGGTTGCTACAGTACCGAATAAAAACAGATGACCTTGGGTCATTAACAAAAAGAGCAACAGCGGAAACAAAAACATAAAAACAAAACCACCAATGGCCCCATTATCCATGAGCTATTGCGTGGAGGCTAGAACTAGCATTACTCGTTAGCGTCACCCGGATCGGCGCTAACGGGCATCTCATAAAGATATCCATCCTCACCGCAACAAGAGGTCATAAACCACGAGTACGAAAGGTACTCAGCAAGTCTTACACAAACTAATAAAAGAAAGTGTTTAGAAGAACCTATACAAAGGAATAGAATTTAATATGCATAAGGTTATCAACAGAAGGCTTAATGGTTTCAATTTGCATAAAGCGATACTGTTAACCTACAATTGCTAACTTTTGACAAAGCGCTTTTAATAATTCAATTTGAACTAAAAACGATAAGTTATTGAACATAAGCATAAGCAGTATCAATAATAATCACCGATCATTACCAAACCAAGCATGACACTCCTCATGCGAAATTAAAATTTCAAAACCCAAATGAGAGCAAATGCTATACGGTGACATCAATCCAAGCGTTGCGTGAATCGTGGACACGGCTATTCGAATAGTTTTAATCCTGTAGGGTGTACAACTTACCCACACGACTTAGTTAGCCCGTAGCCCCTAGGATAATAGCATCTTGCCTTTGGTATGCCGGTAGGTAAACTAAGATTCGGTATTTTCAACAAGTTAACACTATTGAGTTGGATGACCCATGTGACACGATCCCGCTTAAACAACGATCGATAGCATATATTCAACCGAGGTTCACATGTTGTACAGGAATGCCGACCCAGTCAATTAAATGCAAACTCGTGTTAGCCACACATATTACACATGATCGGGCCACGAAGATGCGTACATGCGATGTAACACATCTCGCCTTACCCTTCTAAGAACATCTGATATCGATATAGGTTCCACATGGCATACGACACGGCCCGAAGACTTAAGCATCTATGCCATATGAAATCAATACACATGTCCTTACTCTCCTGTATCCAACTCAATAATATTAACCCTTTACTTAACCAAACAGCGCCCATACACTGCATGTGGAAGTACGTTGGTGCTTGAATTGGGCCGTCAGAGTTCAGTCCTTAATCAACCGGACAAGTCATTCACAGGTTCCCATTCCGTGCACTAGGCACCATCACTAGCATCCACTTGTCGGATTTGAATTAAGTTTAACAACAAGATTTAGATTTATATCAGGTTTAAATAAACTGAACAAAGAATCAACAAAAATAAAAATGTATTTGTTGTTCCCCAGGTTTGACAAGATAAGCCTGTCAAACATTACCGTTCTATGAACTGCATGGCTAAGCAAAATTGAAAATTTAGCATTATATCACCACAAACTATCGTAGGTTGAGTGTATGATCAATTCAAGGTAAGCCATAAGTTCTGGTCATAGCTAACTAGGAACAGAGCATAAATAATTTTAGAAAATTGCATGCAATGATATCACTTGTATTTTATAAATCTGATTCAAAAGATTAGGATCAACATGGTGCAGAGAGGAAGCTTGCCTTGGTAATAAAAGGATAACCTCTTGTTCAGTTCTGGTGGCTCAACAAAAGACTCAACAATCTCAGAAGAACCAGTATCTAGAACACAAAAATCCAATAAATAGCAAGAAAATGGCAAGGAACAATGCATAAAAGAAGTCATGATCAATAGCTCAATGCATAATTAACAACATGCTTAAGTCATACCTTACTCAAGGACAATACCCCATATATAATAGCTACTACTACATGTTATCAGAATTTAATGGGTTAGAAAAGCATTACTGAGTTGATTTGATTAGTAAAGAACTAGAGTTTCAAATTTCTAAATCTGAAATTTAACTTAACACTTGCATTCTTTACTAGAAGGAATAGAGGTCAACAATAGGTTGCATGTGGTTGGCATAACCACCAAAAGAAGCAAAACCGAAATGGGAATTCAGAAAAGCTACAGTTTCAGGTTTTAGCCAAACCAAAGATCTAGATAGATTGTAAAGAAAGCAATAGATGCTTCACTAGATTATGAGCACTTGATGTTTTTGAATAAGCCAAGGCTAAAGGGTAATATTCGAAACCTAATTCACCACAAAGCATCAGCTAGCATTCACAAACAGGATGATCAAAATCTGGATTACAGGTTTCAGGTTTTTAGCAAAACCGAAAACTGGGCAGAAGTACAAAAATCAGATTGATGAACTAGGACATTAGAAGAAAATGATATTCTGGGCTAATCCTCAACTAAATGAGAAATATACTAAGTCTAATTCATCTCCTACTATCAGCTATCAACCAACATCAATTTGGTTTAGTACTCTGATTTGAGTTTAGCAAAAATGAGATTTGGGTGATTACAAAGTGATGGTTTGCTGATTTTGCTATGAACCAAGCAATGATTTTACTTAGATAACTAGATAATGAGTAAAACTTATAGCCTAGCATACTATTTAGCATCAAATACTAGTAGACATCAAAATTTGAGGCTTACAAAGTAAAGCAAAAATCAGATTTTGAAATCAAATGCAGACAGATTTAGAGATGTAAACTTGAAGCTCCATTAGACTATAACAAATTGACATACAAGATGGAGTTATAGCTAGATAAGTACCTCTACAAGTTTAACTTATCACCTAGCATCCATTAACACTAATTAGCAAATTTTAGCTCAACCAAAGCAGCGGTTTTGATTTGTCAAAACCAAAAAGCATGCTATATCACAAAAGAAAGCTATCTGATGAATTAGGCTAAGAGAAATTGGTATTCTTAGATTAAATTACAGCTAAATGAGTATATTTTAAAGTCTAGCTCAACACTAATCATTTGTGGACACTCAAGACCAGATTTCGGTTCAACAGGATTGCAGTTTTCAGTTTTCTGAAAACTGAAACAGGACATCTTGCAAAAGACAGCTGCTGAGCTAAACATCCAGAACCAAAGTGCTAAACCTTATTTCAGAGTATTCCTAACAAGGTTAGCAAGATAACTCATCAACTACTAGCACCAAGATAGGAAGTAATAGAATTGCTGCACACAAAGCAAGCAACCGAAAACTGGACAATGCACAGTCGGCTGCTGAAAACAGATCACAAAATCAAGTTTGTTGTGATTAAACTTTGAACAAGATAATAGGTTTGCTTAAGCTTAAAGTATGCTTAACTAATACCAAGACCTAACTTAACCTTTAATCAGTAAGTGACAGGAATTAAGAGAGGAAGGCGATTGTCTTTTGTCGGATTGGCCAACAAAGAAAAGCGACAAAAAGACAGATTCTGTAATTGATTGATTTGAGAAATACTCCAAGCAAGGATTTTAGATTGAAGTTAAAGTTGAGCTGGAGAGTAAATAATATCCTACCTCAACCCATGCTAACCCTAAATCTTGTAATGATATGAAAGACCGAAAAGTTATTAAAAAGAAAACAACTATTCTGCACAAAGATGATCCAAGCATTATTGCACAAATGAATAGCTCAAGGGGCTACTGGACCTTAGAATGATCAACATAACAAAAATTAAAGTGATATCTTACCAGCTAGAGTAGAAGAAAATGGAGTTAAGAGTTTGGCCAAAACAGGAAAACTTCCAAGTCCTTTTCTCAGCTTCACCAAAACAGAAATTATCCCCTTGATGCTCTACTAGCTAGCTTCAGCTGAAAACTACTCCATATTCCACTGAGAAGAAAGAAAAACCTGGAAGGCTTTTTCGGTCAAGAAATGGCAGTGACTCAAAGACTAAGGGTTAGGGAAGACTAAACCTCCAGAGCACATGAAGAGGTTTCTAGAGAAGGGATACATGGCAACCAATCTTTGAAATGTTCCCAGTAGAAAGAAAAATGGAAGAAAGCTCTTTGCTTTCGAGTTACATCTTTGGACAAAACACTGCTTCCCAACCGAAAAGAAGGAATGAAAAAAAGGGTCTTTGTCTTCTTTGGGCTTCTTATACACTTGAGCTTTCTTTGCTCATTTGCATTGTTCTCAGCCGAAAGAAGAAAGGGATGGAATAGAGATTAGCTGCAGCTGCCCTGTGCTCCCTTCGTTAGCAGCAGCAAGGAAGCAACAGAAACTCCAAAGAAAACCAGCCACTTGATCAAAAAGGGATGGCTGAGATTGATGGAGACAAAAAGAAATAGCAAAACAATATTTTGGATTGTAACAACATACCCAAGTTTCAAAATGAACAGTGATGCTATGAAAAGCATCTAATTATATTTACTAAAGCGAGGCTGTTACAAACCTACCCCTTAAGAGAATCTCGTCCGAGATTTGGACGATTCAAAAGTTGCAAAGGAATTGATTGAAATGATTCTTTACGGAGATAAAACACATGTTGTTTTGACTTCCTATAAAGATAGCAAAGAAAGATTCTAATAGACAACATAGTGTTGTTATTACATCCTTTCTTTACATTGCTTTGTTTAACCTTGCCTTTCTTGTCTCAAAGGCAATTTTAAGCAAACAAAAGATGGGGTGTTCAATCCTCATCGATCTTCACGCTCCCACGTGGCTTCATCTTACGAATGATTAGCCCACTGAACTTTTAAGAACTTGACGGTGCGGTTTCTTGTTCTGCGTTCCATTTCATCAAGAATACGCACGGTTGCTCTTGATAGGAAAGATCAGTTGGAGATCAAGATGCTCATAAGTAGTGGCTTCGAAGGAACACGCAGCACTTCTTTAATTGAGAAATATGAAAAGTATCATGCCTTCTTGAGAGAGACTCGGGTAGCTCTAATTGATAAGCTCTGACTCCTCGTTTTGCAATGATTGGAAGGGTCCGATATAACGAGGTGCTAGCTTTCCTTTCACGAAAGCGATGAGTGCCCTTCATTGGTGATACTTTGAGGTAGACATAATCATCTACTTCAAAACTTAACTCACGTCGGCGATGGTCGGCATAGCTCTTCCGCGAGGCGGCGGTTTTGATCGGTCTCGAATCGCACGAACTTGCTCTTGGCTTCTATTACCAAAGTCGGACCATAAAATGGTCTTTCACGACTTCGGACCAATTCAATGGAGTCCTACAAGCTCTCCCATACAAGGCTTCAAAAGGTGACATTTGGATACTTGCTTGATAGCTATTATTGTAGGAAAACTCCACATACGGCAAAGATTTTTCCAGTTCTTGCCATATGATAGCACACGAGCTCTGAGAAGATCTTCCATCACTTGATTTACCCTTCGGTTTGACCTTTGGTTTGAGGATGATAAGTCATCTTGAAGAGAGTTCATCCCCATGGCTTGATGGAGACAGTTCGAAATGAGATGTGGCGAGGTCCACGATGCGAGACAATGACTTTTGGAACACCGTGAAGACAAACAATCTTAGCAATATAGAGCTCGCTAGCGCTTGCCATTAAAAATGGTTTTGACAGAATAAAATGAGCCACTTTAGTTAGGCGATCAACGATCACCCAAATGGCATCAAACCCATTACGAGTTTTGGAAGTCCGGTAACAAAATCCATCTGACTTCTTCCCATTTCCATTGTGGAATAGGCAAGGGTGAAGGGTACCAAAGCAGGTTTTAAGTGCTCGGCTTTAACCCTTTGGCAAATATCGCACTCGGCAACATCTTGAGCAATTTGCCTTTTCATCCGCTCCACCAAAATGTCTTCTTTAAGTCTGGTACATCTTAGTACTTCGGGATGTATAGAAAACTTGGAATTATGAGCTTCTTTGAGAATTAGCTCTCTCAAGCGAGAATTTGAAGGTACCACCAAGCGATTGCGATCTGAAGGAGACCACGGCATCTTCAGAGAATTCGATGGCTTTACCTTCAAATTTTCCTTGATTTCGCTACTTGGCATCGGTTTTACGAGCTTTGAATCGATCTTGAGGTTGACTTCACTTCTAAAGCGACAAGAAATCCATCTGCTACCATTTGAGACTTAAGCGTTGAAAATCAGCACATAAGCTCTTAGCGAGGAATTGTTGATAAGCAATTGCAATGTGACTTTACGCTTAAAGCATCACCACAACATTGGCTTTGCGGGATGGTAGTGAATACCCATATCGTAGTCCTTGATCAATTCAAGCCATCTTCTTTGCCTCATATTCAGTCCACTTGAGTGAATATATACTTCAAGCTTTTATGATCGGTATATATTTATAGCGACACGAGAAGGTAATGTCGCCAAATCTTTAATGCATGGACTACGACGCCAATTCCAAATCATGAGTAGGATAATTCACCTCATGAGGTCGCATCGCTCTGGATGCGTATGCCACAACTCGGCCTTCTTGCATAAGTACAGCCAAGTCCATGGCGAGGCGCATCACAATAGATATCAAAAGTCTTATGGATATCGGAAGAGTGAGAACAGGAGCTTGGTCAGAGCTTTCAGAGTCGAAAGCTGTTTTCACACTCCACCGACCAAAAGAATTTGTTCTCCTTTTTAGAAGTCGGGTCGAGGCCTAGAAATTTTAGAAATTTTCAATGAACCGACGGTAATAACCCGCAAGTCCAAGAAAACTCGAACTTCATGAACATTACGAGGTCGCTTCGGTCAATACATCTTGTATCTTCTTTGGGATCAACCGTAATACCCCTTCGGATAATACATGTCCCAAGAATGCAACTTGTTTGAGCGAAAGCACACTTGCTAAATTTAGCATACGGTGATGCTTGCGAAGTGTATCGGCACAAGTCTCAAATCTTGATCATGCTCTTGGCGGACTTGGAATAGATAAGAATGTCGTCAATAAACACAACAACAAACTTATCCAAGAATTCCATGAAGACTGAATTCATAAGATTCATAAAATAAGTGGAGCATTGGTTAGGCCAAAGGACATGACAAGTATATTCATATAACCCATAGCGAGTAGAGAATCTTTGTCTTTGGAATGTCCTCGGCTCTAACCTTGATCGATGATAGCCCGATCGCAAATCAATCTTAGAAAAGACACGGGCTCCATCAAGCTGGTCAAGCAGATCATCGATTCGAGGTAAAGGATATTTGTTTTTGATAGTGACTTCATTTAACGGACGGTAATCCACACACATCCGTAAAGTCTTGTCTTTCTTTTGGACAAAGATGGCGGGCATCCCCATGGTGAGGAACTCGGTCGTATGAATCCTTTGTCAAGCAATTCTCGATTGTTTCTTCAATTCAAACAACTCATTAGAAGGCATGCGATAAGGTCTTCTCGATATGGGAGCGATCGGGAACTAGTTCAATCACGAACTCCACTTCCGATCGGTGGCATACGGGAAGGTCTTCAGAAATACGTCCGGATATTCACATACTACCAGATCGACTCCAACGTAGGGGTGGTATCCATTTTCATCGCACCGGATGAGAATGAACCGTTCTAGGCGAAAAATGGTGAAAGGCCATTTTATTAGTGACGGATATGGTTCGTTGAGCACAATTAATTTGCCCCATTCTTGGTCAACCATCCATTCCCAAAATAACATCTATCCCTTGTGAATTTATCACAATCAGTGCGCCCAAAAATCGCCCTTCAATAATGATATTGACATTAAGGCGATTTGATCGATTAAAAATACCGACCCAGCGAATGAATAATATGAGGTGGATGAAGATGGTGCATAATTAGCGATGTTGAGTAGCAAGCGCCTACTAACAAAAGAATGGGATGCTCGAGTCAAATAAAGCGAGCGAACCGGAATTAACTAGGAGCATACCAAGGATAACTTCAGTGCCTCGGTACCGCTTCTTCTTGATTAATTGATTTACGGCGGCCGCAGGCCGGATCGGGCTTAGCAATTGCCTTTGGAGAAGGTGCGGGGCGAACAAGAGTGGAGATGGTGAGCAGTGGCAACCCTTTGCCTTAGCAAAACATCGATTTGCAAAATGCCGGACGTCCACAATGATAGCATATCACACGGCGACATTGAGGGCGGCGGTGGTCTGTGTCCACTAGGTCGGGATCGCCCGAGAAGGTGGCGGTGGGCGAAAGGCAAACATCGGCGCACAGGTGGAACCAAAGCGGCGCCCGGAAGAGGCGAGGCCGCCACAGGCGTGGTCCGACCGAGCGGCTCTTGGATGCGAATTGGGTAACCTTACGCGCTTCGCGACTCCTCCAACGCCTTGCTTTTAGTTTGACAATAATGGCTTTGTCCACAAGATGTTGGAAATTTCAAATCTTGTCTTGCCAAAGCCAATCGCAACTCTTGGATAGACCATTCATGAAAGCGGTTTCGACGACGGCGTCCGTCGAAACATCGTCGAGCATACCGAGCAAGAAAATTAAACTCATGAAGGTACTCGGTCACCGATTTTCGCCCGCTTGAGAGCGAGAAATTCCTCGCCGCTGAGCATCATCACTCCCTCGGTATATGGGCCTCGCGAAAGGCCTCCATGAACTCAAGCGGTAGGAGTATGTCCGCGGGTTGGATAGCCGATAATTATCCCACCAATTGCTAGCCGGCACCAATCAAGCTGGTAGCTAGCATACAGGACCTTCTCCCTTTCGAGCACCGGGCAATGGTCGACTTCTTTTAATCTCTTTAAGCCAATCCTCTCCGCCTCCAAAGGATCACGGGAGCTAGAGAATCTTTGGCGGATTAGTCCGTGAAAGTCGACAAGACTTCCACGCCCATGCGGAACTCTGCTCTACCGGTGGTGGAGTGATGGAAGAGGTATTGGCGCAATCTGCTCCAAGATGCGTGTCGGTCCATGCGGTTGCGCTCAATTTGCATGAGCACATCCGCCATAGTGGGTGGTGGAGAAGCTCCTCTTCTGTCTACCACCTTGCGGACCATGGGATCCGGAAGGTCATTGCCGCCCCCGAGTCGAAGAACAGGTGGAGAACCTCTCCTCTTGTTGTGTTCGCGATCGAGTGGTTGGTCCTGTCATCCTGTTGCCATATAATGGTGAACATTATAACAAGGATACACTCGTGCTAACACATACAAGCTTGGAGAAAGAAATTAATTAAATACTAAACTTAAGCATGCAGTATGTCATGATATGCAACCAATTAACACCAAAAACAACGGCACAAATACAAGTAAAAGGTGCGGCTTCCATTCCAAAATAAATGTCAATTTGAACAAAGACTATAATGATTCAATTACAACCAAAAGTCTGCATCCACTTTATTAACAGTCAACAGGAAACATGTTATGCCCAAAATACACAAGTCGGCCGCTACCTCACCATGTTTTAAAGTACAAACATTAGCACACAATATTTATACAGACATAGGCTATGCTATTACACACTACTTAATGGACAACTACTAGCCTATTACACAACTAAAGCCACTCACATCCTTCAATCCTAAACATGGTCGTCTCGGTTAAAATTCACCGGAAACTCATTTAGCAAATGAGCCTCAGGTGAACCAGTATCTAAAGGGTTCGATGGGCTAATGAGGCGAGTGGGAGAACCCAAACAGATGATGTCCCCGAGTGAGTAGGCGGCGAGTGCGAGGAAATCCGGCGAGACATCCGGCACGACGACACGACCAAAAACAGAACCGGTCAGGAACTTCTGGAAGTCGCCATCCTTGGGGTACAGTGGCAGCTGGTGGAATCTCATTGTTGCCATAAAGCACGTTACGAGGAACGCGGTTTGTGACAACACCAAGCCTCAAATATTCACGTGCCTCGTGCAAGCGATGGCGGTCTCCCATAACTTCGTACGAGGCGGTGATAGGTTTGGGCCATGATACGGACCAACCTTGCTAACTTCAGCGTCGTATGGGTCCTCTCCAAACTGTATCTCATCAAACGTAACCACATCCGATCTAGGGCCTTGTTTTGGGAAGTGCACATAGGGTGGTGAGACAGCTCCGTCAAGTCATGACGAAGGAGGCTCATCATCCCACGCGCAGGCTTCCTGCACAGCCATAGACTCGGAGGTGGCACGCACATGGATGCAGTAGGGAATACTACCCACCACCGTCAGCGATCACATTAATGATAGCTTGGTACTCTTCCATACCAGGCCCTCGGTCTCTACGGTAGATGGCATACTGGGTGATAAGTGAAATTAGCTCGCCACATCATGTCTCAAGTAAGGTGAAACCCGTCCACACCTTGGGCGAGTCTCCTTAATCAAATACCAGCCACTCATCTACAGATAAAAGACAAGGTAGGTAAGAAACTGATCTTAAAAAAATCAAAAGAAGGGTAGATAAGAATTGATACTAAAAGAAGATAAGAAGTAAAAGACAGCATGCTTAGATCTTTTAGAAATTAATTATGTTAAAATAGTATCACAGAGACTCACTAAAGGCAACAACCATGCTAATTCTACCCTACAGCAAGCGTATGCTCGATACTGTATTTGTGAGACCCTCAATTATTGAAATGTGCCTTATTAAAATTATCACGATAGCATAATTCTTATTTAAAGAACAGTGTAAATCCTTTATTAAGAATCATACTAAAAGCATAATGATAACAAGTAACAATTTCAACATCCAGGTTCTCGGATATATGTCATGCAATATTTCCCAGGATCAGTGAATATTGCACATATATCCTTAAACAACATTGCATCATTCACATACAAGTCATACATTCACATAATTATACATCAATAATTACATCTCCAAATTCGGTTAATACAAAGACTAGGTTGCTCTGATGCGAATAAAAGCAGATGACCTTGGGTCATTAACAAAAAGAGCAACAATGAAACAAAAACATAAAAACAAAACCACCAATGGCCCCATTATCCATGAGCTATTGCGTGGAGGCTAGAACTAGCATTACTCGTTAGCGTCACCCAGATCGGCGCTAACGGGCATCTCATAAAGATATCCATCCTCACCTGCAACAAGAGGTCATAAACCCTGAGTACGAAAGGTACTCAGCAAGTCTTACACAAACTAATAAAAGAAAGTGTTTAGAAGAACCTATACAAAGGAATAGAATTTAATATGCATAAGGTTATCAACAGAAGGCTTAATGGTTTCAATTTGCATAAGCGATACTGTTAACCTACAATTGCTAACTTTTGACAAAGCGCTTTAATAATTCAATTTGAACTAAAAGCGATAAGTTATTGAACATAAGCATAAACAGTATCAATAATAATCACTGATCATTACCAAACCAAGCATGACACTCCTCATGCCGAAATTAAAATTTCCAAAACCCAAATGAGAGCAAATGCTATACAGGTGACATCAATCCAAGCGTTGCCCGTAACCGTGGACACGGCTATTCGAATAGTTTTAATCCCTGCAGGGGTGTACAACTTTACCCACACGACTTAGTTAGCCCGTAGCCCCTAGGATAATAGCATACTGCCTTTGGTATGCCGGCCGGGTAAACTAAGATTCGGTATTTTTCAACAAGTTAACACTATTGAGTTGGATGACCCATGTGACACTGATCCCGCTTAAACAACGACTGATAGCATATATTCAACCGAGGTTCACATGTTGTACGAGGAATGCCGACCAGTCAATTAAATGCAAACTCGTGTTAGCCACACATATTACACATGATCGGGCACGAAGGTACGTACATGCGATGTAACACATCTACGCCCTTACCCTTCTAAGAACATCTGATATCGATATAGGTTCCACATGGCATACGACACGGCCCGAAGACTTAAGCATCTATGCCATATGAAATCAATACACATGTCCTTACTCTCCTGTATCCAACTCAATAATATTAACCCTTTACTTAACCAAGCAGCGCCCATACACTTTGCATGTGGAAATGCGTTGGTGCTTGAATTGGGCCGTCAGAGTTCAGTCCTTAATCAACCCAGACAAGTCATTCACAGTTCCCATTCCGTGCACTAGGCACCATCACTAGCATCCACTTGTCCGATTTGAATTAAGTTTAACAACAAGATTTAGATTTATATCGAGTTTAAATAAACTGAACAAAGAATCAACAAAAATAAAAATGTATTTGTTGTTCCCCAGGTTTGACAAGATAAGCCTGTCAAACATTACCGTTCTATGAACTGCATGGCTAAGCAAAATTGAAAATTTAGCATTATATCACCACAAACTATCGTAGGTTGAGTGTATGATCAATTCAAGGTAAGCCATAAGTTACGGTCATAGCTAACTAGGACAGAGCATAAATAATTTTTAGAAAATTGCATGCAACAAATATCACCGTATTTTATAAATCTACAGATTCAAAAGATTAGGATCAACATGGTGCAGAGAGGAAGCTTGCCTTGGTAATAATAGATAACCTCTTGTTCAGGTTACGGTGGCTCAACAAAAGACTCAACAATCTCGGAAGAACCGATTATCTAGAACACAAAAATCCAATAAATAGCAAGAAAATGGCAAGGAACAATGCATAAAAGAAGTCATGATCAATAGCTCAATGCATAATTAACAACATGCTTAAGTCATACCTTACTCAAGGACAATACCCCATATATAATAGCTACTACTACATGTTATCGAATTTAATGGGTTAGAAAAGCATTAGAGTTGATTTGATTAGTAAAGAACTAGAGTTTCAAATTTCTAAATCGAAATTTAACTTAACACTTGCATTCTTTACTAGAAGGAATAGAGGTCAACAATAGGTTGCATGTGGTTGGCATAACCACCAAAAGAAGCAAAACCGAAATGGGAATTCGAAAAGCTACGATTTGAGTTTTAGCCAAACCAGAGATCTAGATAGATTGTAAAGAAAGCAATAGATGCTTCACTAGATTATGAGCACTTGATGTTTTGAATAAGCCAAGGCTAAAGGGTAATATTGAAACCTAATTCACCACAAAGCATCAGCTAGCATTCACAAGCAGGATGATCAAAATCGGATTCTGAGTTTGAGTTTTTAGCAAAACCAAAAGCAAGTGTAATACAAAAATCAGATTGATGAACTAGGACATTAGAAGAAAATGATATTCGGGCTAATCCTCAACTAAATGAGAAATATACTAAGTCTAATTCATCTCCTACTATCAGCTATCAACCAACATCAATTTCGGTTTAGACTCTGATTTGAGTTTAGCAAAAATGAGATTTGGGCTGATTACAAAGTGATGGTTTGCTGATTTTTGCTATGAACCAAGCAATGATTTTACTTAGATAACTAGATAATGAGTAAAACTTATAGCCTAGCATACTATTTAGCATCAAATACTAGTAGACATCAAAATTTGAGGCTTACAAAGTAAAGCAAAAATCAGATTTTGAAATCTGAAATTCTGGACAGATTTAGAGATGCAAACTTGAAGCTCCATTAGACTATAACAAATTGACATACAAGATGGAGTTATAGCTAGATAAGTACCTCTACAAGTTTAACTTATCACCTAGCATCCATTAACACTAATTAGCAAATTTTAGCTCAACCAAAGCAGCGGTTTTGATTTGTCAAAACCAAAAGCGTGCTATATCAAAAGAAAGCTATCGATGAATTAGGCTAAGAGAAATTGGTATTCTTAGATTAAATTACAGCTAAATGAGTATATTTTAAAGTCTAGCTCAACACTAATCATTTGTGGACACTCAAGACCAGATTTGGTTCAACAGATTGCGATTTGATTTTCGGCGAAGCAGACATCTTGCAAAAGGCAATTCTTGAGCTAAACATCCAGAACCAAAGTGCTAAACCTTATTTCAGAGTATTCCTAACAAGGTTAGCAAGATAACTCATCAACTACTAGCACCAAGATAGGAAGTAATAGAATTGCTGCACACAAAGCAAGCAACCGAAAACTGGACAATGCACAGTCGGCTGCTGAAAACAGATCACAAAATCAAGTTTGTTGTGATTAAACTTTGAACAAGATAATAGGTTTGCTTAAGCTTAAAGTATGCTTAACTAATACCAAGACCTAACTTAACCTTTAATCAGTAAGTGACAGGAATTAAGAGAGGAAGACTGATTGTCTTTTGTCGGATTGGCCAACAGCAAAAACAGCAAAAAGACAGATTACAGAATTCAGTTGATTTGAGAAATACTCCAAGCAAGGATTTTAGATTGAAGTTAAAGTTGAGCTGGAGAGTAAATAATATCCTACCTCAACCCATGCTAACCCTAAATCTTGTAATGATATGAAAGACCGAAAAGTTATTAAAAAGAAAACAACTATTCTGCACAAAGATGATCCAAGCATTATTGCACAAATGAATAGCTCAAGGGCTCTTGGACCTTAGAATGATCAACATAACAAAAATTAAAGTGATATCTTACCGGCTAGAGTAGAAGAAAATGGAGTTAAGAGTTTGGCCAAACAGAAAACTTCCAAGTCCTTTCTCACTTCACCAAAACAGAAATTATCCCCTTGATGCTCTACTAGCTAGCTTCAGCTGAAAACTACTCCATATTCCACTGAGAAGAAAGAAAAACCTGGAAGGCTTTTTCGGTCAAGAAATGGCAGTGACTCAAAGACTAAGGGTTAGGGAAGACTAAACCTCCAGAGCACATGAAGAGGTTTCTAGAGAAGGATACATGGCAACCAATCGAAATGTTCCCGGTGAAAGAAAAAATGGAAGAAAGTCTTTGCTCGAGTTACATCTTTGGACAAAACACCGCTTCCCAACCAAAAGAAGGAATGAAAAAGGGTCTTTGTCTTCTTTGAGTCGCTTTATACTGACCGAGCTTTCTTTGCTCATTGCATTGTTCTCGTAGAAAGAAAAAGGGATGGAATAGAGATTAGTCTGCGGTGCCTGTGCTCCCTTCGTTAGCGACAAGGAAGCAATGAAACTCAAAGAAAACCGACCACTTGATCAAAAGGGATGGTGAGATTGATGGAGACAAAAGAAATAGCAAAACAATATTTTGGATTGTAACAACATACCCAAGTTTCAAAATGAGCAAAGTGATGCTATGAAAAGCATCTAATTCTCATTTACTAAAAGCGAGGCTATTCTGAGACGACTTGCGCTCGAGCTCGAGCGCGCGCGGCCGAAGGCTGGCGCTCGCCGAGCGATGGCGATGGCACTTATGCGGCGGCGGTGGGCACCGAGAGCACCATCAAGCGAGTGAACCCGTTTTGGGGTTTTTGCGGGTGCGGAGATAGGGTGGCGGCGGCGACGAGAGATGGCGGCGGAGGAGCACGGTGCGGCGAGCTCGGCGAGGGGAAGGTGGGGCGAGGTGGGGAGCGGTTGGCGCGGTGCGAGGGTGCTCTGTCGGAGGTGGGAGGGGAGGGACGAAGGAAGGCGGCGGATTTTACCGAAGCTTCGTTTCGGGCGGAGAGAGGAGGCGGCGGCGATTTCCTTGATTGCGCCGGCGCCGAGGAAGGAGGGGGCTGGGGAAGGAGCTGGGGGTGGGGATGAGGAGATGAGCCGACCCGGGGTGGCTTTTATAGGCTGGGGAGGCGGTGGGAGTAGTAGGGCGGCGGCGACAGTGGAGGCGAGGTGGCGGCGGGGGATTTGCTTCGGCGGTGCTGAGAGGGGAGCGGTGGCGGCATGGGCGAGCCAGGTGGAGGCGGTAAAGGCGGTGGAAGGCTCGGAGGGAAGAGGTGGCGCGGGAGGTGGCGGCTGATGACAGCGGTGCCGAGAGGAGTGACGAACGGGAGCTGACGCAGAGAGAAGAAGGAAGGGGAGGAAGAAAGGAGAAGGCGCCGGGAGAAGAAGGCGCCAGCGAAAGGAGAAAGCGGATTTCCAAAAAGGGAAAGCGGTCTTCGGCGAAAATTTTCTAAAACGGAAAGATTTCAAATTTGAACAAAAAGTTTCAAAAATTTTCAAATATTCAAAACTCGAAACATTTGGGGCATAAGGCAACTACTAATGTAGAGGCAGACATGATGTATATAGAACACGCTTTCACTTAAGAAGGCAAAAGCGGTACTAATGTGTGTACGTGCTGATATATATATATATATATATATATATATATATATATATATATATATATAGAGAGAGAGAGAGAGAGAGAGAGAGAGAGAGAGAGCATGCTTTCACTTGAGGAAAAGGCAGGCACTAGTGTGTGTGTATATATATATATATATATATATATATATATATATATATATAGAGAGAGAGAGAGAGAGAGAGAGAGAGAGAGAGAGAGAGATCATGCTTTCACTTAAGGAGGAAAAAGGCAGGCACTAGTGTAGAGGTAGACATTTAGGTTGGTACCACAGCCAACCGGCCTAGATACTCTTTAACATCCGCGAAAAGTTTGAACATATAGGTCATCTAGGGCTATAGGCCTATGTTATGCAAATTAAGCATGCAACAACCTCAGCCATTCAAATTACAATGATGATCAGAATTATTTATATATGTATTATTACTGGCATATACTTCTTCAGGGAAATACTCCTTCGTTGATTTTTATAAGGCACATGCATTTTGATTTGCCGTGGTCTCCAAAATTGAATTTTGACTGTAATTTCTTCTACGATGTATTGCTAATAATTATAGAATGACGATCAAAGTATTTTTCGAATACGAATCTAGCTATTGGGACCGACTGCGCAGAACATATATATCGGTTAACAAATTGTTGATAAAAAGTTACGAAGTTGTATTCTTGAAATGTGTAGGCGCGTTATAAAAATAAATGGAGATAGCATATGCTTGCACAAAACTGATTTGGTGTCTTGACAAAATAAAAAACTAATTTGATGAAAATCTTGAAAAGTTCGGGTTCTCTCTCCAAAAAAAATATCGATAAGTTGCATATATATATATATATATATATATATATATATATATATATATATATATATATATATATATATATAACATATCTAGTGTTAATGGGTAATTGAATGTTAAGATGCTAATGACAATCTTGACCATTGGATTTGGATTGAACAACCAAAATTAATAGGGCTCCCACCTCCAAACCATTTAATCACCCTGCATACTCCCACCTCCAATGCGCATTCATTAATGCGTCTACATTAAACATCCTACATGCTCCCACCACCAATGCTCTGCATGATCCAACGGTTAAGATTATCATTAGCATCTTAATACTTAATTACCCATTAGCTATATGTATATAGAAACTGACATTTACAAGTCATTTTCTCATTCATTACATGTCTCAAATCCATGTTCTAAAATTGTGCGTACAGTGAATAACTACCAATAGCAACCCTCCGTGGTATGGAGCTGTAACTATCTAACATTTTTGAAGTTTTGTTTTGAGTGATCCTGCGCGACGACACTGTGCATAAATACTCAAAAAAAAAAAATTCAACATTTGCTGAATAAAACCGATCGCAGAAAATATTTTTGTCATACCGTAACAGTACAATGCATTGTGCCCACAAGCTTAAGTAGTAACACATGTGAGGCACGTTTCACACTTGATTTTATTCTTATCCGGGACCAAAAGGCAGAGCACAAATCAGCATAAATTGACCGGCATACGAAAATCTTCTTTCAGAAAGAGGCCAAAAAAGCACCAACCAGTGCATATGTATCGCCATCAACAAGCTGGGAAAAGTCTTTCACATGTAAATTGCCCGAGAATTATGTACTCCAGCTAAAATTTTGTTTCTCATGTAACAAATTCTGAACCATCAATTCTAGAGTGCGATTGGTGAAGGGATAAAGACTCAGGGAGTAAGAGCATCCACAATGGATTTGGATTCTATGCACTGCATAACAAAATTTAATTTTTGGCTTAAATGACACTATTTGTTGTCGAAATAGCAAATGTACCCCCTCTTTGGAGTGAAAAAGTAAAAAATAACACCGCAGACGTGCTGCTAGGTGACATATGTTGCCTGTCGTGCCACAGGCTCTCGTATTCCCCCTGCTTCGCGCCGGGCACCTAGATCCCCCCTGCCACATCATGGCCCGCCCGACCCACGGTCGTGCAGCGGCCGGACTCCTCGTCAGCGTGACGGTGCCTAGATTCCTCCCGTCCCCCTGGATTCTCGACTGATTGTTTACTGATTTGTGCATATAAGTGGAGTACAATGTGTACAAGCTATACAAGGAAATACATAACAAATATGGTGCAGATTGGACCATTTTTTGTATATGTGATAATACATAGAAAGTTAGGCATAAGAGAAAAGCACATGATTTCATGCACTCTTTATTGATTTGCGCATATAAATGGACTGCAGTGTGTAAAAGCTATACAAGGAAATGCACAACAAATATGGTGCAGATTGGATCATTTTTCGTACATGTGATAATACATAGAAAGTCAGGCACACAAGGATTGCGTATGAATTCATGTGCCCTATTTGGAATGCGAGTTTTTGTTTTATTTGGCACTGTTTGGTGCCACAATAGCAAAAATAGCCCCCTCTAGAGAAAAATGATAAAAATATTTGGGTTTAGGGTTGGCACGCGCGCTGTTGTCACGAGTGTAGTGTTTGTAGAACCGATGCCTTTTGAAAAAGAGAACGAAATTCGAAATAGACGAAATATTTGAGAATTAAATTTGAAAGACTTCATAACATAGTTGTGAATTACATGGCGCATATTGTTTGGTTACGTACATTAGAAACGACAACATGCACGAATCAACAAACCAAAAACACCTATGATACATGTGCACCTTTTTATAATAAAAAAATAGGTGGATTGGCACAAAGTTAGTATCAGTGGTCTATCGATGCCTTTCCCTTGTCTCCTGCAGACCCGCAGGCATGGTCAACCACGAAGGCAATCCACCACTGGGCTTTGAAGTTCTCCTCGGGACTAAGCACACGCTTAGCAGGAGCATCGGGAGCTCGGCCAGCCCTTGATGGGACAATCGGTGCCTTCCCCTTGTCTTTTGTAGACACACGGGCGCGAGAAGTCCTGAAGGTAGTCCAGTATTAGAAGACGGGTTGGAAGGTGGAATGATATTAGCAGAACATAAGGCCAAGTTAATAATCAGGAGGCAAATTGAACATAACTTACCTCCTCGATCCGTAGTGCGTCTGGACGACGGGGAGCGCTAGGACAACCGTCGTCCTCAGCGTGTTGTTCGACGCTCTTGGGCTCCATCGCTGCATTTCCCTTTATTTTCCCTGCTCTTAGGTATATAAGGTTTCCAACGTTTGAAGACCCCACGTGGTACCGCATAGTTGAACATGTACTTTTGCTCGATAAGCGCTCTATCATACAAGTTCGGGCAGTCGATCCATTGGAAGAAGAAGCAATATTCCTCTGGCTGTCATTATGCATAGACAAAGTTAGCTATATGTGGACTTTGTTGTGCAAAACAAGTTAGAATGAAGTGTTGGTTGTGGTGTTGTAATGTTGTCCTCCAATTCTCTTCTCCCTCCTTTTATAAGCGGGCACGATGTTGATGAGGATCTAATAATCCTCAATTAATTAAAGTATTTATCTATACTAACTATTATAGATAATGGTGTCTATACACAACCTTCAGAGGTATCCCCTCATCATTAATTGTCGGGACCCCATATTTCTGAATTTGGAACCCTCTGTATTTTTTTGTATTAGTCCTTGGATCAGTAGCTAGTGCGTACAGTCACATCGTTGATAACAAGTTAGAATCACGATTATCATAAAAGTAACAAGAAGGTACCGGTCTTAAGGCCACTTATTACAAAAGACGTCAGCAGACCTTTAGTTTTACAGCAGTGGAAACAACAAAATTTAAACTCTGAGTGATGACCCATCAAACTACCCACCGGCATTTGACTGGGGAGCGCAACCTAGTACTCTAAATGTCCTTCGTCGTACCCGCAGGCGTAGTAGTCACTACTACAAAACATGCTATACTAGACTCCCCATCTGTGATAAAATTATCACAGACGGTTCTTCGTTAACCGCTCATGATAAATAAATATCTGAGCGGTTCTTCTATACGCACGTCGTGATACTTCGCGCACGCGTTCGTATAAAGAACCGTCTGTGATATACAAGCACTATAAGTAGATGCTCCTGACAGGCCCCTTTCCATTCCATTTGAGGCGCCGCCACCCTGCTGCTGCTGCTGCCTCCTCCCCATTGGCCACCCTGCTGCTGCTGCTGCCTCCTCCCCCGTTGCGCCACCCTGCTGCTGCCTCCTTCCATGCACATTGCTGCCCATTCCGTTTTGAGATGTCACCCCTGCTTCCTCCTCCCCCATTGCGGCACCTCCGCTGCCTCCTCCCACATTGCGCCACCTTGGAGAGAAGGGTAACGATCTGTAACCCTTTATTTTTACTCTAGACTAATCACTAATGTGTAACAATCTGTAACCCTTTATATTTGGTCTAGACTAATCACTAATGTGTTTGGTCATTATGAAGGGTACTTGCGGTTTATTAATATAATTTAACACTAATTAATTTGTTACGTGCGTATACGTGTAGATGGACCGAAACTGGATGTACATTGAGAACCGTATGAGTGAAGAGTATATTAATGGCGTGTTTGCTTTTAGAAGAGCCGCCGAGCAGGATATGTTGAAGAAGGGGATAAAATTTATGTATTGTCCATGCATTGATTGCGGCAATATGAAAATGTTTAACAACCCGGCGCAGATCGAAGCTCACTTAATACGAAGGGGTTTCAAAAAAGGATATACATGTTGGAGCAGTCACAGTGAAGAGCAGATTATACCAGAAGATAGTAATGAAGACATCGTCGAGGAAGTCAACGATATGCAGTGTATGGAATATGCTTTTGATGAGGATAGGTCGCATGATGACAATCTGGATCAGATGCTACGCGATGCAGAAGGGAACTACGGTGAGAGATAGTTTTGTAAATTCGAGGGCTTAATGGAGGACTCGGGGAAACCTTTGTTCTCTGGCTGCAAGCCGGAATACACAAGGTTGTCAACTGTTGTCGGGACCCAAATATGCAAATCTGGACCCTCTGTGTATTCTGCACTAGTCCAGAATCACGCTAGTGCACACAGTGTCAACATCGATGAAATATCACATCCATACAATGAATATAAGAATAAACGAGTACTTTGAATAACAAATAACTGTTGGGACCTTACGGTCGAGTTTTACATTTATTAAGCCATGCAAGGCTGACAATAAAGAATAAACTGCAGCGGAAACGAAATAAACTCCAGTGGCTCCCATCAATTTACCACGAAGTAACCGATCGGGTCAAGACCCTAACGATCAACCTTCGTAGAACTCTTCTTCAAAAGCAGGCGACGACTCCTCCACTTCTGTTGATTTGTTTAGCAAGAATGAGTACACACCGTACTCACAAGTCATACCACATAATGCAATTATACATGATGGCTTATTCCAAAGGAATAACTTCTGTGGTTATTTTGCAGAAATGCAACATTTGCAATTGAATACAGATAATAGATTGAAACGTAATGGAAAACAAATAAACAATAATAAGTTATCATTTGGTTTCACAAAGGACACATAGTCTAATCAAGTTCTTTCACAATTTGAACAAGTTATCTCACACGGTGACCCTTACCAAATGTTTCATGAAAATCTACCCATCGTGTGAAATTTCCGAGCATGTCCATAGCAGGGACGCGGCTATTCGAATAGATTGATTTAACACTCTGCAGAGGTTGTACACTTTACCCACACGATACGATCAATCACCAACACCGGTCATAACAAAACTTTTGAAACTTCATCTCAAGTATTATTACTCCCGGTGTGCTTTCTCATCATACCAACCCAAACACGGCGCTTTGGCATAACACACACTTTGTTGGACAGGGAAGCGGCGAACCGTCCCGCGATGTGCCCACATAGTAGCACACCTCCAGCCCTTCACAAAGCTTAAAATACAACCTGGGTAATAATATAGAAAATCCATAACTTACTAAGTTAGACCCAGCCCATAGTAGGCATGTGGTCGTACAGTAAGGCTCAGTTCAATGGCGCACAAAGTTAAGTCCTTAATTGACTAATGCAAGACTTCCAGTTTTACCCTAATCACAAAGTTTATAGTACACAGCTCCACCATTCACACAGATCCACCACTTGCCTCAGTCCAAATCTTTTTCCACCCTGTTGATTAAGTGCAACACATGCCATCACGAGTAACAGCACACATCACACACAGTTCCATAATCACTTAGTCAAGTTTATAATTACAACTCACATGAAACGATGACTCGTGGCATGGCTAAGTAATCTACTCGTATCTAACCAACCCACGTTGGTGCTACGATAATACCAACTAGTAATGAACCAACCTAGGGTGACAAAAGATCATGGCTTACAATAGACAATGTGGATATAACAAATTGGATTAATAACTATCCCAAAAGCATTTAAATAAATACTTGAAATAGAATGCAATACATTGAAACAAAGTATTTTGAAAATTGGGTGCACGATGATCAAAGGTATAACTTGCCTTGGAATAGATCTAGATATTGGTCTTGGTCTTGAAGTGCTCCTTCTTCTGCAAAACTTCCCGAAGTATCGACGTCTACTCGCAAACGAGACAAAAGAAATAAAAACAAATAAATAACAGAGGTAAAACCAACTCCAAAAATCAAATAAAATTCACCATTAAATATATCTTGATTTTATATGAATTTACAAATTTGAATGGGCTCAATCGGAGGTCGGATGCAAAAGATATGGGCTTTGGAAGATTGAAAAATAATTAAAAACCTAATTTGGATTTTAATTTGATTTCCCGAATTATTTTTATAAAGAAAAATCAGATTAATGACATCGGCTGACGTCAACGATGAATTTCCACCGAAAAAATAAAAGAAAAGAAAACAAAAATGCCGATCGACGGTGGGACCCATCGCCGCTCGATGGCATCTGTGAACTCGGTTCACCAAGAGATGGCTCGGGAGAAATAATGGGCGTGCCACCCATTGTTGACACAGGCGCCACGCCCAAGAAACCGAGGAGGTGGCGTGAGTGGACTCAGCTGGCCGCAACGCTGCACCGGACACTGAGCGAAGGCGGCGGCCGATGAACTTCTTGGCGATGGCGACGGCGGACAGCGGCGAGTTGGTGGCGACAAGGTAGCAAAATGGGACCCCTGGAGGCACGGCGAAGCTGTTGGGGGTGGTGGCTGGGCTCGGGCGGCGATGACTCACCGCGACAGCGAAGGAGGCGGCGGTGGACAGCCAACCCTTGTCGGACGGCGGCAACGGTGGATCAGGAGGCTCTCGGGTGAAAGCGGCGGTGGCGGGAGGGCTGGGACTATTGCACTCACAATGGCGGCGGTGGCACGGACGCCGAGGTTCTGGAGGCGGCGGAATCCGGCGGCGGAGCGGCTTCGGTTGACGGCGAAACTTCGGCAATGGCGGCGCCGGGAAAATGAGGGAGCGGGCGAGTAGTTGGGGCTTTGGTGGAGGAGGTCGGGGTGAGTAGATTGGATGGATTGGGGGGTCTTTGATAGGCGGAGGAGCGGGAGTCCACGAAGAAACGGCGGCGGGCGCTTTAGGCGGAGTTAGGCGCGGGAGTTCGGGAGAACGACGACGCGGACGTGGCATCGGCGGGGTCCACCGGTCAGCGGAAGGAGGCAAGGAGCGGGCGCGGGCGGGAGTGAGCGTGCGATGGTGATCCAACGCGAGGAGAGACGTGGGCGAGGGCGCGTCCGATCGGCGGAAGAAGCCACGCAGCGTGCATCGAGCGAGGGTAGGCGGGTGATCGGCGGGAGGCGGGTCGGGCTGCGGGGAAATGGGAATAGTGTTGGGTTTCGACCCAACACTGTTCCAGAGGATTTAAAATGGATTTCTCTTTTTAATAAAAACAGAAAATGTAAATAGCAAATAGAAATTAGCAAATGATTTTAGAAAAATCCTAGAAATTTCTAGAAAATATATCCAAGCATATAGAATCCAATTAAAATAAGTTTGGCCATTGTTGATGTTGGAATTAAGCACATTAAGTCATTTTGTCATGAAAGTCCATATTAAGCTTTTAACATAAACTCAAATAAAATGTAGATGATGAGATTTTCAACTAGCAAATAAATAAAGGATTTTAAAAGGCTCAAAAGTTGGGATGTTATAACCGTGCTTGAACTGCTGAAATTGAAGGCAAGCAATGGTTGGTTCGACAAGAGTTTTACACCGTTGTTAGGTCTCTTAGTGACATCCTTCTAGAGGAAACGTGTTGCCCAGGCACGACCTACCAAGCTAAGAAGGTTATTTGTCCATTGAGAATGGAAGTAGAAAGAATACATGCATGTCCGAACGATTGTATCCTCTACCGTAAAGAGATGCAGACATGCATGTATGTCCCGTGTGCAAAGCATCCCGATACAAGCGTAAGAATATTGCTAAGGCGAAGTAAGTACCTCCTGCTAAGATATTGTGGTATCTGCCTGTGATCCTACGTTTGAAGCGTTTATTTGCGAACCGAAAGGAGGCAAGATTGATGCGTTGGCACTCGGAGGAGCGTAAGAAAGATGGGAAGCTCAGACACCCTGCCGATTACGCGGTGGAGAAACTTCGATCGGAGCTTCGAAGAGTTTGGTGTGGAACCGAGGAACATAAGGTTAGGGTTGAGTACGGAATTCTCAAGTCCTACGTACGAAATCGATTTCGGCCGGAGGGCAGTATCATCGAAGGTTATGCAACCGAAGAGGTCATTGAGTTCTGCGTCGACTACATGGCTCAGGTGGAACCGATAGGTGTGCCTCTATCTCATCACGAGGGGAGGCGGAGGGTATCGGGACCATCGGGAGAAAGCAATCACTCCGATCTAGATACATACGCGCGAGCCCATTTCACGATCTTGCAACACATGACCCAAGTATCCCGTACATCGGCGAGCACAAAGACATGGTACGCCAATGAGAATCCGGCCGGTCGGAGGTTTGGATAACGAGAGAGCACAACCGTCGGTTCAACGAATGGTTAAAGATGCGATTCACTTGGAGGTCATCAAGTGATGAAACGCTCTATGGTTGGCCAAAGGACCAAAATTTACAATTGTGACATGGCAAGGATCGACATAAATGGCTACCGTTTTATCTGGCGGCTCGGGATAGGAAGAGCCTGATCCGAGCAGCGGTGTCGCATAGATGCATTTCACGAGGGTTCAATATCGCGGGGGGCACAGGTTGAACTTCGTACTATGGGTTCGTAGAGGAGATTTGGGAGCTCGACTATGTACTTTTCAAGATCCCCTGTTTCGATGTCATTAGGTTAAACTTCCGCAGGCGTGAAGGTCGACAATCTGGCGTCACTCTGTGGACCTCAAGCGTGTCGGATACAAGGGCGAACCATTCGTACTCGCTAAGCAAGTTGTTCAAGTTTTTATGTATGCAGACCCGACAAATAAGAACCGCCACGTAGTTCTTCATGGGAAAAGAAGGATTGTCGGAGTTGAGAATGTCGTGGATGAGGAAGAGTACAATCAATTTGACGAGTTGCCTCCTTTCGGAGACGGCATCAGACTGGAGGAAGAACCCAGTGAGGAAGCTAGCTCTATGCGCGTCGATCATCATGAAGGACTATATTTCAATTAAGCATGTATTCCATTGTAATTTGATGTTAACATGTGTTATGGACTTATCATCTCTAATGTTGATGTTAATGCGGACTTGTTAGAGCTATCAACTTGTTGAGAATATCATCTTTGAAACCTTGTTGGAAATACACACAAATGGGCAGATGTGTTTTGTCATTTGAGCAAAGTTAAAAAGTGCATTGCTTCTGTGGCCTGGCGGTCTGACCGGTAATTAGTTGTGTTTCAAATGTATAAAAATGAGGATAAATTAAAACTTTTGGATGCATCCTTGTTGTCATTTGAATTCTCTAGAATTTATCTCCTTGAAATGTGGACTTCAAATTCAATTAAGGTTATTGACTCGAAGTGTTGCAATTCAAGGTCTTCTAGTCAAACCTTGTGATCATCCTCGAGAAATAATTTTTTTCTAAATTCTTGATCATCTGGGTAACCTCCCTGAGAAATTTCATAATTTTTAGAAATTATTTGCTATTTCTTATGGGCTGGTCAAACCTGTTGTCTCCCTGGTCAAACCCCTATCCAGAAGCTTGTGAATTTTCTAGCGGGCAATGTACTGCATGAGAAATTCTGGAAAATTCATACACGGTTAATCTTGAAGTCAGGATCACTCAGTAAAAAGTTCAGAATTTTTGGAGCTGTGGAGCTACCTCTGGAAATTCCCAAATCATCTCAACCTTTCAATTGATCAAAATCTGGAATCACTGTTTCTCAGGCTCGAACCCGAGTCAGACTCCGACCCGAGTCTTGCGGTTCAGCTCAACTGCCTAACCGCGTCGTGTGTGAGCCGTTTGATGGAGATCCTCCGATCCAGATCTTGTACCCGTTCGGACCACTCGGGCCTTCCCGCTCCTGGATCCGAGCCGTCCGATTTGGAGATCACGGCCTAGATTGAGTGGCTGATCGGACCGGCCGATCGCCCCTTTCACTTGAATTGTCCGATTTGGATATCAACGGCCTGGATTGAGTGGCCGATCGTACTGGCCGATCGCCCCGTTCACTTGAACTGTTCGATTTGGATATCAACGGCCTGGATTGATTACTCACATCACAGACGGCTCCATTAAAGAACCGTCTGTGATGTTTAGGGTTATCACAGACGTTTCTTTAATAGAAGCATGCGTGATAAGTCATTCCTCGAGCTCGAACGAGTCGGACCCGACACGAGTCTCGCGGTTCACTCAACCGCTAACGCGTCGTGTGTGGCCGTCGATGGAGATCCTCGGTCGAGATCTTGTACCCGTTCGGACCACTCGGGCCTTCCCGCTCCTGGATCCGAGCTGTCCGATTTGGAGATCACGGCCTGGATTGAGTGGCCAATCGGATCAGCCGATCGCCCCTTTACTTGAACTGTCCGATTTGGATATCAACGGCCTGGATTGAGTGGCCGATAGGACCGGCCGATCGCCCCGTTCACTTGAATTGTCCGATTTGGATATCAACAGCCTGGATTGATTACTCACATCTCAGACGGCTCCATTAAAGAACCGTCTGCGTGATGTTATAGTTATCACGAGCGGTTCTTTAATAGAACCGTCTATGATAAATCATCACGCACGGTTCTATTAAAGAACCGCGTGATGTTACTCTATATAAGTGGTCGGCACTTGCCCTAGTTCTTCCGAATCGCCCAACACGAATCCCCGATCCGCGCCACCCATCGCCGCCTCCCGTTCGGCGCCACCCGCGCCGCCTCCCGATCCGGCGCCACCCAACGCCGCCCCTCGATCCGGCGCCACCCAACGCCGCCTCCTCGATCCGGCGCCACCCAACGCGCCTCCCTCGATCCGGCGCCACCCTACGGTTCTTCTCTCCTTGCTTTGCTGCATGTAGTGTACAATAATATTCAAAAATTTCTTGTAAAACTCATTGGTGAATCCGTCTAGTCCTAGACTTTTGTTGTTAAGGGAGTGTCAAATTGCCTTTGCTATCTCTTCCCAAGTGAAGCAATCTGAGAGAGCATCTGATTTTCATCTTGTTGGTAAAGATATGCAAGGTTAATTGTTGGAGACCAAGGACCTTCTATCCGAGGAGATCTCTAAAATAATCATCACAATTTTCAATTTGGAGGCATTGTCGTAATGCTCAATTCCATTCTCCACAAGGACCTCTATGTTATTCCTTCTGTGGTTGATAGATGAAGTCACATGGAATAATTGTGTGTTCTCATCCCCAACTTGCACCATTTAACTTTCACCCCACACTTCCACTTTAGGGTCCAGAACTAGATTAATTCTTGAAGATGTTTTTTGATATTTTTCTGAAAATAAATTCTAGTGATGTGAGTGGTATCCATTCCTCCATACTATCAAAGTACTCTAAAGTGATCTTAGTATTGTCAAGGTTAGTTGGCAGGCAGTGATTTTTGCCTGTAGTCGTCTCAGCTTGAGATTGGCTATGGAGACACTAGCCAAGTTTCTAGTCCCTCGTGTCCAGCTTTGAATTACTAAATTTCAAAGTCTGGCATATGAAGCCAATAATTTTCCATGCTCTGACCATGCTCTGATTTGTGATACTTTAGCTCTGTTAGTCATTTACTTCTCTGTTGACTGAAATGCTATAGCTTTGATTCTGAAATTAATTGCACTATTAAGCAAATTCAATTATCTGTTGGCTGATAGAAAAACTTGTTATATAAGAGATTAACTTTTGACATTTAGGAGGCCAAGATTTCATCTTGAGCAGCCCGATATCTGAGAGCAAATAAACAAATATTTAAATTTGAGCATTATGCTAATTTTGTATGTTTTCGAGTCCTGTATGTGTGTTTGTTTGCAATATTTCCTTCTCCTTTGCATTTTTTTGGTGTAATTTCATATATTTTATTTACTACGTATCATATATTTAGGTTCAATGGGTAACTTCTATTAGATTATGTAATCATTGCGTACGTAACTTATATAGATGGCAGAGGCACCGTCTTCGCCGCCGTCAGCGACGTCGCCAAATGTGTCTGGATCTCCGATCAAGGTGGTACGCAGCGAGAAGGCGAGGAATCTCCAAATTGCCCTCGGGCCGCATGAGCGATCACAGAGGTCGATGGCGTCGGGATCTGCGAGTCCCAAGAAAGCAGCTGCGAGATTCCGGACCGTCTGCGGGGTACTTGCAAGGGAACGGGTCCCCATCACCACCCCAACCTAGAAGTCTCTGACGGATGTACAGAGATACCAGTTGACGGATGTACAGAGAGACCACCCCAACGCACGCATAAGCTTCTAGGAAGTACTAGGAGCATACCAGCATAGAAGACGGCTACTGCGGTGTCGGAGATAATCCGGCGACAACGGACAACGACGGCGAGGGAGGTTCCAAGCGGTGGCGGCATTCTGCGCAAAATGGTGAACGCTCAACCCCCAGGGAAACTCAAAGGTGGTAACGGGATGGTCAAGGAGGAATGAACTGACGTATGACTCACCAGAGGGATTGCGACGGATGATTTGGCACTAACGGTCGGCGACGGGTGCCTGTGATTGAAACTCAAAATTAGTTTAGGGGAAGTGATTTGTAGCCACTAGAACACGTGATGACACTTGTAGCAAGAATGACCGCGTAGATATGCAAAGTAAGATCGTATTCGTCTGCCTCCTGGTTGCTTGACTCGTCCTCCACCAGAGCAAGGTGTTTGGCAGCAGCCGCACCCTAACGCTTGCCGGCATTGTATGCATCCCTTGCACGGGTTCACCAATCCACAAAGTATGAGTTGCTTTTCCTAAATGAGTACGCCACATGGCCGATACTGGCATAGCATGTATGCCCTTCAGAACGTTGTTGAACACTTCTAAGATGTCCGTGGTCATCATACCATACCTAAATTCACCTTCATCATATGCATGTACTCATTTCCTCTTGTACAGCATGACCTCGTCCAACCACATATTTCCTCGTTGGTTGGTCAGTCCCTTCAACTCCTTTAGCTTACCCTTGAAGTCCCTCTTCTTCGAACATCCGAACAACAACTTAAACTTTTTTGTGAGATCTTCCCTATTGTATTGCTTAAAAAAATTGCCGCTAAGTGACACATGCACCACCTATACAACATATCTAGGTGTCCATCAAGTTTGCTCCTCATAGCGTTCATAATGCCGCTGTGCCTATCCGAGACAATGCAAACCTTCCATCCAGGCCCAACAAGGCGGAAATGAACTATATACATGAACCATTGCCAGCTAGCATTGTTCTCACCATCAGTAAGTGCAAATGTTAATGTAATCAGCTAGTCCTCTGCATCAATACTGTTGGACCGAAACGACGACTAGAGGGGGGGGTGAATAGGAGCACGATCTATTTTTCACAAAGATCGGATTCAAGACGATTTTCACTTCGATAGCTATGAGAGCTATGAAGATCAATATCCAAGCACAGCAGAAGTCTTGCATGGAATCCAATCTAAACCCCGAAGCAAAACAATCAAAATCAACCAAAACTTGATTTTCAAGTGTTGGGCGGTCTAACCTCTATGTCAATGGTGGTCGGACCGGTCCCCTTGGGCTGTCGGACCGGTCACCTTGGGCGGTCTGACCTCCAGCCTGATGAACAGTGAAATTAGCCCAAAAAACGAAGTTGCAAATAGGTGTAACTTTTGATCTACAACTCCAAACTCGATGAAACTTGGAACACACATTCTCTAGGATATCAAGAACCTATTCCAATCAAAGATCGTGAAGATCCTTAGCAAAGTTCTGACATTTTCCCGTTTGAGTGAAGGATGGTTCAAAACCAAGTCAAAACGAAAACTAGATCCAAAACCTTGCTTGTGGGCTAGAGATGATCAAGATGATCCTAGATAAGTTTCCACATGTCACAGCAAGTAAGATTAGGGGCAGAAAGCAAAGGAAAACATGAGAATCAAAGACGGCCCCAAAATCACAAAATAGAGAGTAAGAACGAAAAGAGACCCATCTCAGGAAAACTTGCATAGATTGATTTGTGATTGTTGCTGGTTTACAACCACTCCATCAAGGAGGACAAAACTCAATACATGAGCACACAATCAATCTCCTCTTCAAGAATCCTAACCTCTCCATTCCCTAATCTCAAAAACCAAAACTAGGGTTTCAAATAAGTAAAAAGATCAAGGAGGTGCTACAACACCCTCCCATATTTATAGTGGAGGCTAACCTTCTAGAAGAGTTTCCTATCGGGCACCCGTTAAGCCCACACACAAACGGGTTTAACTCACGCACGCATTTTAAAGCGTCATCTTCATTATCTCTTGACCTAAACCACTTCTCCTTACGTCGTCTTGCGCCGCGGTTTAGGCAAAAGCAATCAAGGTGGTATTTTAGTGATATTACCAAAATACCCTTTCTCGATCCTTCTACGAAGACTGAGTCCAATCTTCATGAAGCAGTTCCATGCTTCACCACGTGTAGGTTGATCAATTGTTCTCATCATGTCGGCAAGTCTCTCCCATCCGGCTCCCACCGAAACCACCATGGCACTTGCACCGACCCCCCGTGTCCCTTGATGCAACCCGTCGCACCGAACTTCCCATTCGGTCATCCTTGTCCATTTTGCGCCATGCTTGAATCCATAGACTTCACCCGCATCCCGATCGTTCTAAACCTCGGCTCTCAAGCCTAGTCCGATCATCCTCGCCGTTGGCGTCGTTGATCTCTAAGCAACTTTGCACAACAATAGACCAAGAAATCGATTCTGGGAACAAGTTCTTCGCAACTTGACCCGCGTTAGTCAAAACATGCATCATGCAACATATATACAGTGAAACTCATGAACTTGACTTAACAAACAAACATCGCCGCTACGAAAGTCGACGAATCAGTGAAAATCGGTCAGACCGCCACCTATGGGCCGGTCTGACCGCCCAGCTAGGGACTTAGCCGATTTTCAACCCTTGAAAACCGAAAGCTCTCTGGAAATTTCAAACGAATATATCTTTTGACTGGAAGCTCCAAAAAATATGAGACCAAGTGTATGAGAATCCCCTCTCTTGCATACACCCTCTATTTTTGGCCCAGCTCCAAACTCCAACATTTACAATGGCGGTCAGACCACCGCCATGGTGGGATTTGCCGCCATCGACCGGCCCGATCGGTGGTGGTCGGTCGACCGCCATAGCGATCGACCGCCTATGACTGACAAAGACGAGATTTTGCCGAAAACACGTGATTCGACAAACCTTTAAAGCCATTGCCAATTGTAACATCATCCTAAGATCATAAGCATATCCCCATGATATCCACAAATTCCCACGGTGGCCATCAACATCAAGGAACTATAGTACTTCTCGTTTAGGAATATGGTGTCAACTGATAAGACATGCCTACAATGCTTGAATGCCTTTTTGCATTGCCCAAAAGATCAATACACCCGCCCGAGAACATATTTCAACACTCCTTCATCGGGTTTTGTTCAGTTCCCGTGCCCACAATAACCGCACTGCTCTTTGCCCTCCATGCTTTCTCATACTTCATGTGGTACTTAATGAACCCAAATATAGCCTAGATAAGGGTGGCGACTGTCATATCAGGGTCAACAGTCACAACCCCAGTTATGCGCCTATCAATGAAATTAGCGGAAGCTTGAAGGTGCTCTCCGTACACTCGTGCAGTCCCACAAGAGTGAGGTTGCTTCACATTCGTTATTTTTCATTGCTTGTCCCTAGTTTTGTGCCCCCATACCTTCCATCAGCACTCGCTTTTGTACCTCACGATATACCTCTTGTTCACATCGGAGTGTTGTACTACAAATAGACGTGGTGCCTCAAGGAGTATTCTTGCGGTCAAACCTTCATATCCTCCATACTTGAAAATAACATGTCCTTGCGAATGACATCATTATCCGGGTCTGCAATGCCATTCCTGCTCTTCAACCCATTTGCACAAATAGCGTTACTAACCATTCTGACATCCTCGAATGCATGCATCGACAGGATCTTACCCCTTACACTTTGAAGAACACGGCCTTCCTAAGAGGAGAAAAGTGGAGTGGGCGCTTCGTTTTTGGTCGAGCTCTAACCATCGTCGGACTCAACATCACGAACTACTCTATCTCGGAACACCTCCTCGTCAAGCTCGTTGTTCAGTACAACCCCATTGAAATCAGCTATAGGGTCACTAAGATGGTGCGACGCAGAAACATGCATATATAACAAATCCACCAACGGGGGAGGGGGGTGGGGGCATCGTTGTTAAGACCGACGCCAATGTCCTCTTGGGACAGTTGCTCCTCCATTGGGGGGTATTACGAAAGTTCCACATTGGATTCAACTTCCTGCATGGTGTCATTCACCACATCTACATTCTTTCCCATGTCCTCGCTGGCGATTGTCCTCTCCACCACAACCTCCAACGACTGCACCTAAGATGCGAGCACAATCTCCTTGTACATGTCCCAATCATCATCGCATGAGATTAGCATCAACAAGGCATGCACATTTGAACAAAGCCCAGCATCATACCGCCCCGTCATTCTGATAATGACCCCGGGCTCATCTCATCCAAGGCCCGACTTAATCCTCGTCACAATAGTTCGAAAGGCTGGTGATTCTTGAAACACAAGTACAATAACTTTCATGCCAACAAACTCCACACCACTACCCGTTTGGCCAATCATCCCACTAGTAAAAACACGTACAACATTATCCATCTACATCCAACAATCCGAATATAATATTAAAAATTCAGTACTGCATATCATAGGTACCAACTACCACACATACTACTAACGAACAACTACGCTTCAAAGTAGTACTAAGTACTAACCATTCCATATGCGACTAATGTTGACCAGTATACAACGAACAAAAAATTCACAGACTACTATGCCAAAAGGTCTGATAAGCTGGGGATTGAATTTTTGAACTAAATAGACCTTTGTTGAAGCCAAAATTTATTACTAACTCCCAGTCAACTATATTTTTTAATTTAGCCCTTTTTGCCACGCTACCACTTGATGCGTGGCAACCAAAAAAAATATTTTCTCACAAAAATAACAAAACTACGATTTAATAGCCACATTTTCATCACAACTACATGAAACTACAATGACATATCCTATTTCGATTACCCAAACAAACCCTACCCACAACATCCAATTTCATCCACAAATCGCTAAAAAACAACATGAACACAACAAAAATATGCACACATTCAAGTACCATTGTGTACTAATGCTACCCAATTCACTCCGAAGTGCAACGATTTAAACCAATTCCGCTCAAACATGCAATTCGGCCAAAACCCTAAATTCACCAATCTAACTGAATTTATCCAAAATAAATAGAGGGAATGTGTGAGATTACCTAAGGGGTGATCTCCACGGGTTTATGGACTTCAAATCGTCGAATAGAAGGTTGGGCATGGGGAGGAGAGAGGACGCGCGGGAGGAAGAGATGAGGAT
Organism: Hsuehochloa calcarea; assembly: GCA_036346395.1. Classification (NCBI taxonomy): domain Eukaryota; kingdom Viridiplantae; phylum Streptophyta; class Magnoliopsida; order Poales; family Poaceae; genus Hsuehochloa; species Hsuehochloa calcarea. The sequence continues at coordinate 28,453,894 of CM070601.1, read as the reverse complement.
TGTGGAAAAATAAAGAACTGGGTGGACCGACGACACCTAAGTGGTCTCTATCACGCCACGCGTGTTGGCGTGATAAGGCAGACTTGTCACGCCATTAGTACTGGCGTGACAAGGACAAGGACCGGCCCACGCAAGCCCTCAACGCTGGCACACCGTGCGCACGATGACTTGCGTGGTAGGTTTGCCCACGCCGAGGTAAGTGACATAATGGTTTGGCCACGTCGCGAGTTATGGCGTGACCAAAGGTGTCAGAATTGAAAATAAAGTTAGCGATGAGTTAACTTTAAAATATTATTAAATAAGAATTAAAGAAAAAAATATTATTTTTTCACATATGCAATTGGCCAGATGCGAGTGATATGATGTCGTTGCTCCCAATTTGTGGGGTGAGTTGGGGGTTGACATGGATGAGAGAAAACATGTTAAGATTGGTATTGTCATCTGACTGATCTCCACCGAGGAAACCCCAGACAGCTCTATCTCCTGCCCTCCTGTCCACAATCTCTGCTCCTCTCACAGGTCATCCGTCACCACATTTTATTCTGGCCCAACATCATCAGATTTTCAGCATATCCAAAATTTTCGTTAGCTACAATAAATCTGTAGACTAGGGTGATATAATCTCATAATAATATGTTTGGGGATAGATATAAAGTAGTGAAAAATTACCACTGAGAGATTGATATGAAGTAGTGGAAAATATCACAATAAGGGATTTACAAATGTTTTGTAAAAAAAAGGGTCTAGACTCTACAAGTATAGAGATGATACATTGTTAATAGGCTACCACTAGACAAAATTCATGGTTGATACATTGTTAATAGGCTACCACTTGACAAAATTCATGGTGTAAACTGATCAAACTATCAAATATGAACAGAAAGACAACCTTAGAATTGTAGTCTAGTTATGTATTTTTGACTACTAATAACTATAATACACATAACATCTACCCACAATGAACTTTTTTTATATTAATTAACCCTTTTTAAATTTTATTTTAAAGTTAACCCCTGCGAACTTTATTTCTAATTCTGACCTATTTGGTCACACCACCACCCATAACGTGATAAAATAATATTATCACGTCATAAGATAAGTCCGCTAAAATAGCACTTCTTGTCACGTCACTGGTGGTGGCGTGATCAAACAACACTGTCATGCTATGGGTAGTGGATTGATAAGAGTTTGCCCAGATACGGGCTGACGTGACAGTATTATTTTGTCACGCTATGAGTGGTAGCGTGACTAAAGGAGTCAAAATTGGAAATAAAGTTCGCGGATGATTAACTTTAAAATAAAATTAAAAAAGGTTAATTAATAAAAAAAAATTCACCCACAATAGATGTACCTCTAAACAAAATCAAATATTATATTTAATCTGGATTGCACAAGACCGTTCGATATATATTTGAAAATTTTAACTGATATTATATTTAATCTGGATTGCACAAGACCGTTCGATATATATTTGAAAATTTTAACTTTAGCCTCATAGTACTCCCTCTATTTTCGTTTTGACTTCGCTGCGGGTATAAATGACAACAAAATCGTTAACAAGAGTCACTACGACCACCATAAACCAATTAGCTGGACCTTGCCCAACAAAGATAGCGAATGAATAGCTAGAAGTTCGTTAAGAGCAAATGGCTAGACCATTGACGAGATCATTGTACACTTACACCCACTCTTAAGTCTTAATCAGCCCCCAAATGCGCAAAAAAAAAAGAAGAAGAAAAAAGGCATTACCAAACAGAGTACCCACACAATCGACGAGTCTAATTACATGGACGAGCTAGCTTTACACCGCTAGTTCATCCCTCCCAATGATGGAGTCGGAGTCGGAGTCGAGTCCGAGAGCCATTAGCATCAGCGCCAACATTAATTAGGAAGCATTTATGAGACTAAGTACGCGAAGAATTACCATCTTGCCCCTGCTCTCCTGCCGCCTTCTGGCCCTATATAAACTAGCGGCTCTGGCTCTGCTCTTCCCCACACGGCCCGCGTCGCGTCCTACTGCAAACTCTACTGCTAGCCCCGTTCTTGTGGCGGAAGCGTCCCTCTCCCGTCGCCGTCAGCTCCACATCCTCCCGGTCTCCGATCGCATCCCCTCGCCCAGATCGATCCCTCCAAACCTTTATATACACCAACCTTCTCCTCCACCACCCCCTACGGCCTCTGCTTTTCATTTCACCATGTCTTCGCTGCTCGACTCGCCGCCGCAGCTCCTGGCCGCCGGCGCGTGGAGCTCGCTGTACACTGTCCAGGAGCCCGTGAATCCGCCGCGACATGTGCTGGTGGCACCGGCCGCTGCTGCCAAGAAGCCGGCGTACGCTGGCAAGAAGAAGAACCTGGAGATGTGCACCGAGGCGCTCGGGTGTGAGACCGGCGGCGTCGATGCCGCCGCCGCTGAGGAGGTAGACGGCGGCTCAGAGAGGAAGAGGCGCGTAAGGGAGGAGGTGCCGGAGGTGGAGGCGACGGAGGGGCGGGTGAGCCGCGGTGGTGTGCTGCCCCCGCCGCTGACGACGCTGGCGCGGGGCGCGAGCCGCGTGCGGATGGTCCACGAGCGGCGCGACGGGCGGCTGGCTGTGTACGCGGTGCGGACACCCGGGATGGAGGCCGAGCGGAGCGGTGGGCGCCTCCGCCTCCGTCTCCTCCCCTGCGGCGGCGGTGGCGGCAATGCCGCCGAGTGCAACCACCAAGAATCGAAAGAAGCAGAGGAAGAGGAGGCTGTTGATCAGGAGGGGGAGGAGTACGGCGTCGCCAAGTACGTGCGCGGCGGGCGGTGTGTGGAGGCGGAAGGTGGCGCGACGGCGGCGAGGCGCGGCAAGAAGAAGTGGGAGCCGGAGCCGGCCGCCGCATTCTGGGTTGCCACCACCTGAATTAATAACGGATCCATCAACTACTAGTGGATTTCTTGGCTGAATTAAGCTTTCTTCATCCATCTCCACCTAGGAGATGCATGGTAGCTGTGATCGATCGAATACTTTTGGCCTTTGATTTCTTGCTGCTACCTTTCGATCTCTTGGTAATTCTTGCCTAGCTTCTTGACCGATAAAGAACGTTGTAATTGCTAGTGATTGAGGTGGCAGCAATACTTGGTTAGCTTGCATATATGTAGGGGTGGCCAAAAAGCTTGCGGCTCGCGAGCCGGCTCGAGCTTGTTTCGAGCCGAGCCGAGCCGGGCTTCGAGCTCGGTGCCGAGCTCGAGCCGGCTCGCGAGTCAAACGAGCCGAGCGCAACCCTATATAATTAAGATGATTGGATTTTGAATTGATGATAAATGATTCATATAATCATTTTATTCTACCTTTATTTTTGGAATTAGAAAACCCTGATTCGAACGAGCTTTTTCGAGCCGGCTCGAGCTTTTTTCGAGCCGAGCCTCAGACCGAGCCTGGGCGAGCTCGGCTTGAGCCGGCTCGGCTCGGCTCGTTTCCAGCCCTACATATATGGAACATGGATACGTACGTATAAACTTGTGGCTTGTGTGATCTTCCTCGTGAAAGAGCACGTCCTTGTTTATTCTTCAGTAAACTTATGCTTAAGCTCTGGTCTCTGTTGAATTTTTGGTTCTGGATCAAGAACTAGCAGATGTGGAATCATCCGTGTGCTATTCTGAACAAAAGCAAAACCACTCCCCGTCCCCGGCCGTGTCAACTTGCTCTAAAATTTGCACCCGTTTTATTTGAAGTGGCTAGAATTTATCTAGGAGACAAGAGAGATGCAGTACAGTGACGTTGCCGGAACCAAACGAGAATCTTTCATTGTGGCCACGAATGTGATCTCGGTGCAACTCTGTTGTCCAACACACACGTGTGGACAAAATAATGAAGCAGGAGGCTCTCTCACCTAAAGAACCTGACCACTCTAGCGTTGAGGTTAAACACCTTGGTCCAATCTCCAGGTTAACATCTTCTTTGACATCTTAAGGTTGACACGAGCGCCTCGTGTAGTTATCTATGATTATGTATTTGAAGTGAGATTCCATGTGTATATAATTATATATATAATTATATATAAATAAATATAACTATATTAAAATCTAGAATGGTACGTCGGAATGAACCGATACCGGCGCATTTTGTACCAAGAGCCAAACTGAAATAACCGTCGGAATAGAATTGACAAATATGGTTCAGTCCCACATACCAAGTTTAATTAGACTAGTCCTGCATACTAGGTTTGCGCTGATGGAGTCACGGAGCCAGCAACTCTGGCTTAACCTTTTTAAGACGAAACGAGAAGTCAAGTGAATTGCTAGCTAGAGCAATTTTAGAGTTACAAAAGTGTGTTTCTTGTGTACGTGATGCCTAATGTGTTGCCATACCATGCCAAAATACAGACGGAAAAGATGGTACTTAGCCTCCCTATCCTTTCTCCATAGCCAATACTCCCCGTTAGCTCTGCACTGCACTGTGTTTTGCTTGCTTTAGTCAATGAAAACAGTACAATATATGCCTGCGGAGGAATAGTGCGTATATATAGTCACTCTCTATTCAACTGGAATGGCTAAGCGTCTGTCCCTTGCGTCTTCTTTCCTTGCTGCAGAAAAGACCTTCTGATCGACTGCACAGAATTAAGCACCACCAAAACGAGCAACAAGACAGACACGCCGACGACGAACAAGCAAGTGGCAAGGCGCGATGCAATATAATGCCTTCGTGTGTACTCCACCCCGTTCATAAAAACAAGTTGTTTTGGATATCAATACAGTCTAAAAAGGGGAATTCATTATTTGCCCTCGCGTTAGTTGAATTTCCAGAGAATACACCCCTTCCCGATGTACATTTTTTACCCTCAGTTACTGTATTCCTTTGTTAAATACCCTCTTCGTATTATTTTATTAATATCCAACCGTTTTTCCCGTTTTTGACCATATAAAAATACAATTTTACCCCAGCCCTTCCCTTTCACCTCCCTGTTCAGTGTGCGCTAGTACCCAGCGCGAGCTCCATCTTGGCCGCGTCCAGGTCGTCCTCGGGGAGAGACGACACCCCGCTGAGCTTCTTGACGATGTAGTCCACGCGGCCGCGCAGGGAGCCACCGAAGTCGGATGCCGTGGGGGCGAGGCGTGGCCAGCCCCACTGCCTTGATCTCGCGCCATCGCTGGATGAGCGATGACGTGCGCGGGCCGCTAGGGATGGCTACCGGAACACCACGACGCGAGTGGCCATGGGGCGCACGGCAGATGCCAGCGCGGACAGCTCAGCCTCCCTTCGCGTCCTCAACCCCGCCGATGGATGAGATATCCACCCTCATGTCCAGATCCACCGGCTCGTCGTCGGATCCGAAGGCAGCAACGGCGATCTAATGTGGGGAGTTGAGGTGGGGTAACCCCGTGGCGGTCGCCGTGAGGAGGCGGAAGAAGCGGCGAGCGGGCGTGGTCCTAGACGAGGATCGGCGTCGCGAGGCGGAGAGCGTTGTTAGCGCATCGGCGGCGGAGGAGTCCTCGTTGATGCGGTTGTCGATGGGGTTGGAAAAAAGCACAGCCCTCTGTGGCGACAACGGTGGTGGTGACTGGTCAGTGCAGATGAGGAGGATAGGGGGAAGAGGGAGGAGCCGTGGGATGAAGCGAGAGACTGGAGGAAGCGAGGACATAACGTGCGTTAGGAACAGAGGGGGTACAAAAGTCTTTTCGCATAGCTTATAAGGGGAAAACATGATTAAAAAAATTGTGAAGAGGGTATTTAACGAAGGAGTACAGTAAGTAGAGGGTAAAAATGTATTACGTCGGGAACGAGGGTAGACTCTGAATACGGATCCATATGGAGGGTAAATAATGAATTCCTCTGTCTAAAAATGCAACTTTGATCATTAATTAATATTGTAATTATTTTTAAAACTCAACAAAATTATAATGTTATGAAAGTACTTTCCGAGAGGAATATATACACATGATTTCCAAATATATAATCTAAATATTTAAAAAAATATGGATAGACAAACTTTCAAAAAATAGTCGAGGAAGTATTTCGCACAAGGCCACGAGGCAACGCATGTGCGGTAAATGACTCATGTCAAGCTGAAAGCAGAACAAAGGAAAGGAAAGGAAAGAAGAAGCAAAAACAAATAAAATCCAAGCGCGTGTTTGGTTCCGGGGTCAGCTCCGCAGCCTTGTTGTTTCCCGGGAGGAGAGGGACATCGTGTCGGGCCGTGCTGCCGGTGTCCGCCACCATTCCCCGGCCAGGCGTGCTGCACGTCACGTCGTTGACTTTCTCTCCGAGCCGCGTGATCCGTTATATCTCCTCTCTGTCCTCCATGTCAACCAACTCCTCCACTCTCTGCACGTATTTTTTTTTCTCTCCTCTGGTGGGGCGTGATCGCGTCGGCGATCTCGTGTCGGGGGGCGTGCTAGGCGCGGCGCGGCGAGGAGGTTGTCAGCGCGGTCCGGAGCTGGTGGGGTGCCGAGCAGTTGCGCAGGCGAAGCACGGCGGCGCGCTGCGAGTATTGTCGAGTCGTGGTTTTCCTCCGTCCAATCTCTCGCGCGCGGCAGCTGCTCCTCTGCTTAGCGCCGATGCCTAGAAGTGACCGCGCGAAATGCGATGTATGGAGAATTGTCGTAGGCGGCCACGGGCCTGCGTTTTGACCCCGGCGTCGGACTCATACTGGGCTGGCCCGGTCCAGCCTTTTTATTCTGTACCAGGCTTAATTTAGATTTGACATGGGCTAGTAAGCTAGGCCAATTTGTGACTGTACTATTATAGCCAATTTGGTTCCGGCTCTACGAGTTCCTTCCTTCCTTCTCCCCCCCACCAACCCAACGAGCTCCCCACCCCCTCGCCCTCGCCCTCGCGCATGAGCCTCGCCGCCGAGTCGCCGTCGCCGTCCCCGTCGTCGTCGAGCGGCAGCGACGGCTTCGCCGCACTCCTCGACACGGAGCTCGAGCTCGCCTCCGCCGCCGACTCCACCTCCCCCGGCGATCCCTCCGCTTCCTCATCCAGCGACTACGATGACGACGGCGACGGAGAGGAGGAGGCGGTGGTGGTCGAAGTAGAAGCCGTAGAGCAGAGAAGGTGCGCGCGCGCGCGCGCGCACACACACACACACACACACACTTCGTCCCAGACCATTGGGATGGTCGCTCGGCAGCGTCGGCTGTGCGATCAGGAGCTTGTGTTCCACGCGTTTCTAGTGTCGGATGGTCGGCTACTCGGCTTCGATGTAGGAACCAGCGGATTTGATCCAACTAGAGCGTAGTGGGGTTGTCGTGGTTGGTTGGGTCAGCTAGATGCTTGAGGGTATTTGTTTCTGTTCTACTTGCAATGTGGTGAGTGGTGAATTCGATGAGGTGAAAGCTGACGGTGACAAATTTGATGAAGTAGGATATTGTTTTCTAGGGTTTATTGGTGTTAGCACTGTTTGTGTACCGTGCACTTCACCTGATCATATGTACTAGTAATCCACCTCTTCGAGAATGTGAACTTGTAAATTACAAAACATCCAAACGACAGATTCAATAAGATTGCACTGTCTTATAACTCACATGGAAAGTGGAAAGTCACCCATTCTGCTGTGGTATGCAAGTTTGTCACATTATTTAAGGCCCTGTTCGGCCTAGTTTCATCTTCAGCTTATAGGCTTATAAATTGAATCTAGGACAAGACTTGATACAAATGTGTTGCAGCTTATCATAAGCTGAAGCTATTCATCCACTAGAAACCTCCAAATAAGCTCAAGCTGGTTGGAGGTTTTTTTGGGTTTGTGAACTAAATCTCCTATAATTTAGTTTATTCGAGAAGCTTCAGATTGGCTGAACAAGCACCCCATTTGCCTAGTGGATTTTGTACTGTTTGGTGGAAACAAGGTCGAGTTAGCTCCACTCATCCAAACAGGCCCGGGTAGAATCCTTGGAGTTAGGATATCAGAAGGTCTTCTGTTGTTTAATATCTACCCAGAATGGGTTAGATCATTGATTCACATAAATATTGTGTTGTTGAAGGCAAATGTGATATCTATAGGATTGTAAGTCGGCACGTACAAGAACATGGGGTAGGTAGTGGTATAAAAATCATGCATCTAGACTTCTGGAGGAATGCTGCATCAGATGGTTTAGATGCAATATGACTTGTATCAGACGCAGTAGGGATGTCCTTTTGTTAGGTAGCGAGAATGTGTAGTTGTCTTTGAAGGATAATGATGGGGAGAGCATCCTAATATTGAGGGAAAAGGAAGGGAAGGGAGGAATATTGGATGAAGTCAGTGGCAGACCCAGAAATGGAGCAAGAGAGGTGCTCACTTATGACAGAATAGAAGTTCCACTAAATTGCAATTAAACTATATCATAGCAAAAGTATGTAACTACCGGCACAACAACTGATATAAAAGTGAAATAGACAAACGGCATGAAAAAATGTATTCTAGCCAAATAAATACCAATTAAGGAAGAGGCAGAGGTCAGAGGAGACGAACTGGGGAGGAGGCAGTGGTGCAGAGGCCAGAGGAGACGAACTGGGGTGTAGGCAGAGGCGCAGAGGTCAGAGGAGACGAACAATCGATCATTGATGCGTGATAGTCGTGGGCTCGTGGCTATTGGGATGAAGTTGCAGCCTGAGAAGTATGAACTATTGGGCCGATTGGAGGGATACTACTACATGGGTACTCTATGGGGATAATGGGCTGGACTGGTGCTTCAGGCCCCAGCACCAGGCCTGGGTCCGTCCATGGATGAATTAGTGTTGAGAAAGAACTAGTTATGATTTGTTTTGTAGACTTTGTATTATGAATCTGACTGCTATCATCTGCATGCAAAATGCAGGACCAAAAGGCGTAGAGTGGAGGAACAACACAAAGATCGAGGAACAGCAATGAGGCCTGAGGAAGATGCCGCTGGTATGCTTGTTAGTCTCATTTTGCAAACCATCAACTTTTAGCAGCTTAAGGTTACATGATTGTGTACTTAAATGGTGATGTTTCAGAATTTATTTTTCATCTGTAGTTTCAATATTTTATATTGACGCAGTTACAAGTTTCCAAACTCCATTCTCATAAGAGGTACATGTTATGATTTTGATCATTTGGTTCTTGAGTTCTGTGGGGTGTGGACTTTAGAGAGCCATGTTACTGTTCACATTTGGTTTCAGTTGTCTTCTGGTGAGACTTATCCTTATGTCTATGAGTATATAGTAGTCAGATGATATATTGAATTATTGAATATATGTTGTAGCAGGTTCATCTAAAGATGTTCAAATTGAGATATGTTCCCATCCTGGGTTTTTGGGTGGCCTTTGCATTATATGTGGGAAAAGACAAGACAAAGAAGATGTTACAGGAATTGCTTTTGGTTACATCCACAAGGTAATCTTAAATTGAAAACAGCAAATAATGTTTAGGGCTCTTTTAACATATATATCTGATCTGTCTATAAACATGAGAGGTGTGGTAATGTTTCCTACTTTCCTTACTGCATTTACCTTGGTCATATCACACATTCTGTGGGACTAATGTTAGCATTGTACTGCTAACACATTCTCAGTTTTTCCAAATTATACTTTCATTTCCAATTGGTATTGCACAGTGCCTCATTTCCATAGAATTTTGCTGAATTTAGGAGAATTATTTAAATGCAGGGTTTGAGGCTAGGTACTTCAGAAATTGATAGACTACGTGGAGCTGATTTGAAGAATTTGCTGCAAGAAAGAAAACTAGTACTTATTTTAGACTTGGATCTTACACTGATTAACTCAACCAAACTCAATGATATTTCTGCTGCTGAAAATTGTTAAGATTAAGAAAGCTAGGGTTTACTATTCACAACTCTGCATCTTATTCATTAATGAAGGAGATATATATAGACAAGATACATGGGCCTCATGGGCTACAAAGGCTGGATGGGCCAAGAGAGAGAAAGAGAGAAATGTAGAATATACAATACTCTTAACACCCTTCAAACTCAAGGTGGATCGGGAGGATCGATGCCTTGAGTTTGAGTAGATGAAGTCGATGATGTTCTCTAGTCCGAGCTTTAGTGAAGAAATCGCAACTTGGAGCTCGAGGAATATACTTGAGGTGATGGTCAGCTAGCGACAATGAGATCGCGTGAAGGATGCATCAACACCAATGTGTTTTGTCACTCATGCTTGGCCGGATCATTGGCAATTTGAATGGCACTTGTATTGTCACAAAGAGAGGGTAGGATTGTCACAAAGGACACCAAGATCGGTCAAGAGCCATCGAAGCCAAATGATCTCGATGTTGTAGCGGCAAGTGCTCGGGAGCTCGCCTCTGCACTAGAGCGTGACACCGCATGATCTGCTTCTTGGACTTCAAGCAATAAGCGAAGTACCAAGAGAGATAATAGCCGATGTGGATCGGCGATCGCAGGATCGCTCGCCCAAGTAAGTCGAGTAAGCGTGGAGCTGGGCCGACTCGAATCGCATAGAAACGACGTCTGGGCGCAGATTTCTCTCAAGTATCTCGATTACGAAGTACATGACTATAGTGGCGAGGTGGGAGCACCGACAAAGCTGGTGAGCACATGAGCAAGCATGAGCAATGTCGGCTGGTGATCGTGAGGTAGACAAGGCTCCCAACAAAGTCGACGATAGCGAGAAGAATGCTGTCGGTACACCATCCGTAGGTCGAAGCGCAAGTGAAGCTCCATGGGTGTGGCGGCGAGACAGTATCAGTCATCCCGAGCGAGCAAGTAGATCCGAACATAGCGATCTTTGAGAGAGATAGTAGCCATCGCCATCGAATGAACCTCAATTCCTAGAAAATAGCTCAATGGTCCCAAATCGGACATCATAAATTGTTCACTCAATTTCTTCTTGACAAAACCACGTGGTCCATGTCATCTCCGTGATCAACATATCATCTACATACGAGAAGAAGCAAAATACGACCTCGTTGAAGTGTGAACAAACAAGGCGAGGTCATGCTCGCTCAGTGAAACCGGCTCGAATCACGCAGGCAAACGCTCGAACCAAGCACGAGGAGCTCGCTCGATACCATGCATCGATCAAGGGCCTACGAGCAACAAGGCGAGAGGTCATCGGATGTGACATGAAGCGAAGCACTGAATCCGAATCCAAGGATGGCGGCACTAGCGGCGAGAAGGTGCAAGCGATGTCATAGCGGACAGCGATCCGAAGTCACGATAGATGTGGATGTGTCGGCGATGGCGCTCGATGAGTGCTCTGGAAGGCCCGATGGGTGCTCCACGACGACGGTCAAATGGTCATCTCAGCACGATAGGCAATAAGGCGATCTGGATGTAACTTGAAACATTTGTCAACATGATGACCGATCCTCTTGCAATGGGAACAAACCAACACTCCTGTGGGTGTCGCTCACGGTAGATCGGACCGTGTGAGAGACTCGAGCGACATGTGGTGAGGATCTGAGGCAGCATAAGAGAATGAAAGCGCGTCTCTTACGCAATCAAACTAGAGAGCCTTGCATGATCAAAGTCGGTGGAGTGGAATAGTTGAGCAATTGAGTCTGAAACAGCTCAAACTCCGATCGAAGCCCCATCACTGGCGATACATGGCGTCTGCGAGCATACTCATCTTTAGCGGCACAAGGCCGACGAACCTTGGCGACCCCGGTGTCATAGACTCTAGAGGACCGGTGATGTGAGTGAAAGCAACGTAATATTCCTCCATCGACCGATCAGTGCTGTGAAGACTATGAATGTTCTTGAGCAATGTGAAGCGAAGAGCACCACTGGGTGAACATATCTCTTCTCAAAGTATGTCCACATTTGCTTGGTGAAGTATGATACTCAAGACTCATCCGAGAGAAACATCAACACTCAGCACAATGCCGGTCATGACACGATCATCTTCTTTATGCCAAGCCTTTAAACACTCAGCATCAACGGTCTTCGGATCAGGAGGATCATCAGTCAAATGAGAGGCCAAACCATAACCCCTAAGAGTAGTCTTGACTGAGAAAGCCCATGCTCGGTAATTCAACCCATCGAGCTTGATATCGTAAACACTAGAGATGAGCGCCCACAAACATCGAGTCGGACTTAGCCATACCACACAACAATACCAATCACAGTCACAGTAGCAATAGTAGCAGATCAGCAGTACTAATCCGGTGAATAGAGATACCAAGCAGAAGCAGCAGTGCTAATCTGATGGATAGAATCGAGGATAGAGATGAAGCGATCCAAGAAGCGATGCGATTATCTTGATCGGCAGAGGCCTCGGCTCGAGCGCGGCAATGGAGGAGGCGAGCAGCATGGCGGCGATGGAGATGTCTTGATCGAGGTCTCGGCTCGAGCGCGGCAATGGAGGAGGCGAGACAGCGCGACCACGAGCAGTGAAGATGGATGGTAGCGGTGAGAAGCGGTGAAAAAGACGTCTCACGAGCGGCCGTGTAGCAGTGAGAAGGTATCGGCCGTGGCGAATCCACTGGTGGCGGAGAGGATCCTTGAGCTCGGCGCGGCGACTCGAGCGCGAGGGCAGCGCCGGCGATGGAAAGCGCGGCGAGAGACTCGAGCTCGGCGACTCGAGCGATGGAGAAGAAGAGGATCCTTGAGCTCCAGCGCGGCGACTCGAGCGCGAGGCAGCGCGGCGATGGAGAGGCGCGGCGAGAGACTCGAGCTCGGCGACTCGAGCGATGGAGAAGAAGAGATCCTTGAGCTCCAGCGCGGCGACTCGAGCGCGAGGGCAGCGGCGATGGAGAAACGCAGGCGAGAGACTCGAGCTCGGCGACTCGAGCGATGGATAGGAAGAAAGCGGCGGCGTCGTCTCCGCTCCAGCGCGGAGAAGAAGAAGCGGCGTCGTCTCGGCTCGAGCGATTTTGCTCGGCGCGGCGGCGTCTCGAGCGGACCTCGAGCGCCTGCGGCGACTCGAGCGTGGGCAGTGCCGCAAGCGATGGAAGCGGCGACGATGGAGGCGATGGAGAGCGGCGTACAAATCGATAGGGTTAGGGTTTTGGATAAACTAGGTTTTGAAGCTCTGATACCATGTTAAGATTAAGAAAGCTAGGGTTTACTATTCACAACTCTGCATCTTATTCATTAATGAAGGAGATATATATAGACAAGATACATGGGCCTCATGGGCTACAAGGGCTGGATGGGCCAAGAGAGAGAAAGAGAGAAATGTAGAATATACAATACTCTTAACAAAAATGACTTGGGAATTCAAACTGCTGCTTCAAAAGGTAATGTGTATCTCTTTGTATTTAAGTTTTGAGAGCTTTTAGCTATTTCTATGCGAAATGGTGATATTTTATGACCATGAACATAGAGGTACTAATTCCGGAGTCCAGTCCAAAATAGATGTGACTATGGTATGTGTGGAGTCAAGTCTTTTCAATTTTGACCACTAATATTTGAATGTATTAAAATTCCACTGGAAAATGACATAGTAGTTCCTTTCTCAAATACCTTCACCATGTAATTTTGCAAAATTTACTAATGTATTATGTTTGGAGCAGTGTTTTAAATAACGGCCGTTAAGGCCTTGTAAACGGTCATTAAAATGGTAAAGGTCTCCTTCCCGTTACGTTTATGGATTCAAGGTTTGTCCGTTTTATCGGGCCATTTATTCGGTTTGACGTTAAACGTTTAACATGCCCGTTTATTGGATAAAGTTGCAAGATTGCCATATGACATGGAACATTACGACATACATGAGATGAATGCTAGCTTTACTTTTCATTGCCACTTGAGTTGTTCATTCATTCAATTATGATTCTTTAGTTACATTCACATCATGTCATCTTTTTTTTCATGTCACCGCTGTGGGCAATTGTTGATAGCCTAGTAGTTCCATTCTATATGCATGTTGTGGACTCGTTTGTGGGCCAAATATATCAGCGCCGGCGTCATAAGGCCATGCCCAACGTAGAGTCCAACTCGGAATCCCCGACGACAATTGGAATTCGTCTCGACAATGTGTGATCGCTACATCGATTGAGTTCTTGTCGCATTGTATATTAGGAAATTGTATTCCGATTATGGATATACTATAATTAGAAAGACTTGTTAGGAGGTTCCTAAGATAAAAAGGAAGCCAATGATCTTTTGAGTAATATAGAGAGATTTTATCAAAGTTGCTAGCCGATCAGAGCCTCTTCTGCGCAAGGATCTAGCCTTGCAGGAGAAGAGGGCGATTTGTGCTTTACCAGTACCTTCGTCCACCCTAAACCATAACATCTTTGGTATCAGAGCAGCCCTTCCACCACCTTCCGCCATGGATGATCAGGTCAAGGAGCTACTTGACAAGATGCTTCGGATGTTGCAGGATCTCACCACTTCTAGAGACGTCATGGACAGAAAGCTTGCGGCGCTAGAGAAGGAAACTCCGGTCCGGTGCAGCATACACGGAGGTAGGAGGAAATTCGCCAACGACGGCCTGAAGGATGTGGAGGATGAGCAAGCTTCGGGAGATCGTGGCGTTCCACGATTCCACAAGCTGTCGTTTCCAATCTTCGATGGCAAGGAAGACTCATTACCTTGGTTAAATCATTGCGAGCATTTTTTCAAAGGGCAACGGACTATGGAGGAGGTGTGGTTTGCATCATATCATCTACCAGGAGCTGCACAACAATGGTATTACCAACTGGAAAGAAATCAAGGCGTGCCATCATGGCCACGTTTTGTGGAACATGTCAACATCCGGTTTGGACCCCCAATTCGGAGTAATGTCTTGGGCGAGCTCAATCAATTGCGACGTACTGGCGCAGTAGGCGAATATTAGGAACATTTTTTTGGCCCTTTTGTGTTGAGGTGACTACATGACAGAAAAGCAGCAAGTGCAAATTTTCACTACTGGATTGTGCAATCCCATGCGCACTGATATTGAGCTACAAAATCCTACAACACTTGAGACTACGATGAGTCTTGCGTGGGCATACGAGAAACGGCTGGAGATGGATGACGACGACCAAGTTCGGCCAGCGGACCATCGGGCTCAAGCAGGCCAGCGGGCATTATTCGCGGCTCTCTCCTTGGTCCCAGTTCGCCCCCTAGAGGTGAGGTCCTCCAATGGGAGCTTCCCCTACACCTACAGAAGCAGCGCCACAAGCCACCAAGACACCGAACTCTTGTTTATGTCGCTTGACAACCGAGGAGATGGTGGATCGTCGCCTCAAGGGGTTATGTTTTAATTGCCTTGAAAAGTTCTCTTGGGATCATAGGTCGAAGTCCCAGCCGGTTCCCGCTGGTTATCGGCGGTAACCGGATTTACCGGTGGGAACCGGGATTCGAAATACCGTCCGGAAACTTTAAATTCGAATTCAAATTCAAAATTCCAGTGGAAACATCTCAAATTCAAATTTATTTGGACGAATTTTGAGCGAGTTTTTTCGAATTCGATTATCGGCCTTTACCGTGGCCGTGAATTCCTTCGAAACAGTATTTTGATCCCTGCTCGGGATCATGCCAGCAAATGCTTCATGAAAGGTATTTATTTGTTAGAGTTGGAAGACGGGGAAACTTTTGACAATACTTCGGATGAAGACGTGGAAATCTCTCTGCATGCTCTCACGGATATCCACATGGGCAAAACAATGCAGCTACAAGTTGATATTTAAGATGAGACAATGCGAGCCTTGGTTGACTCAGGATCCACACATAATTTCATGGCAGAGGAAACATCACGTCGCTTGGCCTTACACTAGCTTCCAGTCATTCTATCAACGTCGCGGTCGCCAATGGCGACAGGGTGGCCAGCATTGGACTCTTTAATGGAGTGCACGTTCGGATCAACGAAGAATATTTTTTTCTGGATTGCTATGTCATTCCACTTGCATGATTCGATATTGTGTTGGGTGTTCAATGGTTGAGGACATTGGGACCGATTATGTGGCATTTCGACTAGTTGACCATGTCCTTTTGGCGGCATGACCATAAGGTCATATGGCGAGGTTTGCAAGCATAGCCTCGGCGCGCCAATTCGTTCACCTTGGACAATGGCAATGTGATGACATCGCTTCTCGACGAATTTGCCAAGGTGTTTGAGGAGCCTCACAGCTTACCACCTCCATGTCGATGCGACCATCACATCCATCTTCTAGGCACCGCTCCCGTGGCTGTCCGCCCATACCGCTATCCGCAATTGTTGAAAGATGAAATCGAGCATCAATGCGAGGAGATGTTGAAACAGGGCATCATTCGGGAAAGTACTTCCTCTTTCTCTTCCCGGTGCTACTGGTCGCAAGAAGGACACATCCTGGCATTTTTGCGTCGACTATCGTACATTCAATGCCAAAATAGTGAAAGATAAATTTCCTATTCCGGTGGTTGACGGGCTCCTTGATGAGCATAACGGCGCCCACTTCATCACCAAACTGGATTTACGAAGTTGTTATCATCAAGTGCGCATGCATCCAGACGATATTGAGAAGACATCGTTTCGGACTCATCATTGCCACTATGAGTTCCTTGTCATGCCATTCGGGTTAACAAATGCGCCAGTTACATTTTAGGCTCTTATGAATGATGTTCTTAAGCCCTATATTCACATATTTGTGCTTGTTTTCTTTGATGATATTTTGGTTTACAGTGCATCTTGGGCGGAGCACCTTCAGCATGTTTGTGCTATTTTGTAGTTGATACGTCAGAATCAGTTGTTTCTTAAGCAACCCAAGTGTTCGTTTGGGGAAGAATTAGTGGCTTACTTGTGTCATATTATCTCGGGTCATGGGGTGGCTATGGATTTCAACAATGTTAAAGCTGTCTCCGGTTGGCCAACACCTACCACAGTGCGTGCTTTGCGCAGTTTCCTAGGTCTTACGGCTACTATTGTAAATTCATCAAGGCTTATGGCGAGGTGGCTGCTCCCCTCACTAAACTGCTTAAGCGAGAGGCGTTTGCATGGTCTTTGAAAGCCGACGCAGCTTTCCTTGCTCTCAAAGTGGCTCTCATTACTGGCCCCATACTTCAATTGCCCGATTTCACAAAATCTTTTTTGGTGGATTGTGATGCTTTTGGTGCAGGCTTTGGGGCGGTCTTGCATCAGGGCACAGGACCAATTGCGTTCTTCAGTCAGGCTGTGGCGCCACATCATCTTAAATTGGCGGCATATGAACGGGAGTTGATTGGTTTGGTTAAGGTAGTATGTCATTGGCGGCCTTACTTATGGGGGCATGTATTCACTGTCCACATAGATCATTACAGTCTCAAATATCTTCTGGATCAGCGTCTCATCACAATTCCTCAACATACTTGGGTGAGCAAATTATTTGGCTATGATTTTGCTATTGAATTTCGACTTGACCGACAAATTGCTACTGCGGATGCGTTTTCCCGTCGGCATGATCTTGTTGCCGCAGCCATGGCTATTTCCTCACCATCATTTACTATTTTTGATGCACTTCGCGCGGAGCTTCATGATAATTCTACTGTCCAGTCTTTGCGTTAGCAAGTATTAGCCGATGCGGCTAAACCAGCATAGTATTTTGTTAACGGACTGTTATAGCATGAGGGACGCGTTTTTGTTCCGGCCGACTCTCTTATGGCCGTAGTTACTTGAGGAGGCTCATGGCAGTGGGCATGAAGGAGTTCAGAAAACTCTTCACCGTTTACGTGCCACCTTCAATCATCCCCATGCTACTCGTAAGGTACTTGAATTTATTAAAGGATGCGCGGTTTGTCAGCGTAATAAGACAGAGCATCTCCATCCCGTCAGACTCTTACAACCCTTAGAAATTCCTAGTTCTGTCTGGCAAGATATTTAGATGGATTTTGTGGAAGGCCTTCCGAAGGTGGGCGATCGCTCCGTGATCTTATCTGTGGTGGATCGTTTCTCTAAGTATGCTCATTTGATCACTTTGGGCCATCCTTACACTGCTAGCTCTGTGGCTCGAGTATTCTTTGATGAGATAGTTCGCTTGCACGGTATTTCATCCTCCATTGTTAGCGACTGTGATCTAGTGTTCACTAGCAATTTTTGGGTAGAATTTTTTTGTTTTGTTGGAGTTAAATTACAGTTGAGTTTTGCTTTTCATCCTCAGCGATGGTCAGACCTAGGTGGTCAACCGCATTATTGTTATGTATCTTAGTTGTTTTTTTTGTGATCGACCAGAAAATTGTCTTCAGTGGCTTCCATGGACAGAATACTGTTATAGTTCTTCATTTCAAACAGCTTTGAAAACCACTCCTTTCAAAGTGGTTTATGGTCGCCATCCGCCTACTCTATTGTCTTATGAACTAGGCACAACGCGTGTGGCAGCTGTTAATCAGCAACTTCGAGATCGTGATGAATTCTTGGGTGAAATTCATGAACGTTTGTTGTAGGCTTAAGATTGTATGAAGCAACAACATGATAAGTCCAGACGTGAGGTGGTGTATGAATTAAATGATGGGGTTGCCTTCGCCTTCACCATCACACCACATCTGCTATCAAAGATGGTTCTTTTGAACTTTGTCCCCGTTTTTATGGACCTTTTAGGGTGATCGGCAAGGTTGGGACAGTTGCTTATTGCGTTCAACTTCCCGCTCGTGCTCGTATACATGATGTCTTTCATGTTGCTTTGCTCAAAACGTTTGAACGCACACCTCCTTCGGATCCTGTTCATCTTCCTGATTTCCTTCATGGCCATGTTGTTCCCGCGCCTAGCAGTACTGTTCATGTGCGCCTCAATCATGGTGTTTGGGTGTTATCAGTTCAATGGACCGGGTGTTCTGCTGTCGATGCTACTTGGGTACAATTGACGGATTTTAATGATTGTTATCCTACATTCCAGCTCGAGGATGAGCTGTTTTGCAATGAGGGTGGAAGTGTTGTGGACTCATTTGTGGGCCAAACATATCAATGTCGGCGTCGTAAGGCTGTGCCCAACGTAGAGTCCAACTCGAAATCCCCAGCGACAATTGGAATTCATCTCGACAACGTGTGACGGCTACATCGATTGAGTTCTTGTTGCATTACTATTATGTTATTAGCCTTAGTATATTAGGAAGTTGTAATCCGATTATGGATATACTATAATTAGAAAGACTTGTTAGGTGGTTCCTGAGATATAAAGGAAGCCAATGATCTTTTGAGTAATATAGAGAGATTTTATCAAAGTTGCCGGCCGATCAGAGCCTCTTCTGCGCAAGAATCTAGCCTTGCTGGAGAAGAGGGCGATTTGTGCTTTACCAGTACCTTCGTCCACCCTAAACCATAACAATGCATGAAAGACATGAAAGAATATGAATTAGATGCTTATTTTGTTAATACAAACACATGTATATATTTCTCTGAATTTTAAATAGTAAAACCGTTTAAAGGTGGGGTGACCGTTCGTTAACTGTTTACCGTTATTTAGAACATTGGTTTGAAGTTAGTGGTCAAAGTTGCTTCTTGCAGACAATGAAAAGTAAAAAAAAAAGAGGACATTTTTTAAAAAAGTTTTTGGATTGGAGTTAGTACAATTTTGAGGAAAAGGGAAGAGCCAACATTGTTATGTAATGGGATAGGATGTCACCTTAAACATGAAAAAAAAGTTAATGTCACTATGTATGGTTATTATCTCTGTTTTTGTTTGGTTTGTTCCTATATGGTTTCAGTTAGAATATTGTAATTTTCCAGGATGTTAGGCCTCTCGGGTACCTCTATCATTTGTTATTTGAAACATTTTTAATGATTCAGTGCAGTTCGCATCAGTTGGTATCATAGTTACCAGATTCGCTATAAAACCCTACGAATCGCGAACCGGATTCGTCGAACCCGAACTGGTTTAGGGTACGGGGTTCATGTCGCAATGGAAATTGGAAGAAAAAGTGGCAAACTACGAACCCAAATCCCGTACCGCGATTTGGACTTACCGTGTTTCTGGTAACTATGGTTAGTATTACTATTACCTGTTAGTCAACCTGCCAAGTGTTTTCTAACTTCGACTCGAACTAGCAGATTGATAACAATTTATATGATGGAAAATAACAGTGTTGTAATACTCTAGTTCTAATTAATGCATGCCAAACTTCCGCTGTAAATTATTATTTTTCTTCCCTATTACCTTTACTTATAGTACTTTGATCCTTGCTGAAACTGTTGTTGCTTATCCATGAATATATAACTATAATTGTAGTGAACCACTAACATGTCCTAAATGCAGACAATCCGAACAGAAGTTTGTTCACATTAGAGTTAATGCAGATGCTTACAAAGTTGAGACCCTTTGTCCATCAATTTTTGCAAGAAGCAAGCAATATGTTTGAGATGTATATATACACCATGGGTGACAAGGCTTATGCAATTGAAATAGCGAAGCTTCTTGACCCTAGTAATGTCTATTTTAGTTCAAAAGTGATTTCAAACTCTGACTGCACCCAGCGACACCAGAAAGCTCTTGACGTGGTTCTTGGAGCTGAAAGTGTTGCGGTGATTCTTGATGACACCGAGTATGTAAGTGCTATTCTTCGGTGAACATGATTAATACACATTTAATATGATGCTATTTTCAGTAATCATTATTGGTCATGAGTTCATTTCTCGAGCTAGGTGTTACCGTATTATACTTTGGTCACTATAAGTTTTCCTGGGCAGTGACTGTTCTATATTTGCTTCCACACAAAGACTTCACAGTTGAAAGTTGAAACATTCATCCTCAGTTATCAAGTATAATGATATTGCTTCAATGTCTAGGAGCTGGTTCCTGCCTGCTTTTTTAATCTCTGGGTTGAGTGAAGTTTCCTTTTTAGTTTTTACTAGATTAATTCATCATCCATGTGTATGAGCAAGTGTAGCTAGCCTAAATGATATTTTTTTTTCAGGTCTGGCAGAAGCATAAAGAAAACCTGATTCTGATGGAGAGATATCATTACTTTGCTTCGAGCTGTCGCCAATTTGGTTTTGGCGTCAAATCTTTGTCAGAATCGATGCAAGATGAAAGGGAGGGTGATGGTGCCTTGGCTACCATTTTGGATGTCTTGAAGCGCATACACACAATTTTCTTTGACTCGGTTGGCTACTTAAGTACATAGTTTTAGCACCAATTTATCTTTGTGTTGCTTTCTACTTTCTATTCCCTGCTGTGCATGAATCTGAACCTAATAAGCATGAAATTTTTTCACGTGTATATTTGCTCCTGTACTTCTCTCTTCTGTAGGCTGTTGAAACTGCTTTTTCTTCACGGAATGTAAGACAGGTAGGCTACCAGACTTACAAGTACCCTGCAAGTTATGCCCCGAGAGTTGTTTTAAAATATATTCCATGGTATTTACAACTAAAGCATTGTTCTTTACCCTATATTAATTGCTATCACTATTTTGTGGGATGTGGGCAACCCTACTTGTAAAACTGTTTTCGATGGGGGTGGTCCAGGGGTTATGGAAATGCTTTTTTATATAAAAAGTATGTACTAGCAAATTCTGTTCTGTAGATAAGTTTTATTATGAACTCGTGAACTACAGTACAGGCTGCTGCCTAGATCCTCTATACTGTCATGGTTTATAGATTTCAGTTGTCATTCTCTGTTCTTGTGTTTACATATCCCCTTCTGTAGGTGATTAAGAGGGTACGGCAGGAAGTACTGCAAGGCTGCAAATTAGTCTTCAGTCGGGTGTTCCCAAACAATGCTGGCCCACAGGATCAGATAATCTGGAAGATGGCCGAGCGGTTGGGTGCCGTTTGCTGTGCAGATGTGGATTCCACAGTCACCCATGTCGTTGCTGTGGATCTTGGAACATGGAAGGCCCGCTGGGCTCTTGATAACAAGAAGTTTTTGGTACACCCCCGCTGGATTGAAGCCGCGAATTTTCGATGGCACCGGCAGCAGGATGAGGGTTTTCCTGTAGCTAGCCCGAGGGAAAAGAGTAAGGAAAAGGAAAATACTGTTGCCACTGCTACTGGTCCAACTGGTTCGTAGGCTACACGGAATGGGTTAATATAACTCCCAAGTTTGTAAGCCGTGTTTCTGACATGTACTGTAGTTACGCACCTATATTACTAGGTTCTTAGTCTTGTGGAATAGAAAGTGTAGCATGCATTTTGGGATCTGGTCTTGCGGATCCATAGTGTTATTTATGGCACATGGGAGATATATTGTGCTGCCGATCTGAAGCTCATTGGGCCTACGGCCATATATAAATTAGGTGACAATTTTCCGAGTGACTAAGCCAGTGGGCTGTGGTTATGGAAGAATTCCGTTACGTAGAACTGTTCTATCATGCATGTAAACGAATTGTAGCTTTTGCCTGCTTCAGTAGGCACCGGCGCTGCATTGAACTACAGAGGCATTTCATTGTGGTAGCAATTGATTCTCCATGATTCGGAGACTGGAAATGGTGCAAGAAATGATTGTCCACCGGGAAAAGGCAGGTGAAGGTTATTATGGCTTGTGCAGAGCCCAAAGAATAACCTGGTCAGCCGCAGCATGTCATGTCAAATGCTGGACAAAGAGTCACAGATTCGTCTTTTCGTTAAAGAAGACGATAGCAATTTCATGCGCCCGTGGTTTGTATTATCCTGAATGCGACGGTGACGACGTGAGAGGATGCATTTTCATATCCTCCTACTGCACCCTCTTTTGAAGCTCTCCTTCGTCTTATCGTCAAAGGTGCAAGAATCTATTCTACTTTCCCGTGAATTTTGTGATGGCGACATCAACCCATGCATTATCCTGAAGCCTTTTTAGACCCCTCGTCCCATTATTCAAGGCACTTGGGATCTGAACGCTCCTATTCAGAGACCGAAACAATCCTTATCCCAATAGGAATTCGTATGGATTTCGAACATTTATCGACAAGAATTCGCTGCACCATCCATGTGAAACAAAACTTTCTGCGTGACAGCAAGACCCCAACCAGACCGCGACTCCTCCACGCACCCTGGATAAATGCATGAATGATTGGTGATGGACGACAGATGTGTATGTTGCCGCCAGTCCGCAGAACAAACAAACAGAGGCGCACAACGGCGGTCCAAATCCGAGTGCAAGCCAGTGAGAAAGATTTCCCCGAAATTTCGCCGGTTATCGTCGAAATTCAGGTTTACCGGTGGTTCCAGTTAAAAATGAGTGCTGGCCAAATTTTTTCGGCCCGATTTGAAAATTCAGCCCGGCCCCCCAATCGTCGGTGGTAGGCGGGATGGGGTGGTGGCAGGTGGGGTGGCACTAATGGGGTGGTGGCAGGCAGGGTGGCACTAATAGGGGTGCCGCAACGAACACTACCGCAGCAGATGATTTAGGTAAATCGAGACACTGAAACTTCTGTTGATCGATTTTGTTCTGATGAAATTATGCTTGCCACGAAGGCTGAAGTCTTTGGCCGCTGCTAGCCAAAAAGACAATAAAACACTGGTTCTAGTATCATACTAATAGAATATGTTAATCTAATTAGTGTTTTGACTTTTGAAAGACAAGAGTACACTCAATCTAATCCCCTAATAAGATATCTTTAGAAGCATGGCATAAGAATAGGATATGAGCTTTGTGAATTCTGAGAAGTAATTTGAAGAAATATAATATTATGACATACTCGAGAATCAAATATCCATGTCTTTTCTGTCTGTTTTGAGGTTGCCAGTAACTAAACAGTGAGATTGGTATTTTTGATAAGTATACTAATTAGTGAAATGCTCGATTTGAACTATATTGGCTGAGCTATGTTTTCTTAGATCAGATTAATTCTCAATTTGAACTATATTGGCTGAACTATATTGCATCCAATAAAAAAAGAACTACAAGGTCCATCCTTAGTATATACTATGCAATGATTCATTTAACTTTTTAGTGCATTTAATTGGTGAATCTGTATCGCAAACTTCTGGATCGAGTGGATTTGGCTTTTGATGCTTGTTGACTGCCGCCCGACGGATTACTCATTGATAGTTTTTTATTGCAGAAATTGTAGATAATGAAAATATTGACAATGTTTGGAATCATGGCTTGAGAGTTGGTGATGGATTCAAGTGTAGATACTTCTATTGGATGAAGAAAGGTGGAGGTGCGACTCAGCTGAGGGAGCACCTAGGCAGCATATCAGGGAATGTCATGTCATGCAATGTTGTGTCGCCAGAAGTTTGAGATGCAACGAGGGCAGCTATAAGGAAAGACAAACAAAAGAGAAGAGATGCAAAGGAGTGTAAACTCATAATCGAGGATGAGCTTATGAAAGGGGTGGTCCAGTTAGCACAAGTTGATGATGACGATGATGACGAATTGCAAAGGGTATTGGCTGCTTCAATGACGGATCTATACTTTCACCAGGGACTGGAGGGGAGGAGTGGTACAGTCAATCATGGCAGTGCAAGTAGTAGTGGCAGCGATAGTGGTGCTGCTAGTTGTGCTGGTAATAGTGGCCGAATTGGTATGATGTTTCGCAATACAGGGGCTACCGGTAGAGTCTATGATGCAGATGTGTCACATAGTAGAACAACCACGCAAGCTCGTGTGGACACAATGTTCAACAAGACAGCTGATGAGGGTATCCCGACTACTTATGAGGCTGTTTATGAAGCAAGAGCTACACTTCTCAAACAACAGGTGCAATTATTTTTAACAAGTTTCTTTGTGTTTTTCTGTGAAAATTGGACACTACGTAAAAGCAATACTTTGTACATTCTCAGGTTCGACAAGCTTAAAGTCTTTGAAACCGAGAGGGAGTCCGGAGCCAAAACAATAGAGGAGCACAAGGAGGAGGGTAACCATATTTGTTGCCTAGTGATGAAGAACAAGAAGGACAAAGCGGTTGGAAAGGAGAAAGTCATGCAGCCTATGCGGCTGATCAAGGAGGAAAGAAGTCCGTGTGATGGGAGAGCAAAAGGGGAAGAAACCCAAGAACTTAAAGCTCAAGTTTTGAATAAGATTTTCAAGCCCAATTCAGATCTCCCACAACCCCAACCGAAATCCAATTCGGAATCAACTCAGAATCAAATTCGGATTCGGATTCAGCATCAAATTCGGATTCGGAATCAGCAGGACAGTCCGGAGTAAAACGATCATAACTTTCACAAACAGAGTTCGATTTGGGTGTTCTTGGGCTTGTTGGAAAGATAACTTCAAGCTCGATCCAACGGATCCTCCCTCACTTCGAAATTCCTCCCGAGTCAAAAGATATGACCGAAAAAATATAACGGTTGTAAAATTATAGTTTCCTTTTTGTTTTAGATTGAGTCGGAATTGGAGTAGGAGTTCTAATTCCGAATTAGAGTAGTAGTAGGACCTCTTGGCCAGCCATGAGGTGGAGAAGGGCACTCTATATTGAGGGTTAGACCCTCATTGTAACCTGAGACCACGATTAAAGATTTTGATTGCTTTTTGCATCAACGCTTGATTCTTCCAAGAAGTTTGGTGAAGGCCAACGACTTGAAGGGGAATATGCCGTTTTCTTCCAAAGATCGTTCTGTCTTTTCCGTTGGGAATTGAGGGATCGGTAAAACTCCACTTGGTGGTCGGGTGGAGTAGACGTGAGATTAGGAGAATTAAAGAGTTGCAAGTTCATACAATGGCATCGGGTGAGCAACTACGATTTGTCAAGTCAAGCGTGCAAGGAGGAAAGAAGCCCATGTGATGGGAGAGCAAAAGGGGAAGAAGGTCAAGAACTTAAAGCTCAAGTTTTGGATAAGATTTTCAAGCCCAATTCAGATCTCACACAACCCCAACCGAAATCAAATTCGAAATCAACTCAGAATCAAGTTCGGATTCAGAATCAGCATCAAATTCGGATTCGGACATCAAATTCGGATTCGGAATCAGCAGAATAGTCCAGAGTAAAACGGTCATAACTTTCACAAACAGAGTCCGATTTGGGTGTTCTTGGGGTTGTTGGAAAGATAACTTCAAGCCAGATCCAACGGATCCTCCCTCACTTCGAAATTCCTTCTGAGTCAAAAGATATGACTGAAACAATATAACGGTTGTAAAATTAGAATTTTCTTTTTGTTTTAGATTGAGTCGGAATTGGAGTAGGGGTTCTAATTCTGAATTAGAGTAGGAGTAGGGCCTCTTGGCCAGCCATAAGGTGGAGAAGGGCACTATATATTGAGGGTTAGACCCTCATTGTAACCTTAGACCACGATTAAAGATTTTGATTGCTTTTTGCATCAACGCTTGATTCTTCCAAGAAGTTTGGTGAAGGCCAACGACTTGAAGGGGAATATGGCGTTTTCTTCCAAAGACCGTTCTGTCTTTCTGTTGGGAATTGAGGGATTGGTAAAACTCCACTTGGTGGTCGGGTGGGGTACACGTGAGATTAGGCGAATTAAAGAGTTGTAAATTTATGCAATGGCATCGGGTGAGTAACTACGATTTGTCAAGTCAAGCGTGCAAGTTATCTTCGATCCTACGTCGAGAAGATCGGGCACCCCGTATCAACAGCTAACGAGGACATTGGCAAAGCTTGGGCACAATGACATTCTGTGAAAGAAAGCCGATTGTCTGTACTTCAGAGGTGCAATGAAGTTAACTCAGCAGCTCGGTAAAGGTGCTCACATCCACATTGACGGATGCTACCTACAAGGCAACGTTGATGAGCTAGAAAAGTATGTGGAGCAATTCAAAAAAGATTGAGGCAAATTTGGTGTTACTATCTCGTGTGAATTCTTGGACAGGACATACCTCAATGAGCATCATCAACTTTATGGTTTACTACAATGGGCACATCTTCCACAAGTCTATCAATGCAACCGGTAAAATTCAGAATGCTGATTTTTTGTATGATGGGATCAAAGAGGTGATTGTAGACGAGATTGGCCATGAGTCGGTTGTCTAGATCATCACAGACAATAGTTCAAACTACAAAAAAGCCTGCTTGCATATCACGAAGGAGTACCCCCACATTGTGTGGCAGCCATGTGCTGCCCACACCGTGAACCTTATGATTAAGGAGATTTGTCGTTTCGATGAAATTGACAAAGTGGTCATTAGCACCAAGAGGATTTGTAGATTCTTCTACAATCATGGCAGGCTGCATGCGGAGATGAAAGCGAATATTGGTGGAGAGTTGGTCCGACCCGATGCCACGAGGTTTGGGACTGTATTCATCTTCTTGGAGAGTTTCTGTGACAGGAAAGACAAGTTCCAATAATGGGTTGTGTCAGAGGAGTGGAAGAATAGTGAATGGGTTGACGATCCAGACTATAACTACGCAGACGACTGTCTAACAAGCAGGACTTGGTGGAATGAGGTCAAGTGGGTGATAGTGCGATGAAGCCACTCTATGGTGTGTTGCGATTCGCCGATCAACAAAAGAAAGGAACAATATCTGGTTTTATGCCAACCATGATGAACGCTATGTGTGAGTTGGAAGCTCATTTTGAGGAGAGTCTAGGAGATTTGAAGAGGTTCACGGTTGTGGTCAAGAGGAGTGTCCAATATCTTTGCAAGAGCACACTCATTTATGCAGGTAACATGACATACACTCATTCCTTTATCATGAAGTTTTATATTTACAAAATATGCTTGCTGATTTCATAGATTGATGCAGCCTGTCTTCTCGATCCTAAGAGCAACTACAAAAATGGATTAAGTGACAACTCAACATATATGAAGGAATTCACGTTGACAGTAGAGAGGATTGCCGACTCCCCAGAACAAGCCGTTGAGGGACTTGCTGAATTTGAGATGTTTCGTGCTCATAGAGGGATGTTCGATGGTGGTACGACACGGATTGCAGCAACACGCATGGCTCTAAGTAAGTGAGCACTAATTCACATTACTTCTATTGTGCTTCAATGATTCTAAACTACAAATATGCTATTTGTTGCAGCTACGTGGTGGAAGACTTATGGAGGAGATGTGAAAGTTTTGCAGAAATATTCATTGCGGATTGTGTCGCAATGTGTGTCTTCAAGTGGGTGCGAACGTAATTGGAGCACGTTTGCGTTGATTCATACGAAAGTGAGAAACCGTCTCAATTATGCCAAACTGCACAAATTAGTTTATGTCCATTACAATTTGAAGCTTCGCATCCAACAAATGGAGGAGGACCAGTAAGAGATAGAGCTAGATGCTTGTGGAATATTGGTGGAGTCTGCACTCTTTGATAGAGAAAACCCAATCATAGATTGGTTGAATAAATCCATTAGTGAGTACGAGCCTACTGTGGATGAAGGAGTTGTTCCCCCAAACCGTCTAAGGTGGTGAATGAAAAATCAAGTGATGCCATTCTCAACAAACCCATCAACTTGTAGGCTTCAAAGAGGAAACATCCTAATTGTGCAAGGAAGGAAAAGAAGAAGAAAGGAAAGAAGGCGGTAGTGGACGAAGAGGAGGATAATGTGGGAAGTGATGACGACATGGATACTACTCCTAATAGTCTTGATTATGCCGAGCCTCAAGACAACAGTTCTCCTGAAGATGATGGTAGTAACGATGACAACGACGACGGGCTAGATGGCAAGGGAGGAAAAAGAGGAGGACAACAATATGTCCAAGCAACTGAGTCTCAAGGTACTTAGTTTACTTTTGTGAGTTTTTCAAATTGATTTCAACAAAACGCTAATGGACTCATGTTTCATATCTGCAGCTGTTAATCTGCCACTTCGATTTAGCGAAGAGGATCACTTCACACACGCAACACAGGATGTAGACCATGGTTTTCGTCCATCGAGGGTTGCTAAGAACACTACTACAAAACAGGCCATAGAAGACGCCTCATCACAGACGGTTCTTGGAAACCGTCTGTGATAAATAATCCTGAGCGGTTCCAAGGCGAACCGTCGTGGTATGTCACTATCACGAGCGGTTCTCTAGAACCGTGCGCGATGTCTACATATCACGAGCGGTTCGTGGTTAGAACCGTCGTGAACCATCCTGACGGTTCTAACCACGAACCGTGCGTGATGAGATACTATCACGAGCGGTTCGTGGTTAGAACCGTCTATGATTTTAGGGTTCTAACCATGGTAAAACCCTAAAATCACAGACGGTTCTAACCACGAACCGTCTGTGATGAGTGTCTCATCACAGACGGTTCGTGATACGAACCGTTTGTGATATGTCATCACAGACGATTTTTGTATAAAACCTTCTGTGATACTTTGGTTTCGTTAGGCGGGAAAACGAAAATTTGCACATAATTGCGGGCTCCCGAAAATCTCTCTATATTAACAGAGTCATTCATCTCCCCCTTTGCCATCTTCATCTCCTCATTTGCCATCTCCATCTCCCCCTCTGCCATTTCTCCTCCTCTGTCATTTCTTCTCTGGCCTCCCCTCCCGCGGCCTCCTGTACCTCCTCTACCTCGCCCCAGCCTCGTCGCCGCCGGCCTCCCACGACCTCGTCGCCCCCGGCCTCCTCTACCTCGTCGCCCCGTCCTCCCCTGAGTTCGTCACCTGCGGCCTCCTCCACCTTACCCTAGCCTCATCGTCGCCGGCCTCCCATGACCTCGTCACCCTAGCCTTCCACGACCTCACTCTCTCTACTCCCCCTTTTGCTCTGTGATGTAGATTACTACTGTGATGTGTTAGTGCTCTGTGAATTGTTTGAGTTGATGCTACTGTGATGTGGGTGATGCATGTCGTGTTGTTTTTAGTGCTCTGTGAATGGATTGAGTTGATGCTACTGTGATGCTTTGGCTATTGTGGGAAAGCTAGCGAAATCCGAAAATCAATATCAGATTCATTCGTGAGGCTCGGGAGGCTCCATACGAAGTGAAAATCCATTTTCGTTTTTTTGCCATAGAAAAAACTATCACAGACGGTTCTAAACAAGAACCAAATGCGTGATAGTTACTATCCTGACGGTTCTTTTTAGAACCAAATGCGGAAATAGAATATCACAGACGGTTCTATTCACGAACCGTCTATGAAAATAGACTATCACAGACGGTTATATTCACGAACCGTCTGTGATAGTCGCTATCACAGACGGTTCGTGAATAGAACCGTCTGTGATAGTCTGTTTTCACAGACGGTTAAAAAATCGTCTGTGATGACCTCGTGTCATCACAGACACAAAAATTCAGACGGTTCAAAAACCGTCTGTGATGATGGTTTAGAACCGTCTGTGATGAGCTTTTCTGTAGTAGTGGAAGAAGGTTGCTAAGAAGAAGGACCTCTCCAGTCTGCACTAGCGGGTAATGTAGCATGTGACACTGTAGCAAACCCGTGAACAACAATACATATTAGGAAGGATCTGTTATTTATGAATCTATCTATTAGGTATTTGGTATTATATATCTGTTAGTTATATGTAATCTGATGCAACTAAAATCTTGATTAGTGAAATATTGAAATTTCTGTCACGAATCCCTTGTAACAAAATGGAAGAGATAAGGTTGTATATTTGAACTTGACCCAGAGAAGAAATTAGTAACTTTGAATCAATTAGTTGATTGCCTACTGGTGTACAAATTCTATTAAGGAAGCACTTTATGCAAATTCATCAACATTGAAAGCTATTGTGTACCGTTTGGTTTAATACCCTTTTGTATTACACCTAGTCTTTACAATAATAGAGACAAGAGCCATTTCTTTCTTTTAGACTGAAACATAAGAGTTTGTGATTAACGATGACATGTTTCTTTTCATACATAGTACATACGAACTTTGCAAAAGCCTATTTGCTCCTTACTCCGTGTAGGCTTGGAGGAGTGCGTTGATGGAAGCTTATTTTGAGATAATAGCTTCATGTGCCTTTGCTTGCCGTGTAATAACTTGCTTGATGTGAGCTGAAGATTGTGTTAGTTAGTTATTTTGTTTATTAACTGTAATAACTGG
The DNA here is from genome assembly GCA_036346395.1 of Hsuehochloa calcarea. Classification (NCBI taxonomy): domain Eukaryota; kingdom Viridiplantae; phylum Streptophyta; class Magnoliopsida; order Poales; family Poaceae; genus Hsuehochloa; species Hsuehochloa calcarea. The sequence goes on along the minus strand of CM070601.1, from coordinate 28,423,343 downwards.
CATGTATGACATCATGAATCGAGGTTTGAGCAGTAGAGCATTTGAGATTATGTTTTTTTTTTAATTTTGATAATATGTCTTTGCTTGCTGCTGACGTGAAAGTATTCGAAAAATTTCGGCGAAGTTTGGCCAAATTTCGGTACCGAAATTTCGGCAGCAAAACGTGGAAATTCAAACTGGTGTTCAAAAATTCGGCAAAAAATAATTTAAAAAACCCAGTTACCGGTGGTAATCGGGCCTATCGCTAGCCTCTGATTTTTTTTTTAACCGGTAACAAAACCCTGGTCCAAGCTGACCTTTCTTCGGCAGGAAAGGCCAAAATGGTTGCACATGATCTCTTGTTGCCTTGTCCCTTTTGCCATCATCGATCGGCAGGTGCCGCATCCCATCGACCCCAACTCCGTGGCCCCAACCAGCGACTTCCGGACGGCGTCGGTGCTGCGTGCGTGCTCGCGCTAGTGAGTTCGCACACATGCATGTGCGAGGCCCTCGCCGGCCGGCACATGCGGTCGGTCGCGAGCATCTCGGTGGCGTTTGACGCGCAAAAACGTGGCTGCGGCGCGCGTTGCAGGTCGTAAATCGCGAGAGACGGTGTGGCCAAGGAGAGAACGGCGAAACTAGCCGGTTTGGGCGGGTGGATGCGCGCGTGCATGTTATGGGATCCTAGGCAGATTTTGGCTGATACGTACGCTAACTCGTTCTTCGATCGTTCGATACGATAGAATCGTAGCCTCCATATAGGAGACTGGAGTGGTTCGGAAAAATGGTAGCGGTCGGCGTTGCGTTGGATCCCTCGACCATGCACACATTTACATACGGAAATACATATGGAAATAGGTGTATATTTTTATTTGGAAATCCATAAGTGGTAAGCCTGATGTTCAGTAATATTCTAGATTGAGGGTTTAGATGACTTAATAAGATAATTTGCATAATTTGAAAAGTGTAGAAAATTTTATTTAGATTCCAGAAAATATGTGGTTTGCTTTGTTTGGAATCCAGAATTAGAAGCTATAGCTGTTGGATCATCGGGACATCGGGTGGGTTGTTCGATGAAAATGGGTTACTTATGTCGGGTTTGCGCGTAGGGGAGATATTGATTTTTTTTTTATGTTCTTGTATCGTTGTTGTATGTTTTTGAGGTGATTATTGGCTTTATCCGGGTAATGTTGCTTGGAGCTCGGTGCCGCCTTTGCATCGTTCTAGTTTTCGTGGCTAAAAGGCAAGTGCATGGTAGAGCGGTAGACATCAGTTTGTTTGTCACTTATCTTTACTATTTAATTTTCATGATATATTTATGTTTTATTCATGCTTATTACAATGCCATGATGATTATATGGAAATGAAGAAGATGATGATATATGATGACATGGCAATTATGATAGTATGATGATACGATGATGATGATGATGATGATATGACCATGGTGATGACGTGTTAATGATGACAGCATGATGATAATGGAACATATTAATGGATGATAGAAAATATTACAGCAATTGCATTCACATCATCAAATGATTGCATTTGATACAGGTTGGTGAGGAAGTCATATAACTAGTCCGAAAAGATTGATGGGAAAAATATATGACTAGTCCGAAGCGCTATAGAGAAAAACCTACTTCGTTAGAGACTCAACGGAAGTGGAGGAAGGACCCCGTATGAAAGAGGACGGTACAAGAGTGGTTTATCGACGGGTGAACACTCCTCTATAGCCGTATACGTTATGAGGTGTGCACGTGGACATATATTATAGCCAAGAATTGTATTGATGAAACAATGAGGTGGTGATGATGGGAAATATGAACGATGACGATGACGGAAAACATGAATGATGATGATAATGATCTACTTGAACGATGAGCTGCATGTTTTTGGTCTATTATATACTTACTGAGTCTTGGATTAACCCTAGCTTTGTTGTTATTTTTAGGTGATCAATGAAGGCGATATGTATGGGATAGGAGTAGCACATACACATCACATGCTATCAATCACACAATTATCACTATTTAGTTGCCATCATTAAACCTAAAGACTTGATGCTTTTATCTAGATTTGACTAGTAGACATGAATCTCATTAGCTTAATGATTGGAACTTGATTAATTTAGTTATGGTGTAATTATTTAGTTTTGTTGTTAATCAATCTTCCCGGATGCATGGTTTCGGGCATTCTTGGGAGCGTTCTTAGGTGTGAGATCTGTTTGAACTGATTCTCAAATACATATAAATTATATCGGACGAACCTTAATACAATATGATCTATGACTAGATCCTTATCACTTATGACTAACTCGTATCTCTATATGACCAGTTCATATTTAGTCATGATCAGTTCGTAACTCCTTACGAACAGTTTACGACCACTTAGTGATTATGTTCGACCAGTCTACGACTAGCTCGTATCTCTATACGACTAGTCCGTATCTATTCGAACTGAACGATCTGCTCGTGTATTCTCACTTTGCCACACGATATCTAGTTGAACTCCATGTGAAATAATTTGTCATCCATAGACTGTTCAATACATTCTCGATCAAGTGTCGGATAACTTCATGTGATCGATTCTTTGACCACTAGTGGCATGGCCATGCACTTTCTCTATCCGACCACATCGAGGGGGCCAGATATATGTCTCCTGTTATGTTAGGAGGGACAAATCCCATATCTGACCAATAACACCCCTCTGTATGTTTCATAGTATACCCGAAAACCAACTTTATAACTACGCAGTTACATAGTAGCATTTGGTAGCCTTAAGTGTATTATTACACATGTAGGAAATTATGATGATCTCGGTTTAAAGATTATACATCATCATTACTTGAGACCATCTGATGACACATAAAGGGTTTATGTCTCAAAAATTAGGATGAAAGGTTTCGGAAACCCTTAATTTTTGATATAATTTAAGAACATATGAAATTCTGAAAAAATTACACAATCAAGTCCACTTTATAAGAAGCCTAAACAAAAAAATTCATAACGTTTGGACCTGATGTTCTATATCAGAAAATTCCTACAAACAGTATACTTAAATGAATTTTAGAGAACAAATTAGAATGTATAAAATTTAGTTAAAAAAATACATGAGCAATTACACTTTGTCAGGACAACCCACAAAAAAATCATAATTTTTTTGACTATATTTAAGAATTAGGCAAACGGAAGTAACTGACGTAACGTGGGCAAACAACGAAGTAACCGACGGAATGTGACGAAAATATCATTCGGTATAATTTTTTATCTTCGCGGTGTTGTTTTACAGTGCCACGTGAATGGAATATCATTCCTCTTAATACGGCTGAAAGTTATTGGGCCAATTTTCCTATATTAATTTGGCTATACGGGAGTGCTGCAAGCAACTAGCTAGCCATTTTGGACATGTTCTTTGTCTGGCCAGCTTCTGATTTTTACCGTTCTTGAAGGATCACTAGTTTGAAAACTCGTATATATTCTGACAACAAAGAGACAAGAGCAAAGATTGCAGATCATGGACACATTGTACGTACCAGGTACTCCTATGTAGTAAGATATATAGGCGTTTTGTAGTGACTGTTGACCGCTTGGTAGACAGCTACTAAGAAAACCAAATACTGTACGAGCAAGAAATCAATTAATCTTCTTAAACCGTAGTAGATGCCACGATTGTTACTCCCACGAGACAAGTAAAGTACACCTTTTTCTTTACCTTTTCAGCTCGAGTAGAAAACAGTAGTCTTACACGCCTTTTGCGAAGAAACTGATTTCAAGAACAGAATGGTAAAAGAAATAAATAATAATAATAACAGAATGGCCAATGGAAATAAAGCAAACTGCACTTTTCAAAGCAGGCATGCATTAAGTTTATGATTTGTAATTATGAAAAAATATAGATATATACCACTCAAATATCCACGGTTTAGATATATACCACCGAAATAGGTAGGTTCACTTTAATAACACCCAAACTTCCCAAATCTCCTTCGATATACCATTCCGACACCTATTCCTCACGATTGTTAACGGACTCACTTTCCATTTGAGTGAAGAGATTGGCGAGGCAACAGGAGGAGGCTACAGCGGATATGGTGCCAGATTATGACCATGAATGACACTGTAGCTAACGATGAGGAAATGGTTGATCCTACGATTGTGCCCGTTACCACCACCTCCTAATTGCTCATCGTTTTTCTTGTCCCCTCACCGTCCTACCGCTGCCACCCACCACCGGTCCTCCGCCACTCTGGCGTCCCTCTAAATACAGCCTCGGTGAATCCCAAGCCCTAATCCCAACGACGACGGGAGATGGCGGCACCGAGAGGAGGAGGACGAGCTAGTCGAAGCATGAATCTTCAAACAGATTGGAAGGTGAGAAATTCGAGTGAATTCACGGAAAATTCTATTCCACGTATTTCTAGCAGTTCCGTTGTGTTAAAACAACCCAGAAAAATTACCGGCGCCAACAGAACAAACCTCATGATTCTATCACCCCAAGGATCGAGCTTCAGCAAATTAGAAAAATGTAAAATTTCGATTACATTACAAAGTTACTAAAAGCAAACTACTTACCAACAAAAGGTTATGGAATCTACTAACTTGTGCTACGAAACTCAACTCTGCAAATTTTAATGGTTGCTTCTGTTACATTGAATGTTGACTGATCATTCTCAGTAGGTTGCTCTTCCATTAACTATTGGGACGTCAACATATACATATAAACAGTAGCATTAACTACATAGGCCTTTTACTATTCAGGCCACTTGGACACGGCCACCAGCTTGCATGTGGCAGCTCGCCTCGGCAACTGCGTCACCATATGCTGCAGGAACCTCTCTCTGCTCACTGCTCGCAGCAACATGGTTAGGCTCCTTTGTTTATCAACAAATCCCTATACTAACAGACCAAACCACAACCATCAGCATCTTAAGTGACCAATCCAGCTAAACTACAGGTCCAATCACAGAGGAGGATTGAACTGCACATTGCTTTGAACATGGTCTATGCAAACAGTAGTTGCCTTGTCCTTTGTGTCCTCGCTTCTCTCTTTCTATTTAGTTTATGCAATCATGGGAGGGATGGCAGCTTACGTAGGAAAATTATGGCACATCCCGCATGGCTCTTGAATGATCCCTCGAGTTTAAACAGTCAATCAACATGTCTAATCTAAGATAAGATCTGACTTTAACTAGCTTAGCAAATGTACATTCTGAAGGACAAGCATGTAAAACAACATTTGGGTGAGCCAGATCTAGTAAAGGTAATAGTTCCAACCAACTAGTGTTAACTTCTTGTGCGTGTTGTCATGCAGGGGTGTTGAACTAGCTACTTTCTCAGGGAGAAACTACCTAGTAATGCACTCTATGATTTGCAGTACTTCATTGTAAGTAACTGAGCAACAGATGCAACGTTTTAGGATAAATGAAATTAAGTCATACATCAAAATAAGCAAAAGGTATATATGTTTAACAATATAATTATGTTTAGCTAGCGAAGAACTAAATATCCATAACAATCAGGCAAACAATTATATTATTTATTAAAAAAATAAGCACATGGAGTGGAGAGCAGAATACAATATATTTTTTTGGAGCAATAATCACACCCCAAATCGTGAAGTGGAAGTACAAAAGCCAAACTATATTAGGATTAGCTGAATAAACACTTGTCTTGAGACAAAATCACAACAAAACTTGACACCACTAGCACAGACTGCCACATCAAAGTCCAAAATCCCAGTCTGAACTTTGCACATCCCTTCTGCAGGTAATGAAATTTGCATCAACACCTCCATCATAAAGTTGGCAGCTTAATTTATACCCCAAACTTGTAGGGATAGATAGCAATGCATTACATCTCACACCAGCTACTTTAATTGATTCTAACAGGCAAATTTGAAATTGTAAAATGCATGTCACAGCCAAATAATCTATAAAGGACATGGAGGCCAGCTTCTTGTTCCAAATGTTGTTATCCAAGCAGAAGTTACCATGCTTATGAACCCTCCAAAACAAAGATAGTTGCACTGAAATATCCAACTTAAGGTTCTCTATGACTTGAATGGATTAACCTAGTAGCCACACCATCTTAATACATTTATTACTACTTCTGTTCTTGTTAGATGGAGTTGATGCAATTAGAGGCAATATTTGGAGGTCACCGATGCAAATTTCAAACACTGGCTAGAACACACCCAAAGGCTCCAAATATCATTTTAGCCCTTCGAACTACCCTTATTTACCACCATCATGAAGTCTTGCCAAGAGGACACGAAACAAAGCGCGTAAAATTAACAGATACTACCGATTAAAGCAGCCTTACTTAGCTCCCCGCACGAATCCTAGTGCACTCGAGCTCAGAACGCGCAGATCTCGCCGGCCGCCGCCGCAGCCTTGCGCGGGCATACGGACACGGCGCCGCCCATTGTGCTCTTGCAGTGCGCGATGGCGCCCTCGATGGCGCTCTGGAGCTCCTCCATCGACGACGCCGTCGACAGCGAGACGGGCCCGATCCCAATGCCGCCGGCCACGGTCGCAGCCGCGGCGGCCGGCACGTCGGGGAAGCCGACGCCCCGAAGGAGAGCAGTCCAGAGTGGCTCGGCGATGACCGCATCGACGACGGGCAGCTCGCCGCGCACCGCTTCTGCTGCGGGAACCGGAGGTTCCCGGAGAACGAGTTGGAGTGCGCGTACTTGCGTCCGACCTCCTCCGCCACCACCGCCGCGACTGCGGCGGCGTGGTCTTCGTCACCCCGCTTCTTCCGGATCGAGAAACTGAACGGCTTCTTGAACCCCTGCTGCTGCTGCTGCTGCACCGGCGGCTGGGGCTGGTTGTTGCCGCCGCTGTTGCCGTTGTTCTGGTTCTTGGGGATCTGGGACAGCTTCTCGTACAGTGGCTTCACCTTCTTGGCGTACTTCTTGATCACCTCCTTGGCGAGCGACTTGGACGGCTTCTTGGCGGCCGGGGCGCCGCCGCGGTGGAGGAATACGGAGGAGAAGCGGGTGGCGAAGGACGAGAGATACTGCTTGCCGGTACGCTTGGCCGGGGGCAGTCCGGCGAATGAGACGGTTCCCGGCGGCGCGTTAAGGTGGCGGTCGTCGTCGGTGGCGGAGCTGGGGCGGGAGGAGGATGCGGCGGAGTCCGGGAGCAGTATCCCGGAGCAGTCGGCGGATATGGAGGACGAGGTGCTGCCGTTGGAGTCGCGGGAGGAGGAGTTGGAGGTGGAGTCGGTGGCGGAGGCGGAGGAGGTCGACGCCGACGCGAGCAGCAGCGTGCGCACCATGGAGATACGCGGCGACAGCTGCAGCGGCAGGAGCTGGCCCTTGTAGAAGAGCTCGTCCGCGGGGCAAAGCTGCGCCGCCGACCGCTGCTTCGACGCCGGCGACAGCCTCGCCGTGAACTCGAACTCTGAGGACGACGCCGGCGACGGGAACGACTTCACGCCCCCGTCGCCGGCGTCCTTCCCTCTTGACCGGCCCATGGTTCACGGCCTATGCTACGCTACGGGCTCATGGTGTCGCGGGTGGATTAGTGGAGAGGTGGGGGCGGCCAGCATCGCGAGGTGGGAAGAAAGGTGGTAAAAACTTCGGGGTTACGAGTCTGACGACTTTATGAGGGGAGCCAAGTCCTCGAGCTTGAGAAGATGCCGACCAGGAGGGTGCCTCCACAGCCGTTGGATCGCTTCGAGATCACGATCGGATGGCATCCAAGGTTGTCCTCACATGGGACAGTCTCCATACTAGTTTTCTCAGCCAATAGTTTGTCACTAGATTGGCTGATTGGGTAATTAACTGATTAATATCACTGTACTTGCTGTGAAGATTTTGTCTGGGATTTTTTTTTTTGTTTGAGATGGACTCGTCATGATTTGTTAGTACATGGGTTGAAAATGGAAGGGGCCGAGCAGCGATTGGTTGCGATTAAATCGTATTCTTCACTGTATCTTTTCTTCTTGGGACAGATTTGTACACTGCTACATATGTGCCTACTAGCCGAGTGTCCATACACTTAAAATGGATTTTAAATAAAACACAATTTAATTTTTAAACTTATAAATAACAACATACATAACGTGATTATCCCTACAAATAAAAGTTACATACATAATTGTATCAAATCAACAAATCACGTAGAATCTTATCATAAACTACAAACACAAATAAGCTAATTATCCCCACACAAAAATCATTCAAGTATCTTATACATGTGTGTATATATTTATCCATAAAAGATCATACCAACTCAAGAGGGGTAGATGACAGTCTCACCACCACAAGTTCTTCTTTTATAATAGTAAATAGAGAACGTCTATGCTTCAGGTGACTGAAATTTCTTTATCCATTAGTCACCTTTCTTAGCTGTAGATTTTTGATCCAATGGATACCACAAGTTTCTGTGTTAAAACCAAAAAAATTTATAAACTAGACAAAAGTAAATCTAGGTGAACCTTATAAATACAAAAACAAACAAAAAAAATCTAAATTAGACAAAAGTAAATCTAGATAAACCATAGAAATACAAAAACAAATAAAACTAAAAGTTACACTAAAGTTGTACTAAAAATTTTCATCACTTGGTTGTGTAATTTTAGACTTAGTACCGTGTAATTGTAAGTGGTGATGGATAAGAAAATTTCAGGTAACTAAAAATTAGCAAACTAGTAGTAAAGATAAAGATATCCTATGGGAATTTAAGAACCGTATATTTATCCTGTACTAGAGTTTTTTTAGTGCATTTACGCCCCCCCCCCCCCTTAAGCTCTTACTTAGGGGGTGTATGGGAAGACTAGCTTCTGGCTTTCGTCCGAAAAAGCCGGAAGATGTCCCAAACGAGTGGCTTTTCTTCGCAGTTTTTTCCCGAAGCCGGAAGCCGCGTATAATGGGATAAAGCCGAAAGCCAGAAGCTGCCGAAGGGCAGCTTCCCGCGGCTTCTCACAATCCCTCTTTCAACTTTGCCCCTTAAGTTCACGAGTTATTACACTCTTTTGCCATCGAACAAAAACCCTGATCCTCCCACGCCTCCTACCTCCCTCCTCCTCTCTCCCGTGCTCCTCTCTCCCGCGCCGCCACCCAGGCCCGCCCTCGTCCTCCTCCTCCTCCCCCGAGCGGCGCCGTCACGCCCCCTTCTCTTCCTCCTCCTCCCCTGAGCGGCGCCGCCCTGCTCCTCTTCTCCTCCTCCATCCACCTCCTGAGCTACCATCGCCCTCCCCTCCTCCCCCCGAGCCGTCGTCGCCGTCAACCTCCCCCTCTGATGAGGACATGACCCCTATGAATACAACCACATTTGCTATGTGTGAGGACCCCGGATTATTAGGCTTGTAATGCTTAGTCACCAATTGACCCTAGCATCACAAACAAAATAACCCGTGTCTTCGAGACATGTATACTTCCCAGAAATGCAGTATACACTCCCCTTTACAAAATTCATGCATCAATTCCATTCATTCACATAGAACCGAAGCACAGCAACAAACCAGAAGTTAAAATAAATAAAGGATAGCTATTACAAAAGAGAGGCCGACCGGCCAAATCCATATAAATACAAAAATAAACAGCGGAAGCAAAGGTGCCATAAGATGATCATAAATAAAAGAGCCAATCAGTGTGCTTTTAACCCACAAGGCAACCGATCGGACCGCCAAGCTAGTCGTCGAACCCGCAGCACATTTCATAAAAATGAGGCCCTTGGGGCTCACCTTCCTCCTCTGCAACAAATAGTTAAGCAAAGCAAATGAGTACAAAAATTGTACTCCGCAAGACTTACATATAGAATAACAGGCCTATACATATGCTACATGCAAGCTTCTTTAAGTGTAGGCTGGATATTTCATTTTTAGCATAAAGTAAGTTTTCATTTGCAATATTGTAGTACATTTAAAAGCAAGTTGGCAAATCTATTTTAATGTTCAAATAACATACGACAACAGTAATAACAATAGATAGATGACAACAACAATCCTGGAAGTGACTAAACCCATAGTCACCACAATAATAGCATGAATTACCCATTCATGCTAACCATGTCCAATTTTAATTAAAAGGTTGTAGTCTAATTCTTGAAAGACCTCCCCAAGCGTGTCCATAACCTAGGACAAGGCTATTCGAATAGTTTTATCCCTGCAGGGGTGTACCAATGTACCCACACGCCAGACCGCCTTTTTGCCAAGCTATTAAGCACACTTCCTTAGGTATGCCGGCACGGCTAAGTCCTACGAGATATTTCCAATATTGTGCATTAACTGCGAGTCGCTCGTATGGATAGAAACCCATACATTGTGTTGGAGTCATCGTAAAGCCTCGGTCAACTACCCATCGCAGGTAAAGCCTTGGACAACTACGATACCTCTCGAGGTGGAAAGCCTACCCGGAATCTCCACCACCGCACACCCAACACAATAACACAATTTCTTTTTACAATAACACAACACACCGCCGTAAAACTCTTGTCGGACCAACCATTGCTTGCCTTCAATTTCAGCAGTTCAAGCACGGTTGACAACCTTGTGTATTCCGGCTTGCAGCTAGGGAACAAAGGTTTCCCGAGTCCTCCATTAAGCTCTCGAATTTACAAAACTCTCTCTCACTGTAGTTCCCTTCTACATCGCGTAGCATCTGATCCAGATTGTCATCATGCGACCTATCCTCATCAAAAGCACATTCCATACCATGCATATCGTTGACTTCCTCGGCGATGTCGTCATTACTGACTTCCGGTATAATCTGCTCTTCACCGTGACTGCTCCAACATGTATATCCTTTTTTGAAACCCCTTCGTATTAAGTGAGCTTCAATCTGCGCCTGGTTGTTTAACATTTTTATATTACCGCAATCAATGCATGAACATTACATAAATTTTATCCCCTTCTTCAACATATCCTGTTCGGCGGCTCTTCTAAAAGCAAACACACCATTAATATACTCTTCACTCACACGGTTCTCAATGTACATCCAGTTTCGGTCCATCTACACGTATACGCATGTAACAAATTAATTAGTGTTAAATTATATTAATAAACAGCAAGTACCCTTCATAATGACTAAACACATTAGTGATTAGTCTAGAGCAAATATAAAAGGGTTACAGATCGTTACACATTAGTGATTAGTCTAGAGTGAAAATAAGGGGTTACAGATCGTTACCCTTCTCTCCAAGGTGGCACAATGTGGGAGGAGGAGGCAGAGGTGCATAATAGGGAGGAGGAGGGGGGTATGACTCAAAGCGGGGAGGTGGCAGCAATAGGGTGGCCAATAGGGAGGAGGCAGCAACAGCAGCACGGTGGCGGCGCCTCAAATGGAATGGAAAGGGGGCCTGTCGGGAGCATCTACTTATAGTGCTTGTATATCACAGACGATTCTTTACAAGAACCGTCGTGATAAATAATATCATACGGTTCTTTATACGAACATGTGAAGTATCCTGACAGTTCGTATAAAGAACCGTCTGATATTTATTTATCCTGAGCAGTTAACGAAGAACCGCCTGTGATAATTTTATCACACCGTCTGTGATGGTGTGTCTAGTATAGCATGTTTTGTAGTAGTGACCGTCTGTGAAAGGGCACTATCACAACGGTTTCAACCAACAACCGTCCGTGATACGCTTATATCACAGATGGTTCTATTTACAAACCGTCCGTGATATCGACATGTCACAAACGGTTTGTAAATAGAACCGTATGTGATTTCCGACATATCACAGACGGTTTGTAAATAGAACTGTCTGTGATATAAGTGTATCACAGACGGTTGTTGGTTGAAACCGTCTGTGATAGTGCCCCTTCATAGACAGTTTCAACTAAAAACTGTCTGTGTTGATCCTTATCACAGACGGTTCAAAAACCGTCTATGATAACCAACTGTTATCACAGACATAAAAATTCAGACGGTTCAAAAATCGTCTGTGATGATGGTTCCAAACCGTCTGTGGTGTACTTTTCTGTAGTCGTGCAAGGGTTCTCTTTCAAAATATTCAATGAATAGAACGACATATGGTAAAAATGACATACTGTGAATAGAACATCGTACATTTATTAAATTATATATCATTTTCATTCCATGCCACACATAGTACAATTATGGCATACCATTTAGATTTACAAATGTTTCCCTCTCCAAATGTTCAGTGTTCTATTCCTGCCACAATCAAACTATATATCATTTTATTTCTATCATATTCAGTGTTATATTCACATCACATACTATGTATAGAGTTTCCTCTTCCAAACTACCTGCAAAACCAGCTAACTACATATATTGTCCATATTGTAGGGACAAACCATAAAAGCAGCAAACGTATGCGATGACTCTCACATCGTAATGTCCTATTGCTTTCGGCTTAGTACACTACTGCAACAACAACACCCTTTTGCACATGCACCATGCTATGGTTGCTTATGTACATACCCTCAACATCCAAGCCACGCTTTTAAACACTTCGTCTGTTATCTATGATACTTACTATGTTATACACGCTACATTTCCCACCATTCTAAACATGTTGTAAACTGTAAACTGGTACCTACGAAGGTTATGTGTTGTCTAAAAAAATATGCTAACACCTATATATTTCTTATAATGCATGCTACTATCCTTGTTTCATCGTATTCATGAAACACATGATAAGCACTGACATAAACACCCTCCTGCAACAAATACTTTTGCTCTTGTTAGTTCTGTCATCTACATCACAAAATTGTTGTTTGTTTTGTCAATTATGTTCCCTCTACTATTCTACACATATTGATATATGTTTGTAAGTATTCTACTACAGTTACAGTATTATGTTACTTTACCAGAATTGGTAAGTGAAAATGACTATCAGTGCATAGTATATCCATAACAATTTATTTTACCTCAATTCAAAGCTTTCAGAAGCGATTTGTTTTTATTATCTAGCATACATCATTTTATTTTCCTATGCTACTCTACACATATCCATCAGTACAGACCAAACCACTGCCAAACATCATGTCTTTACTGGACAAGCGCGACATAGAGCGCCTACCCATCTAGTACTTGTTTACAACACAAGAATTCCATAAGTAACAATATAACCCCTACGAGAATCTTGTTGAACTTTTAAGGTCTCATGGGCCGACCAGACAAAAGGATCAAACTTATCGATACAGTTTCTGTACCGGCAGGTATGTACCATTTTTGCCACCTAAACCGAGAGTAGCCATACGTTCTGTACCGACCTCGATACTAGTCAATACCTGTTATACTGTCTTCGATAGCAAACAATACCAATGGAATTGATAATATCGTATGTTGTACTCATTAAACTATAAATTATATTTGATCTTACTACTATACATTTAGAATAATATTACAAGTAAAATTTGATGTGTGTATAATTAAACATATATGTACATATAATATATATTATTGTATTAAACTCCGGAACAATGTGTCATAATGGGCTAGTACTAGAATGTCTAATTCCAAGAGCAATCATATATATCACACACGAGACTGCGATAGACCATGTATCGCGATCTGGTATGTGGTGTGACATTCGAAATGGTACTGACAAATATGGAAATGATCCGCTCCAACGTCTTAACATAGAAATGAAACGGAACTTCAGATGAGCAATCCTGTATATCAAGAAACCTAAACCCTAAATCTTAAGAAATGTCTGACCAAGCAATTAGGCTAGCGATCCAGGTATATGGCTGGCTGCCTTTCCCTCGTGACGATATGCTAAGCTGGCATCATTGCCCTGTGCAAGTGACGAGTTGCTGTCCGTCGTACTGGTGTCCTTCGCATGAGTTCTGAGATAAAATAGCACACTTTTTTTTTAACTCAATAGTAAAAATAGTCTCAGCCTAAATAAAATAATAGAAATAGCATATTTACTACGCACTCAGACTGCGACAAACCACGTATCACAATCTGGATGTGCGGTAAGACATCTAGCAAGCTCACAACCAACGGCATGTGGTCTGTCGCGCATTCAGACTGTGGCAAGTCACCTGCCACTAACCCAATCTACGGTAGGCCACGTGGTAGACGCGGCAGGAACGTACACTGGCCACGTCGCTTGCGGTGGACTGATCAAGTGACCTGCTGCGGTCTGAACACACGGCAGACCGCCTACCGTTGGTTGTGCGCTCGTAACGTATCTTACCGTGCACTCAGATCGCGGTATATAATCTGTTGTAGTCTAAGTGCACGGTAAAAGTGACATTTCATTTTCACGACCTGTGCGTTTCAAAAGAGCATAAATCAACCATAAACTCCGGGATGGTTACGTACCATCCGTGACACGCAAGCAGCTAACATGCATGCATGATTGGTAATAATATGCTGGCTTCAGGGCGTGTAATCGTAGTCATTGTCTCCGACCTGGTCCTCCTGCTCGAATTCGACGTGTAATCGTTTTGACACGACTACTGCATTGGAAAGAAGCTACGTCACTCTGCATTAGGGACTGAAAAAAGTTATTCACTTCTACCATGATATATACCACTATGAGAAAGGGAACCACTGCATTGAAAGCTAAAATGAAGAGAAGCTATATCACTCTGAATTAGAGAATCGTACAGATAAGATCAATCGCTACAGCAACCCACGTAGAGTACCAAGCAGTGATGCTACAGTGTTTGAACAGTGTTTTCAGTTGCATCGGTGTCCTTTGATTCTTGCTCCGACGGTTAGGTGGCCTTTGCATAGTGGTGTAGCCGTGTGAATTTTGCTCACAAGGGCGGAGGATTTGTTTCCACTGCAACGATAGATGATGGAGTATCGATCGATCTGTTCTTTTTTAGTGTGTTTAGTTTGCTCAATAATGCCATAGTACTTATTTTTTAGCGTGTGTATTCAGATACTGTTTAATTGTACTATAGTAGCCACGCATGCTAGACAAAATCGTATGAAAGTTCTAGTTTATCTAATTGTCTGACGCAAATTTCTCATTATTTTTTGTCAACGAGTATCTTCGATATGTGTACGTGCTGTTGGGGGGTAGCAATCGAACTCGTGATGCACTGCAGATTCATAAGAGGCCGATTATTAACAGGTACCAATAAAATTGGAATCAAACGGCAATGATTTTGTTTTGCGTAATGATTGGTGAGCGCTTGATTCAATATCTTCAGAGAGGTGCGCAGTCATGAATATCCAATGATCAAAGAATTTTGTTGTTGGGGTTTGTTAGGTTGTCATTTAGAAAAGGGAATACGACGTACGTAGTAGTTATGCATGAGCTAGAAAATTAAAATTATGCTATTCACAGGTCTTTATCAGACAATTAATCTTGACTAGAGGCTAGTTCTGTGGGCGAAGAAGACCATGGCAATTGCACTAAGCATTTAGATATTGATGTTGATAAGGCCGATAAGTCAGTGTGCACAGGACCTCAATGCTTTGTATACCGTGTAATCAGCCGTCGTGGAAAGGACATATATACACGGTGCCCAATGTGCTGCAGACTAGAGGACCATCTGTTTTCCAAATGCAAAGTTGCAAGACAGTGTTGGCGAGCAGCGCAGTTGCAAGAGATCAGGGAGAAACTGGTAGTCTGTCCAACGACAAAAGAAGTGGTCAGGAGTATACTGCAGCTACAGGAGGGCATGCAGGTTAAAAGTGTCACGTTTTTATGGAATTTATGGACGGAATGTAATGCTGGGGAGCCGGTGAAGCTAATTACAGAAATTACCGGGCGTGATCTAAAGCTGTCGAATGAATTTCTGGAGTTCCTGGGGAAATCTTCAGAGAAGCAACCGGCAACCCCTGCTAAATGGCTCCCTCCTGAACCTGATTTTGTGAAAATGAATATTGGTGGTGCATTTTTTTGAAGAAGAGCGTACAGGAGGTGGGGATTTATAGCTAGAGATGAACATGGGCAAGTACAAGGAGCAGGAGCTGGACATATGGCTTTAGTTCAGGATGCTCTCCACGCCGAGGCAGGGCCTTGTTTACAGGCGCTGCAGTTTGCTGCTGATGCCGGGATGGGAAGGATCCATATTGAGACGGATGAAATCAATTTGAAGTCTGCCCTGCTAAGCACTGACCAAGATCTCTCTCAAGGCATGGTGTGCTCTTCAGGGAGGCAAAGTTTCTTTTGTTATGTAATTTCCAGTCTTTTAAAATCTCTTATTGTCCACGGTTATGTAAAGCCATGGCGCAAGGTTGGAGTTAGGAGCGATAGGGGGGGGGGGGGGACTGGGGTTCACCTCAGGAGGTGGGAGGCGTACATTGTAACATTGTATTGAGATCCAACAGGCCACAAATTGACTGATTTTTTAAATATAAAAACAGTTAAATGATGCATAGTCATTCCCATAAATAAATGCACAACTCAGACCAAGCCAATGTTAATATGTAAACTTCTCCAGTCTAGACTAATCCTGGTGTTGGTCCAACCAAAGCACTACTAGATCTATCAAATGATCTCCATTAAAAAAGATCTATCAAATGATGGGATATGTATCCTCTCCCGTAATTATGCCTTGGGGACAATGGGATATGTATCTAACGGCTGAGGGGCAACCCTACCGTTGCAACGGCAGATCGATCCCAGTTCCAAATGACGAAGCTGGGCGGTGGCCATTCTCATAATCTCATCCTAGGATGCTGCCTGTGGTCCCCACGGAACACATCTGGGAAAACGCCAAAGACCTTCACATCAGCACACGTATACATGTTACTTACGTGGCAGTCACCCGATCGGTGATCCGTAGATCTGATACGTTTTTTTTTACTCCACTTGTCGGTGAAATGCCGCGTGCCTACACGTGGATATACATGGCTGGCTGATCAGCTTTCTTCTTCTTCTTGAACAGTGGTAGGAAAAAAAAAGGGAACCATCCACCATCAGGATATTCCAGAGATTATGACGTTACTTGTCCAACAGTTGGGAAATAAGGGAAGTATCATCACCGCGCATTACGAATAGTAGCAGAAAGAAACCTGCAAGCAACTTCCTAAAGTCCCTCCTAGCTTTCGTTTAAAAATAACTCGAGCGCTAGAACCGTATGTTGTTGCTGCTGTATGTAACATCTTAGTACATCGGTTGCAACATCTCAGAACAAAGCGCGCAACCAAAAGGGTAAAAAAAAATCCCAACATGAACTTCAACATTTTTAGCGCACATGCACACCTGCAACAAAATTCATCATGCAACATTCAAAAAAATTCTGAAAAAATCTCATTCTCAATCATTTGTTACTGCAACACTAAAAAATCAGTCCCTAACGCCTCAAATCACTTATTGTAACAAAAAAAACTATAACTGGAACATGTAACATTTTTTTAGGACACATACAACACCTGCAACTCACCGGCATCGCCCTCAACAACGGCGCCAATGCGCTCGGCTTTAAGCTCCGGACAACACGGCAACCGCGATGACGCGTGGGCCTTGCGAGGGGCACCGGAGAGGGGGCGGCGTGAGGGGCACGGGAGGCGCCCGAGGGGCTCGTCAGGAGCCGTGAGGTGGAGCTCAAGCTCAGGGATGGCCGAGGGGCCATGATCGCCGACACTGCGAGGTGGAGGACGGGGCCACGAGGTAGACGAGGGGGCTCGAGGGGGCGGGGTCGACAGTGCCACGAGGTGCAACTCAGGGGTGGCCAAGGGGGCCTGAGGGGGCGGGGTCGCTGGTGCCGTGAGGTGGAGAGATGGGGGTGGCCGAGGCGGAGCTCGGGAGTGGCCGAGGGGAGCGGGGTCGCCGGCGCCACGAGGTGATTTGCACACAAACACTCCTATACACCGACTCCATCCTGCGCACCCGCAAATAATATCGAAAAAAATCACCAAAAAGAAACATAACAAAATCGAAAGGAGAAAGAAGAGGCCAAGAGGAGAACGCGCCGGTCGGCGGGGAAGAAGGGATCCTTCTCCCAACGGTCGAACGACATGGCCATCTCGCGCACGAGCTGCGGCTGCCGAACGGAGCCAAGAATTGGAGGGAAGAAGAAGAAATTCATGGGGGCGCGAGCGAGATGTAGATGGAAAGGAGGCGGAAGAAGGCAGAGGCAGTAAAGCAACAGCGAAATGAATGGTTAGTAGAAGCTCAGCGAAACAAATGGGAAAAAAGTGAAATGAATACAAGTGAAGCGTTCGATGTAAATAGTAGTAGTAGTGGGGTGGGTGACGTTATTAAATGAGCGTAAGTGAGCCTCGTAACGTTTCCCTAAAAAGAATGTTCCTAGTTTCTTCTCCAATGGTGTTTTAATTCAGCCCTTAATATATGAGTACCCTGTTGGCCGTTTGGATGGAACGGAGTTGGGATTATTTGTCCACCAAACACAACGCTGTGGGACACATCCAGATACTACACCGCTCACCATTTGGATTTTTGACGTGACGAGGGCAGAGTTTCCACCTCCTTCCATGGTCGTCGGCGCGGATGGAGTGCGTCCGCGGGAACGGAGAGCACGCCAGGCGACCGCCGCGCCCGCAGCAGCCGCGGACAGGTAACGCGCAGGGCGGGTTGGCCTCGGGCGCGTCGACGGAGACGTAACGGCACTTCCGCCGACACCTGACCTGTGACCCGTCCGTTGGTTGATGGACGGTCCGGATCATACAAAACTGGTGCGCCTAAAATTATGAGTTTTTGGCTGAATTTTGTTTAACAATAATATTAATATAAAAGATAATTACAAAAAATAGTTATTTTTTATTAAAAATAGGTAATTATCGCCATTACAAATAGCGACATGAACCTATTTACTGTCAGTTACCGTTCCAACTGTCTATCGCCATTTGAACTGGCGATTTGCATTGAAGAGTGCAAATCATTAGTTGAAATAGCGACAGAAATCACCTGTTAAACTGGCGAAAGGAAAAGGAACTGGCTATATGTACCCCCAAAATTCGGTAAAAAAATCATTTTAATTCCAGAAAAAGAGAAGATGGAGAGAAGAGAAGAGGAGAGAGGAGAAGAGATGTAGCGAAATCCTACTGGTTCCTAACTGAGTAGAGAGAGGGGGGCAGTAGATCTGGTTGTCTATTTTGCAGGTAAATATTTTTGCAACTTTGTACATAAATTCGAAACTATGTAGGTCAGCAAATAAAAATAGTGATATAGAATTTAATGGATTAGATAATTTTAGTTGTATTGTTGTTTGATGTAGTACATTATTTTAGTTGTGCATAGTTTACTTCATCGTATAGATATTATTTTAGTTGTGCATAGTTTACTTCATCGTATAGATATTATTTTGTTGCAGTATTATAGTGATTTAGAATAAATCCAAAATAATAATAAGAAAACTTTGTAGGTTTTCATTTTTACACGATAAATATTTTGTTAATACCGAAAATACTTTTTAAACCAGGAAAATAGGAAGACACCTCTAGAAATTCTATAAAAAAAATTCATAGTAGATACATAAGGTATGTAAATCTGGATTAAAATATTGTGAACTTAATTTTTGTTTCCATTTGTACAAGGTAAATATTTAATAAATACTGAAACACTTTTTAAACAAGAAAAATAGCAAGATACCTATTAAAAATCTATAAAAATTGCAGAGTAGCTAAATAGGGTATGTAGTGCTTAATTAAAATAATCCCAACTTAATTTTAGTTTCAATTTGTGCACGGTAAACATTCTGTTAATGTTGAAAATAGTTTTAAAACAAGAAAAATAGCAAGACACCTCAAAAAAGTGTAAAAAAATCAGAGTTGCTACATAGGGTATATAAAGCTGAACTAAAACATTGTGAATCTAATTTTTTTTGTTTCTATTTGTATACGGTAAATATTTTATAAATACTGGAGACACTTTCCAAACAAGGAAAGTAGCAAGATACCTATAAAAATTCTATAAAACTTGTAGAGTAGCTAAATAGGATATGTAGATCATAATCAAAGTAATTCTAACTTAACTTTGATTTCCATTTGTACGTGGTCAATATTCTGTTAATGCTGAAATATTTTTTCAACTAGAAAAATAGCAAGACATGCCTAAAAATTGTAAAAAAAAAATCAGAGTTCCTACATAAGGTATGTAAAGCTGAACTAACACATTGTGAACCTAATTTTTATTTCTATTTCTGCACAGTAAAATATTTTATAAATGCTGGAGACACTTTCCAAATAAGGAAAGTAGCAATATACCTATAAAAATTACAGAGTAGCTAAATAGGGTATGTAGAGCTTAATAAAAATAATCCTAACTTAATTTTGGTTTCCATTTGAGCATGGTAAATATTCAGTTAATGTCGCTTATTATTACTTTTTGTATATGTTTCATAGTATTTATAATGTATGCACTGAATTTTCAGGTATGACGGACCTAGGAGACGCTACACGGAGACCGTATGAGTTGTTTAATCCGGCCATTAACGTACATCACTGTAGCTGCCTCAGTACCATCCTCCCCCAGGAGGGCGAGGTAGTGATTGAGCTTGACGCGTTGCAGCTGTGCACGCCTATGAGGGCATGGAGGGTGGAACCACGTTGGGTTCCAAGGCACGTGTAGTTGTGATATTCATCTACTCAATTGTAGTCTGACAACTTTGGTTGGACTCGCGTTTGTTGTTAATCCCTTCGACGCAGGTTGATAGTAGCAGGCCTCCTTCCACTAGCGAGGATAGTGGAGGCGATGTGGGAGGACGACCAGGACCGCGCGAACGGTGGTTGTGCGTCGAGGTGTTATCCAAAAATACAATTCTGGACCATCTGTGTATTCCACATTCTAGGATCACGCAAATGCACATAGTATTAACATATATGAATATTGATACACACAAGACGAATAATAGCATAAATGATTAATTTGAATAACAAATAAGGGTTTTGAGCTAAGGTCGAGTTTACACTTATTAAGCCTCGCGGGGCTGACAAAGAAATAAATAAGCAGCAGAACAAATAAACTTCAGTGGAAACCCATCGATTCACCACAGCAACTGACTGGTATTAAGACCTAACGATTAGCACATTCGTAGAACTCCTCGAAGTCAGGCAAAGACTCCTCCACTTCTGTTGATTGATTATAGCAAGTATGAGTACACAACCATCCCCGCAAGTTATACTACAGAATGCAATTTATAGATGATGGCTTATTCCAATGGAATAGCTTCTGTAGTTCTTTTGCAGAAATACAACCTTTGCAATTGAGTACAAATAATAGATTAAAAACACAACTTGAAACAAATAAACAGTAATAATTTAACAGTTGTTTTCACAAAGCACACAAGATCTAATCAAATTTATTCACATAGTCACATGAGCTAGATCACATAGCTCACATCCCATTTGTTTTATGAAAATCTAACCCTCGTGCGAAATCCCTAGCATTTCCGTGATTGCGGACGTGGCTATTTGAATAGATTGTTTAATACTCTGTAGAGGTTGTATACTCTACCCACACTCCTTGTGTGTTCTACTGATAGTACTAACGCCCACACAGGAAATTAGTCCATCGCACACCGTTGGATAGGGAAGCGGCAAACCGTCCCGCGATGTGAGTCGTCACGGAGACAGAAACACAACTCCACCCTAGCTCGAGCCTAACCTACTACCTGAGTAGTCAATGTCAAGACTCCATAACTTACTAAATTAGGCTGGTCTCATACTAGGCATATAGTCGTACAGTTATGGCTCAGTTCAATGGTGCACAAAGTTAAGTCCTTATTGACCAAGGCAAGACTTCCAATTTCTAACTAAATAATCATTCTTTTAAATTCCCACGCACTGAGCTCCGCCATGTCACAGAGTTTCCACCACTTGCCTCAATCTAAACCTTTTCTCACCCTGTTGGTTAAGTGCAACACATACCATCAACGAGTAATAGCACATAGCATACACAGTTTTATCACAAAGTTTCATAATCACTTAGTCAGATTCATATTTGCAACTCACATGAAATGATGACTCGTTACATGGCTAAGCAATCTACTCGTATCTAACCAACCCACGTTGGTGCTATGATAATACCAACTAAATAATGAACCAACCTAGGGTGATAAAAGATCATGGCATTACAATAAGCAAGGTGGATATAAACAATTAGGATGATTAGCTAATCCCAAAGCATTTAAATAAACACTTAAAGTAGAATGCAGTACTTTGAGTCAAAGTTATTTAAAAAAAATTAGGTTCAACATGATCAAAGGTATAAGTTACCTTGGAATAGATCTTGGTACTGGTCTTGGTCTTGGCGAACTCCATCTTCATAATTCCCCGAAGAATCAATGCCTACTCACAAACAAAATAAATAAAAAAGAGAGGAACAAAGCTCCAAAAATTAAATAAAAATCTTAGAAAAATAGAGCTTGAATTTATATAAATTTAGAAATTTGAATGGACTTAATCGGAGTTTGAATGAAGAAGATTTCGCTTTTGGAATTTCTAAATCTAAAGAAATACATAAATTGGAATTTCTGGAATTTTCCAAAATATTTTTTCACTGAAAAATCCAGGATAATTTAGAATTAAAATAAATCCTAGGAAAAGGTAATAGAGGCTAAAAGGTGGGCCCGCGGTCCATGGACTGGGTCCACGCAATAGGTTCATGAGTCTACGGGTTCACGGGTTCACAAACAGTAGCTCTGACACATGGGACCACAAGTCAAAGACATGGATTACGATGGACTGGGTTTATGCAAGATGAATCTAGGGTTTGGATTTCAAACCGACACACAGGCGCTGACTGTACGCTGATGTGGACGCCACATATTTGACACGTGCGCACAAGGGCTGAGGTGGCATGCTGACTCGGACTGCCACGTCGACTAAACGTCGATGAGGGCTCAGGCTTCTATGATCGTCGGCGATTGATGGCATCTCACCAGTAGTGAGTGTGCGCATCGTGTAGAGAACGCGAAGGGGAACACGAGGATGGGCACACTGGTGCTCTACGACGTCCAAGGTGGCCGACTGCGAGGTTTAGGCGGCGGGGAGAACATGGGCTCGACGACGATGGCGCTAGAGGGGTCCTCTGGCGACGGCGAGGGTCGTTCCAAGTTGCAGCGTCGTAGCAGTTCTGAAGATGGAGCCCAACGACGGTGGTGACGGCAAGGTCCTTCGGCCGGCGTTGGAGATGACGAAGTCAGCAAGTGCGCTAGGCGACAAAACAACAGCGGCAGCTAGGGTTTCGAAGGTGGCGTGTCACAGGGTGCGCCCCCCGATGGTCCTCGAGGCCTTAATTGTCCCAGGAGGCGTGCCCTACACGGACTCCAAAACGGAAAGGCGGTGGAGCTACAGTCCTGGGGGAACGCGGTTGAGCGGCGGGGAAGACGATGACAAGTGGGCCCACGTGCTAGGATTCGACGAGGACGCGAGGCTAATAGGGCGGTCCCACCGAGCAACGAGAGAAGGCCGCGTGGGACTGGGCTGAGGGCGCGCGGAAAGGTCGAGCAGGCTGGGCTGCACCGTGCTGGGCCGGATGGAATAGGGTTAGCTTTCAGCCCATTTACTGTTTAGGATATTTTAATAGTTTTTGTATTTTAGAAAATACAAAAAATGGAAATGGAATATAGAAAATAGAAAATAGCAAACGAACTTGAAAAAAATTCTTGAAAAATCTAGAAAATATATCCATGCCCATAGAACCCAAATAAAATAGTTTTAATAATTGTTGATGTTGAAATTAATCATATTAAATTTTTTGATACTGAAAATACATGTTAAGCTTTATTTAAAATTCAAATAAAATCTCTTGGGTGAATTTTCCAACTAATAATTATTCAAAATGTTTTTGAAGCTCAAAAAATTAGGATGTTACAAACCCCCCCCCTAAAGGAATGTCAACCCTGAGATTCAGGCTAGCTAAAGAAAAGGCTAGTGAACTCGGCTTTCTGGTCTACTTCACGCTCCCATGTTGCTTCTCCTTCTGAGTGGTCGCTCCACTAAACTTTGAAAAAACGAATGGTCTTGCTTCTGGTCCGACGCTAGGCAATATCCAAAATTTTGACTAGTAGCTCTTTATAGGTGAGATCTTCTTTTAGCTCAATTGAATCTAAGGGAGTTGGTTCTAATGGCACACGAAGACACTTCTTCAACTGAGAAACATGAAAGACATCATACACTCCTGCCAACGACTGCGGTAATTCAAGCTGGTAGTTAACTTTTCCACAGCAATCCAAAATTCTGAATGGGCCCACATAACTAGGGGCAAGCTTCCCTTTGGCATGAAATCTTTTGACGCCACTTAGTAGAGTAACTTAAAGATAAACGAAATCTTCTGGTTCAAAACTGAGGTCACACTGCAATAATTATCAGCATAGCTCTTCTGCCTGGACTGAGCTATCTTCAATCTCTCCCTGATCATAGCCATCTGGTCTTCTGCCTCTTGAATAATATCTGGCCCGAATACATTACGCTTGGCTGTTTCTGGCCAATTCAGAAGGATTCTACATGCACGACCATACAAAACTTCAAATGGTGACATTTGCAGATTGGCTTGGTTACTGTTGTACGAGAATTCTGCGTACGGCAAACTCTTATCCCAACTGGTAGCATTAGGCAGAGCACAAACTCTCAACATATCTTCTAATATTTGATTTACTCTTTCAGTCTACCCATCTGTCTGAGGGTGATATGCAGTATTGAAATTCATGTGAGTTCCCAATGCTTCATGCACACTTTGCCAAAAACGAGAGGTGAACTGAGATCCTCGATCTGACACTATCTTCTTAGGAACACCATGCAAACTGACAATCCTTGACATATACAACTTTACAAGGAGATCTTCTGAGTACATCGGCAAGAAATTGACATATACAACTCGATTGACAAGGAGATCAATTGGCAATGGCGTTTACGGTTTGTACATTGTTTTCTCGACGGGCGGCAAGAAATGACAGGCAACTTTCGTAATGACCAAAGTGGTCAAAATGAGTGAGCCGATCCACTATTACCCAAATTGAATCATAACTTGAAGAGTTGAGGTCCGTAACGATCGACGATGCGGGTGAGGTCAACGACTCAAGCGTGACACAAGATCAAGGGTGACCTATTGGCAAATCCATGACGCATGGTGAAGCGGTTTAGGTCAAAGGTTAAAGACGGCGCTTTGAGCGTGCGTGTGTGACCCGCTTGTTAGTGGGCCTTAACGGGAGCCCAATTAAGTCAAACCCTAAGAGTTTTAGGCCCCACTATAAATAGGAGGAGATGGTGGCTGCACCTCTCTCTCTCTCGCCTTTTATGTTTCAAAACCTAATTGTCTTTAGGGAGTTGAGGTGGAGGCTAGGGCTCTTGATGGTTTGTGGAGAATTTCGTGATCTTTGATTGAGTGAATTAGCTTGCTGTGATATGTGTGAATCTATCTAGCATCATCTTGATCATCAATCTCTCACGAACAAGCTTTAGGATCAAGTTTTCGTTCTTGCGGTTTTAGACCTTCGTTAATCAATTGGCAATTGCTCAAGATCGCTCCAAGAATTATCATAATATTCGATTGGAATAGGTCCTCAATAGCATATAGAAGGTGTGTGCAAAGTTTCATAAAGATTAGAGTTGAGAATCAAAAGTTTCACCTAATTGCAACTTCGTCATCGGGCTGTAATGAAATACATTGAGTCTTTACAATCTTAGTTGATTTTGGTAGCATTGCTTAGGGGTTTAATTGGATTCAATACTAGTCTTCCTGATTGGTATATTGATCTTCATAGCTTTCTAATATACCGGAGTGAAATTGTATTGAGTTCATAATTTGTGAAAAGTGAGCGTGCTCTATTCACCCCCTCTAGTCGCCTTTACGGTCCAACAAGTGGTATCGAGCCCT
This sequence comes from Hsuehochloa calcarea, assembly GCA_036346395.1. Taxonomy (NCBI): domain Eukaryota; kingdom Viridiplantae; phylum Streptophyta; class Magnoliopsida; order Poales; family Poaceae; genus Hsuehochloa; species Hsuehochloa calcarea. The sequence continues at coordinate 28,397,686 of CM070601.1, read as the reverse complement.
GTTAGTTTAATCTTGATCTTAACCGGTCACCGAACTTTGGCGATGGATAAGTTTTCTACTAAACCGCATATCTTCGATGGGCACGACTATGCCTATTGGAAGAATCGTATGCGCGCCTTTCTTGAGCGAGGACAAGCTATTTGGGATGTTGTTAGAGCCCCGCTGGTTATTCCTGAAATTGCTACACCTGCTTCTACAATTCTTTTGGCTAACAACAATAAGGCTAAGAATCTTTTATATGGTGCACTTGGTAGACAAGAATATGATCGAATTTGTAATCTTTCAACTGCGCATGAAATTTGGAACACTCTCGAAACATATCATGAGGGTTCGTCCCAAATCAAAAAGGTGCGCCAAACTGTTTACAAGCGTGAATACAATAAATTCGAGATGCGCCCGAGAGAGCATCGATGACATTTTCAGTCGCTTTAATAAAGTAATTAATCAAATGAAAGCTGTTGATATTGAATATTCTCAATCTGAAAATGCTACCCATCTCTTGGCTGCAATCAACACCAAGGAGTGGGAGATGAAGGCTACTGCTATAGAAGAAAATGTTGATCTTTCAAGTCTTACTTTAGAATTGCTTTATAGTAAACTCAAGACTCATGAAATTAAAAGAGTTGATCATCCCAAGAAAGATAATTTAGCTTTGGTAGCGATCCTCTCAAAAGTCTTTTGATGACTCTTGAATCTTCTTACGGATTTTCATTTGCTTGTTTATCCGCTATTCATGAAGAGGAGCTTGAAAGTATCCTGAAACAGAGTTAGCTCTTCTAGCTAAAAAATTCACACGGGCCTACAATAATGTGAGAAACAAAAGAGAGGTGGTCCGTGACATGATATGAATGTGGTGAGCTCAATCATATCCGCAAATTGCCCAAGTTGAAAGGTAAGAGCAATCATAAGGAAGGAAAGCCACTTGGAAGAAGCCTCCTTTCAACAAATCAAGGTATGAGGCTAATAAGCTTGTGAAGGTCGCTCACCGGTCCTTGCCACTTTTGAGGATCAATCCTTGAGCGATGTGGATACCGGGAGTGAGGAGGATAAGGAGGAGGAGATCCCTCAAGGCAAAAAGAAAGGGAAGGCCAAAGACTTCACTGGCATGTGCTTCATGGCTGACACGGATGACATTGATGATAATGAGGTATCTTTTTCTTATGATGAGCTTTCTGCTAAATATGATTCTATAGTTGAGCAATTGCTTAGTCAAGATGAAGCGCTAGAATTTGTTATGACAAAAAATAAGAAATTAGAGTCAAAGATTAGCAAACTGAAAGTAGAGCTTAAAACTGCTAAGACTCTTGAACCTGATGAATGTTTATCTTGTCATGCTATGCATTCAGAAATTACCAAGTTACAATCTGCTCATAACATTTCTGTTCAACAACTTGAGAATGCTAGATTTGAACTAAATGAAATTAAAAGTGCTCCTTGTGAAAAATGTTTAGAATCTAGTAAATTGATTGCTTTTGATGTGTTTGATTCTAGCCCTTGTACTTCATGTTTAGAAAAAGAACGTGAAATCAAAGATATCTTAGAAGCTGCTAGAGTCAAATATGCTAAGCTTAAGGACAATATTGAAAATACTACTTGTGCTTCTTGTTCCGCTCTTAAGCTTGAAATTGCTTTGTATAAGGAGAAATCTATGGATAAAACTTGTGATGCTTGTGTTAACTTGAGAAAAGAAAATGCTTACCTTCATGATACATTAGAGAAATTTTCTAAAGGTAAGAAACAATTAAACATGATTCTTGACAAGTCTAAAACTCCTTATAAGAAGCAAGGTTTAGGATTCAATTCTTTTCAAGACAATTCAAACCCAAAAGTCATTCAAGTCTTGGAAAAGGTTTAATTGAATTCAAAACCCAACTCAAAAACATCTTTTAAATCACAGAGTTTTGCTCAACCTTGTATTAATTCAAATGATGCTTCTTCTAGTGGTACCAAGTACCATTGCACTTATTGCAAGAAAGGTGGGCATTTGATTGAATTTGTTGGCGAGGTTGAAAAATGATAGGAAAAATTTTGATAGAATTTCATTCATGCAACCTAGAGCTTCTATGAGACATGGTAACATTGAAAAGAATAAACCTGGATTAGTATTTTTCTCTCATGCAAATCATTATGTTCCTAAATATCCTAATTCTAATGTTTATCGATCAATGGCTCGATCATGGTGGTCACCGGTCGACCGCTTTGGTCGCCGGTCGACCGACCACCACAACGCCGGCCGAGACCGCCCATGGACAGCTTCAAGTCTCATTTTAATTTAAACATTGCTCATAACCGAATGTTAGATGAAATCAAGGATAGTACTTCGGTTTGTATACTCCTTAGACGTGTGTCTCAAGATCGATTCCTAAATCATGTTTATCTAACCCCAAAGATTGAGACACATCGTTCTTTTGTTCCTTGATTTTCGTGATTATCGCGGAAAGGGAAGAACACGTGGTTCGTTGACTCGGATGTTCACGCCACATGACCGAACTCAAAATGGTTCACCTCTTTCACGCGAGCAACAGTGATGACTTCATCACCTTTGGAGATGATACACAAGGGCGAATTGAAGGAACAGGATCAATTAGGGTGAACAACAAATTCATTCTAAAGGATGTTGCTCTTGTGGACAAGCTTAGGTATAATCTCCTTTCGCTTCTCGACTTCTTGATGAAGGTTATGAGACTTTTTAAGAAAAATGCTTGTCGTGTGCTTGATTCTCTTGGTGAGCTTGTGTTTGGAATCTCTAGAGTTGGTAGAATTTTGGAGCCGATTTTTCGTAATCTCTGGTCGGATCTCTTAAATGTTTGCTTACATCTTCTTCGATTTCGGCTTTGGCACCGACGTTTGGGGCACATTGGTTTTGATCATCGACACGAGTTAGCAACCTTGATCTCATGAGAGGTTTGCCCAAACTCAAAGTCGCAAGGATGTCAGATAGGCGCCTCAGTAGGCATGGCAAACAAGTTGCCGCCACACCCTTCTCGTGATTATGGTTATGACCGGACGGACTGTGATTACTTCATATGGATACTGTTGGTCCCGCTAGAGTCCGATCGATCGGTGGAAAATGGTATATTATTGTCATAGTCGATGATCTTTCTAGATATACTTGGGTGTTCTTTCTTACTTCAAAAGATGAAGCTTTTGGTTATTTTCATGACCTTGTTCTTCGTTTGGCTTCGAGCTTCTCGGTGCTTTGAGAGCGATTCGCAGTGATAATGGCACGGAGTTCAAAAATGCTTCTTTTGCTTCTTTTTGTCGAGCGTGGTATTGAGCATCGCTTCTCCTCCACACGCCCTCAACAAAATGGCGTGGTGGAAAGGAAGAATAGGATCTTGGTCGAAATGGCTAGGACGATGCTAGATGAGTATAGCACACCGAGAAAATTTTGGGCGAAGCTATTGCTATCGCTGCCATATTGCCAATCGTGTCTTTTGAGACCTTCTTTAGGCAAGACTCCTTATGAGCTTCGTTTTGGTAGAAAACCCTCTGCTTCGCATTTTGAGTTTTGGATCAAAATGTTTTATCCTTAAGACAGCAACTTAGATAAATTTGAATCAAGAACTTTTGATGGGGTATTTCAGGTTATCCCGCTCATTCGAGGGTTTTGAGTTTTTAATATTGAGACTAACATTATTCAGAGACTTGTAATGTCACTTTTGATGAGACTAGCCCCGAGCTAGATCTATTGCTCTGAGATGATTTACAGTGATGAGAGCATTTTTGTGGAGGAAGATGAGGACGGTTAATATCATTCCTTCATCTGCTGCATCTTGGCGCGCCATTCGATACAAGAACTCGCTACGCCTACTTCACCTTCGCTGAGGCTCTGCTGCATCTTCATCATCGCAGACTGCGGAGGTCGAAGAAACGGTATCTCATCCGGCGCCCACTTCGCATTCAGAGACAAAGACCTCGGAGCAGATAATAGGTAATCTACATGAGCGAGTCACTCGCCTCGGTATAATGATCAAAATCTCTACTCTCATTCAACTTTTGTTGCTTCTTTTGAACCCCGCGATATTTCACATGCTTTATCCGATTCTAGTTGGGTAAATGCCATGCATGAGGAGTTAGAAAATTTTGAAAGAAACAAAGTTTGGAACCTAGTAGAACCTCCTAGTGGTCATAATGTTATAGGAACCCGTTGGGTGTTTAAGAATAAACAAGGTGAGGATGGTTCGTGGTTAGAAATAAGGCCGATTGGTAGCTCGTGGTTTCACCAAGTTGAGGGGTTAGATTTTGATGAGACATTTGCTCTGTTGCTAGACTAGAAGCCATTCAGATTCTCGCTTGCATTTGCTGCATCAAAAGGTTTTAAATTATATCAAATGGATGTTAAAAGTGCCTTTTTAAATGGTTTCATAGATGAGGAAGTGTATGTTAAGCAACCCCCTGGTTTTGAGGATCCTAAATATCCAAATCGTGTTTTCAAGCTATCTAAAGCATTATATGGTCTTAAACAAGCCCCTAGAGCCGGTATGATAGACTTAAGACCTTCTTGCTTAAAAATAATTTTGAGATGGGTAAAGTGGATAAAACTCTATTTATTCTTAGGCGTGGAAATGACTTCTTGCTTGCTCAAATTTACGTGGATGATATTATTTTGGTGGTTCCTCTAATGCTCTTGTTTCAAACTTTTCCGACACTATGTCCAGGAATTTGAGATGAGTATGATGGGAGAGCTTAATTACTTTTGGGACTTCAAATCAAGCAATGCAAGGAAGGAACTTTCATCCATCGACGAAGTACACTAAAGATCTACTCAAACGCTTCAACATGGGTGACCGCAAGCCAATTTCCACTCCCATGGCAACTTCGATCGCTTTGGATCCGGATGAGGAAGGAGAAGTCGTGGATCAACGCGAGTACCGCAAAGATGATCGGCTCCTTCAGATTTGATCGCCTCGAGACCGACATTCACTTCACGGTATGCCTTTGTGCAAGATTTCAGCGTCTCCGAGAACTTCCCATCGCCAAGCCGTTAAGCGCATATTCGTGTATTTACACTCTACCCTCTTTATGGCATTTGGTATTCCTACTCTTCACTTTGTCCATTAGAGGTTTTTGATTCTGATTTTAAGTCATCGGTTAGATAGGAAGAGTACCTCGTGCACTGTCACTTCCTAGGCACTTCTCTTGTATCTTGGTCTTCTAGGAAGTAGTCTTCACAGACAATCCACCAAGCGGAGTATGTAGTCTGCGCTAGTTGTCAGAGCTGATTTTGTGGATGACGCCCACTTTGAAAGATTATGGGTTAAACTTTGCTAGTGTTTCTCTTTTCGTGATAACACTTCGCTATTAATATTGCTAAAACCCAGTGCAACATTCTAGGACTAAGCACATAGACATTCGCTTTCACTTCCTTAAAGATCATGTTGAAAAGGTGATATTGTAATGCACTTCAGAGAGTCCAAGCTCAATTGGCGATATTCTTACCAAGCCTTTAGATCAAACCAGCATTGTCCTCCCTAAGAAGCGAGTTAGGGTAATTTATCCTTATGGGTTGATTTGAGGGGAGTTTGATCTTTTCTTATCTTTCCTTGTTCTTTTGATCTTTTATTGTTCTTTTCCGAACTTAGTGATCTTTTGAATTTTTAGGTTTTTTAGGCTTTTAATTGCATCTCATTGTGTCATATTGCATTCATATGAAAACCCCAACAAGTGGTTACAACAAATGGTATGAAAAATCCAAAAGATGCATTGTAATATAAGATTTTACGCTTATTTTTAAAAATTGATGAAGCTTTGCCTATTACCCTTTAGAGCTTTTGTATTTCAATTCTTGCTCAATGTCATGTCTAGTTCTTTGACTTGCTAGAATTATCATGCTTTTACATGTGTAGCTAAGTCTTTGCTATATGAGCTAGAACCTTTTAAACAACTCAAACTAAGAAATTGCAATTTGTGGATGTTTTAGCGAGTTGCGTAAGTAGTGCTCCTCTTGTGACATTGGCCCTGTCAGAATTGCTTTGTTAGCTCTTTGATCTAGAATTGACCATTACTTGAGCTTTTGTGTTCTTGAGATTCTAAAACTGCTCATGTGAAAAATGAAAATCAAGATTGTCTAATGCTTAAATTGTGCCAAACTATTCTTACGAGACTGCTTGTCAAATGACATGAACTTAGAGATAGTTTGATGAACCAGACGATCTCATGGGGACTGCTTGTCAGAAATAACATGAACCTCAAGATTTGTCGCCCCGGTAGAAGCTTAGAAAGAGCTTGTGGATGGCTCCTAGTCCAGGATCTTCTTTACTAAGATATACCTTTAATCAACTTTTGGTCGAAGCTTAGGATGAGTTTGTGGATGGCTCCTAGTCCAGGATCTTGTCACTAAGTTAGATCATAAGTCAACTTCAATATTCAATGCAAATGAGAAAAATGTTGACAAATGGGCGTTTACAAAATATTGAGCAAAATGATTCAATACGGGACTTGATTGACTCTTAATGTGGTCTTTGTTAGATTTTTGATCTCACTTTGACATTTTGACATGGCCAATTTCACTTTAGGATCCTGTTGATGAACTTCTTTGAATTTGAAGCGTTGCTTAAATTGATCAAATCTCATCGCTTACTTTTGAGCCTTTGTGCTTAGCTTTGATATATATGTCTTACCATGATTTTGCTAGCGCTATCAGGCTTGATATGATGTTTGTGCAATATTAGAGATACTAGCTTGTTCTTTTGGGTAATCTCCAAAGCTTCTTGTAATCAAAAATTGAAAAATACAAAAATTGAAGCCACTCAATTGCACTTCATGCATATTCCTCTTTATGCTTCTCTTGTTTCGCTTCTTCGTTATTTTCTATTTGTTATCTGGATGAGAGGAAGGCGTGATTCCTTGATGAATCCATTGTCAAAGGGGGAGAGGATGTGTTAAATGAGAAGAGAAGATGTGTTAATGAGAATATATTTCTTTGTTGGGGGAGAAGTTTGTACAAAGGGGAGAAACTAAAATTTTGAAAAATTGAGGATCATAGTGAGGGGGAGTTCTTGAGTTGCATTCTTATTGTCTTATTGGATATTCTGAACTTGAATTGCATTCTTTTATACTCACAATGATCATAGGTCAATTGTACAATTGTTCTTTCATATGGACCTTATGTGAGAATTTTGACCCTTTTCTGGAAATCAAAGTTTTTATGCTTACTTTTGTCTTGTCTCACATGCCTATACTATTCTGATGCCAGCTTGGTCATGTTCATTGCTTTTTCTTGCTTATGGACCAAGTTGTGCCTTTGTGCGAAAACTGCGAGTAAACTCGTTTTCAAACCTCTTACTTACATTTTTCGATAATTGCCAATGTGTTCATCAAGGGGGAGATTGTGGATTTCATGGGGATATGCTCCAGATCTTAGGATGATGTGACAATTGGCAATGGCGTTTACGGTTTGTAGTTTCACGTGTTTTCGACAAAGCTACAGGTATTCTGGACAGGGGCGGTCCGACCGGTCATTGCACGGCAGTCCGACCGGTCCCAAATCGGTCGGACCGGCCATGTGGGGCGGACGGTAATGACCAAAGTGGTCAAAATGAGTGAGCCAAAAATAGGTGTTGTAGGCAAGTGAGGGATCCCAATGCACTTGGTCTCATGATTTTGGAGTCTCCAAGAAAAGTTCTATTGGTTTAAAGTTTCGAAGGTTTGGATTTTGGGGTTGAAATTGGCTAAGTCCTATGGGCGGTCCGACCGCCATGGGCGGTCCGACCGGCCACCCGGAGCGGTCCGACCGGTTTTACTTGAACGTCCACCAACCGTGGCGATGTTGTTTTGTTAGGTCAAAGTCATTGGTTTCATGGCATATGATTTGCATGATGCATGTTTTGACTAACATGGGTCAAGTTGTGAAGAACTTGTTCCCAAAATCGTGTTTGCTTGTCTGTGGTTGTGCAGGTTGCTTGGTGGTCAACGACGGTCAACGGCGAGAAGGATCGGGACTAGACTTGAAGAGTTGAGGTCCAGAATGATCGACGATGCCGGGTGAGGTCAACGACTCAAGCGTGACACAAGATGGACAAGGGTGACCTATTGGCAAATCCATGACGCATGGTGAAGCGGTTTAGGTCAAAGGTTAAAGACGGCGCTTTAAGCGCGTGCGTGTGTGACCCGCTTGTTAGTGGGCCTTAACGGAGCCCAATTAAGTCAAACCCTAAGAGTTTTAGGCCCCACTATAAATAGGAGGAGATGGTGGTGCACTCTCTCTCTCTCGCCTTTTATGTTTCAAAACCCTAATTGTCTTTAGGGAGTTGAGGTGGAGGCTAGGGCTCTTGATGGTTTGTGGAGAATTTCGTGATCTTTGATTGTCTACTGATCCATGATGGTGTGGATGTAATCCAACATCAATCACGAAATCAATCTATGCAAGGTTTGCTTGAGATAAGTCTCCTTTCGTTCTTGCTTTCAATTTCGTGTTTTTAGGGCTTCCTTTGATCCGCAAGTTTGTGATTGATTCTTTCACGTGAATTAGCTTGCTGTGATATGTGTGAATCTATCTAGCATCATCTTGATCATCAATCTCTCACGAACAAGCTTTAGGATCAAGTTTTCGTTCTTGCCCGGTTTTAGACCTTCTGTTAATCAATTGGCAATTGCTCAAGATCGTTCCAAGAATTATCATAATATTCGATTGGAATAGGTCCTCAATAGTATATAGAAGGTGTGTGCAAAGTTTCATAAAGATTAGAGTTGAGAATCAAAAGTTTCACCTAATTGCAACTTCGTCATCGGGCTGATATTACTATTGCAGATCGGTTCTGGAGTCGGCCGGTCAGACCGCCCGTCATCACCGGTCAGACCGATTTTGGAGCGGTCCGACCTTGAGATAACGCCGGTCGACCGCTTCGCAATCGGTCCGACCGATTGGGTCCAATGATCGATCGCCGTGCGTCTTGTGAGTCTTTACAATCTTAGTTGATTTTGGTAGCATTGCTTAGGGGTTTAATTGGATTCAATACTAGTCTTCCGCTGTACTGGTATATTGATCTTCATAGCTTTCTAATAGCTACTGGAGTGAAATTGTATTGAGTTCATAATTTGTGAAAAAGTGAGCGTGCTCCTATTCACCCCCCCCCCTCTAGTCGCCTTTACGGTCCAACAAAATACATTGCGATTTCTTCTCATTTCCACTCTAGAATCTTCAGGGGTTGTAACAGACCTGCGGGTCACTGATGTTCTGCTTTTACTTTCTAACATACGTCACACAAGGCAACAAACTCTACGACTTCTCGCTTTAGATTTGGCCACCAAAATTTATTCTTAATATCCTGATATATCTTATTGCTTACAGCGTGAATAGAATATTTTGATTCATGGGCCTCTTTTAAGATTAGCTATCTTAAACCATCAACATCTAGCACATAGATACGTCCATTGATCCAAAGCGTATCTTAATCATCCTTAGTAAAGTCCTTGAATTTACCTTCTTCCATCTTAAGATTGATATCCGCTATCACAGGATCCTTTGGCTTGGCAACGCTAATCTGCTTCTCCAAAGTAGATTGAACTTCTAAAATTGCCACAAATCCTTTGGCTACCACTTCTAACTTCAGTTTCTGAAACTCTTCATGAAGTTATGGACAATTCTACTTTACTTCCAAAGCATTGCAGTAGCTCTTACGACTTAAAGCGTCTGCAACTACATTGGCCTTACCGGAATGGAAGTGGATTCCAAGATTGTAATCCTTTGTTAATTCCAACCATCTTCTATGTCGCATATTCAGATCAGATTGAGCGAAAATATACTTCAGGCTCTTATGATCTGTGTACACCTCACAATAATTACCAACGAGATAATAACACCAAATCTTTAAAGCATGCAAGACGGCAGCTAATTCTAGATCATGGGTAGGGTAGTTCTCCTCATGAGGCCTCAATTGCCTTAACGCATAAGTGAAAAACTTTCCTTCTTGCATCAGGACACATCCTAATCCTTAACGCGAAGCATCACAGTAGATATAGAAATCTTTCTGTATATTTGGTAGAATTAGCACTGGGGTTGATGTCAAACGTTTCTTCAACTATTGAAAACTTTCTTCATAAGCTGAGGTCCAAGTGAACTTTTTCTCCTTCTTCAAAAATTGCATAAGAGGCATAGCAATCATCGAGAATCCTTCAAGCAAATGGCGATAAATAACCCATCATTCCCAAGAAACTGTGTATCTGAGTAATGGTCTTGGGATGTTCCCAATGTAATACTGCTTTAACTTTACCAGGGTCAACTGCTACTCCTTCGGCTGTCATCACATGACCAAGAAAATCAACTTCCTTCTTCCAGAAATCACACTTGCTGAACATAGCATACAACTAGTGCTCTCTAAGTTTCTTCAGGATTAACCTCATGTGTTCAGCGTGTTCTTCTTCTGTCTTGGAATAAACCAAAATATCATCAATGAACACAACTGCAAACTTATCCAAATATTCTATAAATACTTTATTCGTCATGTTCATGAAGTATGCAGGGGCGTTGGTCAGACCGAAGGACATGACTAAGAACTCATAATGTATGTACCGCATTGAGAAAGCGATCTTCGGTATATCCTTGAGAAAATCTTTAATTGATGGTTACCTGATCGCATATCAATCTTTGAGAACACTTCGGCACCTTTCATCTGATCAAACAAATCATCGTTTTGGGGCAGTGGATACTTGTTATTTATAGTAACTCCATTGAGATAACGATAATCAATACACATCCTCATGCTTCCATCTTTCTTCCTGATAAACAAGACTGGCGCTCCCTATGGCGATGAACTAGGTCTCACGAAACCTTTCTCAAGAAGTTATTCAATCTGCTTCTTCATTTCCATCAACCCATTGGCTAGCATCCGATAAGGTCTCTTGGAAATCGGTATCGTTCCGGCACTAGATCAATGACAAACTCGATGTCACGGTCTGGTGGCATTCCCGACAGATCTTCTAGAAACACATCTGGATATTCTCTGACAATAGGTACATCCTCCAAATGAACGGTCTTTAGGCTATTGACTAACAGATGTCCATTACGTACTGAGGTGTCTAAAAACTCCACCTTCTTTCTATTGGTATCCTCAACTGTTATGGCTCTTCGGCCACAATCTAGCATAGCTTTGTGCTTTGTTAACCAATCCATACTAAAAATGGCATCTAAGGTTTGGGTGTCTAAGATAATAAGGTTGGCTAGAAACTCAACTCCAACTATAAGTAACTTAGCTCCTAAACATCTCACTCTAGAGCTTAACTATGCCCCAGGCGATTGGAATAACAGAGTATGCTTAAGATGCATAACTTCCAAACTATTATTGGTTGCAAAAACTCTAGAAACAAATGAATGTGAAGCTCCAGAATTAAACAAAACTGATGCAGGTACTGAGTTAACTAGAAACTTACCCAGTATGATATCGGGTGCTTCGTGGGCTCCTTCCAAAGTGACATGGTTGGAACGACCTCTAACTACCGACTACGACGCTCCTACAGCTTGACTGGCAACTTGAGAGGCAACTTGGTTGTTGCTTGCCGCTAGCATCTTAGCAGGTGTAGCACCAAGGTTGAAATGAACTGGGGTCACTGTTCCCTTCTAAGCATAATGGTTGGCAAAGTGTCCTGGCTGTCGGCAAGTATAGCAAACTTTAGCTCTATTCTGTTGATTGCCCCTTGGATTTGTGTTGGCAAGTGCAGGGTTGCGAAAGTTCTGAGTAGCTGGACGTGGTGCTAAAGTTAGTGCAGGTGTTCTAAATGAGTTCTGTGGCAAAAAAATGAGAGAACTACTGGGGAACTGTCCCTGCTCTCTACTGAGACTGGTAGCTTTCTTGCTCAGCCATTCTGCGCTTCTGGTTGTCCTCCAACTCTTTGCGCTTGTCCTCAAGGACTAAAGATTTAATGACTAGCTCTTGGAAGTCTGGGAATGTTTGAGCAATTAAATTGACTCGTAGTCCGGTATTCAGTCCTTTCAGAAAATGACTCTGACCCTTGTTAGTGGTAACATCTTCTGCAGCATAGCGGGCAAGCTGAGAGAATTTATTGAGGTAGTCGGTCACTGACATGCCTCCTTGCTTAGGCGCATGAAACTCATCCTTATTTAGATCAATGATCCCTTCTCGCACATGATACTAGCGAAAAGCTGTTGAAAACTCTCCCCAATTAATATTTTGTGGCCTCTCATGTACAACACAGAAGTTCTCCCACCATTCGACAGCAATGACTTTCATCTAATGGGTGGTGTGTAGAACCATCTCATGATCGCTGCATTGGGTGGTCAGCAGATTCCTTTCAATGATGCGAAACCAGTCATCGGCTTCCACTAGTGAAACATTCCCATAGAACGTTGGTGGGCGAGTCCTCATGAACTCTGCTAGCTTGGATGGTCCCTAGTGATTGTGAGTGGTTGTTACCCCATTGTTGTTGTTGTTCTGATTGTTGCTCATATTTTGCATATGGTTCATCATCGTGTACATCATTTGCGTTTGAGTTGCCATGAATGCTCCAAAATTTTGCAAATCAATTAGTCGTGCTTACGGCGGAACTGCTCCTGCTGGCGTCTGCTCATTCTCTTCTGACCCAGGGGTTCCAGATCCACTGGCAGCAGCATGACGAATCTGAACCATCTTGCGAAAGCTCCATGGGTTAGATAAGGTAGCAAGCACAAGATAAGTTAAGAACTAATCAAGGGGTATATTAAACCCAACAAACACAAGTCAAGAAATGAATTGAAATACTTATATTAATATGGGTTTAGCATGGCTGCAACAAATGCCAAAGGTCTTTTGCAGTTCATACTGCACACAAGAAGAAAAAGAGCAAACCTAACACATAAACTACCGCCTACAGGGCAACACTTCTAACCTCAAACTGGCTAAGCCTAAAAACTTTAGCAAACTAAATCGCTCAGGTAACCTCCACAACCACGGCGGTGCTCCCGCCTGCTGCAGATTTGGAAACGGGTAGGCTTATGTGGCTTATTCTAAATGAATGGCTTATGTAGTTCTTTTGCATAAATACAATATTTGCAACTGAATGCAAACAATAGATTGAAAACATAACTTAAAGCAAATAAACAGTAATAATTTAACAGTTATTTTCACAAAGAACGCAAGGTCTAATCAAATTATTCACATAGCCATATGACTTAGATCACAGAGCTCCCATCCCATTTGTTTTATGAAAATCTAACTCTCGTCCATGTTGAGCTTTATTTAAAATTCAAATAAAATCTCTTGGGTGATTTTTTTAACTACTAACTATTCAAAAGGTTTTTGAAGCTTAGAAAATTGGGATGTTACATTCCACTTCCCGTGTGGGGAGATAGTGTCGATGCTTCAGGACGTGACCTTCCTGACCGGGTTGCCCTGCGCGGGCTTCCCCCTGGTGGCGCATGACATCTTGTCCACGTGGCGTATGGAGTTCCTTGCGAGGTTCCAAGGGGTGTTGCTGCCCAACACTGGCTATAGCGAGTTCAGCAGCACCCACGGGCCGTCACTAAAGTGCATTTTCTGTTTCTACGTAAATTTTTATAACTCTTGTACTTCCACTTCAATTGCATTGTGCAACTTAGTGATTTGTCTCTATCTTCTTGTAGCCGAAGTGTATGGCAGAGGATGCACCCAAGTACTCGGTGAGGGGGCACTTCAAGGCATACTTGTTGTTGTTTTTTGGGTGGGTGATGTTTCTATGATCCCATAGTAACAACGTCGACAAACACATGATCCGGTGTGCACGCGAGCTGCCAGACTTGGAGGTGGTGTTGTGCTATACCGCACCCTGTGCGATTCGTCCCACTGATCTTCGGAATAGCCCCATCCTCTCCAGATGACCGTTGCTTCTTAAGCTGTGGTCCTTCGAGCATTTCCAGATTGGTTGACCACAGCTGGACCTGGCAGACTACACCCCGCCATGTACGCCGACCATGGGTACGGTGTGGTGTTAATGATGGGTAAATTTTTAAAATATGTATTCTTTGTTGTAATGTAATTATATTTCCTGTGCTAAGTTTCCATTTTTCTATTCGACATGTCACCTTCACTCCAATCATTACCCAGACTATGTTGCGATGTTCGATCAATTGACGAATGACCGCATCATCTAGACACCGCACACTCCCGATAGGGTGCACGCGCGCGCACCCCAAGGCCTATCGAGCTTGTTTTATTATTTTTTTTATTTTTTGTAATTAAACTTTAAATTAATATTTTTAAAATCACTTTTGGCTCATTTAGCATTATTTTGAATTAAAAAAGCAAATGTAGCCCCCTCCAATTTGAAAATATAGAACTAGCACCCTATCGTTCCAGATTGGAAGTTAATCGCCTGCTCCTAGATCGCAAAGAGCCACCGCCACACTACCAGTCCGCGGTAGGAGCAGACTAGGAGTGTGGTAGCTGGCCTGCTACGTTCTACGAGCGGGGCAGCTGACTTTCGCAGACTGGGAGAATGGTAGCTGCTTGATGTGGTGTCATTTTTGTAATTTTGTACGAGCGGGGGCTACCTTTGTTGTTACGAATAAAAAAAGGTGTACAATTCAGCGAAAGACTCCTAAAATTGACACTCTGTATGCACATAGCACACCAGACTTTAACAATAAGGTGTCGGTCGCCAGGCTTCCAATGAGTTTTTGGCCTAAATGACACTGTTGGAGACGCTTTTGACAGAAATAGAGGACGCAACACAGTATTTGCGAAATGACACCAGGGATGTGCCACTAGATGACACATGTGTATTTCCATGATTCTCACGCCCGGCATTAATCTCCTCCGCTCGCCCGTCACCCAGACTTGTCTCGCGTCGACACGTGTCCACCTCCGCTCGCCTGTGGCCCAGACAAGGCTATCCGTGCGACTGTGGCCCAGACAACGTCGCATCCGCTCGCCTATCACGCAGACAGCTAGCTCCTCACGACCCCCGCCAGGACGCACGAGTGTACCCTGGACAACACCGCCTCTGCATGCCCCCCGCCTGGACAAGACTCCTCCGCCAGCGTGTTGCCCGAACATGGTTCTATCCGCCCCCTCGCCCGGCTACGTCACATTTCCCACACCCGCACCTCCCTAGCCAGGATAGCCGCACACGGACAAGGCTCTATCCACTCCCCTCCCCCACCCAACACCACCACGTGGCGCGCTCCCACACGCCCCACACCCGACAACGCCTTCAGATTTCCCGTCACCATCACGTTGTGTTTTCTGCTAGAATTGCCTTCGCACGGCTATAAATACCTAAGTCACTCTCAGTCATTATCAATTTTGTTCTCATTCTCGAGCTCATCATTAAGAACACAGAGAATAGAATAAAAAATTGGAGATTAAAGAGTGTTTGGAGCAGTTCTTAGGACCGTATCAGTACATAATGGTCCCCTTAAGAGAATGTACATTTTCTCCACTGCACTTGACGGAATTACAGTAGTCGTACTTAATTAGTCTTAATCAGCTAGTCCTAATTAATGTAGTTTGTAGTCGTAATTAAATAGTTGTAAATAACTTAATCGTAGTTTATCACTGCTTATTAGTAAGATGTAATGAATTAGTCGCAACTAATGTATCAGTAATTAATTAGTGCTTAATAATTAGTGGTAATTAATTAGTATTTATTATTTAAGTATGAATTAGTTAGTGGTAAAAAATTACTCATAATTAATCTATCATAATTTATTTAGTGGTAATTAGTTAGACACAAATAATTTAGTGGAAATTAACTAGTTGTAATTAATTTCGTGGTAGTGAATCAGTGGTAATTAATATATCATAATTGTTTCAGTCGTAGTTTATTAGTGCTAATTACATTAGTGTAAATGAAGTGGTTGAATTTACGCCATCATAATTAATTTGTTGGTAAGTAATTACTCGTAGATAATTTGTGGTAACTAAATAAACGTAATTAATTACTACTAATTAGGTTTGTGCATAGTTATTCAGCCTTAATTAATTAATCATAATTAATTCATCGGGAATTACTTTGATGTAATGAATTACCCGTGAGTAATTTATTTACTCATATTCAATTTGTTGATTATTAATTAATTTTTTGTATCTAATTACTCATATTTAATTGTTGATATGTATGTAATATGTCATAATTATTTGTGTCATGGGTAATCACTAGCAAATAAATTACTTGTAATGAATTAGTATTAATTGGTTTTGTGCTATTTAAATAGTGGTAATTGAAGAACTAATCACATATAAATAGTCGTGTACAGTTATTTAATTAATGCTAATTACATACCATCTTTGTTACATTACGTACCGTAAATCGGGTTTTTGTGGATTTAGGTAATTTCGAACATGCTAGACTTAGTAGTGTTTCATGGCGATAGCCTCGTACGGGCTAGACCCGATGGGTTGGACCTGTCGAGATGCCAGTACAAGGTGGTCCGGGAGAAGGGGCTCGATGCGATGAATATTCACGAGCTTAGGAGCTGCATTTGGAGGGAGTTCGACACGGAGCCAACGACGAAGAGACCTAGTGTGATGCCCTGAGCTGATTGGGATGGCTTTGCGGTAACATGATTCACTCATCCTCTCGCATAAGGAAGTGGAGTCATGTTGGCTTAACTTGGAGTCTGAGGTGTTCCTCGGCCTGCTCCTAGTGTAGGGGTTCTGGCTATTGTAGCTCCCAAGTTGAATGGAATTGGAGTCGGGGCTTGCTTTCGTGGGCAACTGTGGGCATAATGACCTATCTCTTGGTAGTTATAACATGTGACTCCTAAAGCTGGATTGCTGCTTCTCTGAGGTTGGTTGTTGTTGTTGAAGTTGCGGAATCCTGAAACAGATGGACGAGGTGTCACTACAGGGGTCCTAAATGCGACAGGAGGGGTGAAACAGACAGGATGTTGCACATTCATTATGGCTCTCTGCGGATGATTCTGATGAGACCCATGTTGCATCAACTTCATCTTGCGGGATTCCTCTAGCTCACGACGAGACTCCTCTATGAGCACAACCTTATCAACCATATGGTGGAAATCTACATAGTCGTTGCCAACAACTTGTACCTTCAAACTGGAGTTGAGTCCACGCTTGAAATGCTTGTGACGTGTATTATCTGTGACAACGTCCTCTGGAGCATAACGAGAAATTTGAGTGAACTTGTTGATGTATTCAGTTACTGACAAGCTTCCTTGTTGTAGATCACAGAACTCATTCTTCTTCAGCTCCACTATGCCATCTGGGACATGAAAGTGGCGGAAAGTTGATGAAAACTCGGCCCATGTAATAGCTTGTGGATTCTCATGGGTTGCACTGCAGTTTTCTGACCATTCTGCTGTTGTGTCCTCCAGCTGTTGTGTGGCATAAAGAACTTTTTTACGATCATTACAATGAGCAATAGTTAGTCCCTTCCCAATGGAGCGTAACCAATCATCGACATCCAGTGGTTAGGAAGAGTTGGGGAATGTAGGTAGATGTGTCCTCATGAATTCCACCAACTTTGACTACGGAAGAGCTGGTGGTGGCGGTGGCATGACAGCTGCTTGGTTGTTCTGGTTTAGCATGTTGACCAAAGCAGCAGCAATCTGGTTATGTTGATTCATTATTTTGTTTATATTCTGCACCATGGCATTCATTAGCTGGGTCTGAGCTGCTACAAACTAGCGCAAGCCCTAGTCTGCTATTCGCAGCCGATGGGGTGGTGCATTGGGATTAGCATTGGCGTTGGGATCCACTAGTCAACCTTGACTTGCGGTGTTGCGAGTTTGAACCACCTGCAATAATTCTTTACAGGTTTAATAGATGAGAGGGAGAAAGCACGATAGGTGAGAGGGAAAAGCACAACAGATGAGAGAGAACAAGGGAGAAAGACAGAAACAAACTAACTGGAGAAAGTCGGTTAAACCCAAAGAATAAAGAGTCAAAAAGCTATTAAGAAGCATCAAAACTCAAGCAAAAGATCATATTACACAGACTAAACAATACTAAATATGAGAAGGGAAACACTGCTACGACACTACTAATCTAACTTATATGGACGGTCAATTTGAAACCCTCGACAAATCTTGAAACTTCCAGGCCATCCATCGCTTTGATCACCGAAGACCCGAGTCAACTACAGAGATTTATGAGGTGAGGACGTAAATTTAAATTTGAAAATAAAGTTTCAGAAAAGACAAGATATAAGAACCTAAGAATGATATGAGAAGATATTAGAATAGGATGAGAAAAGAATAGAATAAGACGATAGAAGAATAACTATTCATACTAATTGGTTGGTTTGATTTATGAAATAAATTCTAATTTTTATTATTATAATGACCATGCTAACTATGGTTGCATCCTACAATCGATATGGCTCTGATACAATCTCTGTCGAGACCTGAACATATAAATTCGAACCATCTGTGTATTCTGAACTAGTCCCATGATCAGTAGCTAGCTTACACAGTAACAACATCGATGAAAATCATATCCATACAACGAAACAACTAAGAAATAAGCAAATTATTATTAAATAGAAGCATCGGACCTTTTGGTCAAAGTTTGCCACGCATGGCTTAAAAGACAAAAATAAATCTTACAGTGGACATAAGATAACTTGTGGTGGTCATCCGACATACCCACAAGTAATCCGACATACCCACAAGTAATCTAGTAGGGAGTACATCCTAGTTTGTATAGTATTCAAAATACTCCTCCTGATATAACTCCGGATTTCCGAATTCTTCCTCAACAACTGATCAATAATGGCATAAAGCCATGAGTAAAAAAAAGTACTCAGCATGTCATAGGGAATAGTATGTAATTAATATTCATGCAATGCTTGAACAAGGAATAGCTGTATAGTTCTTTTGCAGAAAGCAGTATTGACAGTAAATACAGTAAATAGACTTAAATGTATAATTGAAAAGAATAGTAATTAAATAGATAATTGCTTTGAAACAACCAGTGAACCTCCCGCTCACTTCCCAACCAAACCATTATCCAAAGTTTTATGAAAAACTCTATATCCCATGTGAAATCCCTAGGCGATGTCCATAATCAAAGACACGGCTGTTCGAATAGTTTAACACTCTGCAGATGTTGTACAGATTTACCCACAAGAGATAATCAGCTTAATATGTCGGCTAAGACATGCTTCTGTAGGAGTGCGACTAAGTGATTATCACAAGACCTTTACAAAGTTCTATCTTAACTCAGTGCTGTCCGCTAAGGTTTCGCCACCAAATGGACCTCGCACCCATTCAGGGGTCCCCTCTTGCGCCATTGTGAATATCCCTCGCAGAATTTATGCTTCCAAAAATAGAACTAAAATCAATACATTGCTAATTAATTAGCTGGGTCTAACTCGTACTGGACATGTGGTTGTACGACAAGGCCCAAATCAATGGAGCACAAGATTAAGTCCTTAGTGATTACTCAGACGAGACTGCCCCATCCAAAACAATGTGCTTCGCGCAGCGCCTTTTACTGCATGATCACTTGCCTAAGAATAAATCATTTTATTTACCCAAACCTATGATAATTACTGCCATGGCATAATTTTTTATAATAGCAGCATCGCACCACAACTTGTACAATAATGACCTCGCACCACAGTTGCACAAAAGTGGCATCACACCATAATTGCATATATCATCAAGTCAAAATTAATATTATTAAACATGTGATCATGAGCATATTACGTCACCCATGTTAGTCATACGAATATTTCCAACTAATATCAACCCTTCCTATGGTGTCAAAGGATACACGATATTCACAATTATTCAAGGTGGTATAAAGTCAATTAGGTAATTATCTACTCCTGAAAATAATTGATATAAAATTAGCATGCATGTTGATATAAAATAATATAATTTTATAAAAATAGGTATAACATTATCAGAGGTCTATGACTTGCCTACATTGAAGATCGGAGTTAATGGTCCAGACTGGTCCACGAAAACAATGGAAACGCCGGAGCCTATACGCGCAAAATGAGAAAATAAATATAAATAAAATCCAAAAAATATATAATTAGTACCATAAGATATATATTGAATTTAGATGAATTTAGGAAGAAGAATTGACAAAATCGGAGTTCGTATGAAGTTAGACGAACACCCGAAAATTAATCAAAAATGGAAATTCCGGTAAAAAGAGAAGGAGGGAGAATATTCCAGACAATATTCTTTTTCAGGATTAAGAGCTTTACTAAAGCCATTGACAAGTGGGTCCCATTTGGAAGTAGCACAAAGAGAGAAATAGAAGGAAATAGAGCAGAAGCAGAGGAGGCACGCGGCGGATCTGGGCGCCAAAGCCGCCAGTGAGTGGCATTGCAGGAGGTTCGGTCGGTGGCCAAAATGGGTCGCAAGCCCCACAAGGAGGCAATAGGAGGTGGCAGCGTGGGCATAGGTGTCCGATGGGGCGCTAGTGGAGGCGCACGGGCATCGCGGGGTAGTAGTCGAGCAAGGAAAGCATGAGCACGGGTTACGCGATAACCTAGGGAACACTCCGGTGAGGTCGGGGTGCTGTGGTGGTGGCTGAGGCGGCGGGGCGGGGCGGCCAGCGGCGGGTTGAAGGTGGTGGCGGCGACGACATGCTCCGTCGATGGGAAAACCTAAATTGAGGAGGCGGATAGAAAGAAGATGACTGGGAACACAACGTGATGCGGTCAATTTGGTGGAAACCTCACCAAAGAAGAAGATCGACACGTTGGCAATGTGTCCAGAGTTGGAGAAGAAGGCAAATGGCATCGCGCGTTCCGGGAAAACAGAGGAGAGATAGACGCTTTGGTTTGAGGCGAATCGAAGAGGACGACCAGAGACAAGTTGTGCTCCCTATAAGGGTGAAGGCGGCGGTCGAATCGACAGGGAACACCGCCGGGAAAGGGGCGGCGGTTTCGTTTGACATTGAAGGTCGATGGGAAAAGGAAAAATTGAATGCGAGGCGTGATGGTGGTGTGCAATTGAAGGTTGATCGACGTGGGTGACAGTAGTGGATCGTGGTACTACTGACAAAAGTGGAAATGGTGCATTGTGTGCGACACATGGACGGTGGAAGCGGTGCACGGTGGTGCAGCGCGGGCGCGTGCTGGGCTGCCAGCTCAATTGTGGATAGGGGCTGGCGCACGAGTTGAGGGTGGCACGATCAGAAGGCAAGGGTGGCACCAGCGTGGTCGGGATGGGGTAACGTGGTCGGGACAAGGCAGGGCAGCGCGGCCGGGAACAAGAACAGAGCTAGAAGAAAGAAGGAAAAAAGAAAGTAAGGAAAAAGAAAGAATAAGGAAAAAAGAATGAAAAAGAAGTGGCTGGATAAAAAGAATTGGGATCGGTCCAAAGTTATTTCACGGAAAAATTCAAATTATGATATTTCAATTTTGTTTTGAAAACGAGATTTGAATTGAGAATTGGAATTGGAATTTGAATTTTGAACTTGGATTTAAATAATTGCAACTAGTTCAAAATAAATCCAATACATTTAAAATAAAAATTAATTAATTAAATTTTACAACAAAGAAAATAAATCTTGGGAAAACAGAAAAGGAATAAATTAAACTGAACTCTAAGAAATAACAAAGAACTTGGAGAAAATCCAAGAAAAACTAGAAAGTCAAATAAATTAGTTTTGAATTCAATTGAAGTTTGATTTATTCATATTAAATTATTTTAATTTATGATATTTTAAATTAAGCTTTAATTAACTCAAGAAAAATTCAACTAGTTCCTTTTATTTTCAAAGTTTCAAAAAGACACAAAAATTCGGATGTTACAACTCGCACGGTCGGTTACTTTGTCAATAGAGCCAACGCAGCGAGGCGAAAGCTAGAAGAAGGGAAACAGTGGTCCGAGAACATGCAGAGGTATATGTACCAGAAGATGGAGAAGGACTGAATGCACGACATCCGGGTGATCGATAACCTCAGTAGGAAGAACGAGATCAACCTGAGGAAAAAATATGTTAATAGTCATTCCAAGGGGATAGGAAACATGCATGCACCCTGGGTGATGTGGCTACATGCATCTACAACAAGCCGAATCTCCTGCACAAGCTATGCTCGAATGTGTACAAGACATCTGTGCAACTGAGGCAGATGTTTACATCTTATATATCTGAGTACTATGACATACATCATCTTTTCGGTACATAGAGTGCAGAGTTTCAATCGTATGATGTGGACATTAACTATAGGGATCTTTGGTCGGATAAAGTTCAATGGAGCCCGAACAAGGCCTTGAAGTCAACTGGGAAGGGATGACGACACACCCGACACTTCCAAAACATGGATAATAGCCAACGTGGGGGCCTAAGCCGCATAATGAAGTGCAGGATATTCAAGACCCTTAGGCACTCCATGAAGCATTGCCCCCAAACAAACCAAGCTCGTCTAATTGTCATTTAGTGTCGTATTTTATTGTATTGTCTACATGCACGGGGACCGTCATGTCATGTAAATGGGTAGTCTCTCACATTTGTACATATCTTTACATCATTCTTTGTTAACGTGTGTATGTACATATTATATTTGTTCCGAACTGACTCATTCTTGCTTTGTGCGCAACAGTAAAACATTACGTCGGCCTAAAATATGTCAGACTCGTTGTTGAACTTTTAAGCGAAGATATTACAGAGGTGTAAGTGGCTTGCGAAGAGGGCTAAACCCTGCCTAGATTATTCTATGAAGGAGCTGGAAGGGCCATATCCTCATCAATTGATGGATGGTCGTCACCTCCACAGTCAACTCAAGGCTCCAAGACGGAATGATGTTAGGTGAAATAAATATTTAGGACGAAAACAAAACATCACGTACCTCTCGGATGTGTAGTGTAGATGACCGAGGAGGAGCTCCAATCTGAGTACGGGGTGCGGACGATAGAAGTGATGCATCTCGATAGACATGCGGCTGGAGAACAACATGTTGTTAGCAAAATCTAAGGCGTAATAAAAAAACAGAACATAAATTTGCGCATAGCTTACCTCCCCGCCGATCTGTAGCGCTACGACGCCTGTCAATCTGACTAGGCCATGTCGACCTATCAGGTGGGCATAGTCGCCCCACTCGGTGCGCAGCGTGTAGGGCGTCGTCTCTTAAATGACAGAAGCTCAGGTTCATTATTACATTCTTCGACTCCGCGAAGATTTACTTAAAAGTGCTCAGAATCCCCGGTACGATGTGCTCTAGGCTGCAGATGGCGGTCTTCGATGCGCTTGCGATCCGCTGCAGCCGCTCCAACTGAAGTGAAAAACAAAACTAGTTCAGTAACAAACAGTACAAATATCATCAATGAAACGAGCAAAGATTATAAGTGTTTTATGGTGTCGTCACGCCATGAATCGTTGTGTCTGTCGAACGAGTGGCGGAGCCTCTCCAGGTGTGTCACCTACTCCGGACACTCTAGCGGAGGACGGGTGAGTCTGGTGCATGACAATAACATGTACCACTTGATGTACTGACGGTATGTCCGCACGTCGTACGTACGGTCACTGCTCCTGTAGGATCTCGATGTGTGCCGTGTCCGTCCAAGACGTAATCCACTCATGCCGGACAGCTTGCTAGTCCTCAACATGTCGGCCCGCCCTCGATTGCCTTCATTGCAGAAGGATTGATGTTATAACATCAAATGTGGGTATGAAGTGTAAACATTACTCAGATGGAGTTGAACTCACAAGTGGACCGCTCGCTGCAAGATCCTACCATCGGGATGGGGCACTAATTGGTACAAATCAAACATTAGGTGGCAAGTCGTCCCGTGTCAGGACCCAAAAATGCAATTCTAGACCCTCTGTGTATTCTATACTAGTCTAGGATCACGCTAGTGCACACAGTCTCAACATAGGTGAATATCAACCTACACAAGATGAATATCAGCATAAATAATTAATTTGAATAACAAATAAGGGTTTTTACCTTATGGTCAAGTTTACATTTATTAAGCCTCGTAGGGCTAACAATAATTAAATAAGTAGCAGAACAAATAAACTTCAGCGGAATCCCATTAATTCACCATAGGCAACCGACTGGGATCAAGACCTAACTATTAGCACCTTCGTAGAACTCTTCCTCAAAGACAGGCGAAGACTCCACCACTTCTGTTGATTGATTATAGCAAGCATGAGTATACAACCATACTCGCAAGTTATACCACAAAATGCAATGTATAGATGATGGCTTATTCCAAAGGAATCACTTCTGTGGCTATTTTGCAAAAAATAACATTTGCAATTGAATACAAATAATAGATTGAAAAACATGTTTAAAACAAATAAACAGTAGTAGTTTAATAGTTGTTTTCACAAAGACACAAAGTCTAATCAAATTATTTCATATTGTCATATGACTTAGATCACACAGCTCTCTTCCCAAATATTTTATGAAAATCTAACCCTCGTGTAAAATCCGCGAGTAAGTCGACGATCGTGGACGCGGCTATTGAATAGATTGTTTAACACTCTGTATAAGTTGTACACTTTACCCACAATATATAACCAGTGTAGCTAGAAATAATTATAACAAAACCATTCAGAAACTTCATCTCAAGCATTGACACTCCCGATGTGCTTTACCGTCGTCCAACCCATACACAATGCTTTGGTACGATACACACTGTTGGACCTGAAGATGGCGAACTGCGCATAAATGTGTACTACATGGTAGTCCACACCTCCATCCATCACTGAGCTCCTAACCTCCAATCTGAGTAGTCAATGTCGAGAATCCATAACTTACTAAGTTAGACCCGTCCCATCAGGCATGTGGTTGTACGAAAGGTTCAGTTCAATGGCGCACAAAGTTAAGTTCTTAATTGACCAAGGCAAGACTTCTAATTTCTAACTATGCCACAAAGATTATCATTCTCATTCACAAAGTTCCACCATATCACTTAGTATCCACCACTTGCCTCAATCCAAATCCATTCCCACCCTGATAGTTAAGTGCAACACATGTTATCCCAAAGTAATAACATATAGCACAAAGTTTTACACAAAACTCCATAATCACTTAGTCAAATTTATAATTGCAACTCAAATGATATGTGTGGATATCATGGGGATATGCTCAGGATCTTAGGATGATGTTACAATTGGCAATGGCGTTAAAGGTTTGTCAAATCACGCGTTTTCGGCATGAGCGAGTCACTCGCTCCAGGTATCATGATCCGAGTCTCTACTCCTATTCTGCTTTTGTTGCCTCTTTTGAACCCCCACGATATATCACATGCATTGTCTGATTCAAGCTGGGTTAATGCTATGCATGAGGAGTTAGAGAATTTTGAGAGGAATAAGGTCTGGAACCTAGTAGAACCTCCTAGTGGTCATAATATGATAGGAACCCATTAGGTGTTCAAAAATAAACAAAGTGGGGATGGTTCTGTGGTTAGAAACAAGCCTAGATTGGTAGCTCAGGGTTTTAGCCAAGTTGAGGGTTTAGACTTTGGTAAAACTTTTGCTCATGTTGCTAGATTAGAAGTCATTCGTATTCTGCTTGCTTTTGCTGCATCTAAGGGTTTTAGGCTGCATTAGATGAATGTCAAGAGTGTTTTTCTGAATGGTTACATAGAGGAGGAAGTGTATGTTAGGCAACCCCCGGGCTTTGAGAATTCCAAGTATCCACATCATGTTTTCAAGCTATCTAAAGCCTTGTATGGCCTTAAACAAGCCCCCATAGACTGGTATGATAGACTTAAGACCTTCTTGCTTAAGAATAATTTTGAGATGGGTAAGGTGGATAAGACACTATTTATTCATAAGCATGGCAATGACTTCCTACTTGTTCAGATTTATGTAGATGATATTATCTTTGGTGGTTCTTCTCATACTCTTGTTTCTAGTTTTTCTGATACCATGTCCAGGGAATTTGAAATGAGTATGATGGGAGAGCTCAACTACTTTTTGGGGCTTCAAATCAAGAAGTGCAAGGAAGGGATCTTCATCCATCGAACGAAGTACACTAAGGATCTGCTCAAACGCTTCAATATGGGTGACTGCAAGCCGATCGCCACTCCCATGGCGACTTCGACTGTTTTGGATCCAGATGAGGAAGGAGAGGTCGTGGTTCAACGCGAGTACCGCAGCATGATCGGCTCCCTTCTGTAGCTGACGGCCTCAAGACCTAACATCCACTTCACGATCTGCCTCTACGCGAGGTTTCAGGCATCTCCGAGGACTTCACATCGCCAAGCCGTCAAGCGCATCTTCAGGTACCTGCACTCTACCCTCCAGTATGGCATTGGGTATTCATGCTCTTCTTCTTTGTCCATTCGGGGGGTTTCTGATTCTGATTTTGCGGGTTGTCGGTTAGACAGGAAGAGTACCTCAGGCACTTGTCACTTCTTAGGCACTTCTCTTGTCTCTTGGTCTTCTAGGAAGCAGTCTTCTGTTGCACAATCCACTGTAGAAGCTAAGTATATAGTTGTTGCCAGTTGCTGTAGTCAGATTTTGTGGATGGTGACCACTCTTAAGGACTATGGGTTATCTTTTGTTGGTGTTCCTCTTCTCTGTGATAACACTTCTGCCATTAATATTGCTAAAACCCCTGTGCAACACTCTAGGACCAAGCACATAGACATTCGCTATCACTTACTTAGAAACCATGTAGAGAAGGGTGATATTGTGCTACATTTTGTGGAGTTCGAGGTTCAGTTAGCTGATATACACACCAAGCCTTTAGACCCAACTAGGTTTGCCACGTTGAGAAGTGAGTTAGGGGTAATTTACCCCTATGGGTTGGTTTGAGTGGGAGTTGGTTCTTTTCTGAACTTACCTTGTTCATCTGATCTTTCCTTGTTTTTTTTCTGAACTTGTTGATCTTTTTGATCTTTTTAGGCTTTTAGGTTTTTCTTTCATCTCATTGTATTATATTGCATTCATATGAAAATCTCAAAAAGATGCATTGTAATATAAGTCTTACTGCTTATCTTTTAAATTGATGAAGCTTTGCTTATTACCCTCTTGAGCTTTAGTATTTCAATTTGTGGATCTTTTAGCTCAGTTGCACAATTAGTGATTCTCTTGTGACATTGACCCTGTCAAAATTGCTTTGTTAGATCTTGAATGTAGGATTGAACATCACTTGAGCTTTTTGTTCCCTTGCGAATCAAAAACTGCTCTTGTGCAAATTGAAAAATTAAATTTCAAAATCTGCGCCAAACTATTCTCACGAGACTACTTGTCAAAGACATACACTTGGAGATAGTTTGATGATCCAGACGATCTCATAGGGATTGCTTGTCAAAATTGACATGAACCTCAATATTTGTCGCCCTGGTTGAAGCTTAGGAAGAGATTGTGGATGGCTCCTAGTCCAGGATTTTCTTCACTAAGATAGACTGTTAAATTGCCTTGGTTGAAGCTTAGAAAGAGGTTGTGGATGGCTCCTAGTCCAGGATCTTCTTCACTAAGATAGACCTTTAATCAACATCAATATTCATTACAAATGAAAAACTGTTGTAAAAATGGGTGACTGAAACTCATTGAGCAAAATGATTCAATTCCAGACTTTCTGTCTCCAGGATGGTCATTGTCAGCTTCTTGATCTCACATTGACATTCTGACATGGCCATTATCACTTTAGAATCTCTGTTGATGAACTTCCTAGTTTTGAAGCTTTGCTTAAATTGTTACAACTCATTGCTTTTACTTTGAGCCTTCTAGCTTAGCTTTGATATATATGTCTTAACATGATCTTGCTAGCGCTTTCAGGCTTGATATGTATTGTGTAATTATAGAAATGCTAGTTTGTTCTTTTGGGTAATCTTCAAAGCTTCTTGTATTAAAATATGTAAAATTCAAAAAAATGAAGCCACTCCATTGCATTTCATGCATGCTCTTTCTTATGCTTCTTCCACATTTTGGCATTTTATTATCTTTGGATGAGAGGAAGGCGTGACTCCTTGATGACTCCATTGTCAAAGGGAGAGAAGAAGTAGCAAAAATGTTGAAAGGGGAGCAATTTGGAGATTTTAGAGAAAATAAAATTTTCTGAAAAAATGATGATCAAAGTGAGGAGGAGCTTTTAATTTGCATTCTTATCATCTTATTGCCATTTCTGAACTTGAATTGCAATTCTTGGAACCTCACAATGATCAAAAGTCAATTTGAATAATTGTTCTTTCATATGGACCTTAAGTGAGATTTTTTACTCTTCTTTGGCAATTGAAGCTTTCTTGCTTTCTTTTGACTTATCTCGCTTGCCTATACTAATCTAAAGCCAACTTAGTCATTTCCATTGCTTTCTCTTGCTCTTAGACCAAATTGTGCCTTTGTGCGAAAACGTTAAGTGGTTTACTTTTCAAACCTTAAGCTTACATTTTTGGAAAATTGCCAATGTGTGCATCAAGGGGGAGATTGTGAATATCATGGGGATATGCTCATGATCTTAGGATGATATTACAATTGGCAATGGCGTTAAAGGTTTGTCAAATCACGCGTTTTCGGCAAAGTTTCAGTTCTGTCAGGTCATAGGCGGTCTGACCGGTCAGGGCGGTGGTCTGACCGGCCAGGGCGGTGGTCATCTGAGCGATGGCGATCGACCGCCACCTGGCGGTCGAGGCCGGTCGGCGGTCCGACCGGCCATAGGCGGCGGTCCGACCGGCCAATACAAAATATTGAGTTTTGAGCTGGGCTAAAAATAGAGGGTGTAGGTAAGAGATGGGTTTCTAATGCACTTGGTCTCATAATTTTTTGAGTCTCTAGTCAAAAGTTATATTCGTTTGAAATTTCCAGAGAGCTTTCGGATTTCAACGTATGAACTTTGGCTAAGTCCCTGCTGGGCGGTCTGACCAGCAAGGGAGGCGGTCAGACCGTCCATTGAATGGCGGCCTGACCGGTTTTCACTTGTATCATCGGCCCTTGTAGCGGCGATGTTTGTTTGTTGAGTCAAGTTCACGAGTTTCGGCAAGGATGATCGGGACTAGGCTTGGAGAGCTGAGGTTCAGAACGATCGACGATGCCGGATGAAGTCTATGGATTCAAGCATGGCGCAAAATGGACAAGAATGACCGAACGGGAAGTTCGGTGCGACGGGTTGCATCAAGCGGGGCGAGGGTTGGTGCAAGTGCTATGGTGGTTTCGGTGGGAGCCGTATGGGAGAGACTTGCCGAAATGAGGATAACCGTTGATCAACCTACACGTGGCGAAGCATGGAACTGCTTTATGAAGATTGGACTCGGTCTTTGGAGAAGGATCGAGAAGGGGTATTTTGGTAATATCACTAAAATACCACCTTGATTGCTTTTGGCTAAACCGCGACGCAAGACGACGCAAGGAGAAGCGGTTTAGGTCAAGAGAAGATGAAGACGATGCTTTAAAATGCGTGTGTGAGTTAAACTCGTTTGTGTGTGGGCTTAACGGGTGCCCAATATGAACTCTTCTAGAAGGTTAGCCTCCACTATAAATATGGGATGATGTTGTGCACCTCCTTAATCCTTTTGCTTATTTTGGAAACCCAAATTATGTTTTTGAGATTAGGGAGTGGAGAGGTTAGGATTCTTGAAGAGGAGATTGATTGTGTGCTCATGTATTGAGTTTTGTCCTCCGTGTTGGAGTGGCTATAAACCAGCAACAATCACAAATCAATCCATACAAGTTTTCTTGAGATGAGTATATTTTCGTTCTTGCTCTCTATTTTGTGATTTTGGGGCTTTCTTTGATTCTCAAGTTTTCTGTTGGTTTCTGCCCCTGATCTTGCTTGTTGTGATATGTGGGAACTCATCTTGATCATCTCTAACCCACGAGGAAGGTTTTGGATCTAGTTTTCATTTTGACTCGATTTTGAACCATCCTTCACTCAAATGGTAAAAGATCAGAACTTTGCCGAGGATCTTCACGATCTTTAATTGGAATAGGTTCCTGATATTTTAGAGGATGTGTGTTTCAAGTTTCATCGAGTTTGGAGTTGTAGATCAAAAGTTACATATATTTGTAACTTCATTTTTGAGCAGATTTCACTGTTCAATCAGGCTGGAGGTCAGACCGCCATTAACATAGTGGTCAGACCGCCCATGGACCGGTCAGACCGCCATTGACATTGAGGTCAGACCGCCCAACACTTAGGAAATCGAGCTCTCGTTGATTTTGTTTGTTTTGCTCTGGGGTTTGGATTAGATTCAACACAAGACTTCTGTTGTGCTTAGATATTGATCTTCATAGCTCTCATAGCTATCGGAGAGAAAATCGTGTTGAATCCTATTTTTGTGAAAAAGATATCGTGCTCCTATTCACCCCCACCCCCCTCTAGTCGCCGTTTCGGTCCAACAATATGTATGACTCATAGCATGGCTAAATAATACTATTTATCTAACCAACCCACGTTGGTGCTATGATAATACCAACTAAATAATGAACCGACCTAGGGTGAAAAAAGATCATGATGTTACATTAGACAATGTGGATATAAACAAATAGGATTAATAACTACACCCAAAACTATTGAAATAAGTACTTAAAATAGAATGCAGTACGTTGAATCAAAGTAGTTTTGCAAATAGGGTTCAACGTGATCAAAGGTATAACTTGCCTTAGAGTAAATCCTGGTACTGATCTTGGTCTTGGTAAACTCCTTCTTCTCCAAAATTCCCTGAAGTATCAACGTCAACTCGCAAATGAAAATAAATAAAAAACAAAGAGGAAAACTAACTCCAAAAATTAAATAAAAATCTCAAAAAGATAGATCTCAAATTTAGATGAATTTAGGGATTTGAATGGGCTCAAACGGAGTTCGGATGAAGAAGATATGGCTTCGGGAAGTTCTAAATCTAAAGAAAATACTTTAAAAGGAATTCGACTACTGTTCATCGAGCACTGTACATCGAGTATTGCTCGTCGCTTTTGACTACGCATACTCGGAGGGAGTTTTGACCTCATGGTTGAAAGATTTCGACTGCATGGTCATATAAGGATATGACTACCAAGTCGTAGAAGGTTACGACTACCTGGTCATAGAGGGTTACGACTATCTGGTCGTGAAGGTCCTATGGTTCACGGATTCACAGAACAGTGATCTGGCTGGTGGACTCCACATGGCATAGACCTAGTGTATGGTGGACTGAGTTTACACTAGATCGGATCTGGGTTAGAGTTCGAACAGAACACTCAAGCACTGACGTGGCCGACCGAGTAGACACGCGGGCAGTATGAGTATACGTGGCAGGTGAGGTAGCAGACAAGTGTGCCCACGAGTAGATGTGGCACGACACATATGCTCTCGAGTTGATGTGGCCGATGAGGTGGCACGACACGTTAACAAGACGATGGCGAGGCTCTGGTTAAACTGGAAACGGCGAACAGCAGCGCTTCGCCGGAGGTGGATGCGCGCACTGGGTAGAATAGGATATTGCGCACATACCGGTACTAGTATTGGCACAGAAGGTCGACGAAATTGGTCGGAATTGATGACGAAGCGGCGGAGCAGGTGTGGTTGTTGTCGGCAACGGACACCAGTAACGTCTCATGGTCATGAAGGGGTGCTGGGTAGCTCTTGTGATGGCGAATACGACGACGTGGTGGACGACGACGAGGCGACGAAGACGACAACGTAATCAAAAGAAAACGAGCGGCGACGGCGGAAACCCTAAAACTTTCAATGTGGCAGTGCTAAAGCTTGAGGGCTGTGGTAGCTTGGGGTTACAGGATCAGGGCGAGAAGGCGAACCCAGGGGTCCTATTTATAGGCCTCGGGCGTACCAGATTTGGAAATCCCCGAATCGAGTTTGTTTCGGTCATGAGATTGATTCCGAGTTTGAAGGTGATACGGGACACAGTTCGGTTTGGATTCGGGTGCAGGAAGGTACATGGATTAAACGGATAAGGTCGAAGCAAGATTTCCTTGTTGGAGATTCATTGTCGGACGAAGCTTCCAAGTGCGGCTATGGCGAACGCAGACGAGACGCCGCGAGGAAGACGACGGGAAGGGTGACCACGACTACCTGACGGGCGGGGCCCACCTCGCAGAGGGACAAAGGCATGGCGCGTGACGCGGGTTAGCGTAGGAAGATGGGCCGGGAAGGAATAGGAAATGGGTTTTGGTCCGACACTGTTTCTAATATTTTAAATAGATTTTCCTTTTTAGAAAATATAGAAAAGACAAATAACAAATATAAAATATAAAATGAACTCGAAAAATTTCTAGAAAAATCTAGAAAATGTATCCAAGCACATAGAACCTAGATAAAATAGTTTTGACCATTGTTGATGTTGTCATTAATCAATATTAAATTATTTTGATAATGAAAGTCCATATTAAGTTTTATTAAAATTCAAATAAAATCCAAATGGTGAATTTTCCAACTACTAACTATTAAAGAGATTTTTAAGGATCAGAAAATTAGAATGTTACATAGTTCATAATCTGGCGTCCTGCATGCATTGCCAGGACAACCTTTGTGGCGCTACCGTGTTCACGAAATCTAGGATCCATGGAGCCCATAGATATCGTTGTCGTGCAATGACTCGAACTCATTTTGGATTGTGGAACAACGAGTAGCACCTCGTCGCTCTGTCCTTGGCCCAGCATAATTGAGCAGCAGTTCACCGGTAGCCCATAGTGGGCTCGTCTATTGGGTCGTGCAACTCGAGGCACAGGTGCACTACTTTCTCGAGGGAGGGCCGCCCAACAGGGAAGTGCTCCCAACTCCACAGTTGCAGGAGCATATAGCATACGACAAGGCTTGGTTTCACACTGGTGTCACGCTGTGAAACGTCACACAACGCATGTATGTGGTGCAAAGGATGGCTGATCCCTAACTGCACTGAGGCATCGCCCCAACCTCCGCGTCAGCCAAAGACTCGGCGATATGGACGAAGTTAGGGTACACCCAATTGCCCTGTATGGTGGGAAACAGGATCAAACCAAAGAGATGAAGAAAGTAAGTGACGAGGTGCATCCTAACAACCTCGTCAAGTGCATCCTCCGGACATTGACTGAAATTCCTCAGCCAAGTCCGATGGATGCCCCAACTGAGCCTTCCAGTCCGTCGGCGGACGGCCTGGAACAAGTGGCTCAACCCTAATCGGAAGACCGGTCAATAATAAGACGTCTTGGAGGGTGACCATCATCTCACCCCACCGAAAGTGGAAGGTATGCGTCTCGGGTCTCCACCTGTCGACAAGTGCCGACATCAAACGGTCGTCCATGGTGAAGTGGCATCTGACCGAGAGCAGCCTTGCAAAGGGCAACAAGCTCGTGTCCCGAAAGATTGGAACATAGCGAGCGTCGAGCTACCAGCAATCCCTCCCAGACCGAAGCACGAGGGATGGAGGGCCATCCGCGTCCCCGGTGATCCATGACTTGCACCGATGATTTTCATTGTAGAATGGTTCCAAAAGCTCCGGTAGAGGCATAGCTTGCAAGAGATGGAAGTGACATATTATTAGTGAATATATTGATAATGACGATGAATTACTAGAAATTAAAAATTATGACTAAATATAGACAACAAATTAATATACACTAATTAACTATGACCAAATTAATTAGAACTAATTAGATACGACTAAATTAATTGTGACTTAATTGATACAAGTGATTCAATACCACCAAATTAATTAGAACTAATTAATTACCACAAATGAATTACAAATAAATAATTATGACTTAGTAATCATAACTACATTATTCATGACTAAATTAATTACGATGAATTAAATAGCCTTAAAATAATAACGACTAATTTATTACCACAGATTAATTACAAAAAAAAAATAATTACAGCTTAATAAGGCCACTAAACTAATTACGACTTAATAAGGGCACTAAATTCATTATGATTGATTAACTACTACTAAATTAATTACGACTAATTAATGATCGCTAATT
Source organism: Hsuehochloa calcarea (assembly GCA_036346395.1). Lineage (NCBI taxonomy): Eukaryota > Viridiplantae > Streptophyta > Magnoliopsida > Poales > Poaceae > Hsuehochloa > Hsuehochloa calcarea. The sequence goes on along the minus strand of CM070601.1, from coordinate 28,363,994 downwards.
AATTAAGACTTAATGAACTACGACTAATTAATTCAAACTAATTATTTACGACAAATTAATTAACTAACACAAACTAATTATGACTAATTAATTCATAACTAATTAATTATGCCTGAATAATTACAACTAATTAATTATGTAAGATTAATTTAACTACAACTAATAAACTCACATAAATTTTATTATGAAAATTTGAAAATAACTAAATTAATTACGCCTAAATAAGTGCATCTAATTAACTACAAACATTTAACTACGACTAGTTAACTAACTACACAATTAATAAAGAAAGTACATATGAGAAAAAAATACCTGCTAATATGGTTGATAATGACGACAGTAAACAATGCTTAATTGTATGTGAAAACGAAATCAACAGAACGAGGGAGAATGAGAAATCGGATTCCCTCCCTCGCGCGAGGCTTGCATGCATGCATGCATACATCTCCATGCAGAGACTTGGCTGGCGACAGAGAATAAAGCGCAAAAGTGATGGATGGCGATGGGGAGGAAGTGATGGATGGCGATGGGGAATCCGGAGTAGAGAAGACCGGCGTGGCGCGCCTGGGCGAGGTCTGAGCGAGGAGGGACTGGCAGAGTCGGCCGGCTAGGCGACAAGCGGCTAGTCCAAGCGTTGGACGTGCGGAGGAGGCTTCTCCGAGTGACACTTGTGCTGACACGGCTTGTCCGGGCAGTGCGGACACGGCTTGTCCGGGCAGTGGGCGTGCGGACACGGCTTGTCCGGGCGGTGGACGTGCGGAGGCGGTGCTGTTCGGGCGGTGGGAGTGTGGACGAGACACGTATCGGGCGAAGAAGCAATTAGGCGAGGGACGCACGGATTTTGGCGCTTCCGCACGTGCACCGCACGGACAAACCCTCTCCGGGCTAAGGGCGACCGGAATTACACACGTGGCGGTGTGAAACATGTCCGGGCTGCCATGTTTGGCACTACCACACGAGGAGAGCCACATTTACAAATAACAGCCGGAACAATACCATTTTGGCAAAAAAAAAAAAAAAAACTCAGCTTCCAATGGGCTACCTTGACAAAAGATGTATAACGATACAAATCCCACCATAGTGAATTGGGCCTTGCAAAATATATCCTTAACAATCAAGGTAACCAAGAAGTCTCCTTCCAAAATGGAAAAAGAACATTCCTCTGAAACAAAACGGAAAAGAACATAAATAGTTGGGCCTGAAAATCTCGGTGCTCTGGCCTGTTCAAATTCCAGAAGTATCCCAACTCACTCCAAATGGCCCACAAATTAGGCCGACAAAAGTGCATCTTTTTCTCAGGTGCGACATGTTACAGCCGGTTTTGAACGGAGATCCAGAGTATAGTACTCTGTAAAAAGAACATATGCTAACATGCAAAAGTCACAAATCAAAGAAAAAAAGTTTAACCTTTTGCTATATATTTTTTTTGGGCTCACAACGTATGCTGATTGCTGAGAATCTACTCAACAGGAAGAGAACTAGAACTGAGACAAAAGGGTGAAATGGTGAATACTAAGTTCAATCCAAGGGGCTACTACTATAGAAGAGATAAGGTAAGCATACTGCATACATCCAGAAGTCTCATAAGCTTTTCGTTCCAAACAACAGCCAACTTTCATTATCATGCTTGCTTTAATAAACACAAGATGTTCCTCTCAAAGAATATGTATGATTTTCATTTGCTAGTTTTAAAGGGTACAACAGATCGCTCAAGAGTATACTATAGGCAAACCCCAAAAATGCTAGCAAAACAGCTGACCGTGTTGAAGCTCTTCTTCTCAGTGAACTCGTAGGCCGTAGCTATCCTTTCCTTCAGCAGGACAGCTGGACCGAGCCGATCCTCAGTATCCTTGTCACTATTGATACAACAATATACAACAGAAGAGAAATGGACAGCTACAGAATAAGCAGAATAAATGAAATTACAACAATGGAGAACCCCCTGAAAACACAAAAACTACGGTTGTCTACTCTGTCCTCATCGCCACAAGGATAAACTTGCATTTCAACTAAATATTATATATTTATACCAACTCCATCAAAAGAGGATCACCCGTGGACATAAGCCGAATCAGCTTTATGAAATCAATCTCGCTCTGCACCTTCAGTGGGAAAACAGCAGGTGCTTGAGCTGTATAAATACTTGAGAAAGTAGCATTGCCTGCCAAGTTGGTCTTGAACACTGTTCCAGCCAGAGCATCGGAATCAAAATTTTGAGGCGAGTCCATCGCCAAGAAGAACATTGGGACTGCAATCTTATGGTGCAAATCCAAATCACCGACGAGACCCACAAGATCACCAAAGTCCTCAACAAACTGTCGAGGCACGTAGAACAGTTCACTGCCACATAATATGATCTTATCTTCGCCCATGCTTTCTTTATAATTGGTCTGGAAATGAACAGGAGAACTGCCAACGACCTGCTTAACAATCGCACTTTGCTTTACAAACCATTCCTCTTTATTGCTCTCCAATGGAACAGTAACCCAAGAATGCGCAATCTGCAGTATGAGAAGGTATAACATGAATCCTAATGTATCTTGTGCATTGATTGATAACACAAACATGAACACATACATAAAGAAGTGGGGAAGCAACTGGGTACAGTATACAAACCTTATTGGTTATCCAAAGTTTTTCCTTGTCGGCTTGCAGCAGGTTCCAATAGTTAAGAATCATGTGATCTTGGAGGAAGAGAAATCCATCAGCACCACCGTATCTTCCAAACACCTTAGGCAGATACCTGATGAAGAAATTGCATAATATTTACAGCATCATTAGCATAAATGTGCTGAATGCAATACTGTACGCTTATCCAGAAAACAGAACTCCGAAAAACATGAGGAAATTTTGTCAAGTCATACCACTGCTAATTAGTTATAGACATTACAAAGACTACTGAGTTATTGGTTTGCTGTAGATACGCCCTAATCATTAAGCTCACTGATTTTACTATACGTAGCTAAGGACGCAATGTTTTTATTTGATGTACAATCCAGCACAGGCTATTGTTCAGGAACCAGTTCACTCAAGTTACAAAATAAAGAAGCCATGCCTATCGAATCTAAGAGTTCAGAAACTGTTCATGACTTCATGCACAACATGACCGCCAGTGTGACTGTATGTTTGCTAAATGCCCATGGCCAGGGTAGGGCAACTCTACAACTAGTTGTCACTTCATTGGAATTCTTAATTAACCCCTTGATTCATCTAGCTTTATTAGATACTAAACTGGGAACCTTGCAGAAGAACATGCAAAAATCACTCTGATTGATAATTACCAACCAAATATTGTAACAGTATTTTTATGCTAAGCTCCACGCTATAAAAACCCTCAACTTAACCTCCATTTCTATTTAGCCCTTTCAGTGAAGAGGCGCTTTCATGCCATAATTAGTCTAATCGGGCTTAGCCACACAATTAACGGTGAAGTCTTGATCTAAGACGCATGTAAATGATGAAGAAAATGGAGGCAATCCCGTTATGATTTTAGACGTTTATTGTTCAAATGAAAATGGTTATTCATTGCCTGGCCAATATCACATATAAGATCATAAGTGACCATAAACAGTCAAGAAATGTGACAGAATTTTGAGACTTCCCCACAGCAAATCCTCTCAGCTAAGTTCAATTTAACATCTGTAGGAATTTTGTTGTCCTAGAATGTAATGAGATGATAGTATTACATTCAACGCTTCAAAGTTCAAACAAATCAAAGAACAATGTCAACATAAAACCTGGGTTCAATCATCAAGATAAGAATTCCACTAGTACAAATTCTTCATGTAATTAACATTAGGATCAAGACTGTCATCATTATCCTTTTTAAAAAATCCTTCAAAAAAAAAGACTGTCATCATTAATGAATTTCATATAAAAAAGACTGTCATCATTAATGAATTTCATATTGGATAATTCAAAGAATTCCAGAGAACGTCTTCAGAATGTGGACATGCATGTGGTTATGAAATGCAACCCTATAGGTTAATGTCAAGACTCATTTGTTGATGTTCACGAAAAGTGTGACCATAATTATTGTGCCACCATAACTAACTAGTTAGGAGCCTTTTTAGATGTAGTTTCATTTAATATCAAGTGGAAATCAGAGAAGAGTTATAAGAAAGTCAGAAGAGTTATTGGGGGTAATAACCAGCAGAGTTATTTGGGGTAAGAACCACTCACTTGTATGCGTGTGACAGCGCACAACGTTCAACAGCAAGCTCTGCATTCCTCTGCTCAGCAAGAATGATAACAGTTTTGAATATCCGTCCATATAGCAATCTCCACTCGAGCGCCGTGCGATCCACAGGCCCACTAACATGCATGATCAGCACGACATTTCCAAAGTTCTTTCTCCACTTAATCAGATTTCCAATCTCATAGTTCACTGTGCCAATCTCATCCACCCCAAGGTGCACTGATGGCAGCTTCTTGGGCACAAACTCCTTCATGTCACCCTCTCCAATGGTTGCCCGCTGCCTGTCAATCTCCAATGACATGAGCCGAGGCTGGCGATACCCGACCGCGAGCAGGTCCTGCAGCCAAGCAGCTGTTAATCTCACATCCTGCTCTGTCCAGAACCCTTCCTCAGCCATGGCATAGCTCAGATCAAGAATCCGCTCAAACAGCGTCCTCTTGTTTGACCTCCACTCAATTAGGAACTTGATCAACCGACCAACATTCACATGCAGATCCTTCTCCTCTGCGAATGGGTACACCTGAACATGATCCTTCCGGTAAATAGTTGGTGGATAGAAAGCCAGATACCCACCAATCTCCCACAAGATCCGCTGCGCCCAGTACCCACGTATCACATCTGATGCCATTGAGCTCACCGAAACAGGCATCATGAGCCCCCAGAAAGCTGGCGTGTGAAACAATGTATTGAACGAGTTCACTGGTGCCATCATGCCCTGTGGAAGCGCCACCTTCGGAGCCTCCGAATCAAACCTCAGGTCGAATCCTGCAGTCGGCGGCTTCCTAGTGAAGTAGAACACAGCATCCACATCCGGCAATCCGTCCGACAAACCCTGCTGAATGAACTGCCGGCCACTGAACACCTCAGTGTAGAACACCTCGTGCGCCACCTCCCCAACCTTATCCAGCGGCAGCCCCCGCGGCCACACCGATCGCTGGCCAAAGTGCACGTAGGGGTTCACCACCGTCCTGTTCGGATCCGCGTGGCTGTACTGCAGCAGCACGGGGTGGTTGGTGACGCCAGATCCCAAATCGACATCGAAATGCTTCCCTAGATCGTTCCCCGGCACCTCGGCGCGGTCGTCGGCATCAAAGATCACCTTGGCCCCGTGCTGGATGGCGAAGAGGTAGCCGGCCGTCTTGCGGACGTGGGACGCGTAGGGCAGGAAGTCCACGGAGCGGTACCCGAGCTGCGCCTGCAGCTCGAGGGAGAGAAAGATGGCGCCCTTGAGCTCCCACCCGGAGGGCGTGTGGGAGTTGCCGACGGCGAGGAGCTGCCACCCCTTGACGCGGGCAAGCGCGGCCAGCGCGGCGGTGGGCGGGAACGAGACGGAGACCACGATCCACCTCTCGGCGCGGAAGGACGCGAACGGCGCCGCCGGCGCCATCGCGAGCGGCGGGACGGCGGACCAGGCAACGTCCGGATAGGGGAGCCTGGCGGGGCCGGAGGCGGAGGCCGAGCGGGAGCGGTCAAGGCAGAGGAGGGACGCGGCGTCCGGGCCGCGCCGCGGAGGAGGAAGACGGCCGCGGCGGAGGCGAGCGCGAAGAGGAGGAGCAGCAGCTTGGAGGAGTGCTCGGACGCCCAGGTGGCGAAGTCGAGGTTCTTGGCCAAGGGCCGCAGGTGCCGCCTGTCCGCTCCCGGCGCGCCGCGCGGGGACGTGGGCGGCTTGTGGCCGTGGTTCCCCGGCCGTGGCCGCGGCCGCGTGCGGGGACGCGCGGTCCTGGACGAGCATCTCGGCTTTCGGCGGAGTGGATCTGAGGGGACGGGGCGTGAGTGCGCGCGGTTTCGGTTGGGGATTTGGGGCGCGGGATTTGGGGTGGTTGGGTTGGGCGCGGTGGGTGTGGGCGCCGACAGACAGCGGGGAGGGGAGGGCGGGGGATCGGTGTCGCGCTGGGGTGGGGGGTCGCGATCGGCGCGGGGGAAATGACGGGGGTATTTGAGGCGCCGGCGCGGGGGCGTGGTGTCGGTCGGCGAGTGGAGTGTGCGTTACTCCAGAGGGAGTCTCTCGAGAATCCAGTTGGTGGAGCGGTTGGTGGGAGCTCGCGGTCGCGGTGGGGGAGAATCGCCGAAGCGGGGGAGTCCACCCAGGGGAAGCTGGAGGGAATTCGTCGGGATTTGGGCTGTCTGGTTTGCCCACTTCTACCCTTTTTTCTGCTTGGTTAATGGAAAATCGAAATGGAAATCAAAATGGCTGGAACGATCAGCATCATGTTCGTTCAAAAGAAGGTGCAATTTGTTGTATTGATAATATGTTATCGGTATCTTACTGATATATGAGTTATGAGTTTATATATTATTATCGTAATAAGTGATATATTGTGGATGATATACTATGAATTTTTCTTTTAAAAAAGTTAAATATTGGCTGCATTCTTTAGACCTGGTGTCATGAGACTATGGAAACATTATTCTGCAGATCGGTGTAGATCTAGATGGTAGTCGCAGCATTGTTATGGACCAATCTTCGAGCTAAGATGTGCTGCCGTTACAGACTTTCACAACTTATCTTGCACGATAGCTTCTGTAACACTTTTGTCACGTGTAAATTGGTGACTAATCCTAATGGCCAATTGCCCATGCGCATGCTCCATTCAAGATTAAATAATAGGATGTAGTATAAGTTACCACGTAATAGATGTTTCGGTTATGCTCAGCAACAATGTTTTTTCCGTATGTTCATGAAATACAAGAACATGTACCTACCGTGCTTGTAGTTTGGAGCTAAACAGCTGCATCAAGACAAAAAATTAAGAAAAGAAAATAAGACCAAGAGGATGGCCATATATGGAGTTCGGGTTTTCGTGGTGGGTACACTAGTGTTTGAAGAGATACGGGTAGACTACACTAACTGTCAATTCAAAAATTCTACTACGTAAACCAGAAAGCCATGCAAACAAGAGATCGGTGAGTTTCTCGCTTATCGACATATCGTCATCTCGCATTCCATGTCCATAAACCAGAAAGTCGTGCAAACAAGAGATCGGTGAGTTTCTCGCATATCGACATATCGTCATGTCGCATTCCATGTCCCGATCCACCTTTTCTTTTGATAGTTTGAGTTTTTGCACACCGTGTGCAGAGATCAGGCGCGTCTTCCTCAACTCTGGCCGCCCACCCTTGCAGCTCGAATTCACTGCCGTTAGCGAGCTTCCTCCTCTATCGACCCCCACCATCACCGGGCACACCCAATGGGCACCTTCATGCCACCGGGAGACCCTCACCCTTCACTACCACCACAGCCATGGCCGTGCCGCCGCTTGGTCAGTGCCACCACCCGTCACTGGTGCACTCTGACTACCCCAAGCACGCCACTGTGATCGCCGCACCCACCTATCCTTTTTCGGCGTCAAACCACCACCGTTCGGCGGGGTTGTGTGGTGCCACGTCACCATCACCATCCTATGGGGTTAAATTTGTTATATGCTTATGTGTCAAAACCACTACCACATTAGCATCACGTTAGAAAAACTACCCTAGTTTCGATATAGAGTTAAGTAACCCGGTTTTCATAGTTCCGGGACCCATTTTAGATGATTTTATAATCAATGGTGAAAAATGAGCTCGGGCCATAGGCAAGAGTTGAAAAGTGGATTTTTTTTCCATTAGATAAACAACGAGGCATCAACTACCACCCTCTGTTATCCTACCTCTAGAAGTCCGAATCATCTGATTCCCGGTGCCGACTCCTCCTACCCGAGACTAGTGGTGGCCGGATGGGCGGCCCAACACGACACGAGCACGTTGCGACCCGGCCCAGCACGACACGAGCACGTTGCGACCATCTCGGCACGGACCATCGTGGCCCGACTAATAGATGGGTCATGTCGTGCTGGCCCATGTACTGGGGAGACGGCCCAAGCATGGCCCGATGCCCTATCATGCCATGCCATGCCATGCCGTGCCGGGCCGACTCGAGCCCATTTAGCCAACAGGCCGGTTACGGCCCACCTGGCCCGAAAAATTCAAAAAAATCCTTAAAATAAAAAAAGTGCAGAATTAAAAAATAGATATGAAAATTATATAAAAAATAAGATAAACATATCAAAAATATAATAAAGAGCTTTATTAATGTTCAAATAGTTGTCTCATTAAAACATTGGCCAAGTAAAAACTCAACATGAGAAAATATTGGCAAAGGAAAAAGAGTACAACCTATAGCTCTACATACATCCTTGTTCTACGTGTCATTGTCTAGGTACAGATTTTCGAACACCTTCGACAACTATGGATTTTCACATAGTGTTGTGCTTGTAAATCAGTTTGTTCTCAGTCCTTCACAGTTAGAAGTATCTTCACCATCTTACTCGCGGAGCATGTTATAATCTCCTCCAATATTATTCTAGAAAGACTGAAAGCAGACTCGAAGAAAACCGTCGAGAAGAAAACAGTTAACACATCACGTGCAAGTATGGATAGCACGGGATATGCTAACTTATGCTCATACCACTAGTGCAAAATTTCAAAGTTTCCTGAGTTGAAATCCAACGTATCACTGTGTAGATAGGCGGATGGTTCCCCACTCCTTGAGTGAGAGGTTGGTCTTGGACTTTGTTGAGAATGTATCGTTGTAGAAGAAGAAGACCTGAACCTGAAGGAAGAGTCACCAAAGATCTTACCCCACATGTTTGTCTTGCTACTTGAGGTGGGGGCTACTGAAGGTCGCTGCAGACGGACTTCCTGGAACTTATTTTTATACCTTTGGTAAACCTCATGCAACCGAGAACGAACTTCTGCAAAATAGTTAGAATAGTCTAGCCCTGTAGCACCACTAAGAAGATCAAGAACATTGCTTCAATGTTACCTCTAGGATAAAAAAAATAAATGCAAATGCATATAGGAAATTGATTTATCTATATATTTAAGGTATTTACTTTTCATAGAAACTTTTCATATATTTTCAATTGAGTAGCAATCTATAAAAATACTATGCATAATAATAAGAGATGTTGGATAGTAGACAGCGGACAAGCAATAGTGGCCTCATAAATTTTTCTAAAAATTGTAGTATCTTCTCAACAATAAACCAATGTTGTTCAGTCAGTAATATCATACCGTCAGTGCTCTAGTAGTGCTTTTGAATAAATCATAAAAATGTTCTTATATGGTAAAAGACTCTTAAGCATTAGGTAAGTAGAGTTTCATCTTACCGGCATGTTAAAACCGAACTTTCCTAGACGTACACCCATCTCCCTGCAGAAGTTCTTATATACTGCTATTATTACATTAGAATTATTAAAAAAATCACATCGTCAAAAACTTTAATATACGGATTCAACCTAATCAAACCACATTTGACTGTAAGGTTAATAATATGATTAGCGCATCGCTGACGTAGCAAGAAGGAATCAAGTTATGTACCCAACACTGGAGTGAGAATATCCATGACCCTAGATTTCGAAGCGACATTGTCTAAAGTAATTGAGAATATTTTGTCTGTAAGACCAAAATTTTCTACGACTTTGATAATACAGTCTGCAATATTCTCACTCATGTGTGCTACATCAATTAATTTCAAACCTATAATTCTTTTCTCCATTACCCAGTTATCATTAACATAATGAGCAACTACATTAAGGTAATTATCCTTAGCCTGACCACTCCATATGTCCGATTCCAGGACCACCGAAAATGTGCACGTATTAAATAGTTTCTTTATTTTACTACGACGTTCATTGTAGTATTTACTAGATCCCTAGTTGTTATCTGTCTAGAAATGATAGAAAATCTAGGATTATGTGCAATCCTAATGTAATTTTGGAAAGCAGTAGACTCCCCAAAACCTAACGGTAAATCCTCAAAAGCAATTAAATGACAGAGAGATTGGCGGGCTACCTTAGGATCGTAATCCCAGCTACATACTGTACCATCAGGGTTATATTGTAGCTACATCTGTCTCATCACCAATCCTTGCTTGACCTTACATCTTGTAGCATATCTAAGCAAGTGCCCTATTTCACCTATAGACCTCGCAGACAATTCATTTCGATAAATTTTCCAAATAGGATATGATACCTGATTTCCCTGTGCGTCTGGCTTGGTTGCCCATTGAAATCCTCCCACACTCCCGATTTAGACGACCTCAATCTCTTTGCTCTGGTGGTCGCTGACGAAGATGCTGTCGTGGAGCCTGATGACGGAACTTCGTCTTGCCCTTCCGGTTGGTTTAAGGTAGCCCCAGCAGCCTCTATAGATGCAATTTCCCTTGATGAAAGTCCGTAATCACCAAGAGCAAAACTGTCATAACTGTCCATAACGAAAACTGTAAAATCGAAACTAACGCTATTATTACTTTCATCTAGCATAAACAAGTACTAACAATATAAGTATGCAAAAAATAGAATTGTACATCTTTTGCTCACTTGCTACCGAAAATTGAATTTTGCAAAAATTAGCAAAGTTTTCTTGAATTTTGCCAAATTATCTCACAACGAATTTAAATTTGTACGCCATAATTTAAAAGAGAGATTGAGGAATAGATGGGTGCTGAATGAGGGAGGGGTATGGTAGCTATTTCTAGGAAAAATTTCATGATTTTTTTTGCTATTTTAATATGACAAACGGTCAAAAACGGTTAAATGGAGGTCAACGGGCAGATTCTAGTCGGGTCGTACCGTACCGTGCCAAACACGGCCCACGAGCCTGTTGCTACCCGTCTGCCCGCGCCAACCCTACCCTTTCCTCCCCTTGCACATGCCCCTGCCCGCGTGCGACACGCCGCACGTCACTGCCACTGTCGCCCTCCACGGCAACGCTGCCCCGTCCGGCCTCCTCCCTGCACGGTGGCGCTACGCCCTCGTCCTCCTCCTCCACCCTCACTCCTCTCCTCCTCCTCCTCGCGGCTTCCTCCTTCCTGAGCTACCCCTCCCCGCTCCTCCTCCCGACACTCCCTACGGCCTAGGCCGCCTGCCTCCCTCGGCCTCTCCCGCAAACAGGCTACGTGGGTATCGTGCGGGGCCAACTCACCGTGTCTGGATAGCGGCTCAAACATGTCACGAAGTTTTATACTAAACCATTATTACCTATAAATAATATAGACCGGATCTGAGTTGATCAACAGTATCATAGTTCAACTAATCCGACTGATACGACCATTTGGCCCGCTCTATTCGAGACGGCGCGGGCGCCACGGCACGATCACGCGCTCAGCCGTCGCTTCTGCCGATTCCGTAACCGGCAGCCGCATCAGTGTCACTGCCTCCGCGCCGCGGCCCCCACCCCTGGCACCCCGTGACGCCCAGGTCCGCCTCTTTCCCTGCCCGCACAACCTTCCAAACCGAAACCCGGCGCCGGCGCTCGGGCGGCACTCAATCGGCAGGGTCTGCCACTCTGCCTCACTCAGCTCACTCATCAACACCCCCGTTCCTATCCCAATTCCCAAACTCCCAAAACTGGAGGCGACCATCCTCGCGAGCAAGTGATCGGGGAGATGGCGGCGGCGGCTGCGGCCGTGGGCAAGCGGGCGCTCGACACGGGCTGGCTCGCCGCGCGCTCCACCGAGGTCGCCCTCACCGGCGTCCAGCTCACCACCACCCACCCACCGGCCCCCGACCCCGCCGCCCCCTGGATGCACGCTGCCGTCCCCGGCACGTACGTGCTTCTCCTCTTCTCACCGATTTTCCCCGTGAAAATTCTACTACAAGTAGAGTAGTAGTTGTTCGGATTCGTGGGGATTTGTGCTTCGATGGAGTAATTTATCTGCGGTTTTCGTGGGTAGAATACTGCAAGTTTTGTTTATCTCGCGCGTGGTCCTCGCTTAACTAACATATTTGTTGGGTGTTTCGACGCAGCGTGCTGGGGACGCTTCTCAAGAACAAGCTGATTCCTGACCCCTTCTACGGGCTGAACAACGAGGCGATCGTCGACATCGCCGACTCCGGCAGGGAGCACTACACCTTCTGGTTCTTCACCACCTTCCAGTGTGCTCCGGTATGCAGTTATGCACTGATTCTCCGTGTAATAGTTAATTGTGCCATTCCTAAACGGGGCATTTAGCATGAATCCTAGTGTAGAACAGTGAGTTGTTAATTCGGCGCAGTCAGACTGTCTCCGATTAAAAAGGGAAGCTTTTACTGCAGGCAGTTCTTAATTTTGCACAGTCGCGCTGCAGTGTTTTAGGGGCGCAAAGCAGCTACTTCCCCAGGAAACACAGTTTAAAGCTACCTGCTGTTGAACCGAACTGTGTGTATTGAATGTTCATGGATTTCTCTTGCTGCATTGCCTTATAGTTCATCGTTGGAAAAAAAATTACTTCTCATAGTGTAGAGAATAAATTGTATGAACTTTAGCTAGCCTAGAGTACTCCAGTAACTTGAGGCGACCGGATAAGAAATGTTTCTTAGCTTGATTTATCAAATTTGTGCAATCTAACGCTATGTGTTCAATTGATCTACTTTTCATTTAGATCTTACTGTACTGCAGCCTTTCATGAAAGTGATATTGCAGCAGTGTTAGAGACGTGCATGCTTTTTTTCCTTATTCAAACTATTAGCTTTAATGACTGCTAAATACTAGCATTTCTCTTAATGCATGTGACGTTGACTTATTGTCTTATATGAATAATAATTTTTTACACTGGTTTGACTTATTGTCTTGTAGGAATAATAATTTTTTACACTGCACCAAATCAAATATACTTGTTATGCTAATATATTGGTGCTTATCTGCTTAACATATCAGTAACTTTTTTCTTTAAAATCTTCCACCTCTAGGCAGGAAATCAGCATGTGAGTTTAAACTTCCGTGGGATAAACTATTCAGCAGAAGTGTACTTGAATGGGCACAAAGAGGTACTTCCCAAAGGAATGTTCCGAAGGCACACCCTTGATATTACTGATGTTCTTCATCCTGATGGTAACAATCTGCTTGCTGTCCTTGTTCATCCTCCCGATCACCCTGGTGCAATTCCTCCTCAGGGAGGTCAGGGTGGTGATCATGAGGTTAGTATGTCCCTGCTATGAATATCTGTTGATATTCTGTAGCTTTCTCCTTTTATTGTCATGGTAATTCTAATACTGTGTAAAATATGATAGTTCATCAGAATTGTAAAGGGCAAGATCTGGATTGCCTTTTGCCACCCTTTTTGAGCAAAGCTTGAACTTACACCCATCTGTTTTTTCATAGTTTACAGGAGTTGAGTCTCTTAATAATACGCATAACTATTTCCACCTTGCAGTGTTATGAATAGAGCTTGTATTAGATCTGAGGTCAATGAGCCAATATATATACAAGTATATGTGTGGTATATATGCAAAGAACCCCTTGTACAACACACATCTAACACCCTCTCAAATTATGGTGGATGAACAACATTAAGTTTGGAGAGATAGAAGCTGTGCTGAGCTCTGGTATACGCCTTCGTGAAGAAGTCGGCCAACTGAAATTCTGAAGGCACATACCGACGAGCAACAATCTGGTTCTGCACCTGGGTCCGCATGTAGGAAGCATCAACACCAATATGCTTTGTCAGCTCATGCTTCACCGGATTTGTAGCAATGCTAATAGCCCCTGTACTGTCAGGCAAAAGAGGAGTAGGTGCAGAAATAGAAACACCAAAATCCTCAAGTAGCCACCGTAGCCAAGTAACCTCCGCAGTCAACAAAGCCATAACTCGCAACTCTGCCTCAGCACTCGAACGAGAAACTGTTATTTGCTTCTTAGTCTTCCAAGCAATGAGAGATTCACCAAGAAAAACACAATAGGCAGAAAGAGACCGGCGATCAGAGTGATCACTAGCCCAGGTAGCATCAAAATATGTCTGGAGCTGTAAAGAGCTGGAACAAGGGAAAAATAGAACGACGAGTAATGGTTCCACGAAGATATCGTAGAACACGAAGAAGATGACTATAGTGGAGCTGAGTGGGAGCAGAAACAAACTAACTCAAGATATGCACATGGTACGAAATGTCAGGACGAGTGACACCCAAATAAACAAGACTCCCAACAAGGTGACGATAGCGAGTAGGATCAGTAAGAGGCTCACCTTCAGTGGGCCGATGATGAACATTAAGCTCCATAGGAGTCCCAGCGGTATGCTGATCCATAAGAGAAGCACGATCAAGAAGGTCCTGAATATTTTTTTTAGGACAGATAGAAGCCCTTAGGAGTAGAAATAACCTAAATCCTAAGAAAATAGCGAAGAGGACCCAGATCAGACATGAGAAACTGCTCATGAAGACGCTCCTTGATAAAAGTGATGTACTGCGAATCATCGCCAGTAATGATCATATCATCAACGTATAAAAGGAGAAGAGTCCGACCACGAGGAGAAGTGTGAATAAAAAGAGCAGGATCATGAGCACTGACAGAAAAATCAGCTGCAGTGACAACAAAAGAGAAGCGATCAAACCAAGCACGAGGAGCTTGCTTGAGGCCGTAAAGAGATTGGCGAAGGCGACAAACCATACCATCAGGAACAGAATACCCTGTTGGTGGCTGCATATAAACCTTCTCACACAGCTCACCATTGAGAAAGACATTCTTGACATCAAGCTGAGAGATGAACCATGTCGGAACAGACGTCACAGCAAGAAGAGTGCGAACAGTGGTCATGTGAGCCACATGAGCAAAATTTTCATCATAATCACGACCATACTCCTGCTGAAAACCATGTGCCACGAGACGAGCCTTGTAGCGCTCAAGAGAACCATTAGAGCAGATCTTAACCTTGTAGACCCACTTGCACGTGATGGGAGTAACACGTGCGGGAAGAGGGACAAGATCCCACGTGCCAGTACGTTAAAGGGCAACTATCTCCTCTGCCATTGCATGCTGCTACTCCTGATGAACAGCAGTATCACGATAAGAAGTCGGTTCGGCAAGAGCTGCTAAACAAAAGCGCGCAGGAGGCCGAATAGACTGACGATCACGAAGAGCATATCGAGGAGGAGAGGCCGAAGAAGATGACCTGTCAGAAGAAGATGGCGCATTAGGAGAAGCCCCAACTCGCGGACGACGAGTGTAGTAGAGAGGATAGAAAGGAACAAGACCAGAAAGAGTCTCGGAGAGGATGGCAGTAGCGAAGGAGACGGTGGAGGAGGCACCGGAGAGGTCAAAGGCTGAGATAGAGGTGTGGTGACTATGGGAGTGGCAGAAAAAGTGAGGAAAGAAAGCGGCTCAACAAGAGATACTGGAGTGGTGGAAGGAGAAGGACGATGGTAGAAAGGACGACTCATGAAAAGTGACGTCCCGAGAAACCCGCATCCGTCGGCCAATAAGATTTAAACAACAATATCCCTTATGCTCAGCGCTATAGCCCAGAAAAACACGCTCCACAGACTGAGCAGTCAGCTTAGTGCGCTCACGTGGGGCAAGAAGAACATAGCACACACACCCAAAGAGGCGGAGACTAGAATAGTCAGGAGTTTTGCCATAGAGACGCTCAACTAGAATATCACCCTGAAGAGCAGAAGAAGGCTGAATATTAATAAGGAAAGTGGCAGTAGAAACAGCCTCAGCCCAGAAATGTGGTGGGACAGCGGAAGCAAGCATAAGAGCACGTTCTGTCTCAAAAAGATGACGATGCTTTCGTTCAGCCACACCGTTCTGGGCATGAGCACCACGGCAAGAAAACTGAGAGAGTGACCTGCTCAGCAAGAAAACCATGAAGAACTCCTAACAAGTATTCCCCAGCAGAGTCAGCACGAAAGACACGAATAGGAGAATCAAACTGAGTACGGATCACTAGAAGACTGTGCAGCAGAACCAACAGAACCGGACGGTGCAAAAACAGCCATGCGACGCAGCAGTGTGAGAAACTCCTGAGAATCAGAAGCACCAGAGCTCTTCTGAGAAGAGGAACCACCAGTTCCCTGTGGAGGACGGCCACCACGACGTAAATCCTTCTTATAGCAGAACTGAGCCTGGTGTCCTTGTTGTAGTAGGTGCAGCGTACCTTACCAACAGCAGCTAACACTGGTGAAAACACCACTGATGAAGGAGGAGCTGGAGATGTAGCGGTGTAGAAACTGGACGAGCAGCCAGAATCGAAGGAAACAACATTGACGACAGCAGACCCGCAACACGAAGGCGAATCTCCTCAGCTCGAACAGCGGCAAGAGCCTCCAATAAGGTCACACGAGGGTGGCGTGCCAGCTACTGAGCACGAGTCTGCTCATACTCAGCCCGAAGACGGGTCAGGAAATCGTAAATCCAACGAAGCTCCAGTGAGACTGCTGACGCTGACAGCACTGACACATGTGACAAACATCTGGTCCCAAAGAGTCAATTTGACGCCATACTGCAGACAATTGGGCATAAAACTCATCCACAGTGGCATCTCCCTACTGCAGCGACTGCTCCTGACGCACAATAGAAAGATACAACGAATCACCAGACGGCTCGTAGCGGTTGCGCAATGTGTCCGCATCAACTGTGCTGAAGCCAAACCAACCACATTCCCAGTGAATTACACCTCCATAATAGCAACCAGAATAGCAGAGACACAAGTATCCTCATCAACCCATGTCTTGTAGGCAGCATATTGAGTCAGAAAAGTCTCCATAGCAACCTCAAAGGACTTAGATGCCTTTGTACGAGCGTCTTCGGAAGCATCCTTTGGGAGTACAGGCTCAGCAGGCGGAGCAGGGTGAGGCGGACAAGATAACTCGCCTGTAAGAAACTCTCAAAGACGCTGACCACACATGTGGAGGTGCATATGCTGAAACCAGTCCCGATAATTGATGCCATCGAAGATCACCGAGCAGCGAGGAGCGAAAACAGTACCCATTGGTAGGCGGCGCTGGACGGCGCGGCGGTTAGAACGACATTTTTTTCAGCTTCGGCTCACTTCACTTAAATGCGGCCCGTAACGAGCGACGCCACAGGGGGGTTCCCCCGTGCGATGGCGTGAGTGGCGGCGGCCAGGGATAGAAATCGGCGATTCTGCGTGACGGCAGAAGCCTTACCATGATGGCGTGAAATGAAATCCGGCGGTTTCGGATTTTGCAAATTCAAATTTTGAATTTTGAATTTCAGTTGATTTTTAAGCAAATTTAAACGAAATTCAACCGGATTTTTCCCGGGAAAACCGGTAACAACCGGCGTTCGGTCCCTCACGGATTCAAGATAACGGTATTTCGATCCTTAGCGGCGGCCGGAGCAAATGACCGAGCTGTGGGTTTGGATCACCGATCGCGACGACAACCGGTGACGGGGAGCCCGGATCCGGCTCGGCGTCTTCCCGGCGAAGGAAAAGATCGTCGGGACAGAGCCGAGCGCGGCTTGAGTAGAGGAAGAAGAAACCATGCCGCACGGATTTGGCGAGATGACGAAGAAGCCCGTCGGATCCGGCCCGGTGTCTTCAATGATGCAGAAGACCGCGAGCAGAGCCGAGCCTAAGGCAAAGGGGGACGGGCGGCGATCCATTGGCGAGACAAAGCCGGATCGTGGCGGCAAGCAAAAGAAAATCGCGACGGACTACTGACGAAACCCTAGGTAATACTCTGATACCATGTTATGAATAGAGCTTGTATTATATCTGAGGCCAATGGGCCAATATATATACAAGTACATGTGGCATATATGCAAAGAACCCCTTGTAAAACTGTTGGACCGTAAAAGCGACTAGTGGGTGAATAGTAGCACGCTCACTTTTTCTCAAATAATGAATTCAACACAATTTCACTCCAATAGCTATGATGAAGCTATGAAGATCAATATACCAGTACAACGGAAGACTAGTATTGAATCCAATTAAACCCCCTAAGCAAAATAACAAAATCAACTAAGATTGCAAACTCACGGACGCGGGCGATCGACCGTGTACCCAACCGGTTGGACCGATTTCGAGGCGGTCGGCCGCGTTGTCTTGGCGGTCGGACCGCTCCAAAATCGATCGGCCGGTGATGATGACAGCGATCGGCCTACCGACTCGAACCGATCGCAATAAAATCACCGATGGCGAAGTTGCAATTAGGTGAAACTTTTGATTCTCAACTCCAATCTTTATGAAACTTTGCACACACCTTCTATATGCTATTGAGGACCTATTCCAATCGAATATTATGATAATTCTTGGAGCGATCTTGAGCAATTGCCAATTGATTAATGAAGGTCTAAACCGGGCAAGAACGAAAACTTGATCCTAAAGCTTGTTCGTGAGATATTGATGATCAAGATGATGCTAGATAGATTCACACATATCACGACAAGCTAATTCACGTGAAAGAATCAATCACAAACTCGCGGATCAAAGAAGGCCCTAAAAACACGAAATTGAAAGCAAGAACGAAAAGAGACTTATCTCAAGCAAACCTTGCATAGATTGATTTCGTGGTTGATCTTTGGATTACATCCACACCATCATGGATCGATGACAATCAAAGATCACGAAATTCACCACAAACCATCAAGAGCCCTAGCCTCCACCTCAACTCCCTAAAGACAATTAGGGTTCGAAACATAAAAGGCGAGAGAGAGAGGTGCAGCCACCATCTCCTCCTATTTATAGTGGAGGCCTAAAACTCTTAGGGTTTGACTTAATTGGACTCCGTTAAGGCCCACTAACAAGCGGGTCACACACGCACGCTCGGGGCCGTCTTTAACCTTTTGACCTAAACCGCTTCACCATGCGCCATGGATTCGCCAATAGGTCACCCTTGTCCATCTTGTGTCACGCTTGAGTCGTTGACCACCCGCATCGTCGATCGTTACGGACCTCAACTCTTCAAGTCTAGTCCCGATTCTCCTCGCCGTTGACCGTCGTTGACCACCAAGCTACCGCACAATGGGACAAGAAAACACGATTCGGAACAAGTTCTTCACAACTTGACCCATGTTAGTCAAAACATGCATCATGCAAATCATATGCCATGAAACCAATGACTTTGACCTAACAGAACAACATGTAGAAACCGATCGACCGCTCCAGTGAGCCGGTCGGAAAGGTCGGACCCTTAGCCAAAATTCATACTTAAAATCCAAACCTTCGGAAATTAAAACGAATAGAACTTCTTCTGGAGACTCCAAAACACTTGCCTACAACACCTATGGCCCTCGTTTTGAACACTAATGGCCGGTCCGACCGATTTGGAACCGGTCGGACATGTGTAAGGATGATACTTGTAGCTCGAAAAACGTGAAACTTGTTGCCAATTGTCACATCATCCTAAGATCTGTAACATATTCCCATGAATTCCACAAAAACACACATCTAACAGCATGAATTCTAACACTTGTTATTGAGATGTTATTATCAGAAAGCGCTGAAAGCTAAGATGGAAAACAAAGTGGCTTGTCAAACTTTCTATTTTCAGAAGTCATGTTCCATGGTTGGGTATTTTGATGACTTTGGAACATGCTTCGCATGTATAGCTCTGCAGATTGCAATAACTAGGTAGTTGCATTTGCTTGCACGTGAATATTCGATTAGCACTCTAGTCTAATTTGCATTCAGAAAGGTACTTATTGGAAAGTCATAATTTTAGGAGAATGCATCACTGATTCACAACAAATGCTGTCCATGATTCGTGATCATAATCATATCTTTGTGTTCATAGCAGTAAATTACCTTATCTCCACTACTCTTCTTTAAAAAGGAATATTATTGCTAAAGGGGATAACTCATGATATATGCATGATAACACCTTTCTACTTGGTCCACTTCAGATTGGGAAAGATGTTGCTACGCAGTATGTTGAAGGATGGGATTGGATCTGTCCAATAAGGTCGGTGATTTTTATGTTTTTAAGCACATTGTTTTGTTCTATTTGGTCCTGTTCTGACACCACCTGATCTGATGTTCGTCTATGACCTTGTATCTTAGAAATTGATAGGCATTCTCTTTGTGAATATTGTAACGCCATATGCTGAACTAGAAACCTTTTGTACATTCTTTGTTTCGTTCTCGCCTATATCTTAGCATGGTTCCAGAGTAGGCTCAAATGGAGTGCTTCTAAGGGATTATGTACTCCCATCATGATACGTGATGTAGCATGTTTGTTTCTTCGATTCATTTGAAAATCTCATAACCAGGACAGCATATTGGGGGAATCATGGCAGCGGACGGATTGGTTGGGTATATGGACTATCAGCATATGCTTGAACTTAAAAAAGGAACTGTTTTTACTTGTAAAAAGGAGATCCAAAATTAACATGTAAATGCAGTCCAGATATGAAGTTTCTATTTCATTAGGAAAAATTTCTGGAAGTACTCATTAAACTGTGATTCAGATATAGGAAGCCTTTTGTACTGAATTTCCATTCGCCCACTTTGATCACTATATTTTTTTTACCAAAGACCATTGCAGTAAATATTAGGTGCCATAACTGAATAATTTTTGCATTAATGTTGGCCTTACTTTGCTCAATTCAATAAACTCTGTGAATGCTACTTGCATGATTGATTGATCAGTGATCACATTAGAAGTCATCACAAGGTTTGCGTCAATGAGTGGAGGGGTGTTATGGTCGCTGGTACTGTGCGTGAACAGTAACCATGTACTGTGGCATTGGTATTAGGAACAGTTAACCTTCCCTAATTACAATATCTATTTCCCTAAATAATTAATTAGTTTCCTAGGATAGGGATTAGTTGGAAAAGTTATCTATTAGTTAGGAAGGTTATCATTTAGATTAATCTTATCCATAATTGTTAAGAGAGACCTCTATAAAAGGAGGCCTAATGTAATCTAGTCTCTAGTATCCCTCCAAAAGTCAGGCCTCAGAGCCTGTCTACCACGTCAGGGAAGAACTCTGCCGACGGTTAGATGAGGGCGAACGTCCTACCCTTAGTCACAATATTTGGTATCAGAGCCACTCATCACCATGGCTTCTACCGCAAATAGGATTAAGGCTGATGCGATCAAGGCCATGAATATCGACATCAACAAGTTATTCCCTAGTGAGCTCTGCGCAAACATCAAGGCCTTATTGTTGGACTTGAAGGCGAACTGGATCAAGAGGGAGGAGAAGAAGAAGGCGCAACATGTTGTTGCGATTTCTATGTCATCACCGCTGGTCAAGTTGCCACCTCCACCGTTGCGGCATTGCCCAAAATGGGGAAGCAGCAATAAGCACTTGTTGTCACCACCATGGCCGCGTCACCACTACCTTCCGTAGTATCGATGGCGCTTCCTCAGTCAGCCACACCGTTCTTGGCTGCACCATTGGTGCTTTCACCGAGGAAGAAGTTTCCCGCCGTCCAACGACCATCTTCACACGGCCGGCCAATGCCATGCCTCCAAAAGTGTGGAGCGCAACGATTGCCATGTGGGGGTAAGCGACGTCGTCGCATCTCTCCCACAACCGTTGCGTCTCGGGGCGAGAAGGATGCTGCTATTGCCTTGCGCTGGTTGCCCTTGCCGCCAGCGATTCATGCTAGAGGGATGCGGTCCTCGCTATTGTTCACCGGGGCTTCGCTGATCCTCTTCCACGCAACGCGATGTTGTCATCGTGCCCTCTCGTTGACATGGGAACGCGAAGGTCTTCGTCCGTGGCCGCCTCGAGGACGAGCTGCCTCACCGCAAAGGGTGTAATGTTATGGCGGACGGCGACGACAACGGCGGCGGGCGCGTTAATGGCTCTTCGGCCGGTCGTCCTCGGGTCGAGCATCGAGGAGAGGCGGCGTCGAGTCGGGCGGCGGCGGCGGTGTTGGGCGATGGCATCGAGGCGGAGGCGGCGCGCGTGGGCTCGGCCGTGTCGCCCTCGGGTGCGCAATGGTGTCGAACAACAGCGGCCTCGGGCGGCGGCGGCGGCGGCGACCCGATCTGTGCGGTGGCGGCCTTCGACGACGACAACAACGATGGTGGAATGGCAGCGGAAGGGGTTAGGTTAGTGCCCTAGCTCTGATACCATGTTTTGAATATTGTGTGTATAAGGTTCAATAGACAATATATATAGCTAGTACAATGAGATATTACAAAGGAATATACCATATATATATAAAGAAATACAAAAAGACATATAAGGAAATACAAATGAATTCCTATTCTAACAGATGGTACTGCACGTGAACACTACCCGTGTACTGTTTACATTGTAGCATGGGATTAGGGAGGGTTTACCTTCCCTAATTAGAATACGAGCGAGAACCTGCTAAAAATTATGTCGACAACGGAGAGGGAGCGTCGTCAATACAAGGGAACCGACGTAAGCGATGTTGGGTCACAACGAAAATAAAGCGACACGTGAGGCTCGCACATGAGCGAATACCGAGGCTGAGAGAAAGGCGTGCAATCGAAAAGACGCGGTAATTAATTCTGTCTCCACATCATCGCACGACGTCGCTGGCGAACGAACAAGCGGGCAACTGGGAATCGAGGCCGAGCTAGCGTAGCGTAAACGATATGACCACGCAATAAATGGGCCGCTGTGCACCCGCCGAACAGCAGAAGGCTCGGTACGAACGCAGGAGAGGGGCGGGATTCGTTCGCGTTTAGATAAAAGAGAGATATATTTCCCTAAAGGATTATAGTTTCCTAGTATAGGAATTAGTTAATTGGTATCTTATCTATTAGTTACGAAGGTTATCATTTAGATTGATCTTATCCATAATTGTTAGGAGATGCCTCTATAAAATGAGGCCTAATGCAATCATTGGCAGTAAGTAAAGAAATAAACAAAGTTATCTAGTCTCTCTCTTAAAAATTCAAGCCTCAGAGCCTCTCTATCACGTCAGGGAAGAGCCCTGCCAACGGTTAGATGAGTGCGAACGTCCTACCCTCGGTCTTTGGACCCGTACCCAACCAACGGCCATAACACGGGTTTCAACAAAGATCGTAATCCATATAGTGAAGACTATTGCCAAGTGCCAACAATATCTGATATTCTGATGTCATGTTATGTTTTCACCTTTGACGACCTGTTCCAGATAACTACTTACTATCATTTCTTCTACACTTCTACTAACCAATCACAATATTTGTTTTGCAGCAGCAAGTTTTCTTTCCTTTTTTTTTCAATCTGATGGTACTTATAGCAATTTGCAACAGTAACATTTTTCGACATTTCTGTCTTCTTCTTTTTTTGCGTCCTAGGGATCGAAACACAGGTATCTGGGATGAAGTATCAATTTCCATAACTGGGGTGAGTTTATTAGTCCCTGTTCTCTTTGATTAGTAGCTTCTCCTTTTTGTTGTCCTTTGGTGGTAACATTATGGATATTGCAAAGAGGAAATGCAAATTGAAGAAGGTAGTCCTTGATTATTGATGGTATGAGTTTTTTTAGTCATTGATGGTGCTTATGTCTGTTTACATTTTTTCGTTGCAGCCTGTCAAGATAACAGACCCCCATCTAGTTTCAACTTTTCATGATGATTTTAAGAGGTCATACCTACATTGTACACTTCAGCTGGAGAACAAAAGTTCACCGCTTGCAGAGTGTACATTGAAAATCCAGGTTTCAACTGAACTTGAGGGGAACATTTGCTTGATGGAACATCTTCAAAGTTATGTGATATCAGTTCCTCCTCACTCAGTTCTAGAGTACACTATTCGTCCTGTAAGCTAATGTTCTCTCTCTTTTTTTCAAGCTAGTCAGGCATTACTTTGGTAATATTCTTATTGTCATGATGATTATGATATAGTACTGCATTCAGTCAATGATTTTGTCCTAGGTAGCTTGAATCATTTAATTGCCCACAGGCTTGTTGTCAACTGCTTACCTGATCCAACAATAGAGATAATATACATTGTAACTAACAGCTATGTTTTTCGCTGTGTAGATGGCAAAACTTTGTTTAAGTGTCGTATTTTTTTTCCTGTTATTCGCTTGAATTTTCAGGGTCTATCACTTGGCAGTTATTGTTCAATATTCCAGATTGTATTTGATCTTCCAGATGCTGATAGATTAAAAATAAGCTATCTGACAAAACACACTTGACAAACCGTTTTTTTTTTTTTTTGGTTGAGCAGGTGTCATATATATAAATGCATCAGGAAAATATTTAAGATTCCTTTATTCCAAGTGTGTAAAATTCCTCAAGGATGCAATACAAGCTAACTAGTAAAGAATTTTATGGAACATAAAGAAATTCAATTACCGTGGATTCTGGTGGCATTAAATTGCTTCACCTGACAAATAGCTGTGGTACAGTTTTATTTTTATTGTTTTTGGGCAACTAATTGACAACCTCTTTTGAGTTTTAAAATAAATATTTTACTAGAATTGGTACAGATTCTCTTAACTAGATTGCGTTAGTGCAGCAATTACAGCACCAAATTGGCAGTAATTGGCAGTATTGTTGTGTTAAGTAAGGAAGTACCTCGTCATGTCCTACCTCTTAAGCAGGAAATATCCAATGTTGCTTAAACCATGGTTGCACAATTCTCATTTGTATAGAGGCATAAAAACCTCGGTGTTAGGACATTTGCCTTGCACTATCCTTTAGTGATGATCTTTTTAGCAGGAGGCCCTTTTATTGCCAGAAAGGCTCAAATATACAAATTGGTTAACTCTATTATATATTAATATTTGCAGTTATTCTTCTATAAGCCAAACCTGTGGTGGCCAAATGGCATGGGAAAGCAATCCCTATACAATGTTGAGATTAGTGTGGATGTCAATGGATTTGGGGAGTCCGATTCATGGAGCCATTATTTTGGTTTCCGTAAGATTGAGAGTACCATTGATGATTCTACTGGTGGGAGGTAACTAGTTTTTTTATGTCTGGTGTATAATACTTGATCTCATGAAAAATGCTAGTGCAAATGTAACTCATGTGCAGGATCTTCAAGGTAAACGGTGAACCTATTTTCATCCGAGGAGGAAACTGGATATTGTCAGATGGCCTGCTTCGATTAACAAAGAAGAGATATATGACTGACATAAAGTTTCACGCTGATATGAACTTCAATATGCTTCGCTGTTGGGGTGGTGGATTAGCAGAGAGGCCTGATTTTTATCATTTTTGTGATGTCTATGGTTTGATGGTAAGAAGTTTCTCTCCTTGCCAATTGATATTTGTGTTTCCTTATCCAACTTACAAAATGTTAGGTTGTGATGAAGAGTATAAAGGGTTTTTTTTTTGTGCCTTTTGAAATAATATCGACCACTCCTTACTTACTTTTAGTATTCAGAAAACTGATGGTAACCAGCTGGATCTCCTTGCCTTGACAAGATTAGGTAAACCAGATGGTGTGGGGCTAAATGCTCTTTAGTAATTTTGGGGTGGATCCACCTACTACTAGTTGAATTCTTGATTATTGTTTCACACAGAGACATAGTTTGACAATATTCTTTGTGAGAAATATGGAGGGAACTCACTGATTTACCCTGGTTTGGTGCCATGTCTGCATGATTGCTTACAGGATGGAACCATTTTGTGCAGGTATGGCAAGAATTCTGGATAACTGGAGATGTCGATGGCCGAGGAATTCCAGTATCAAATCCAGATGGTCCTTTGGACCATGATCTCTTCCTTCTATGTGCTAGAGATACTGTCAAATTACTCAGGAATCATGCTAGTCTAGCTCTATGGGTTGGTGGTAATGAGCAAGTCCCACCAGTTGACATTAATAGAGCACTGAAGGATGATTTGAAGCTACATCCTTTGTTTGTCAGTAACCAGACAACTAAAACTGAAGGAAAATATTTATCACAAGACTCAACTGACCCTAGTAAATACCTTGATGGAACTCGGGTGTATGTCCAAGGATCAATGTGGGATGGTTTTGCCAATGGGAAAGGCGACTTCACTGATGGTCCATATGAGATTCAATATCCAGAGAGCTTTTTCAAGGACAGCTTCTACAAATATGGGTTTAACCCTGAAGTTGGGTCTGTGGGGGTTCCAGTTGCTGCAACGATTAGAGCAACAATGCCTCCAGAAGGATGGAGCATTCCAATTTTCAAAAAGACAATTGATGGGTATATAAAAGAAGTCCCAAATCCAATATGGGATTACCACAAGTACATTCCCTACTCAAAACCAGGGAAGGTCCATGATCAGATCGAACTATATGGCCATCCAAAAGATCTCGATGATTTCTGTGAAAAAGTAATTTAGGATACCATCTTTTCATCTCTAGGATCTTTATGCTTTAACGTCAGAAGCATTGTAGTTTCTTCTCTAATGGTGTCTTTAACCTTCAGGCACAATTGGTTAATTATGTTCAGTACAGAGCACTTCTGGAAGGATGGACTTCTTTCATGTGGACTAAGTTTACAGGTGTTCTAATTTGGAAGACACAAAATCCATGGACTGGACTACGAGGACAGTTCTATGATCATCTCCTAGACCAAACCGCTGGGTTTTATGGTTGCCGTTGTGCTGCTGAACCGATTCATGTCCAGCTGAATTTGGCTAGCTACTTCATAGAGGTACTTTCTGCAACCTAGAACATTTGCCCTCAACCAAAATTTCTGGAAACTAATACACGAAAAGTGACTTTTAGGCGGTAAACACTACAGCCGATGAACTCTCAGATGTGGCTGTAGAAATTTCAGTATGGGATCTGGATGGTGCATCCCCGTATTACAAAGTTACCGACAAAATAGTAGTACCACCAAAGAAAGTGAAGCAAATTATAGAGATGGAATACCCCAAGATGAAGAATGCCAAGTCTGTCTATTTTCTACTACTCAAACTCTTCAGGCTGTCAGACAATGGAGTACTCTCCAGAAACTTCTATTGGCTACATCTTCCTGGGAAAGACTACAAGTCGTTGGACGATTACAGGCAGAAAAAAATTACGCTAAAGATTAACTCTGAGGTTTCCGTATCAGGTACCAGATACAAGGTAAGAATGTCCATAGAGAACGAGTCAAAGAAATCAGTAACAGAAGGCGCGACCTCTGTATCGACCATGGATCTGGATGGTGGAAATGGTTCCTACAACATTGGCGAAGACGCTACTTGCGAGGGACAGCAAAGTGGTCTCTGGGTGAAAATACGCAGAGGCCTCGGTGTCGCAATATCAGGTGACAACCCAAGAATAGTTGAGGTGAACGGGACTGATTCAGGCGTCGCCTTTTTCCTTCATTTTTCAGTGCACACCTCCGAGTCATCCACACAGGAGAATTACAGGGACACAAGAATCCTTCCAGTCCTCTACTCAGACAACTATTTTTCGCTCACACCGGGGGAGAAGATGGCCGTTGACATCTCCTTCGAGGCTCCCCAAGGCTCCACTCCCAGGGTCATCCTGAGAGGTTGGAACTATCATCTGAACCATGCGGTGACAATCTAGCTTCTGTGTCAAAATGTGATCATGTCAAGGACAAAACAAGATCTGTGTAAAACAAGTACATCTCCAATAAAGTGCAGGCATCAAAATCGTGATATTGCATGAGCGGTGCTTGTGAATTATTGTGGTGCCCTCAAGATGATTTTAGGTTCCTATGCGTTGACGATGTCGGCGGTGTTGAACGGCTCAGGCCTTAATGACAGACCAACCAACTGGTCAGGTAGTGTCTGGGCCAGAACCAAATGGCCACACTGTAGTACTAGTGTTCTACTGTGCATCGGCCCTTGCGTCCAAATGCAGCGACACACGGTGGTTGTATTTTGATCTATGTTTCCTGCATCCATCTTTTTCCCTTGATGCTGGGGAAAGTTGAGTGACAAGTCATCCTCGTTAGTCTTAAAGACTTAGTAGAATACGTAGTAGTAGGGATATTGTGTTTGGGGTTTATAATTCGAGACGGTAAAAAAGTAGGCGTTTCATGGATTCTTACGGGAAACGCGCGCGTTGCTCGGTCGGGAATTAATTATAGCTTGGGTCCTTGGGATAGCTTGTACTAACTCGGTCTTAAAACTGGCATGGATTAGATCTACCACCGTCGGTACATTAGACCACGAGCCAACTGGTTACCCCACTTTGTACTCTCACCTACCGACTTTAGATTAGCTATTCTAAGATCCGTACTAATAAAACGATGTTGGAACGAAAAAGTAAGACTAATTTAAACAAAATAATAAAAATAACACTGTTACTATACAAAATCACTGTAGAAATTAACGTGTCGCGCAAAATAGTCGCGAAAAGTCACCTGCGACGAATTGATACGCGTGTGGCAAGGTGCGTAATTCTAATTTACAATAGGTGACTTTCCGCGATAATTTCGCTCAGTGATTTTTTTGCACTATACGTCAGTGATTCAGGGCTGGTGGCTTTCCTGTTTCCTTGCCAAGAGGTTAAACCAGAGAAGAAAAAAAAAATCGCCGCGGCTTCCAGCGTGCAGCGCGGGAGGACGACGGTCTAGCTGTCAGATTCCATAGTAAACCACGCCTTTTGGCTTTTGGCATCCATCACGTCCACTCCCACCAAACACGCGGCAGCAATGCTGTCTGAGCTAAAGACGCGCCACGTGCCGCCCGCGCCTCGCAATCCACGACGGTAAAAAAAAAAACACGCAAATGGACAAAACTGTCCTCTCCATGTGGACCTGACCCTTTTCTAAGTTTTCTTCCCCTGGGCTTCGAGGTGAGCTGCATGAGTAATTATCGTTTTTCACAGTTACTCAAGGCTTTGGACTTAATAGTGATTATCCTTTCCATGATGAATGGGAATTTATACTAGTACTCAAAAGAAAATGCCGAATTAGAACCTCACATGATCTGTAAATAAAAGTCTGGATTCTATTGCACTTGTTACAGAATGTTGTTGTTCTTACAGCAGGACACCCAAAGAATTAAAGAGAAAGGAACCAGAGCTAGCAGAAGGGGAAAAAAAACTCTCGCTACTGTAAAACTAAATAAAGAAGAAGATGTTTTAGGAGAGCCCTCCACCATAAATTATTATTACTCTTCTTCCTAATAGCAACATGAACTGAACGAATGCACTGTGTATGGAGGCGATCAATCCCTACCAATCAATCCAATTCTATGTACAGGATCACCCTTTTATCCTTAATTATGCTCCTCCTCCCCCGAACCCAACCAAAAAAGGAACTTACAAATGGAGAGAAAAACAGTAACAAAGAGGAAAAAAAAAGAAGAACAGGGAGAAATTAATTAACAGCTGTGACTAATTAACACCTAATTAACGAAGCTTGATTAGCCACATCCCCCGCCTACCTCACCACCGCGCTCGCGGCGGTGGTCTTGCCGCAGGTGGTGGCGTTCTTGAGGTGCAGTCTCGCCGCCCGGAGCAGCTCGGCGAACCTCTTGACGTTGACGGTAACGTTCTGCCGGTCCATGTACACCTTCTTCATCTCCCACCACCCGCGGCTGCTGATGACGGAGGGGTCCCGCACGACGGTGCTGTTGACGCCGTACTCGCCGGCGAGCGAGCTCTCCTCGGGGGCCACCTTGTACTCGAGGTACTCGAGCCCGAGCTGCTGCGCCGGCTTGCCGTAGAAGGCGTCGGCGGCCCAGTCCAGCCCGACGGGCACGATCTGGAGTAGCACGGACCTGGGCCGCATGAAGAGGAAGTGGGTGACCGCCGCGCCGTGCACGGCGACCATGGCGTCGGCTGAGGCGAGAGCGGCATGGATGGCGGGCAGCTGGGTCTGGCGGCGCAAGTTCATGACGTGCGGCGCGAACCCCGCGCGGCGGCAGGCCGTGACGATGTGGGGCAGGTTGCGGAGCACCCGGTTCTGCTTGCGGATGAAGATGACCATCTTCGGCTTGGCGGTCCTCGCGTGGTCGTCCGGGCGGAGGCACGGCCGGGACGGCGGCGCCGCGAGCGGGAGCGGGAGCACCGACGAGGACGGCGTCCGGCTGAAGCCCTGGTGGAGCAGCGCCTGGAAGTCCTGGATGCCCTTGCCTGCAAGCACGTGCAAATCGGCAATATTGAGTACTAACTTGCATCAGTTTTACAGCGTACATTGTAAGTAAAAGAATTTGGAGTAATAAAGTGTTAATTAGTAAGCATCTGACATGCAGTTTTGCGATTCACTCGATCCAGCAGAGTCAGACAACACTTGCACAACTACACAAAAAAGCTTCGTAAGTTGGCAGTTTCACGTAGCCACACGCGCAGGAGGGCCGAGAGCCTGAGACTATTCCTAATTTGGAGTTCGGACAGTTGGGAAACTGAACTGCTGAAGCACTACGACGCGATGCAAGAGCATCTTCCCTTACAAACTTCCCACTCCCCGCGCAACGCAAGCGCAAGCGCAAGCTAGCATTGAACTTAGTAGCAATAGCAATAACCATTTTTCGGAAAATGACGTGTTCCGTGACGCATCGCATACCCGAAAAACCGTCTTTTTGCCTTTTGTGTTCGTGAATGCCAATCTTCTTTCTGTTTTGAGCCTGGGGGCATTGATCCAATTGCTCACCAAACCTACACCAGTACACTCTACGATTTGTACTACCCCCCACTACGAGCGTCGCGTACGTACACTCTTACCCAACCGGTTTACTCCCCATCTATCAGACTTGTCTGTTGGTAATATACCCTAGAGGTAATAATAGAGATAATAATATTTCATTATGTTTATGATTTTGATAATATATTATCATGTTCCTTGAATTAATTATTTGTTATAGATCAATAAATATATGACTTGTTGGTGGAACTTTTTAACTTATGTGATGTCATTTTAAATGTATCCTTGGTCGGAAGTCACTGGTCGGAACACCAGTGATTATATGACTAGCACATGTATTGATTGATGATCTGGTTTCATCGGTCATAGATATGGAGATATCGAATCAATAATGTGAACATATGTTAGAGAACATGGTGTTGGATAGACCCATCATTGAGACACTATTGAGATTGTTATGAATCTTTGTGTCATTAGTTAGTCTCAAGTAATGATGATGTATAATCTTTAGACCTGAGATCAGCATGATTTCCTACATGTGTAATAGCACTTTTAGGGGTTGCCAAATGCTACTCTGTAACTGGGTAATTATAAAGGTAGCTTTCGGGTATGCTATGAAACATGCGGAGAAGTGTGACTGGTCGAGATGGGATTTGCTCCTCCTAACATAACAGGAGAGATGTCTCGGGGCCCCTCGTGGTGATCGGATAAAGAAAGTGCACGACCATGCCACTAGTGGTCGAAGTGTCGATCACATAATGTTATCCGACACTCGATCGAGAAAGTATTGAACAGTCCATGAATGACATATCATCTCACCTGGAGTTCAACCAGACATCGTGAGGCAAAGGGAGAATGCATGAGTAGGTCGCTTAGTTCGATCAGTTATGGACCAGTCGTATGGAGATACATGCTGGTCGTAGACTGGTCAAACGTAATCACAGAATGGTAAGAACCTGGTAGTAAGGAGTTACGAACTGGTCGTGACCAATTACAACTTGGTCATATAGATATACAAATTGGTCGTAAGTGATGAGGACTTGATCATAGATCATATTACATCAAGGTTCGTCCGATTTATTCTATGTGTCTTTAGGAATCGTTATGTGCTGCTAGGTACCGCTAACGACTAGTGATCGGAAAAGAGTTTTCGAGTCATAACCGATTACACATGAACCTGTGGGGTCGCACACTTAAAGGGCAAGGATCTGTTTTGGATGGTGATCCAAATTCGTATAGGCCACGAGTTCCTAATGGGCCTCTGGTACGAGACCATCATGGATGCCTATATAAAGAGGGGTGGAGGCATGAGGTAAAAAAAAGGAGAAGATGATGATCTTTGGAAGAACTCCTGAAACCCTAATAGCCACACCTTCTTTACTACGCTGCCGGAGCTAGCACTCCAGTGCGTGGTGATCCTGCCCCGTACGTGTGGATACCTCGGAGGTATTGTTGCGAATCATCGGCACTAGGACAATCCGCGACTTGTGTTGATCACCGGAGTCGGAGAAGAGGTCGCGTGGTGGGTACAACCACTCGAAGAAGCAGACGCGCATCGAGTACGACTACTCGAAGGAGGAGACGCGTCGTGAGTACGACTACGACTGCATCAACTCGCTACAACGACTCTACTTCTGCTACGAGTCAGCGTGTCTATCGGTAATCTTGTGACCTATTACTTACAGTAGTTCTTTGGTTACGCAAAAATTGTTGTTTGTGCCATCGTAGCATTATCGCGGCCCCTACATAGCCACCAAATGACCGAAAGGCTGACACTAACTAATTGGCCTACATAAGCTGCCGATCGGGCCGGAAGCCATCACTCCTCGCACATCAATCATCAGTCCAGGATAGTTAGGGTTAGTACTAGGCTCTGCAAATCAATCATCAGTCACCCAAGGAAAACAGCAGCAATCCCCTTCCATTCCACGATGATCCAGCTACGCAATGGTCCATCCATCTAGTTGTACTCCCAGATGACTGACTCGCTTTATTAAAAAATATGTTTACTCACCGAGAGCATACTAATTAAGTCAACCAATTATGATTTACCCTCAACTAGTTATAAACTTCATTTCCAGAATGCACTAACACTATGTGCGCCCAGCAGATTCCGCAGCCAGGTGACACTCCATATCAACGTGCAAGACCAGTACTAGTAACTATCTTACATTGGTAGTACTTTCTATGATTTTCAATGCATTTCAGAGACTAATCCTAATTAAATAAGCGAAAGTGGTGAGTTAGTGAGCTCCTTATCAGGGAAGAAAGAAAATGTGATGGGGGAGGGCCCTTATCAGAGATAAACGTTGAGATCCAGAGCGAAAACAAAACATCAGGGATAAACGTTGCAAAAGGCTATCACTACTTTCTTTACCAAACTACATTGGCTGGCTAAGCGGTGCACCAAACTGTGCCGACTCAAGCCCACCGACACAATGTGGCATAACTGGAGTTTGCTTTAAATCCATTATTACTCTCTGTCTCAGCTCGTCTCTCTCCTGTCCTCTTTCCCTCTTTTTTTTTTAGAACTTTTTTCTTTTCGAGCTTTTTTTAGTCTGGTTCGGTGGCCTTTCTTGGTAATCACAGGCCCCCAGCTCCTTTCATTAAAGAGTTCCAATGCTTCATAATAGAGCTTGGACTTGGAATGTGCTTTTTCGAATCAGTCCGAAGCTCGGTCGGCACAGTACAGTTTAAGCACGCACGGCACGGCACGACACGTGGTGGGCCGGGCAGACATGGCACAAACTACGGGTCGGGTTGAGCCTGAGAATGCGACCCGTTGGACGGCACGACCAGACCAGTTGGACCGTGCTTGGACCAGCACAACACGAAGTAAATTCAACCTTCCAGTTATAGCCTAATCCCCCTCAGCCTGGCCCAATCAACCCCTCACATCGGCTAGCCCAACCAATCACCCCCTTCTACCACTCGGTTTGACCCAACATCCCTCCCGACCTCCCCCAACCCTCTCTTTATTCTAGCTCCCGCATCTTCCTCCTTATCTCTCTCTCCTCTCTCCCCACCACCTTTCCCTAGGCCTCGCGCGCTTTCTTGATCTCACCGGACTCCACCGTCTCGCCGGACCCCTCCTCCACCCCCGACCTCCTCCTCCCGACCCTCGAACTTGTCCCTCTTCAGTCCAGAGCCGGGAAGAAGCATGCCCCGCGCTCGTCGATCCACTTCCGATGGTAAATAAGGAATCAACTCTAAAAACAATCAGCCGTGTACTAAGTGGTCGGGCCCATGAGTCAGCGAGGACAACAGAAAGAGGAAGAGCATTGTAAAAGAGGCCCACACCTACGTGAGGCGTTTCCATACGTCAACCCCGGACACTAGAGACATCATCGCCCATCATCGGTGAAAGACGAGCAAGGAAGGACGATGGATCACGACGCCGTTTCGGTGGACTGGTGGCATTAGTTAACTAACCGCCCATCTCTCTCACTCTCTCGCTCGCTCTTGTTGTTTTTTCTTGTATCCAGGTCCCCATGGTCCCATCGAGACAGGTCACCCTCCCTCCATGCTTGCACACACATCGCACGCACGTAAAAACAAAGGTCTTGACGCTTTGCTCGCTTGACAGTAATTTCGTACCTGCCAATGCCCATCCATCAACCGGGAATCCTCTCCATTGGCAACAAGCAACAACTAATTAATCCCACTCGGCTGATTAGGACACGAGGCTTAGCACACTTGACAATTTGGTCGCATAGCTAGCCACACCTGCCAATGCCCATATGTCCTAGTCAAACCCAAAATCTAACATATCCTCCTATCACCTCATGAAAAGGCTTCTCCTTCATTTCTAAAAAAAAAAAAAATCCAGCATTTCAACGTATATCGTCCTAGAGATTCCCACGCAACTACAACCATTGTCAGGCACTGACAAATGAACATTGTTGTCATGCTAAATGGTGGTACTGTCTTTCTCCAGTGGTTTCTCTGAAGGCAAGAAGCTACATTACTGTGCCTTTTACTAGCTACTTCGTGCGATCTACTTATCATAAAACTGGTGTTTCGTAATTGATTGCCATAGTACTAGCTCATTGGGTTGTAGCACCGCGCGTGCGCAAACACCAAGCCAAGGCAGGGGGACTCCAATCTTATTCTAATCACGACCGGCAAGACAGACGGTGATGAAAAATTAAAACGATGCCCTTGTTGTACCGGGCTCTCATGCGTCATGCTGCCTCACTTCATCACACAAGGACACCTATTTAAAGAGGCAGCATGTGGACGTGAAAAAATCTAACACGCACACGACTCACGAACGCCCCCCCTGCCAAGGAAGAAAATACGACGGTACCGTTGATTCGGTTAATCGAGAGAGAATCAACCGTCGATGAAAAGGGCTTCAGGATGAGACCTTTCCTAGCAAATTTACTTCCTTACCCGTAGCCAATATTTTATTATACTAAGAGAGAGAGAGAGAGAGACCTACTGGTTTGATTTATAAACAAGTCGTTATTTTCTGCGATATGGCAAGTAGGTTGCCTCCGACATGGAGCGCAGCGAGGCGATTCTCTTGCACAGACACGCCTCGCCCACCCTACATGCCTGGTCGATCGAAAAAAAATTCTATTGCACATGCTGCTATCTCCAATTCTGTTTGCTGCCACGGTACTATACTTACGGTCTCCGTGCTCAAATAGATGTCGTTTTCAGCATTTTAAAATTTTAACAATTAATTTCTAGAAAAATATTTAGATTTATCACAGAAGAATTACACCAGTAGATTTGTCATCCAAAATAGTTCAATGTCATTATATTTTTTTATAATTTTTAGTAACACATAGTTAAAAAATAGTGATAAAAACGTGTACAGTAAACAGTATTAATGCTGTTCCGCTCTGCAAGACTGCGAGAGTAACATGATTTAATGGTACGATTTACCATGTAGGGATGGGTAGTACTAGTTTACTACGGCATGTCCCCGCCGTAACAACAGTAGGTTATCTTATTCTTGTTAGTGTACCGGCCAGTACAAGGGTTTTATTGGGGCTATAAATGAGTGAACAGATTAGATTAATTGGACTGTGCAACCAACTGGGTTGCGAAGCTGAACGTGGAGGTAGGTACGACGCTTGCTGTGGAGCCCCCTTGTTTTTCCTACCCCATAAATAATCGATGTGCAAATCTGACCAAAGCGTTTCAAATCCCACTACTTTTAATCCCTCTGCCCTCATCAAATTAGTGCGGCCGCTTTCAAAATTCAAATGCCCTGTACTGTTATTACTGCATCCCAATTAAATTAAGCCACTAGTAGTACTACTAGTAACTTCAGTATTAACCCAAGTGGTGGTGCACGTTGCACAAGCGTTTCCTCGTTGCCTCTCCTCCCTTATCGGCAAGGAAATACGGTGGTCCGCGCACAAAAACGGCAGGGCCGCACAAGCACACTAGCGGCGGCGGCGATGGAAACGCCGATTTGTTCTTCGCCGAACGCATCGGCATCGGCACCGGCACCGGCACGGCACTCATTTGTGATTCCCCCCCCCAAACGCTTTTGCAAAAGCCAACTTTTGCCCACCCGTCCGTCCATCCGTTCCCGTATAGCAATCTTCGCCATTATCTCGCGCTCATGATCGCCGCCCGCAAGATTCCCGCGCCCTCAACCCGCACCTGTTTTCCTCCCCTTTTTCTCCCAACGAAAAAGAAGGCCTTCGCCGGAAACGCACCTGCTGTTTAGCCATGCCGTGGAGTAGGTACCCAACACCGGCAAGGCGAGCCAGCCATCCGACCGTCCCGCGCGGCACGCGCGCCCGGGCAGCATGTCGCGCAAACGGAACAGCAACCGGCCGGCCGTTTTCGCTGACCGCCCGGTGCCGCACGCGCCGTGGAACGTCGGATGCGTCACTTGCAATCTAACCATCCTTCTACATTTCCACTCCACTAACCATCCTAATAAACTGTACTAGTGTTACCAGAGGCCAGGTAGAAAATGACTTAAGACATGGGGCTAATTAACTGTATAACTAAGCACGAAGCCCCGAGGTAGCCGTAGGGGGAAATGATTTTTATCCGACCAGAATTAGCACGGATCTCGATCAAGGCGCACGAATTCTCACACGCCTTTTTCAGTTTTTCGCCATTCCTCTCAGGCTAACTACTGGCGCTAACAAGCGGTGGATCCCGATATTCTAACGGAAAACCAGTCGGAATCGCCACGCGAATTAGGAGACATTCCTAACTGACAAAATGGACGTCGCAACGTAAAGCGGCACAGCAAATGGCAGCGATTATGATGTGATTAGCAAGGCGAATTGGGGAATTGGGGGCGTACCGTTGGGCATGAGCTTGGGGTCGACCACGAGCTCGCCGTGGATGCGGAGGCCGACGATCATCTCGGAGAAGCAGTGCACCCGGCGGTCGTACCGGAAGTCGACCACCTTGTAGTTGGTCAGCTGCTCCAGGACGGCGCCGTACCGGCCCAGCCACCAGTAGTGGTAATCGAGGATCACGAACACCACCTCGCCGGCGAACCGCTGCGCCGTGATGTACAGCGGGATCAGCCCGTCGCTGAACTCGTGGTACACGTTCCCCGTGTACCCGCCCGTCGAGAACACCACCGCCGGCACGCCAGGCGGGTGCCGCACGTCGCACCGCCGCTGTAGGTTGTCCCTGCCGTCGCCGGTGCCGTTGGAGGAGTCCACGGGCACGATGGTCACCTCGTCGATGGTGCTCATGATGCTGTCCTCGAACTTGCGCGTGTACGGACGCACCTTCTCCGGGGCGCTGCCGCGGGGCGCGTTGTACAGGAGCACCGACGAGGTGGACGGGTCCGTGCGCACGTCGCCGCGGAGGTAGCACACGTCGCTGCGGTAGTGGCTCCGGTCGCAGCACAGCACGCCCCACTCAGCCTGCCCGCCGCCCGCCTCACCTGCGCACCAATTCGACCGAACAGAGAGGAGAGAGAGAGCTCCCGATTAGCATCCCCAGCCGCCGCGAATTAGCTAGCTAAGGAAACAAGCAAGCTTCTCCTAACTGAATAACTGATCCAACGAACTCACCGTTGATGAGCGCGGAGCAGGGGAGGGACGCCGGCGAGCGCGTCTCCTCGCGGGCCTCCAGGCTGTTCTGGTTCGACGGCAGGTGGGTCTTGAACGCCTCCACGTCCTCGTGCCGCTCCACGCGCTCTGCGGAGCAAACGAGTCGCCATTACAACACAGAAGGGGAAGCATTTAATTCAGGAATCCATGGCGGCGCGAGCAAGAAGAAATCGCCATAGAGCTGCCGGGCGGGCCGGCGGGAGTACCTGAATCGGCGGTGGTGACGACGAGAGAGGAGCTGGGGATTCGGAGCACAGTGAAGACGCTGTACACGGTGAGCACGAGCAGCGGCACGAGGCGGCACGCGTACCGGCTCCTGCCGCCGGCGCCGGCGCACCACGTCTTCTTGTGCGGCGGCGACGGCGGTGGGGACCTCCGGATCCATGACGAGCAGCTGGAAACGGAGGGCTTGGGCTTGTGATGATGATGCTGCGGCAGCTGCATCCTCTCTCGCTCTCTTGGCTTCCCCGCGCTCTCACCGCCGCATGCTATGCTCCCTACTCCCGAGCCGCCGCACTCCTTGGTGGCAGGCACGCGCGCGCGAGCTGAGCTAAACACCTCAGCCGAATTGGGGGCAGGAGGATATATACAGCGCAGGGGATTTCGCCGAGGTGAGTGAATGGCGGAGAGGAGAAGAAGTGGACGCGAACTAATAGTAATAGCTCCTCACGATCACTCTCATGGGAGAGGAGAGGGGAGGAGAGGGGAGGGCAGGAGGCGAGGGTGGAAGAAGAAATGAAGAGAATACAGCAGAACACTTGGAATCACTTGGAGGACAAGGGGAAACAGGGTGTTTGATGACGCTAATTATGTGCGCCCGCGGGTGCTAATTGTAAACCGCCTCCCCCTCCCCCTCCCCCTCGCCCGCAGCTATAATCCGTAACATCGAATGGCTCATGTCATGTGTGCAGAATGAGACTGACCGTGTGTAGGTGTGTGTGTGTTTTCCTTTGCAAATCCTTGTGCTGATGTTTTTTTTGGGATTTTTTTCGGCCGTGGATCTCTACATTTGTAGTTTTTTTAAATGGATTTAGTGGAAGATATATGTCTTTTATTGGTCATTACATCTCTAAAAGGGTCGCAACAGTTTTTTTTAATGGATTTAGTGGAAGATATATGCCTTTTATTGGTCATTACATCTCCAAAGGGGTTGTGACTATCTCCATGACGACATATAGTATCTCTAACAGTGTATTTATTATGATCTCTTAGCTATATTATGTTGATAAAATACTATGTGGAGGAAAGAGGGGGAGGATGTAGAGTATACGTCGTCTCTTTCTAGAAAGATTGTAGTCGTGCACGCGAAACAATATATGATATCTTTCTGAAGAGACTGTTGTGCACGCGAAACAATATATGATACATTAATCTACTCTAGTTGACATATATTTGAACCGTTTCAAATTTTTTTATAAAATATAAATATTGAAGAGTGTGCTAAAGACTATATATATATATATATATGAGATATTATTTTTAAAAATAATATAACATATATTAAAAATAATATTATCTTTGACTGTTAAAGATACCCTTAACGCTACGAAGATACCATTAGTTGTCCCGCCGAGTTCTACTCTCGTTACAATTTACAACTTATTGCATGACAACTTAACCTCTACAACGACATTACTGTTCGCAACGTGGAAGAGAATCACCCACCTAGGACTAATTGCGTTACAAGTGACTACATGTCGACTGGACGTCCATGATGATGTTACATTTCATGACGTGGCAAGGTTTTTTTTTTTTGACTATTTGAGCTGTGGCTGGCTTCACGACAACTTAACGTCTATAATGGCATCACTGTTCGCGACGTGGCAAGAGTCGCCTCACCGCGGACTACTACTATTCACAATGTGGCAAGAGTTACCTGGTTAGGACTACTCGCATTGTAACCGACTGACTACACGAGGACTTAACGTCTGCAGTAGCATCAGTGTTCAGGACAAGCCAAGATCTATGCCTATATTTGTGTTGCAACTAACTTCGATAACTTCACGTCTACAATGGCATCATCGTTCGTAATGTGGCAAGGGTGACCCTCCAAAGACTCGATGAAAACAAAACAAAACAAAACAAAATTTAACTTCAAATAGGTGGTACAAATGTGGATTTTGCTGCTTAAGATCTTTCTGGGATACATGAAAGTTGCAAAGTTGCAGTGAACCGCTACTTTCCAATTTAGCATGTATGTTCTGTAGAGTTACTTTACGTACGTTGGCGTCTACATTTACATCACCGTTCGCAATATGGCAAGAGTTGCCTACAGTGGACTAATGAGAAAAACTCCTCTCTTTTTTTTTTCTGACTTCAAATCGTTGGTAAACCCTATGGGACTAACTAATTCAGAAGTTCGAATCTCACTGAGGACAAATAGAAAGTCATACTGAATCAAAATTTTCGATTTTGCATGCATGTTCCATGGATTTACTTGCAATTTTGGTGGGGATAAACAGAAGTCCTAGTGAACCACCACTTTCCATTTTAGCGTGCTCCTTGGATTTATCTTACCAAATAAGCAACCAAGTCAGTATCTCACTATCAACCGTTACTGCCACTGGCAGCCACTAGAAAGTGACACAATTGGGTGACGGTGACTATACACTGTCACAACTTACAACTAGAGCGACCCAATCCCAAAAAATAAGGGCACAAAGGACCTGCGGCTAAAACTAGCACGAACGCCGGGACGTCCGGTCAAAAACAACTCGGTTTTCCTTTCCGGTTTGTTCCCTTCTCTCGACGATTTTTTCTTTCAAATAATGCTATTTTAAAAATAATTATAAAAATAAAATAGTTAATTTTTTAAATAAAAGAATGTGTGTGTAGTCAATTGAAGTGACGACAGACTTTAATCACCAAAAAGAACGGTAGAGAAGGTCCCTGTCGCCAGTTTAACTGACAACAGGGTAATTCTTCTTTTTTTATATATTTATGTGTAGTGGAATTTTTGTAAAAAAATAATTAAATTTTGTTTTTAAAATTTGGTAAAACGTTGAAGTGTACGCGTAGTTAGGAATGTAAAATCGGAGAAGCCAATGTAATATGAAGTAGATAATGAAAAAAATATTTGGGTTTAGGTAGCCATTAGCGATGTTGTCTCGATATTTGGGGAAAAGAGATATAATGTGTGGCATAAGATCTGTGGACCATTTGACACGAAAGATTAAATTTTAATGCACAAGTTCACTGTCATTTGGACCGTTATTTTTAGTGTCTACTTTCAACACGTCCTTTGGATCTTTATTTTTATGTTATTCCTAGTCTTGCTACTTCAACAATTGAATATCAAAAGAGAATGATATTTGAAGTCGGTTTTATAATGCAATTGCGAATTATACGGCACGCACGGTTTGGTTACATGCATAAAGAATGACCATATGCACGATGCAACAAACCGAAATATACCCAAGATACATATGCATCCTTTTGAAATACAAAAAGGTCAATTGGAACAAAGATCATTAGTTTCGGGGCTCATCGCTCCTTTCCCTTTGTTTCCTTGCTACCCGCGGTGGTGGCGGCGTCAGTCTCGAAGTCATCCATATCCTGCGAGACGGGCCGGGAGGTTGAATGATGTTAGGATAACACAACGTTAGACCAAATTAATAATTATGATGCATACTGGACATAACTTACCTCCTGAATCTAGAGTGCGCCTGGGCGACGGGGAGCGGTAGTACGGCCCACGGTCCCACTTGCAGGAGCCTTCCCCTTGTTCGCTTACTGCCCGCGGCGGCGATGGCCAGCCTCGAAGTCATCCATGTCTGCGAAACAGGCTGGACGGTTGAATAATGTTAGGATAACGCAACGTCGGGTCAAATCAATCGTTATGATGCATACTGAAAATAACTTACCTCTTGGATCCAAAGTGTGCCCGGGCGACGGGGAGCGGTAATACAGTCCACGGTCTCACTTGCAGAAGCATTCCACTTGTTCGCTGCCCGCTTGGACTTATCGTACTCATCTACTTTCTTGGGCTCGTTTGATGCCTTTTTAGTTGGGTCGGGGTTGGGTACGTAAGGTGTCCAGTGCTAAAAGATCTCGGCTCGCCATGGAAAGTTCAACATGTACTTATGCTGGATGAATGCTCTATCGTACATCTCCGGGCCATCGATCAACTGGAAGAAGTTGCATTGCATCTCCGGCTGCCATTATGCGCGTGTGTAATCAGGAATTTGTGGAATAGAACGTATGAAGCGAAATTTTTTGTGTGCGCAAGATACGCTTACGAGGTGATGGCCGAACGTGTAGTACGCCCGAGCGGACGTCGCCGAGTGTGGACGGAATGATCTTTGCTGGTTCTTCGCACATACATTGCAGGCGTGGGAACTCCGGTGATACCGGCGCATCCTTCGTAGACCTATCCAGGTAGGGTTTAACCCTCTCAGCAAGCCACTTGCGCTTCTGTTGTATCCTCTTGTAGATGCTCGTCGAATCCTCTATCTCCTTTATCTCAGTTGTGTGAACCAAGCTTTTGTGTAGTTTTGGGAGTGGTGGTGTAGTATTATCCTGCAGCTATCTTCTCCTCCACTACTCTTCTCCCTCCTTTCATATAGATATTTTTCAGCATGAAAGGGGGGGTGGCAATGTGTTGTCATCTCGGTCAGCAAAAGTGGTAGAGTGTGGCGTGACAGGGTGCGGTTCTTTAGGTTTGAAAAGGTGTCGTGGCGGAGTGTGGTCTTGTTATTCTGAAAAGTTAGCGTCGCAGTGTGTTGTCATATCGAACTGCAAAAGTGGTAGTGTATCGCGTGACGGGGGCTGGTCTTTTCGGTCTAAAAAGGTGGTGTGATAGGGTGCAGTCTTTTAGATCTGAAAATGTGTCTTGACGGAGTGTGGTCTTATCATTCTGAAAAGTTAGGGTCGCAGTGTGTTGCCATATTGGTATGAAAAGGTGGTGTGACAGAGTAAAGGTTAGAAACAGGGTTGTGTGGGGTGTTCCAATGCTGACTCCCTCACATAGTCGCGGTGTGCACGCAAAAAAATATTGAAACACGAGACAAGCATAAATAGTACAGAAATCAATATTTACATGATATAACTGATATTTACAAGAATAAATATTTACTCGCGGCCCCTCTTGGGCGTACCCTGCGTGTCGCCCCTAGCCTCGGGCGCTGGTGCGAGCACGTCAAATGCTCAGGTGGCCGAGGTACCCAACCGACGCGAGTAGCCAGGAGGGTGTCGCGAGGGGGTCCTGCATCCATTGGCTCGGCCCACGCGTGCCGTGCAGCTGTGAAGCCCACACGGAGACCTGGCTGCCATGCAGGGCAAACTCATTGTCCCTGGAGCGTGACTCCTCATGTAACTCCTCGTGCGATACCACTGGCTCGTCCCAAAGCGGCGCAAGACCTGTGAAACATTACGTTATGCATGTAACCTTGGCAAAAACCCTGAAATAGTTTGCTATGCATGCAAGCAAGATAGTCATACCTCGTCGATTGGCGAGAGGATGACTCCGCGTGTACCTGCCCCGTGTACGGTGGATCTCAGGAGCTGTTAGAGAAAATTATCGTTACTAACTACTAGAGTTCGAAATAAAAAACCTGACGTGAGTATTTCATGCCGACCTGCAAACTATGCTGGGGTAATCCCAGCACGGTGCCATGAGGACCTGCTCGTCACGTCCGGGTGAGGAGTCCTGGGGCGTGACGCACCGTGGCTCATCCACGCACAGGTGGGTCCACTCGATCCCTCGATGTACGACAAGTTGCAATCTCGATCCCCTGTCTCTATTTCTCGAGGAACTGTGCCATGACCGCTCTGATGTCCTACGTCGTCATACTGAAGCGCTCTCGAGCATCAAATGATGCACGGAGGCCGCTAACTCATACACCTTCCGGTGTAGATTGATCTATACACGTAATTAACAAGTTAGAAACTGATATCTTGCGAAGCAAATAAGAAGTATGGACCGTTCAATATGTACTGCGTGATAGAATGCAGAGTCGGGATGGGTGGGGTACGTGTCCGACGTCACAACCTCGTGTTATGGTGGGTCATCCATGACCAACACGCAGCGATCCCTTGTCCGACCGAATACCACTCGATGTACTCCACGTACGTCCCAGGGTCGTAGGGAGCATTCTCCTGGACGATGCCACCATAGGCGTTGATCCAGCTCTGGATCCAAGGGAACATCTTCTTTGCCCAGGAAGTCGTAGCAGGTACTCCCTTCCTAGTGTATCTATGGAAGGCAAAATGATTATTTCATAGGTACGTGACACAAATAGTAAGACATAAGTAAAATATGAACTTACCCATGAACGTTCGGTGACACCTGGTCCCCCCAGGGGGTGGGATCTCCTGTCACAGACCGAACAGGCGCATGACCAGCTGCACCTGGTACTCCTCCACTAAGATGTCATGCACCAAGGCCCTCCACGTGAACCAGTACTCGTGGTCTCGCGTGCAAAGGCTCGACAGACCTCGAGGCGCCTGTGCGTACACCCTTCGAGAGTGTATGGTGTCCAGATGACACGGTCATCCCTCAGCTGATCCAACATCGCAATGTAGTCTGGGTAGGACGTGTGTATAGTAATCAACGTGTAGGTAACCTGTGGAATAGAACAACCTAAACTTAGCACGCGAGACACGAGATCGAAATACATTATAAATAATAATAAATGCTCAGGAAACTTACCCATCAGCGACACCACACTGTACCCATGGTTGGCCGGTCCATGTCGTCGTCCTCGGTATACATGTTGACTGTGTACGTTCGTAGGTCCAACTGTGGTCGTCCGATCTGAAAACGCTCGAACGACCATAACTGAAGGAGCAACGGGCATCCTCCAAGGATGGAGCTCTCCCGTGTACGGTGGGACGCATCGCACAGGGTGCGGTATGTCGCACACAGCACCGTCGGGCCCCAGGCGTAGGGCTAGATCTCCTCC
Organism: Hsuehochloa calcarea; assembly: GCA_036346395.1. Taxonomy (NCBI): domain Eukaryota; kingdom Viridiplantae; phylum Streptophyta; class Magnoliopsida; order Poales; family Poaceae; genus Hsuehochloa; species Hsuehochloa calcarea. The sequence continues at coordinate 28,319,690 of CM070601.1, read as the reverse complement.
ACCTGCCAGCTTGCTGCTCTTGTGTGTACCAGATCATGTGCCTGTCGACGCTGTTGCCGTGGGACCCCAGGAATATCACCCACCCGAATAGACATAACAAGTAGGCCTTGAATTGCATCCTCACCATGTGGTTGGGTGTGTCCTCCACCATACGCTCGGGCTGCAAGAAGTCAGATACACATCAGCAAGGTACACAAATCAATTGATGCGAGAGGACAAGAGTTTCGAAGACTTACGTAGAATTGACAGATCCACTTCAACGTCGGCCCGTGGGTGCTACTGAATTCCCTGTGGCGCTATCCGGCAGCATCACCCCTTGGAACCTCGCCAGGAACTCTATACGTCACGTGGCCGGGATGTAGTAGCCGCCATGGGAAGCCAATGTAAGGAAACCCAGTCAGGAAGCTTACGTCCTGCAACGTCAGCGTCATCTTCCAGCACAGAAGGTAAAACATGTGCGTCTCCGGCCTCCACCTGTCAACCAGTGCCGTCAGGTGGCACTGGTCGTACGAAAAGCGTTTGAACGTACGCACACCACACGCGCTATCCTGGTCGTCCTCCCATGTTGCATCAACCATCGTCGCTAGTGGAAGGAGGCATGCTGCAAATGAGTACACGAAGGTTGCAATTGCACGTACCTGAGAACCCAACTCATACGGCCATTGCGTAGTGTGTCCTGGGTCCGAGCATACCTGAAAATTCAGTACATACATTGTAAAAATAATTACCATGCACAAATACAAACCAAATTTAAGTTGAAATTATTTTTATTAAGCTGTACAAACCCTACTAACCTACTCCGTAATTTTTACAGGTATTTTATTAAGCTATACAAACCCTACAAACCGTACTAAACTAATTTAGGTTTCTTTTTTTTTTTGCCTAGATTCAATCATGATTTTTTAAATTAAAGTTGGGTCATTCTATTTTCCTAATTTTTTTTACAAATCAACATTAACACAGTAATTACCACGCATAAATGGAAATCAAAATTAAGCAAAAATTATTTTCATTAAACTCTACCTACCCTACTTAGTTACTTTGCATTTTTTTTTATAGATTTTTAATAGGTATTCGGTATTATGCTATTCTCCGAGATTTATTCCTATTTTTGCAGATTTATTCTAAATCATTCGTATACTGCAAAATAAATAATATATGTACAATTAACTAAACTATACATAACCTAAATGATGTACTACATAAAACATCTAAAATTTTATATTCTATTCAATTCTATGTCTTTATTTTTATTTGCTAACCGACAAAGTTTTAAAATAATGTATGAAGTTGCAAAAACATATACCAGCAAAATGACCGTCCAAATCTGAAGCTCTGTCTCTCTCTCTCCTCCGCTACTTCGCTATGTCTTTTCTCTCCCTCTCCTCCTCTCTCTTCCCCGTTCCTTCTTTTTATTTTGGAATTAAAATGATATTTTCCACCAATTTTAGGGATTTAAATAGGTAATTGGCGACAGAAAAGTTTATATCGTTAGTTAAAATAACGACAGAAAGTCGGATCAGCGAATCACTACTCCAATAGCGAAATACGCTATTGTTACGACTCAGGAGGCCGGCCGCGCGGAATGCCGCGGGCGGCCATCGCCGCAAGCAACCGGAACCACCACCGCACCACTCCATTCCATTCCACGCGGCGCACGGCTGCGTGAGCCCACGGAAGGAATAAAAGGCGGCTTTTCTCCCCCTGCCGCGCACGGAAATGCTTGGATTCCGGCGTACGTTCGTTCTGTTCCGGCCGAAGAAAGCATGGAATGGAATCGCCGCAGTGCACCACTCGCAGGCCACGTCTGTTCGTTCCCGCTGCATACGCGCGGCGGCGCGGAGGCTTCGTGGCGTTGTACGCGCCCTCCACTCCTGCTACGGTTTACGGAGGATAATGCAAAGGGATGATTGAGAAGGGCAAAGAAAAACGGTGCTCAGTCGTCGTGGGGTCCGACGCAGATTAGCACTGCCCTCTCTAAAGAATGAGGAATGATGATAGATTATTATCATAAGCGGTGGATGCATGCAGCCGGCCGGATAGATTATTAGATTAAACAAGTGTGTGGTTGGACGAATTAGATTCTTGGGTTTGGAGGTGTTAGTGGAAATTCGTTGGCTCAAAAGTAGTACTAGCAGTGACGCCGATGATGCTGGGCTTGTCACGGTTCTTTTGTGTGAGGGGCCCTTGGTTTGCCGCGGGTGATCCTGGGGGCAAGGGAATTCCTTCCGGCACCACCGCTATCTCGCCGGGCGGACGGGCAAACCTGCCGCGTCGATCGGTCGGCAGCACGGCGTGCGGTTGGGCACGGAAATTATTGCCGGCCGGTGGCCCACGCTCGCAGCCGCAGCGAAGGCAAGCAGGAGCGGTAATAAATCGAAACCGGCGTCCGCGGTACCCTGCACAAAGGGACGGTTGGTGGCCGTCTGCCCGCAACCTCCCTAGTAAGCCCCTCTACCTGCAGCTCCGCCAAATTAATTTCACCGCAGTAGCGTAACTCCTCGCCGCAGGCTCTGTAATAACCGAATTACTACCAGTACCTTGCTCGTTTAGCTTGGAGATTTGGGCGCTGCAATTTACTAATTACAGGACTAATTAATCACCACGGTGTGTATTTGCTGCGGTGTCAGGTCAGGTGTGTAACGTGATCTCTCGAGTTGGAAGAAGAATGCTGGTGGCTCAATGTTTGTGAGTGCTGGTAGGTCCTCGTATGATTGTGCGACTTTTTGCCCCGGCCTGGGAGTATGTTATGGTCCGGTTGTTACGTGCGGATCGACGCATGATTTTAGCGTCAGTTGCACACCATCCAATTCTAGGTAGATTTGTCGGCGCCAAGCGCACCTGGGTCGGTTCGGTGCGCGAGGCAACGCCCCCGAAATCTCTGCTAGTAAATGGTGTCCGGTAAGCTTACAAATCAGATTTTCGTAAAAATTTTTACCTGCGCATCTGTGTAGCCAGCCACCTGAAACGATCTATCTAACGGCGTATATAGAAAGCTGTGAGTGGCCAGCGGAGAGGAGAGATCCAATTGACAGAGGGGGAACAGCGGCAGGCTCGCGACACCTTCTGATGCGCTCGGGACGGGTGATTTATGTATACTGCTATTACGTACATAATATGTTTGTGTCAGGCTGCGCCCCAACGGGTGAAATATCTCTCTCTCTCTCTCTCTCTCTCTCTCTCTCTCTCTCTCTCTCTCGCCTCGCTTCCTTTTGTCTGATTCGGCACCCAACATGCCCAAATCCATCGTCAGCTCAGTAGAAGCCTACAGGGGAAAGGACAAGGCGGCACGAGGCAGAATAGCACCCCCTATGTTTCTAGACCGTCGCTGGTTCCGGGATATGCTGGAAGGTACGCGGATCTGCTGTCACGGCATCTGTACTCCAGATCGACAGATATAAAACAGTCCTAAGTAAGTTGTTCGAATTGTTAATGTAAGTTTGTAATGGTTTTATCGAATGGACTGTTCGTGGATGGAGCATCAGCACACTGCACTGCAGGTAATTGATTACTTTCAGTCAATTGGGAATGGGCTAGCAGCAGGTTGTACCGGCACTGTGCCAAACTATTAAAGCTTGCAATTGATTGGGGGCATCACAGCTCACACCTAAGTACCTAACCATGTGCCACGAGCCGGTGTAAGCGGGATTGGGAACCTTCGGTCATGGATGAGCCATATTTTTTCTTCTTACAAAGCAAGAAACCAACATACGACTTGAGGAGATGGAGATGGAGATTTTATTTTTTATTGACATGTAAGAAGTAGGCATTTACTGTTTATATTTTTATATGTACCTCTTACTTAGACTGGCATAATATGAACTCGCAATGGGAGTGGTTTGGTGATGTCAGGTTAACAAGATTATCATCCATACCATGGGACATCAGGTCATCTGATGGTGTCTCAAGAGAAACCAACAGCAACAGTCTTAAGAATTTATTCAATTTCAACTAATCGACGGCTATAATCCTGTTTTCGTGTTATCCTATTTTAAGGCTGACTTGTTTATAGTACCAGATACGCAGCATGTTTAGATCAGTGCTTTTTAGAAAAAAAAATATGGATCATAATAAATACTCCATCAGTTTCAAAATACTTGGCACCGCTGACTTTTTACAGTGTCCAAGGTTAAATTGATTGTTAATTTTGGAATAATACATTTATAAGACATCATGTGAGTAAAGTATTATGAAAATATTTCTTATGGCAAACCCAGTGGCGGACCCAGAATTAAATTTTAGGTATGGTAGAGTCGCAGACGTGAACCAAAGAGAGTATTATTCAAAAGCAAAAGAATTCATATGCAAACTATACTGCAATCGCACCAGTACGAGTATACAACACTAAATGAAATCAACAAGTGGCTCCTGCAATGGCTTAGAGGTTTGAAGGGCTTTAATTAATGCATTATTTTCTTCTTCAAGGTCCACTCTGCAAAATGTGGAGATTTTATATTTGTATTCAATACATGTACTGTAGTGTGTACTGCCTCCTTGTATTCAATTAAGTTAATTCCCGAGTTCCGCCTCTTGCCTTAAAAAAACTTGTTCTTACAACAACAACAATCACAAATTCACAACCAGTGCAGCTCTATTGCATGTTCTTTCGTCACCAACTACTTCTGTAATAACAAATAGGGTAGAGAACATCACAAATAATTATAACAGTAACTTGAACATCCAACAATTCATTTTGGAATTTGGATCAGCAATCCCTCCTCTCAAATCCGGAGAGAGTAATCAATAATTTATAATCAATATGTCAACAAAAGAAGCCAGAAAGGTAAGAAACTCAACACTATATGAAGAAGCTCGTCGGCTCCGCCATTTCGCCGTCGGCGCTCGCTCGGCTAGCACCAGGCCGCTATCGCCCATCGTGCCGATCCACTCCACCCTTGACTTTTCGCGCCGCCCGCCTCCCCACGCCACTAGGGTTAGACCGGCCACACTCGAGGAGTCGAGTCATCGTTGTGTGTCTGTGAGCGTGGAATGTGGTTCAGTTCGGCCTTCGGGGTTCTTGTCAATCGATCACTAGCTGGACAAGGAATCAATGATAGTTATAGGCCGTGCACGTTGTTGCTATGGAATAGATCTTACCGTTAGCAGCCCACCATCCAGGAATCCACATCGCCCAAAGGTCTTAGGCGACAGGCTGGCTTTTGGGGGGTTGTCCCGGCCGACGGATCTCGTTAGAATGGTGGGTCCGCCCCTAGGCAAACCTAACAATATCATTCTAATATTGCCGATCCGAATATTTAGAAAATAAAAATCGATTGAAGACTACAAAGTTTGACTGATCTAAGTCAACGGTGCCAAATATTCTAAAGTGGAGGGAGTAGGTGTTATAGCTGCTTTTTTTAAGAGATAATGCTTGTTTCTGTTAGCACAGTAATGTTAAGCCGTTTCGACAAGTACGCAAGCAACAAGTGCTACAACGACTTGATTGCTGCTAGATATCTCCTTGCCTGCTGCAAAGCCAGTAAGAAACTGTCAATGATGTACGCTCGGTGTCAACTTCTTGGCAATTCCATCATCAACAAAAACGTCACCGTCCACTTAAACCCGGAGAAGACTAAGCATGAGTGAACAATCAAGTCGTTCCAGGGGAGGGGGGAAAAACAGGCACCAGTAGGTGGTAGTAACTTGTGAAATTCAAATAAATTTATATCTGTTCCAAGCTTTCAGATCTTCTAGAAATGAAGTGTGACTTGGCAGTTTTCTTCGCACATGGTTTAATTTATTTTCTATTCCTAATACGCATGAGCAGGAATTCTTTGGAGTAACGAATGATATACCCACCCAAGGTTCTTCCTGAAACTAACCTGTTTTCCGGTTTTCCATTTGATTTTTAGCTCAAAGCGAGCACTCGGTGGTACCTCTCCAAGGACCGTAAAATTCATCTTGTAAAATTCATCTTCCTGTAAATATGTTGTTCTACTACCCCTTTTAGTTCACAAAAATAAGTTGTTTTGGAATACGTGCAGTTAAGTTTCAAAAACTTTGGCTATTCATACCATTTTAAATATTTAGATTAGATACATGTGTAGATTCATTTTGAAAAATACTTTCATAGTATTATAAATTTATTGTTGTCGGTGATTTAGAACCGATCTTACGTATGATTATTTGATTCGGGGGAATTTCTGGAGATAAGGCCACACATAGAATGACATAGGATTTTATACAGATTCAAACATTCTCCGAAGAGAATAATAACCATACTCCTGTGTTAGTGTATTGAGTATACTGTTTACAATCAAGAGGAATACTAAATCTTGATGTCTTGTACTTCAGATTGCTCTATCTCTCGATCGATCTCCCTTCTGTCTACTGACTTCACCATTTATATAGCGTATGGAAAGGTGGCAGTTCCTCCAAGCCAAGAGACGTCCCAATGTTCCAAATGAGGAACCACTGGTGGAGGTTATTTTTCAAGGAAATAACTCCCGTATATTACCAGGTAGCTATTGTCAGAGGTAGGGGTATAAATCGCACAATTATTTTCAGAGGATAACAGCGTATGTTAACTGCCACGTAGGTTGAATGTGACACATTAGACTTCCTAATCGACTAGCTTCGCATGTATGTAGACTCCTCTGATATAGGGTAGTCGCGATCGACTAGGTTGTGAAGGTGTTTATGACCACAGTGTGTTCGTAAACGACCTAGCACCAATCGCAGGAAAGCTTACGACCGAGGCTAGTCGTAGAAAAAGGCTTACGACTAGGGGATGGTCGTAACAGGATTTACGACCACTCTCTTAAGCATCTCCCTTACGAATGGTAAGGGGTATACTTATGATTAATATAAAGATATTGCTATCTATAATAAGAATTACAGATAAACAATTTAAATGAGGATTATTAGATTCTCGTCATCTAACCCCCTCCCCAACTTCAAGTGAAAATAACTTATTTGGAAAAGAGGTCGTAAAATAGAGTTAGTCGAAAGCAAAGCTTTTTCGACAGGAATTTCATTCAACCAAAAATAAACTTGGTCAAGAAAGTAATTTCGCTTGAGTTGTAAAGACATTATTAGCTCTCTTGAACAGACATATTTAAAGAATCCCAGATGACTCTCACAAACCTGTCTGTCAATGCGGTTCCCGAGGAAGCGACAACTGTTGAGTTCTTATGATCTAACCCCATCGTGCGGCTATAAAGACTTACCGTGGTGTGATTCTAGGGTTTTTACTTTTCCCTTTCTGCTTCAACTGTTCCTCAAGCTCTTGCTCTCTCCGCTGCCGACCAAATTGTCTTCTCCTTCGAAATTTTTCCAAATCCAGTTCAACCTTACTTAGAGATAATGTCCAAAGCCGCTACTAAGTGGGCCGTATCGGAGATGGACAAGGAGAAGATGAAAGCTCTGGTGGTCGTCGAGAAGATTCTGAAGAAGGAATTCGTGAATTGGATTGAAGCTTTCAGACAATATTGGCCATTAGGAGAAATCGGCCAGATCCCAGTCTTCCAAGCGTACTGGAGTGTGCTCTTTGATTACCCACTCACCCCTTTCTCACACTTGTACTCGAACACTTTGGGGTGGAGTTGGTGAACCTTGTTCCCAATTCCATCACGATGCTGAGCGTGTTTGTATACTTATGTGAGGCTTATTTGGGGATTTTACCAGACCTGGAACTCTTCCAGTACTACTACGGGATGAGTAGACAGGTTGGGATTGTGGGAGCTACGGTCTGAAGCTCCACGACCGAAAAACAGAGGAATACATCCAGATGTTTACATGGTCATCATGGCTGGGATAGAAGAAGAAGTGGTTCTACTAGAAGACAACCAGTGAAGATAGTCTCTGCTTCGTGGTAAAAATCACAGAGAAGATCTCTTCCTGTGACTTGATCCCCAAGGACCTTGACCGGATTGCCCCCTACATTCAAGCCACCAAAGACTTGAAGGAAGAGGGGCTTACCGAATGGCATGTGGTGAAACACTTCATCATGCACCGCATTAGCTCCCTGAAGAAACGAGCACATCCAATGTGGAGGTACTCGGAGGATAAGAATTCAACCAGAGACTATGAAGAAGGCAAGTAATTTTTCAACTTAGCTCTTTTTTAGCTGTCTTCGAGCTTGATTGTTGATCGTTTTACTTATCTTTGCAGGTCTCTCACAAACAGAGATTGACACTCGAGTCAAATTCGTTTACGAGAAATCTCCGCCACCTGATGTGGTGGCTCCTTGAATCCTAGCGGTCGTATCCGCAAAGGAAAAAGAGGAGCGCCTAAAGGTAATCGAGGACTGATTTCATCTTGAGGACTTTAAAGTCGTAGAAAGACTTACGACAGCCAGATGGTCGTAGATAAGTGTTATGACAATTAAATGAAGTTTTTTTTCCTGATTTTTATAGAAAGTAGGCATGGTAGACCGTTAGGATGACCAAGAGGTAGGACTGATGGTCATTGTCAAGGAGGTGGAGGAAGTTAAAGCTCCTCCGGCAAAAAAAGCGTCGACTTGTAAGGGCCGTCGACAAGCAAGGGTCAAGCTCGAGTTTCGATCCGACGAGACCTTTTGAAAAATTCTTTGCAGAGATAGTTGCTTTAGAGAAAACAAAGGCGATCGAAGTGGCCGAAGCCCTTAAACACAAAGCTCCCAAGACCAAGGTACAATTCCACTACGATGACAATACTTTTTCAGTCTCAGCTTCTCACGGCTTTGTGAAGCGATTAGAAAAGGAGAACTAGAAAAGTTTTATATCTTTTGTGAAGGATACTGCTGCGTCTTTTTTCACAAAATACTGCTGCGCCAGTAGAGCTTTTGACCGAGGGAGGCGCTGCTCCTCAGGTGGTCGAAACGAGTTTCGATCACCAGGAAGGGCGGGTAACTCAAGGAGCATAAATTCTTGCTCAAGATCCACGACCAGACGTGGCTGTGACGAACCGTATTCCTCAACTCAAATTTCGACCAGACGTGGTCGAAGAGAAGAAGTTGTGGATATCGTGAGGATATGTGCACGATCTCAGGATGATGAGTCAATTGGCAATGGCTTTGTTGGTTTGCAAAATCGCGCTGGGTTTGTTCAGTCGTCGGACCACAAAGCGGTCCGCCGGTTGTATGGGGCGGTCAGACCGCCCGTGGAGAGGTCGGACCGGCCGTGGTTGCCGGTCGGACCGGCCTGACCTAAAAGTGGATTTTGGAGCTAATCCAAAAATAGGTTGTGCAGGCAGGTGAGGGGAGTCTCCTGGATGTGGTCACATCATTTTTGGAGCTCCCAGTCAAAAGTTCTATTGAGTTGAAAATTCCAGAAGGTTTCGGATTTTCAAGCTGGAATTTTGGCTAAGTCCTTTCGGGCGGTCCAACCGCCGTTGTGGGATCGGTCCGACCGGCCTGAAATCGGTCGGACCGGCCTTGTGGGGCGGTCAGACCGGCATTGACTTGGAGGTTAGCCAAGTTTGCATTGATGTGTTTTGATCGTGGTTTATGTTTGGTTATCAATGCTTTATTGATGTATATTGCATTGCGGAGCTAACGTGGGTCAAGTTGTGAAGAACTTGTTCGGAAACGGTTTGTTTGACTATTGCTGTGCAGGTGGCTTGCAGGTCAACGACGTCAACGGTGAGTGGATCGGGACTACGCTTGGAGAGCTGAGGTCCAGAACGATCATGGATGCCGGGTGAGATCGTGTGACTCAAGCATGGTGCAGGATGGGCAAGATGGATCGAACGGGTGGTTCGGTGCAGCTGGTTGGATCAGGCGGTGCGGATATCGGTGCGAGTCTCTGGGAGGTTCCGATGGGATTCGGACAAGAGAGACTTGGCGACGTGATGAGAACTGCTGATCAACCTACACGTGGTGAAGCAGGCGATTGCTTCAACAGATGTTGTGTGTGGGTCCCATGTGTGAGTGGGTCCCAAAAGTGAAACCCTAGGCCTCTCCTATAAATAGAGAAGGGGGAGATGTAAAACCCCTTGAAGCTCTCATTTGGTTTTTCCTTAGCCTTTTCTAGGGTTAGGGTTTGGAGAGGAAGAGAGGGAGAGATTGTGGTTGCTCCTTGGTGAGCTCTTGTCCTCCTTGAGGGAGTGGCTTTGTAAGTATCTTGTGAGATCAATCAATCTTGTGATGCTTGCTTGAGAGTTCATTTATCTCTCTTTTGTGTTCTTCTCTCATTTGGATGAATTTGGTGCTTCCTTAATTCAAATGGTTAAACTTGGTCTATTGACCCACTTTGTCTTGCTTTGATGTGTGGAAGTACTCCTAGAATCATCTAGACCATCAACCCCCACAAGCAAGTCTTGAATCAAAGATTTTCATATTTCTAGGGTTTGTGCACTTCTTTGTTAAATCCTTGAGAGATCGATTCTGCGAAGTGGATCTGAAGGATCGTCGCTAGAAATAGGTCTCTAATATCATTAGGGAGGTGTGCTCGAAATTTGGTCAAGTTTCATTGGTTGAATCAAAAGTTGGATCAAATTTCGTTTTGGATTTGGGCTTGAGTGTTCAGTACTGGACTGAACCGGTCTGACCGATTTTATAACGGCGGTCCGACCGCCCGCGTTTTCAGACCGCTAGTACTGCCGGGTCGAACCGATTTCCACCGGTCCGACCGCCAGTTAGTAGCCGGTCCGACCGCTCGTTGGCCGTCGGTCAGACCGCCCTTGGTAGCCGGTCAGACCGCCTGTGCCCAGATCTGCCCTTTGAGATTAAGTCTCCACTTTTGTGTCGTGTGGTTGTCGGAGTTATCGAACCAAGACAAGGCTTCCATTGTGCGCTATCGATCTTCTTAGCTTTCATAGCTAAAGGAGTAAAGTTCGTGTTGAATTTGATTTAGGCGAGAAAGTTGTGAAAGCGCCTATTCACCCCCCTAGTCGCCTTTCCGGTCCTACAGAAGTCGAAGAAATCTTCCTTAGGGAATGTTTCTTCTGGATTCAAAATCAAGTCCAGGAAAGCAAGGTATGTAAAAGAAACCAAAAGCATAAGAAAAGTATTTACCTTTTGTTATATAATTTTATGCACTTTCTTTTTTGTGATTTTAGCTTGACTCCTCCAGTCCTCAAGGATACTTCTGTAGAGAAGCACGCTGCCGCTTCTCCTGTAGTCGTAGAGACAACTGGCGTTTCTTCTGCAGTCGAAGAGACAGCAGTGGAGGTGGTCAAAGGATCGGCTACCATCCCGGTGGTGGGTGTAGTTACTGCCGTTGGAGTAACTACGACCATTGAGATGGCCGTGAATTCGACCACCGTCCCTTCGTTGGAGGTACTCGTTCCTGCCGAAGCAACCATGACCATTGAAGTGGTTATGGAGGCAGAAGCGAAGATAGCTAATGAAGCGGCGGAAGCATCTGGCCAAGGTGGCAGAACTTCCAATCATTGCACCGGGAAGGAAGTCATTGCAGACGTTCCCCCAGGACACTAAGGAGAAGATGCCGACGCTGTCACCACAGAAGTAGAGGAAGAAGAGTACCTCAACTTCTTTTCTGAGTTCTTTGGTCCTGTTTCCATTGTGGGATCTTTTGCATTCATGTCTCGTAACCGAGTTTCTCACCCTAGTGACATTCCTAACAGAGGGAATAGTTTCGATGATGAGCGTCTCGAAAAGGTGTGGTAGAACCGGGTTCAAGAGATCGATGAACTGAAGGATCCCACGAGGGTATTCTCAACGTTTGCTCGAACAAGCATAAATGTAAGCATTTGATGCCAAACATTTACATTTTTTTACTCTTCTCGCTTCTCTTTGTCTTTCTTTATGCAGAAAGTTTTAGGACAAATTGTCATTGTTGGTGAATACCACCGATAACTCATGCAGAAAGATGGTAAGTTACTGCTACTCGTAATCGATTTTCGCTCGACGACTTGTGCAATTCTCATGTCTACTCTTAATCTTTGCAGGTTTAAGAGTGACAAAAAGTCCCAAGCTGATGCGCTCGACTATGAAAAAGTCAAGACGCAAAAGCAAGAGGAGGAAAAACTTGACCTGATGAAGAAACTTAAGGAAGCAAATTCTGCAGTTTTTGAATTACATGATAAAATAAACAGTAAGTTCTGACTTAAGATTGCTTATGATAATGATCTTCTGTTCTTTTTTTAACTCTTGTTTCCTTTCAAAAAAAGAGACCGAAATGGGTAAGCTCAAAATCGAGGCCAAGGAAAAGGCTTTGGTTGTTCACGAGCTATCCCGTATCTGTTGGACCGAAAAGGCGACTAGAGGGGGGGTTGAATAGGAGCACGCTCACTTCTTCAACCAAGATAAGATTCAATCCAAATTTCACTCCAATAGCTATGGAAGCTATGAAGATCAATATACCAGTACAGCGGAAGACTAGTATTGAATCCAATCTAAACCCTGAAGCAAAACAACCAAAATAAACATGGGCTAAAATTCTAAGTGTTGAGCGGTCTGACCTCTGTGTTAATGGCGGTTGGACCGGTCACCTTGGCGGTCGGACCGGTCACCTTGGGCGTCGACCTTCAAAGATGATGAACAAGAAAAATGCCGAAAAAAAACGGTTGCAAATAGATGTAACTTTTGATCTACAACTCCAAACTTGATGAAACTTGGAACACACCTTCTCAGGATGTCAGGAACCTATTCCAATCGAAGATCATGAAGATCCTTGGAAAAGTTACGACCTTTTTCAGTTTGAGAGGAGGATGGTTCAAAACCGAGTCAAAACGAAAACTAGATCCAAAAACTTGCTTGTGGGTGATTGATGATCAAGATGACCCTAGATGTGTTCCCACATGTCACAGCAAGCTAGATCACGTGAAGAAATCAATCAAAAACTCACGAATCAAAGAAAGACTCAAAATCATTAAATAGAGAGAAGAAAGACAAAGAGACACATCTTTGAGCAAACTTTCTTTGGATTGATTTGATAGGGTTTGGGTTTACATCCACTCCATCAATGGAGGACACAGCTCAATCCAAGAGCACGAAATCAAATCAAAACTCTCTAGAACCCTAACCTCCACTAATCCTCTCCCTAAGCCAAACTAGGGTTTCAACAATAATGAAAGGGTTGAAGGGGGTGCAACCACCTCTCTCCTCTATTTATAGTGGAGACTTAGACCTTCTAGAAGTTTAACTTAAATGGGCTCCCGTTAAGGCCCAACACAAACGGGTCACACACGCACGCATTACAAAGCGTCGTCTTCAACACCTCTTGACCTAAACCGCTTTTCTTTGCGTCGTCTTGCGCCGCGGATTGGCAAAAGGTCACCAAGGTGGTATTTGGTAAGATTACCAAAATACTCCTTCTCGGTCCTTCTCCGAAGACCGAGTCCATCTGCGCGAAGCACTTCGCCTGCTCCGCCACTTGTAGGTTGATCAACGGCTCTCTCCATGTCGGCAAGTCTCTCCCATCCGGCTCCCACCGAAACCACCATGACACTTGCATCGACTCCCGCGCTGCTTGATCAAACCAGTCGCACCGAACTGTCCGTTCGGTCATCCTTGTCTATTCTGCACCACACTTGAGTTCATTGACCTCACCCGGCATCGTCGATCGTTCTGGACCTCAGCTCTCCAAGCCTAGTCCCGATCATCCTCGCCGTTGACCGTCATTGACCACCAAGCAACCTGCACAACAATAGACAAGCAAATCGAATCTGGGAACAAGTTCTTCACAACTTGACCCACGTTAGTCAAAACATGCATCATGCAACACATATGCACTGAAACTCATGACTTTGACCTAACCAACGAACAACGCTGCCACGAAGGCCGACGTTCAAGTGACAATCGGTCCGACTGCCCCTCAGGGCCGGTTGAATCGCCAGCCTTGCCGGTCGGACCGCCAGCCATAGGCCGGTCCGACCGCCCGAAAGGACTTAGCCGATTTTCAACCCCTGAAAATCCGAAACCTACTGGAAACTTTAAACCAATAGAACTTTTGACTGGAGACTCCAAAAATTATGGGACCAAAAGTAATAGAATCCCCTCTCTTGCCTACACCCTCTATTTTTGGCCCAGCTCATTTTGACACATTTTGTCACAGTCGGTCCGACCGCCGCTCATGGCCGGTCCGACCGATTTAGGAACGGTCCGACCGCCATGTTATGGCCGGTCAGACCGCCTGTCACCTGACAGTTCCAAAACTTTGTCAAAAATACGTGAAACGACAAACCATTAATGCCATTGCCAATTGTCACATCATCCTAAGATCTGGAGCATATCCCCATGATATCCACAGTATCGCCAAAGAAAGAGATCAAGAGATAAACTCGTGGGAAGAGCAGTCTGCGAAGAAAGATGCTTCCCACAACGACGAAGTCAAGAAACTTGATTCTCGACTAATAGGTAAGTAACTCCTTTACCTACGACCAACGTTGTTTACTAGTCTTTTAAGGGATATACTTCTAACTAGTCGTACTCTACTTCAGAGCAAGCTATCGAAATCAAGCAACTCCACGAAGTTTTGACTCGCAATCTGGAGGAGTTCAAGTCGATGAAAATAAACCTTCAAGACAACATATCTCTCCTGAACAATATACTTGGAGGACATGGTGCTAAGGAGGTGACTCCTCTTGAAAACAACATGATCGCCCACACGAGTACCATTGGAAAGCAAGTCGGAGCTGTAGAGAATCTAATAACCACTCCGAGGACCAATCAGGCTGACTCGATAAGACAGACGGTATGCTATGCCTTGGCAAAGCTGAAGGTGCATGACCGTAATCTCGACCTTCAACCAATCGAAGTCGACTTCGACTGCCTTGAGGCAGAAGTAGTACGACTGATTGAAGAAGTGAAGCCGGTCAGCCAGAAGGACGCGGAGGAGATATAAATTGGATCTCCTTCGTTAGAGTAGTTTGTAATAGAGAACCTGTAAAGGACACGTTTTTTTATGAATATATACCTGCTTTTTCCTGCAAATTATCTTATCGAGTAGTTAGTAACTCATAAGATAGAAATAGAAAAATGAAATTGAATTTAAGACTAAGAATTGAAGTCATATTAATAACTTTATCCTAGCCCTTGACTATTTTCTTAATTTACTTGTGTAAATTAAGTAAATAGTGCATGAAAGGATTCTTGGAAAAAAACAGTTTGTCAGTCTTTTGTTGTCGATCTCGATTGTCATGTTCTGGTTGCAAGAGTTGGTAATAGATCAATACTAGGAAGTTTCATCTAGTGGGTAGGATCACGTGTAGAAAGGAAAGGCTTGCAACTAGATGATGTTACCTTTCTTCGACCAGGTTAATCAAATCAAGGGCGCTAACACTAGCTGAACAAACAAACATAGTGCCTTAAAAATTCATTCAATCTTTCTCGGTAAACTTAATAGGTGTATGCTTATAGCAAGATTTAGAAACAATACGATACTAAGAAGCTCCTTCTAGTGGGCAAGACCATATGTAGAGAGGAAAGACTTCGACTAGCTGTTGTGTGTTTCTTCGACCAGTTGGAACAAATTAAGTTTACCAAAAGTAGTCGAACAAATTATGTAAGTATACTCTACTTAGAGATTTTTAAAAAAAGAATGAAGAAATAAACTAAGTTCGAAAAGAGCTTGTTTGAAATTATTTCGACCAAAGGTTATTAAACCCAATCTCTTTGTATTGGCAGCAAAAGTAAGGAACGAGTCGACACTAGGAAGTTCCTTCTAGTGGGCAAAACCACGCGTAGATAGGAATGACTTCGACTAGGTGATGTCTCACCTTTCTTCAACTAGTGTAAAGAAACTGAGCGTTAAAACATGATCGAAAAATTATCAAAGCAATTGCTCAATACCTGACAATAAAGATTGAATAAATCTGAAACTTTATTGAGATGTACAATTACACATAAAATTTGTGTAGTTGGTCGATATTCCAATAGTTCGAGAGTATTCAGCCATCTTCTATTGCAAGTCGTACCGAACCTGGTCGCATAACTTTGACCACCGTGTAAGGACATTCCCACTTGTGGAAAAGTTTGTTCTGATTAGACTGAGATTGAATTTTCGTTAACACCAAGTCACCTATAGCAAGGCTGCGAGATTGGACCTTACGATCGTAGTATTTACGCAGGGCTTGTTGGTAGACCACTGAACGGAATAAACCTTGATTCCTCTTCTCTTTGAGTAGGTTGATGTCATCCGCTCGAAGTCGTTCTTGGTTAGAGTCGTTGAAGTTTTCAACCCATGTCGACCTGATCTTTAGTTTTTGTAAAAGTATGGCTTCGGCCCCAAAGACTAAGAAAATGGGATCTCACCTATAGCCCTACTAGCATTCATACGAACCACTCATAATGCCGAGGGTAACTTTTGTTGCCAAGCCCCCAAGTGCTTTACAAGCTGGTCGAAGACTCGAATTTTGATCCCTTGTATTATTTGGCCATTCGCTCTTTCGACTGCCCCCATTGCTTTGTGGATGGGAACAGATGCATAACACAACTTGGTACTCAATTCGTCGTAAAATTCTTGAAATTTTGCACTCAAAAAATGTTTATTGTTATATGTAATTATTCGACTTGGAACACCAAACCGAGTGATTACGCTTCTCATCATGAAATTTTAGCGGCTTCCGTTGTGATCCCAGTCACAGGTTCGACTTCGATCAATTTTGTGAACGTATTAATAGCCACAAAAAGGAACTTGAAGCCCCCTGCTGCTTTTGAGAACGATCCTAGGATATTGAGACCCCATGTCGCAAAAGGCCAAGAAAGAGGTATAGTTTGTAATGCCTGAGCTGGTTGGTGTATCTGTCTGCTATGAAACTGGTATTGTACACACTTTTTAACCAATTCTTTGGCATCATGAAGGACAGTTGGCCAGTAAAAACCTTGTCGGAAGGCTTTACCAACCAGCGTTCTGTAAGAAGTATGATTTCCACAAATGCCTCATGTATGTCGTGAAGGAGATTTAATCATTCTTTCTGCGATATACATCCAATGAGTACCCCTTGGGTACCTCTCTTATAGATGACTCCTTCGATCAAAGTATACATTTTAGCATTACGGGATAAACGATCTGCCTCGAGATCAGCATCAGGTACTGTACCCTTCTGAAGATACTCGTAGATGAGATTCATCCAGGTATCCTTATATTCGAGAGATGTTGTCTCAATAGGAGATGTCTCTAGTGTTTCGACCAGAGACGACTTATGGAGCTATTCCAAGAAGACCCCTTTTGGTACTTGAGATCGGGAAGAAGCTATTCAAGCTAATTGGTCTTTGAGAAAATTATCCTTTCGAGGGATATACTGTAACTCGAAACTGAAAACATGTTTTTTCAAGCTTTCTGACTTCCGATAAGTACCGAGACATGGTCGGATTAGATCACTAGTACTCTTTTTTGACCTGATTCACGACTAGTTGAGAGTCTCCTATCACGAGTAGTCGTCGAATCCCGACCACTTTCGCTTCTCGTATGCCAGCGAACAAACAGTCGTATTCTGCCACATTGTTAGTGGCAGGAAGGTGTAATTGAATGACATATTTTAAGGTCTCTCTTGTAGGAGATTCCAGGACCACCCCAACCCCCGAGCCACTAAGCGTAAGTGACCCATTAAAGTACATCGTCCACTAGTCATGGGTATCATACTAGGGATCCAGAACATGTTTAAAATTTGTCCATTCGGCGACAAAGTCTGCCAAGGTCTGGGATTTAATTACCGTTCAGGACACGAAATGGAGGTTGAACTCCCGAAGTTCAACCGGCCATTTTACCACGCATCCCGCTACTTCCCTGTTCTGGAGGACCACTCCTAAAGGAAACTCAGAAGACATAATTATCTTGTGCGACTAAAAATAATACCGCAGTTTCCTCAAAGACATGAGGAGGGCATATAGAAGTTTTGGACCTGAGGGTAGCACTCCTTAGGCCCATGTAAAACTTCACTTACGTAGTAAACTGGTTGTTGAACGTTTTCACGTTCGGCAGCCGGTACTGCGCTCACTGCCTGTGGCGTGGCAACTAGATATATTAAGAGTGTCTCTTCTGACTTCGGAGAAACCAGAACAAGAGCACTCATAAGATACCTCTTGACATCCTCAAAGGCAGTGTTTGCCACTTCTGACCGCTCAAAACCCCCATACTTCCTTGGAAGTTTAAAGAAAGAAAGACCCTTTTCTCCATTTGTGCGATAAAACAACTTAAAGCCGCCATGCACACTGTGAGTTTTTGGACTTCTTTCTTTGTGGTCAGAGGGCGCATTTGTTCAATGGCCTTTATCTTTTTAGGATTTGCTTCAATTCCTCGTGCAGAGACTAGGAATCCAGGCAATTTTTCCTAAAGAGACTCCGAATACACACTTTTCAGGA
The DNA here is from genome assembly GCA_036346395.1 of Hsuehochloa calcarea. NCBI lineage: Eukaryota > Viridiplantae > Streptophyta > Magnoliopsida > Poales > Poaceae > Hsuehochloa > Hsuehochloa calcarea. The sequence goes on along the minus strand of CM070601.1, from coordinate 28,301,503 downwards.
TTGAGTTTCAAACGGTGTTTTATGAGGTTGTCAAATGTTTCTTGCAGGTCTGAAATATGATTAAGTCGCTTGATGATTTTTACGAGTAGATCGTCAACATAGGCTTCCAAGTTTCGGCCTAGTTGAGGTGAAAAAGTCATTTGCATCAAGTGTTGAAAAGAAGCGCTAGCATTTTTTTATAGACCAAATGACATTTTGATATAGCAAAATATTCCAAATGGTGTAATAAATACGGTATTTTCTTCATCCTCTAAACACATAATAATATGATGATAATCAGAATATGCATCTAGAAAACTTAATACTTCACAACCAGCTTTGGAATCAACTAACTGATCGATACGAGAAAGATGAAAATTATCTTTTGGACAAGCTTTATTAAGATTGGTAAATTCTACACGCATACGCTACTTACCAATAGATTTTCTAACCATTACAGGGTTAACCAACCATTCTAGGTGGTCGACATCTCTTATAAAGCCTGTTTTGAGTAGCTTGTCCAATTCAGACCTAATGGCCTTCCAACGATCAGGTGCAAATCTCTGTAATTTTTGTTTTACGAGTTTTTTGTCAAGCTGCAGGGCTAGCCTATGCTCGATCACCTCCCTGGGGACTCCGGGCACGTCGGATGCTTGCCACATGAAGACATCTACGTTAGCTCGAAGGAAGGCGACGAGGGCGTCTTCCTATTTAGGGTCAGAAGTAACCCCAACGCGAACGGTCTTCGAATGCTCCTCTGGATTCTGGGGAACTTCTTTGACTTGATCGTTCGGCTTCGGCGTGGCTTAAGGCTTTGACTACTTGGTCAAAGGCTGCGCATTGCTTGCTTCTCAAGTTGGTATCTGACCAACCATCTCGAGGGATCTACGATCGTATATAAGCGTCATCTTTTTATCATAACGGACTGTGATTACTCCTTTGGGATCTGACATCTTAAGACATTGATAACCATAATGAGCGGCTATTAAGAATCGTGCCAGAGTTGGTCGTCCGAGTATGGCATTGTATGCTGTGTCGAAATCGACCACATCAAAAGAGATTTTTTCTGTCCTGAAATTGCTTGGATAACCAAACGTTACAGGAAGAGAAACTTGGCCAATTGGTTTGGCCGAAGACCCCGGTATGAGCCCATGGAATGAATATCATACATGTTTTATTCTGGTCTGATGTACTTGCATCTCGTCCAGGGCACTTGTAAACAAAATATTTAATGAACTCCCTCCATCAACTAACACTCGAGTTACTCGACAGTTGTTGATGGTGGGTTTGACCATAATTGAAAATTGACCTGGTCGAGTAGAAGGGGTCGGGCAATCATCCTTCTCGAAAGAGATGGTGATTTCGAACCACTTCGGTAGTTTATTTACAAGAGGAGGGTCAATGGAATTTACCTCGCGTTCGACAGCCTTAAGCTGTCGCTTTGACTTGTATGTCGAATATCCTCCATAGATATGGTCGATGGTGTGCTTTGGATCCTGAAACGACATCTCCTCATCGTTATCCGACTGCTTTCGACCACTTATTTGTCATACTTCTTCGGGTGTAGGAAGTGTCCCATTGCCGGTGTAATAGTCCTCAAGCTTTCGTTGGAAAACTCGACAATAACGAAGATCATGTCCTTTATTTTTATGAAAAGGACACCACGTAGGCTTGTCATTCTTCCGTTCGGGGCATTTGCCTATGCCCCGGTCAGAGTATGGTTTGGAACTTTGTGGCTTTTTATCGCTTACGGCCAAGACTTCCTTTGAACTATTAGCCTGAGGCTTCTGTCCTTTGGTCCTGTTCTTGGATTTCTTGACCTTCTTCTCCTTTTTCTTGCTACTTTCGCCTGCCTCTTGAGGAAATTTATCATCTCGATTGATGGTTTTGTTCCACTTGACTGCCTCAGGAGCAGTGGCATACTGTCGATGATCAAATCGCTAATCTTATGAATATATAAAAATAGAGGAAAATAGTGCGTATCTCCTGAAATGGAATGGTGTCACTCTTTATTGCTATGTGAAGGCTATTACAAGGAATGTCTGTCTTCAAACAAAAGGCTAATCCTAGTTACACTGGAATGCAATGCTTGCTATGGTGTTGTAATCAAATCGACTGCTAATCTTCTCAATTGCCTTCAATCTCATCTCCTCTCCATCCTCCGCGGTCCTCCTTAGGTAGTTAATGAAGCGGTGACAGTTATCCTTTAGAGAGACGCATGTTGGGAAGTAATGCGTTTGGTCGGAGAGAGGTGTCAGTTGACAGAGTATCAACTGCTGTGCGGTTATATGTCAGTGAGACTTTCAACCGTAGTCCAGTTTCTTAGAATTATGTAACGTCGCGTGGTATGGAATATACATCACGTGTTTCATTCATCACACGGTAAGGATATGCCTGGATTCTAATCCAGATGATACCAGTTCATAGCCTTACGAGTAGTTAACTGGTCGGGAAATAGGTATAGGACCTTGTCCGACCAGGGTATTCATTATGTAACCTCTGGAATCCTTACGACCAGTGAGGTCGTTAGCCTTAGGGGTTACGGCCACGAAGACATATGGTTTCTCTTTGTGGATATCGTGGGGATATGCTCCAGATCTTAGGATGATGTGATAATTGGCATGTCGTTCTATTGACTAATCCGAGGCGCAAAATGGCGCAAGGTGTAGCTAGTTAGGTCAAGGGGTGTTAAAGACGGCGCACTAAAATACGTGCGTATGTATCCCGTTTGTTTTGGGCCTTAACGGGAGCCCAATTGAGTCAAACTTCTAGAAGGTCTAAGCCTCCACTATAAATAGGGGAGGAAGGTGGCTGCACCTTCGCTTCGTCTCTTTTGCTATTTTTGAAAGCCCTAATTTTCCTAGGGAGAGCTTTTGTGGAGGCTAGGGTTCTTGATAGTTTGATATGATTTTTGTGCTCTTGGATTGAGCATTATCCTCCATTGATAGAGAGGCTGTAAGCCCATACCATATCAATCAATCAAAGGAAAGTTTGATCAATGTTTTGTCTCATTGTGTTTTTCTCTATATTTGATGATTTTGAGTCTTTCTTTGATCTACGAGTTTTTGATTGAATTCCTCACGTGATCTAGCTTGCTGTGACGTGTGGGAACCTATCTAGGATTATCTTGATCATCAATCACCCACGAGTAAGATCTTGGATCAAGTTTTCGTTGTGACCCAGTTTTGAACCCTTCTTCAATCAAACGGAAAGGATCTTTATTCCTCCAAGAATTATCATAATCTTCAATTGGAATAGCTTCCTGATATCATAGAGAAGGTGTGTTCCAAGTTTCATCAAGTTTGGAGTTGTAGATCAAAAGTTTCATCTATTGCAACTTCATCATCGGGCTGTTTGATCTGCTCGAGACCGGTGGCCGAGGCCAAATCGAGGCCACCATCGGACCGCCAGGAATCGATCCGACCAAGATTAATCCAAATGGTCCGACCGCCTCTGACCGAGATTATTTTTATCTTGTGTTGATCTTTGGTTGTTTTGCTTAGGGGTTTTTATTGGATTCAATATTAGTCTTTCGCTGTACTGATATACTGATATTCATAGCTTCCATAGCTACTGGAGTGAAATATTATTGAATCAATTATTTGTGAAAAAGTGAGCGTGCTCCTATTCACCCCCCTAGCCGCCTTTTCGGTCCAACACTCTTTATGTATTAAAGTAATACATAGATGTTTTAATCCTCGTCACATACCGATCACCATCTTGAAGAGTTCAGAGACAGTAGCCGGAGGATTTAAACCGATATCCCTTGTGATCCTTCTGCTGCGGACTCCCTGCTTGAACACCCTGATAACATATGAATCCGAAACTTTGGGTATAGAATTACGAAACTGATTGAACGCCTGATGAACTAGCGTAGGGTCTCGTGGTCGTTCTGTCTCATCCTATGCAGGTCGTCCTCCTTCCCAGGACGATGATAGGTGCCTTTGAAGTTGACCAACATAAGGTCACATAGGTATTGCCATGAATAGATCGACTTTAGTGGTTGATTTAACAACCACGATCGAGCAAATCCCTCAAGCACAGTTGGAAGGTAATTCACCATGACATGCTCTCCTCCTCCTGCTGCTCGAATAGGGGTCGTGTAGATTTGAAGAAATTAGATAGGATTTTGAGAACCATTAAACTTCTTCATGTTCACTGGTCGAAACCGCGATGGCCAGCGGACTGCTCGGAGATCAGGCGAGAACGCTTGACATCCGATAATGAAATTGTGACGCTTGCTTTGTGAGAAAGAAGGGTTGATGTCGTCAGGTGATCGTACATGACGATACCTGGTTGTAGGCCGACCTATGATAGGTCTTAGTCCTACCAGGATAATAGTCCTCGTATTCAATCTGCTGTTTCAGATTCTTAGGTTGGAATGGAGAACGATCACCTCACCTGGAAGCCTGTCGATCATCACGTGTTCGAAGGACTCTCCTCCGGCTGGAGTTATGGTTAGGAGAGCGACGCAATCTGATGTTGTTCCAATCTCCAGGAGGTGAATTGTTTGAATGACTAGCGTTTGAGGGAGTTGTCCCAGTATGGCTTCCGGAATGGTGTCGGCGAGGTTGCGCGAGTCTAGCCATCGTGTTGTGGTACCTTCGTGCGATCTCTCCAACGGAGAGGTCGTAACTTGGTGCTCGTGCGAGTTCTTGAGTTGGGTTCTCGAGCAGGTCATTTATACGCTGAAGTTCTTGAGCCAGTTCGGTCTAATACCGAATATGCCCAAATAGAGTTCTATGGGCTACCATTCTTCTTCTCGAGGCTGTTTCTGGATCCTCCATGTCCGATGTTGCTTTGGCTAACCTTAATAGAGATCGATCATTTCTACTATTTCTCCCTCGCTCATCAGAGTGTTGATCCTGTTCATCGCCGGAGGTCTCCTCGCCATTGCCACAAGAGGTCGGAGTGTGTGATCGCCGGGGAGCATCCTCAGTCCTGACTCCAGGAGAACGACTAGGATCTGAGGGGAGGGCGAAAATCTCCTAGATATGATCTCCACTTGCGCTCGAGGTCTCTTGGCTAGAGGAGTAGTCGAGTGACACTGTCTGGCGACTTGGAGCAAGCCCCTCCAAGAAGGGTAATTCTGAGTTATAATTGTCTCCATCCATAGGTGAACCCTGCGAGAGTATGGTCGAACCTGCAAGAAAAGCCTGCTCCTCCATATCCTTCGTGGGGGTAACCGGAGTGAGACGACTACCAGATGCTGATGGAGTCCTGAAATAATAGCTTCTAGGACTTGTCGTGCCAGATCGGACGACTTTAGGTGGACTCGAACATTTGGAGAGATAACTCTTGTCATGTTCCGAGCCTGCCTTGGTATAGTCCTTAGCATGGTCGGATGGACCCTTGCCCTCTGAGGAATCTGATTCCCCATTTGGGCGTGCTGTTGTGGGGGAAAAGGATCCCTCCTCAACTCCCTCGGTGGCATGGTCTCCTGGATCTGGCGATTGATCCCTGGAGGCAACATTACCATCATATGAAACAATAATCTGCTCATAGTCGTAGCAGACATCTATATCGAGTTCTACGTAATCGGCCAGGTCGAACCAATTCTTCTCATTCCATTCTCCTGTCATGGAAGCATTAGAAAGAGAATTTGACTACGAGGAATGCTGTCGACGAGGTTGCTCAGATCTAGCCATCGTGTTGTGGCGTCTTCGTGCGATCTCTCCAGCAGAGACCTCGTAACCTGGTACTCGTGCGAGTTCCTGAGTTGGGTTCTTGAGTAGGTCATTTATACATTGATGTTCTTGAGCCTCTTCGGTCTGATATTGAATATGTCTAGGTAGAGTTTTCTGGGCTGCCATTATTCTTCTCCAGGCTGTTTCTGGATCTCCCATGTCCGATGTTGCTTGGGCTCGCCTTAATAGAGAGCGATCATTTCTACAATTTCTCCCTCGCTCATCAGAGTGTTGATCCTGTTCATCGTCGGAGGTCTCCTCACCATTGCCACAAGATGTCGGAGTGTGTGATCATCGAGGACCATCCTCAGTCCTGACTCTAGGAGAACGACTAGGATCCGAGGGAAGGGCGAAAACCTCCTAGATATGATCTCCACTTGCGCTCGAGGTCTCCTGGCTTGAGGAGTAGTCGAACGACACTGTCTAGCAACTTGAAGCAAATCCCTCTAAGAAGGGGAATTCCGAGTTATAACTGTCTCCGTCCGTAGGTGAACCCTGCAAGAGTATGATCGAACCTGCAAGAAAAGCCCGCTCCTCCATATCATCCGTGGGGGTAACCGGAGTGAGACGACTACCAGATACTGATGGAGTCCCAGAATAATAGCTTCTAGGACTTGTCGTGCCAGATCGGACGACCTTAGGTGGACTCGAACATTTGGAGAGATAACTCTTGTCATGTTCCGAGCCTGCCTTGGGACAGTCCGTAGCATGGTCGGATGGACCCTTGCCCTCTGAGGAATCCGGTTCCCCATTTGGACGTGTTGTTGTGGGGGAAAAGGATCCCTCCTCAACTCCCTCGGTGGCATGGTCTTCTGGATCTGGCGATTGATCCCTGGAGGCAACATTACCGTCGGATGAAACGATAATCTGCTCATAGTTGTAGCAGACATCCATGTCGAGTTCTGCGTAATTGGCCAGGTCGAACCAATTCTTCTCATTCCATTCTCCTGATATGGAAGCATCAGAAAGAAGAGAATTTGACGACGATGAATGTACCAGAGGATTCCCCATGGTCGGCGCCAACTGTCGATGATTTAGAATTGATCTTACGTATGATTGTTTGATTCGGGAGAATTCCTGGAGATAAGGCCACACAGAGAATGCCACGTGGATTTATAGAGGTTCGGGTCTTCTCCGGAGATAATAATAACCCTACTCGTGTGCTAGTGTATCGAGTATACTGTTTACAATCAAGAGGAAGGCTAAAGTTTGGTGTCTTGTACTTCAGATTGCTCTATCTCTTGATCGATCTCCCTTCTGTCTACTGACTCCACCCTTTATATAGCGTATGGAGAGGTGGTAGTTCCTCCAAGCCAAGGGACGTCCCAATGTTCCAAATGAGGAACCGCTGGTGGAGGTTATTGTCGGGAAATAACTCCCGATGTTACAATGTAGTTATTGTCAGAGACAAGGATATAAATCGTGTAGTTATTCCCAGAGGATAACAACATATGTTAACTGCCCCGCAAGTTGAATGTGGCGCATTAGACTTCCTAATCGACTAAGTCCACATGTCTGTAGACTCCTCTGATATAGGGTAGTCACGACCGACTAGATTGTGAAGGTGTTTATGACCACAGTGTGTTCATAAACGACATAGGACATGTCGTAGGAAAGCTTACGACTAGAGACTAGTCGTAGAAAAAGGTTTACGGTGGTAGCAGGACTTATGACCACTCCCTTAAGCTTCTCCCTTACGAATGGTAAGGAGTATACTTGCGAGTAATATAAAGACATTGCTATCTATAATAAGAATTACAGATAAACAATTTAAATGAGGATTATTAGATCCTCGTCAATTTTGTTTTACAAATATATTATAATAGTAATTAGTGGTTAAACTTATATTTTGGTGACTATGCCGATATCCAAAACGATTCATTTTTGTGCTCATGACGCGTTTTCGACCAGTTTTGCGAATTGAAGTCTACCGGTGAGCCGTCATGCATGCTTCAGCACGTTATGCATACGGGCCCTACGTTTGAGACGATCGATCTGCGCGTCATCAGCCGTAGGATGAGGGGGAGATCGGCTGTCAGGCTGCTGCTCCTACGCATGCATGCATGAGCATGACAACGATAGCTCGTAGCGGCGATGAGTCAACCTCGTCCAAGATTTCGATCGATCGATCGCCCTACGAAGGACTAAGGACTAGGTGATATTCTGGAAGTTGTGCTATGTGAATCAACGTGGATTCGGTTGTTATCGGTTGAGACATGGGAGCCTCTCACATGACCGCCGACTGCATGCATGAGCCCCGGCCTGCAATTTGTAAGCTTGTAGCTGCAGAATCATACGTACGTCCGTATATGCATGGAGGGCCCAGGAGGACACAATAATTGGTTAAGTGGAACTCCTTAATCACGTGGTATCATTTATACGACGATTGATGGGATCATTTCAGCAATTCAGTGTCGGCTTCCAAGAGGGTGTACTATTTGGAATGAATTGTATGATCCAATATACTGTACCTTTGGATGTTAAGGTGTTGGTCATTGCTAGTTTCCCCTGAGATTAGAGCAATGCCACTGTCGTAGCACACCGACAATGAACCATAATAAGAGAGTTTGGGATGACAGGCTCGGACTCTCATTTTCAAACGATTTCTAGCATATTACGAAAAACATATAGTATGCTAGAAATTCTCACAAAAAAAAAATATAAAACATCCGGTCCTTGATTAAGTGGACCCTAATTAAAGTTGAACCATAAAGGTCATTGGATCTTATTAAAAAAAGAGAGAGAAATATACTAAAAATTCTCAACAAAAAAAAAGACAAACATCGAACCATTAATTTGGTGAACCCTAATTAAAAGTAAGCTATAACGGTCCTTGGATTTCATGTTACTACTTAGAGATATATTTTACTTTATAATTTGAAAAATAAAAGAAGGGATAATCTTTGCTGAAAGAAAAAAAAATGCAGTAGAAAAAGGGTACGTGCAGTACTGCCATATCTACTTGTACCATCCTATCGCTATTGTATGCTGGGATCTCATAACAAGCTAATCCTCATCCCTTATTTGATTCCTCTTCACCGTTTTATACTTCTATCTGATCTTTCTTTATTCAATTCAGCGACAGCCTAATCCGCCGACCTCTCGAATAGTATGCGCGAGAGAGAGAGAGAGAGAGAGCAGTCTATCCCGCCCGCCCGCCCGCCCGCCCGCCCGCCCGCGATCTCTAGCAGACTGCAAACCTCCCTTGAGTAATAACGACGCGGGGCAAACCCACACGAACCAACTATCAGCCAGTAAATATCATTTGTTGCTGTTAGTGTAAATATATAATGCATCTGATTATATTAATTCCTTACTCCAGTTTACAAAAAAAACAAGTCGTTTTAGATATCGACACGGTCCCTAAAATACAACTGTGATCATTAATTACCATTGTAATATATTTATAAAACCCAACAAAATTATAAGAGTAAAGTATATTGTGGGTTCCTAAACTTATCACGGTTGGTCATCACTTGGGTCCTTGATCTATGAAAATGCTCAATCCGGTACCTTAACATATTTAAGTGGGTCATCGGAGGTCCCAAAGTGCCTGGGCTGGCCTTGACCGCTGACATGGATGGTTGACTGTGCATACGTGGCTTGCAGGGTCACGTGCGGCGCGCATGACGAGCCGAGTGCGCTGTGAGTTTTCCATAAAACCACTCAGACTTGTAATCCGTTCGCAATCCATCCTAATCCGTCCACTGTACTCTCAGGCGATCGTTGAGGAGCTCGACGTCTCGACCATGGAGCACCTTTATCGCTGGAGCAGAAGGCGGGCATTGAACCTTTGTGCCCGAAGCAAACGCCAGGTGTCACAACTTTGTCGTTGGAGGAGAGTGGACGCGGAGTGAGGAATTAGGGATTAGGGATTTCGGATGATTCCGGTGGGGATATAAATGGGGATCAGGGATTTAGATTTAGATTTTAGGTCTGCAATATTTACGAGAACGAAAATGCAAGATTACCAAGTTACCGTTGGCACACAAATTCCCACCTTGAGCTTGCAAGCCACGCTGAGAGTCCATGTGCACGGTCAACCATCCACGTCAGCGGTCAAGGCCACCCTAGGTCTTTGGGACCTCCGATGACCCACTTAAATAGGTTTAGGTACCGGATTGGGTATTTTCATAGATTAGGGATCCAAGTGACCAACTCTGACAAGTTTAGTGACCCATAGTGTACTTTACTCAAATTATAATATTATAAAAGTACTTTTCGAGATGAATCTACATATATAATTTTCATGTATCTAATCTAAACATTTTAAAAGATATCGATAGCCAAAGTTTTCAAATTTTGACTGCACGTATTCTAAAATGGCTTGTTTTTCTGAACTATAGGGAATAGTATACAACTGTCGTCACCTTAAACTAACAATTTTGCTTTAAAATTTACAAACTTTTCTAAATGAGATGTACCGAAGCAATTCCCTTAGTTTTTTTTTTGCCAATAAATGTTCCGTGATTTGTCATATTGATTAATTGACCGGACCAATAATACCCAGCCATACGACTCCAAAATTTTGTGGTCAAGTTCTTATTTTACTTTCTTTAATCATTTCCTCTTACTTCCAATCATTTTTTTCTATATCTGTTATATGATTTGTCATATGGTTTATGAATTATTTAAGTGCCATAATAAGGATCAGTGAGATGGGACGTATTTCCTTAGCTTTGAGGTCCGGAAGTATTAGAATTGGCTTTTTATTTGTAAAGGTCCATTCATTCCTAAATTTTAAAGTATATATGGTTTAGTGTCATACTGCCCAGCCAAGTGGTGAGAGAGTAATTTATAAGGTGGAGTTCTTACCACCCCTTGATACATGTGATACATGTCATGGGGTGGTATGAGAAGGACTATGGCTTAAGTCACACATACACACGAGCGCGTTTATTCGCGTGGTAATCGCGTGATTTGTGACTTACGACGCACGGCCGTGAACGTGTTATGAACCAAGTCCACCTTTCTTTTGCTGACCGTACATTTCTCTCACTCAAAATAAGTATCTCATATGACCAGTAAGAGTTTTTCTTAGACCTCCTCTTAGACCACTTCGGGAGATGCTCTTTGACCTCCCTTGCAGATTTCTATTGGACCTCCGGGAGATCCTCTTGGAGTGTTGAGATCCTATTAGACCTCCAAGAGATCCTTTTGGACATGCTTTAGAGTGTGGAGATTCTTTTGGACCTCCAAGAGATCTTTTGAACCTCCCTTGGATCACTCCAAGAGAGTGTGGTCGGAACACTATGGTCTCCTTGGACTTCTTCGAGAGATTTTTGGACCTCTCTTGGATCACTTTAGGAGGGTGTGGTCAGAACACTGTGGTCCCATTGGACCTCTTTGGGAGATCCTCGTGGACCTCCTTTGGAGATTTCTCTTGAACCTCTCTTGGAGATGTGGTCAAAATTGTAGACCAGTGGTCAAAGTTGAAGACCAACGTGTAATCAAAATATAATAAATACTTTTTAATTACCATTAATTTGTTTTTAATTAGTAGTTACCAGTGTTCTAATATGTGTTTTATTGAGTAGTTACTATAGAGTAATTGACTCGACCTTTAAAAGATTTTCGAGAGGTCCAGACCAAAAGATATCTTTTTTTCTATTCCAATTCTTCTCCTTCTTCCTCTCTCGTTCTCTTGTGTCTGAGGTTCGTGCTGTTTGAACTAAGTCGTCTCTTCTCCTCGGCGTGCACCGGGAAGGAGGGTGAGCGGTATCTCCGAACCATTGGCGCAGAGTTCACCTGCACAGGGCGGCAATAAGGTTTCTGGGCAGCGCATCCTCGCGACCACTTGCTACACCGCAACATCTACGATCTGCACTACATCAAGTCTGCACTGCTTCCTGTTCTTCATCAAGCTATACTGTAAGTAGTGTGTACTAATATATTCTATTATAATCATGATATTGAGTATATTTAGAAGTGCAATGTGTAGCCTGATGTTAGTATCGATTTTTGCATCACTTGTTATTTGTGATCTTTGTCTCATAATAAAATATAGAATTAAAATATTGTCCGCATTTCTAACAATCTAGAAACTTTATTGTGGATATTTTTGTGATCTACCAATAGCTGATGCTTCTGATGCTATGAAACATGAGAGGTTTTCTGGTAAGAACTTTCGTAGATGGCAGACAAAGGTCAAGTTTTGGCTCAAGTCTTTGAGGCTGTGATGGGTGATCCATACACAGTATCTAATTACGGATGAACAGACCAGGTGTTTTGACACATATAACAACACAGTCCTTGGATGCATACTAACCATTCTATCCGACTAGCTCTATGATGTGTACATGGACTTCAAGTCCGCCATAGAGTTGTGGGATGCACTCAAGTACAAATATGCCAAAGCTGAGGCTGGTCGGTGGCTCTATATGTGCGAGCAATTCTTCGACTATAGCATGAGCGATACTAAGTCAATAGTTGCATATGCTCATGAGCTACAGTTACTGGTCAGAGAGATTGCACATCTGGGTTGTGTTTTGCCTCCTAAGTTTGTGGCTGCGGGCATTGTTGCAAAACTTTCTGCTTCATGGCGAGGTTTTGCCATTGGCTTAAAACACAAGAGGGAAGAGATATCTATTGAGGATCTCATTGCTACCCTTGCTGTGGAAGAAAAGGCAAGAGCAAAAGATGCACCAAGCACTTCCAGTCAGAACAATCAGATCAATGTAAATGTTATAGAGAAGAGATATGGTAAGAATAACAAAGGCTTTAAACCAAAAAAGACAACTAGCTTTAAGAAGAAAACTGAGAAGAAGGATATGAGGAACATCACCTACTTTGTGTGTGGAAAGTGTGTTGATTAGATTGAGAGTTGAGGTGTTTTCGGGTCGAAGTCGGGTAATCGGAACTCACTGCATGTGTATGGAGCGGAAGTTCGATTAATCGAGAATCTAGGTGTCGAAAAGAGGATCTTCCGATTAACACAGGTTTTGGTTTGGTGAAGAGAATCGGAACTTCCGCACATGGGGTAGCGGAGTGTCCGATAATATCGGTATTGAGATTCCTCTGAGACGAAAATCGGAATAGAATTTTTGAGCGCATGCGGATGTTCCAAGATCGGAAGTTCCGCAGATGGTAAGCACTGAGAACTTCCGATAAATCGACAAGTGCGGATGTTAGAAATCGGAACTTCATTGTGGTAAATCGCGAACTTCGATTGTGTCCGAATCGTGCGAGAGAAGATTATTTTGTGATTTTGATTTTGTATGAGTTTGAGCCTTATTCAATTGTTGATGCTATGATATTGTGCAATGCTATGTGATGTGTTTTTGTTTGTGTTGACTGCAGGGCATCAAGATGGAGTCGTGGCGAGACACGTGGACCGGACTAGGCGCAGGAGGCGTTGAGGTTAGAACGGTCGGGATGTGTCAAGACGGCGTGAATCTTGAAGCGGTTGCGAGTCGTGGACAACAAGGTGTACGGGAGGCTTCCAGAAGGTGCGCAAGGGGCGAAAGGGTCTTTTCGCAAAGCGGCAAAAGTGGAGGCGGTTCCGTTCGGGAGTAGCGGGCTTAATGGGTTGGAGGCCCATTAGCAAAGGCTATAAATAGGGGAGAACCCTAGAGTTAGGGTTAGACTTTTGGAGAGAAAATTAGGGTTAGCTCTAGAAAAGATTTGTTTTGCTTTTGAGAGCTTGTTGAGAGGAGAGTATGATCTGAAATCTTATGTAATCTTTCCTCTGTGTTTCCATCTGTAAACATTTGATATCTATCAATGAAACTCTGAGTTTTGATTACTTGTTTATGTCCTCTTCTTTCTCTCTGTTCTTCTCTTGAATAGCTAGGGTTTTGATGTATCTCTTGATTCGCCTTATGAAATAGCTTGAATCTTCATATCTAGAATCGCTTTGATATTGCTAATCTATTATCAAAGTTTCATAAGTCGAGAATCGAGATTCGTGCCTATTGTGAGTTTTGGTTTTCTTGCCCTTCTTCAAGAAATCCGATTTTGGCTTGTTTGTTAAATCTTTGTTTTGCGATCCATGAGGTCAAGATGTTGTTTAGGATGATGTCCGTGAAACTTGACACGAGAAGAGCATTCAAGATTTAGTATTTGGATTTTAGGGAAAACCTGAGCGCTTTGTTCTTGATCGGGACAATCGGAACTTCCAATTGTCCAGCGGAACTATCAGCAGCGGAACTTCCGCGACCGATCCGGAACTACGGAGTGCGGAACTATCGCGGGTAGAATCGGACCTTCCGATTCTTGTGTAACGATCTGAAGTTTGTTTTCATTCTTTGATTTTGCTTCACTCTTTTAAGAGATCCGAGGGCTTTGTAGATTTGTTATAAATACAGTAAAGGGGAGTTCCTAATTTTTATTGCACCATTCACCCCCCCCTCTGTTGCCATTTCGGTCCTTCAATTGGTATCGAGGCGGTTAGCTCTTCTTGATAGATCTTAACGGTCGGTTGAGCCATGGCAAGCAGACAAGTATTCCACCAAGCCTCCAGTTTTTGATGGTCTGGATTACCCCTTCTGGAAGAGTCGAATGGAAACTTACATCCAGGCTCAGGGGTATGCCATCTGGAGAAAGGTGAAGGTTAGATTTGCTGTTCCTGCCGATGAGAACATCAATGCTGGAAACATGGCCGATGTTGAGGCAAATACTAAGGCAAGGAACATAATCATTCAGGGTTTAAGCAGAAGTGAGTTTGATCGTATTTCTCATTTGATTTACATTTACGACATCGGGTGACCCTCGATGCATACCATGAGGGCACCACCCGATTAAGACGGTTCGACAAGACCGTTCAAGCGTGAATCTGATGAAATTTGAGATGCTTTGGTGAATCTCTTGACGAGTGCTTTTCGGCGTTTTCACAAGATTTTGAGCAACCTCCGAGCGGTCGGTCTTACATACCCGACTCGGATAATGCTCGACGGATGCTTACGCACTTGATCTTCGTGTTTGGGAGATGAAAGTGACTACCATCAAAGATAGCACGGACCTCTCGACCCTGACTCTTGATGCGCTTTACTCGCGTCTCAAGACTCACGAGATTGACATTGTCTCTCGAAGGTCGAAGTCACGATCGATGGCTTTAGTCATCGATCCCACTTCGGATCTTCTTACGAGTCGATCGTGGGTTCTCCTAGCCGCTCTCGTGACATAAGCGATGATCGCTAGAGCGACTTGAGGATGAGCAACTAGCCCTCCTAGCTCTAAGTTTTCCCATGCTTACAAGAGGAGGAGGGATGGTAAAAGAGGAGGTCCTGTGATTTGTTTCGAGTGTGGTGGCCCCAACCACATCCGAGCAAACTGTCCCAAGCTTGGGAAGGGCAAAGGTGACTATGGCGGACCAAGCAAGAACGACTACATCGACAAGAACCGCAACACGAAGCCTTCAAAGACTGATCAAGGCAAGAAGAAGTTCCGCAACTTTGGGAAGGCAAAGAAGGCATTCCATCGCGTCCTCACCGCCTCGACGAACCGGACACCCGCCGAGGTGGAGGGGTGGAGTGACGATGATGGGAAGGACGATCATGATCCCAAGGACGACGGCAACTTCTCCGGCATGTGCTTCATGGCCCTCGGGGGCGAACTGAGCGACAGCGAGCTGTACTCCGACTCCGACGAGGTTAGTCCCACTTACGACCAGCTTAATGATGCTTTTCTTAAGCTTGGTAGATTTCATGCTAAGTCTAGGGCTAAGTGTTCGTGTTGGAGAAGGAAGTAGCTAGACTATCACGGAGCTTACTTTACTTACATCTGCTCCCTCCGTGATGATTGTGACACTTCTTTGTGCTTTGCTTGATGACATGGAAAAACTAAGGACCTTGCATGATAGTGTGTCCTCTGAACTTGACATGATTAAGGTAGAGAACATTAGCCTTCTTGCTGAATTAGAGATGAGTAGGGTAGCACCTCCTTCATCCACTACTATTGAGGCTCTCGCTTGCACCTCATGTGAGGTTAAGGACAATTCGTTTAGAGGTCTTTATACCATGTTACTTGATCTCACTGAAACTTGTGAAAATTGTAATAATCTCAAGATGAACCTAAAGCAGGCGGATCACAAAATTGTTGAATTTCAAGTCTGCGCTACTAGAGCCTATTGTTTCTTGTTTAAAGCGTCCTAAGTTAATCATTGAACTAGAATCAGATCAAGCAGTTTCAAGAGATGATTGATCACAAGAACAAATTGGCTCAAGATGCTTCTAAGGACCTTGTTAGCTCACCATGCAATGATTGTTATAAACTAAAATGTGATTTGGTTGCCTTGGATGAAAAATGTGTGAAGCTAACTAAGGACCTTCTAGAGACACAATCATCTGCTTGTATTGTGTGTCTTTGGGAAGAAGTCTAAGGGTTTGGTAGAGACGCCTAGCAACGTGGAACCAATCATTAGCGATGGGGATCTGTCCCCCAAAGTCTACCGTGGCGTGCACAAGCCAATCTTTCCTCCGTTGTTGGTTCTTCTTCTCTCCCTTACCTTCACATTGTCCCTTCTTCCCCTCTTCTTCTACCTCTCTCTTCTGGAGTGTCAAGATCTTATGAACACTCTCGAGAGATTTGTAGGAGGCAAGAAGAAGCTCAATCTCATTCTAGACAAATCTAAAATTTGCAGATTTAATCGTGGTCTAGGATATGATATCCGGGAGGATATGAGGAAGCATCCACCGTCGTGCTCAAAACCATAGCACGAGGTGTGATCAAAACTAAGCCTGTGGATCGAGAAAGTAAATTTTAAGTCGTGGGTTTTGTTCAAAGGATTTCGACAAAGAAGGTGATTCCACGCAGCCTTGACCTCTCGTAAGGCGAAGTATCATTGCACCTTCATCGTAAAGATGGACATTTAGTTGATCATTGCTTCAGCGCGCCAAGATCGCGTAGAGACCGTGTTGAGTCTCTTAGGCACATTCGTGGTCAGCCCTGATTTTGAGTGCACCTAAGACCAACACGAGGTCTAGATTTGTTCCATCGATGATTTTGGGCGACATCGAGGACTTGGTTTTTCCGAGTTTTCGAAGTTTCGTCCTCATGCTCCCTTTGGTCGTAATCTTCCGCAAATCCGTGGGTAGATCTCGTTTTCCTTTCGAGATAGCTACCATGGCGAGATCAAGATATTCATGGCATTTCGACTCGCTCTTTCATAGCGATCGGATCCAAAGAACAGTGAGATCTTTTGACTTGTTGAGTGACGAGAGCGTAGGGTAGATAGAGGTCGGTCTTGCTTGACTACTTCATCATTCCCGTGTTACTCAAGATTGGGTGCCAAAATCGTTGATTCACCCCCGATCTTGAGACTTTACTCTGCTTGACCTGTGGTCGCCGGTTTGGGAAGGGAAAGGTCCGGATTGTAGACTCGGTTGTTCACGCTATATGGTGGTGAGTCTCGCTGGTTTTCTTCCCTAGCCCGCTCCGTGTGATGAGACGATCACCTTCGAGATGCTTCATTTGGGGCGTCATCTCTAAAGGTACTTGTGAGCATTAATGATTCTTTTATTTTAAAAGATGTTGCCTTAGTAAGTAAGCTGTAGTATAATCGCTTTCGCCTCTCGACTTCTGGATGAGCGGTTTCGAGGTGAGCTTTAAGAAAAACAATTGCAAAATTCTTGATTCTTGGGTAGTCTAGTTTATGGATTTCTCGATATGGGAGGATCTTTCGTGCTGATTTTTCGGATCTTCCGTGATCCTCTCCGATGTTTAATTGCTTCAATCCCGTGATTTGACCTTCTCGCATAGGAGACTTGGTCATATAGGATTTGATCATCGACCGAGTTAAGCGGCCACGATCTCATTCGTGGTTTGCGAAACTCAAAATGGTCAAGGATCTTGTTTGTGCTCCTTGCCGCACACGGCAAAATGGTTCCGCTTCACATCCTCGATTCTGATGACTATGACAGATGCACTGAGGCAATCGCTCCATATGGACACAAGATGGGACCGGCTAGAGTGCGATCGATGGGAGGAAGTGGTACGTACTTGTCGTGGTCGATGACTTCTCGAGGTATTCTTGGGTGTTTTTCTTAGCCTCGAAGGATGAGACGTTTACTCTTTTCGTGGTCTTTTAGTAGGCTTTCGTTGAGCTCCTGGGTGCATTACGAGCAATTCGCGACCGATAATGGCACCGAGTTCAAGAATTCCTACTTTGAGAATTTTGTGGTGAGCAGTGTAGAGCACCGTTCTCGTCTCCATACGTCCCTCAACAAAATGGTGTTGTGGAGAGGAAGAACCGTACCTTGGTCGAGATGGCTGGGACGATGCTTGATGAGTACTCTACACCTAGGAAGTTTTAATGAGGGAATTGCACGCTTGTCATGTTTCTAATGAGTTTTTCTTCGCACTCTTGCATCGCACTTATGAGTTGAGATATGGGCGAAACCCGCGTCTCGCATTTTCGTGTGTTTGGTTGCAAGTGTTTTATTCTCAAGTCCGGGAACCTAGATAAGTTCGAGTCACGATCTTGTGATGGGATCTTTACGGGTTACTCGACTTCTTCTCGTGCCTATAGAGTGCAGGCTGCGAGTCTAGTAAGTTGTTAGAGACTGTGAGGTGACCTTCGATGAGGCCACCAGGGACTAGGCACGATATCTCGAGTTCTTTAGAGCGATGCGAGTCCATCTTTGTGGACGAAGAGGAAGACGGAGATGATGGTTGTATACTGATCCAGCTTTTTCCTCCTCCTCTTGAGGTGCCTTCTTCCACCGCACCTCGAGGAGATCGCCCTTACCTTCGCTTCTTCAAGCTAGTGGCTCTGTCCCTATCTCCTCGCTAATGAGGTAGAGGCCACTTCTTCATCTCACCTGGACCTCCAAGACACATTCAAAAGGACCATCCTCCGAGCGGATCATTGGAGACCTCTTTGAGCGTGTCACACGTTCTAAGGTCTGGTTTGTCTCTTTTCTGTCTCCATTCTCGCCTTGTCGCCTCATTTGAGCCCAAAGACGTTTGTCATGCTCTATCCGACGAGTCTTGGACAAACGCTATGCATGAGGAGTTGGAAAACTTTGAAAGAAACAAGGTCTGGTCTCTTGTTGAGCCCCTCAAGGTCACAATATCATTGGGACCAAATGGGTGTTCAAAAATAAACAAAGTGAAGATGGGTTAGTCATTCAAACAAGGCTAATTTGGTAGCTGTGGGTACTCTCAAGTTGAGGGTCTAGATTTCAAGAGACCTTTGCCCTCAGTAGCTAGACTTGAAGCCATTAGAATCTCGCTTGCCTTTGCGACTTCTAAGGGTTTCAAGCTTTACAGATGGATGTCAAGAGTGCCTTTCTCAATGGCCTTATTGAGGAAGAAGTCTATGTCGACTGACCTCCCGGTTTCGAGAACCCCAAATACCCTAACCATGTCTACAAAGCTTTCCAAAGCTTTGTATGGACTCAAGCAGCTCCTCGAGCTTGGTATGAAAGGCTTAAGTCCTATCTCACGAGCCATGGTTTTGAGATGGGTAAAATTGACAAGACCTTGTTCATCCGCCGCCTAGGCACCGATCTTCCGTCGTCGGATCTATGTGGATGACATTATCTTTGGCGGCTCCTCACGTGCTCGCTTCCCAGTTTTAGATGTCATGAGCTCGGAGTTTGAAATGAGCATGATTGGCGAGTTGAGCTTCTTCCTTGGCTTCCAAATCAAACAGACTCGGGAGGGTACCTTTCTTCATCAAGGCAAATACACTCGAGACCTCCCAAACGCTTCGACATGAATGATGGAAAGCCAAGATCAACCCGATGGCATCTACTGGTGCTCGGATCCGGATGAAGACGGCGAACTCTGTTGACCAAAAGGATTTCGGGAGCATGATTGGCTCTCTCTTGTACCTCACGACCTCGAGACCGGACATACACTTCTCGTGTGTCTTTGTGCTCGGTTTCAGCTTCTCCTCGCGTATCTCACCGTCAAAGGTGAAGCGCATCTTCGGCACCTTCGAGCTACTATTGACTATGGTATCCGGTACTCTTCCTCTTCTTGTCTATCTCTTAGAGCCTTCTCCGATGCGATTTATTGGTCAGAGGATAGATAGGAAGAGCACTTCCGCACTTGCCAATTCATTGGCACTTCTCTCGCCTCCGGTCGCCGAGGAAGCAATCCGGTGTTGCGATCCACTGCAGAGGCCGAGCACGTTGTCGCGACCGATTCTGTTGTAGTCAAGTGCTTTGATGGTCTCGACCTGCAGGATTTCGGGCTATCTATCGATTGCGCCCCACTCTTCTCGTGATAACACGTCTGCGATTTGCATTGCCAAGAACCCGTGCAACATTCTCGGACCAAGCATATTGATATCGATATCACTTTCTTCGAGACCATGTAGAGAAGGGCGACATTGTGCTCCAGGTTGTGGAGTGAACACCGGTTAGCGGATATCTTCACTAAGCCTCCGGATGACTCTCGGTTTGCCACTGCGAGGAGAGCTTGGGGTGGTTTGTCCTTACGGATTGATCTTTGTGAGGGGGAGCGTTGTGCTACTCATGTATTATATTATATTATATTATATTATACGCTTACTCCTTTCGGTTTCATTTCTTTTAATATCTTGGGTCAAGTCCTTCCAAAGATAGGTTAGAGTGTTTCTCTTGCCACATTGCTTTGACTGCTACTTCTTGTCTTGTCCTTCTAGGATGTCGCTTATTAGTGTCTCTTCCTCTCTAAGTAGAGCTTACTCACTTCTTATAGGTTCTAGCAGGGTCGGGCCACCCTTGGGTAGACAGGGGCGATGTTTGCTCCTTAGTGTCCTGTGTAGATCACTAATAGTCCTAGAATCATATGGGGTAGATAAGAGTCCGTCGGCGATAGTTTTCTCTATATCTTTCTATGCTCTAAAGGTGCCTTTTTCTGCTTTACTTATCGATTCTCGTTTTGTTCCTTTGGTTCTGGGGAGTTATTCTTGGCTATTCCATACTCTTAATTTTGTCATAACTCAACCTAAATTAAAAGATGCATCTCATTCTGAAGGGAATCTGGATTTTTTGTGTATTTCATCAAGCATTGCATGATAATCAAATGGAGCCTTGTTTATTATCCCTTATGATCTGCTTTCATTATTTTACATCTTGCCATGATTTATGCTAAAGCGCTAGATCTATCATGACTTTTTATGTGTAGTTTAGTCTTTGCCATACTAAGGTATTTAAAAATGCTAAACTTGAATTAAAATCTTGTCATGATAGCTCTTGAGACTAGTCTCGTTGAAACTATCCTTTTATGATTTTCGCCATGTCAAGTAGGCTGAGTTGAGTCCTGAATCTCTTTTGAACTTTTGAGTAAGCTATGTCAGTTTGTTAAGAAACATGACTTATCTCTAATCACTGGTCTAAAAACTTCAAAAGCAAAAATGATCTCTTTGTGCGAAAAACCGATCTCACCAAATCTTTCTCATGAGACGGCTTGCCATTGCACTAGGCATGAACTCGGGGAGCCTTGGATGACCTAAGATCATCTCCTTAAGTCATTGCTTGGAGTGGTCGATAAGGCTTGGGATCTAGCACATGGCTAAAAAAATTTTGGTTGAAGCTTAGGAGGCGTTGTGGATGGCACCTAGTCCGAGCTTGCTTTCTCGAGATAAAACCATAAAAGACTTGAGAAAAAAGAAAATATGCTAAAATTGCTTATCATCAAAGAGACCAAGTTCTGGATAAAATGAGTCCCTCTTCAACTGGTAGCACTCTAAACTGTTCAGTATGAGTCTTCTTGGTTCAACTTAGATTATTTGACATGGCTTGTATCATCCTTGGATATCTTTAGCTAGATTTCAATCTTGGCTTATTTGACCTGCTAAAGAATTGGATCATTAATCAGATTATGGACTTTCTGTCTTAGCTCTTCTATACATCGATTGTCATGATCTTGATAGCATTCTTCTGTGTTATGGCTTGGTGTAATACTCTAATAGTCATTTTGGATAATCTACATGGCTCCTAATGCTTAAAATGAACATCATATAGTCTTTTCCTCCCTTTTCTACATATTGATGATTTTATTGCCAAAGGGGGAGAATGATTGTGAGAAAAAGCCTTCTAAAGAAAAAGAGTTTTGTGCGAAAATTGCTCTTTCATCTCATCTCAAGTCTTTTTCTTTTTGTCAACTTGGTCTTGAGCTTAATTGCTCTTGTTTAGACCTTGGTTGACTGGAATCTCAAACTCATCTTATGCTTTTTCGGTAATTGTCAATATACTCATCAAGGGGGAGATTGAGAGACCATGTGAGAGGTCCTCCACTCTGAGTGATGAATATTTGACAAGTGTGTTGATTAGATTGAGAGTTGAGGTGTTTCTGGGCTGAGTCAGGGTAATCGGAACTACCGCTGTGTATGGAGCGGAAGTTCCGATTAATCGGAACTACCGGTGTCGAAAAGAGGATCTTCCGATTAACCTGGGTTTTGGTTTCGGCTGAAGAGAATCGGAACTTCCGCACATGGGGTAGCGGAGTGTCCGATAATACTGGTATTGAGATTCCTCTGAGACGAAAATCGGAATAGAATTTTTGAGCGTGCGGATGTTCGAAGATCGGAAGTTCGCAGTGGTAAGCACGGAACTTCCGATATCCGACAGTGCGGATGTTCGGAATCGAACTTCCGTGGTAAGTCGCGAACTTCCGATTGTGTCCAGAACTGTGCAGAGAAGATTATTTTGTGATTTTGATTTTGTATGAGTTTGAGCCTTATTCAATTGTTGATGCTATGATATTGTGCAATGCTATGTGATGTGTTTTTGTCTGTGTTGACTGCAGGGCATCAAGATGGAGTCGTGGCGAGACACGTGGACCGGACTAGGCGCAGGAGGCGTTGAGGTCGAACGGTCGGGATGTGTCAAGACGGCGTGAATCTTGAAGCGGTTGCAGTCGTGGACAACAAGGTGTACGGAGGCTTCGGAAGGTGCGCAAAGGCGAAAGGGTCTTTTCGCAAAGCGGCAAAAGTGGAGGCGGTTCCGTTCGGGAGTAGCGGGCTTAATGGGTTGGAGGCCCATTAGCAAAGGCTATAAATAGGGAGAACCCGGAGTTAGGGTTAGACTTTTGGAGAGAAAATTAGGGTTAGCTCTAGAAAAGATTTGTTTTGCTTTTGAGAGCTTGTTGAGAGGAGAGTATGATCTGAAATCTTATGTAATCTTTCCTCTGTGTTTCCATCTGTAAACATTTGATATCTATCAATGAAACTCTGAGTTTTGATTACTTGTTTATGTCCTCTTCTTTCTCTCTGTTCTTCTCTTGAATAGCTAGGGTTTTGATGTATCTCTTGATTCGTCTTATGAAATAGCTTGAATCTTCATATCTAGAATCGTTTTGATATTGCTAATCTATTATCAAAGTTTCATAAGCTGAGAATCTGATATTCGTGCCTATTGTGAGTTTTGGTTTTTCTTGCCCCTTCTTCAAGAAATCCGATTTTGGCTTGTTTGTTAAATCTTTGTTTGCGATCCATGAGGTCAAGATGTTGTTTAGGATGATGTCCTGTGAAACTTGACCTGAGAAGAGCATTCAAGATTTAGTATTTCGGATTTTTGGGAAAAACCCGAGCGCACTGTTCTTCGGTCAGGACAATCGGAACTTCCAATTGTCCACGGCGGAACTATCATGAGCGGAACTTCCGACCGATCCCTGAACTACCGGTGCGAACTCACGGGTAGAATCGGACCTTCCGATTCTTGTGTAACGATACCAAGTTTGTTTTCATTCTTTGATTTTGCTTCACTCTTTTTAAGAGATCCAGAGGGCTTTGTAGATTTGTTATAAATACAGTAAAGGGGAGTTCCTAATTTTTATTGCACCATTCACCCCCCCTCTGTTGCCATTTCGGTCCTTCAGGAAAAACGGTCATATGACAAAAGACTGTCATTTCCTCAAGAGCAAGGATGGTGTACAACCAAAGAAAAAGGTTGTCAACGTGATCATAAGCGAGGCCTCAACGGGAGGGTATGGTAATCCACCTGTTGTATTTTCAGTATGTCAATCCAGTGATTGGTGGATTGATACTAGAGCTAATGTTCACGTATGTTCTAATATTTCTTTATTTTCTTCTTATCAGGCAGCCGGGGCTTCCTCCGTCCTAATGGGTAACGAGTCGCATGCTTCTATTCTTGGTGTTGGCACGGTGGATCTGAGGCTTGCTTCAGGGAAGATTGTCCACTTGAAGAATGTGCAGCATGCGCCAACCATAAACAAGAACCTTGTTAGTGGTTCTTTCCTATGCATGGATGGGTATAAGGTAGTATTTGAGTCAAATAAAATTGTATTGTCTAAATTTGGTAACTTTATTGGTAAAGGCTATGAGAGCGGAGGCTTGTTTCGCATGAGTATTTTAGAGTATAATCTGAATGTTGCAAATGATTTGGATAAATGTGAGGTCAATATATGGCATTCTCATTTTTGTCATATTGGTTTTGATAGTATTGCTAGAATGTCCAGATTAGATTTAATTCTAAAATATGAAATTGTTAAAGGATCAAAGTGTCAAACTTGTGTGCAAGCAAAACAACCTCGAAAACCCTTTAAGGGGTTACAGGAGGAAAAACTTGGCACCTTTAGATCTTGTCCATTCCGACTTGTGTGAGATGAATGGATTGTTGATCAAAGGAGGTAAAAGGTATTTTCTAACTCTTATTGATGATGCATCACGATATTGTTATGTGTATCTACTGAAAACAAAAGATAAAACTTTAAATTACTTTAAAATTTATAAGGCCGAGGTTGAGAACCAACTAGAAAAGAAAATAAAAGACTAAGGTCTGATCATGGAGGAGAGTATATCTATCATGAATTCTCCTAATTCTATGCTGAACATAGAATAAACCATGAAGTTAAACCACCATACTCACTTCAATCAAACGGGGTGGCTGAGAGGAAAAACCGGATACTAACAGACTTGATGAATGCTATGTTAGAGAGTGCTAGTATGCCTAAGTTATTATGGGGGGAAGCTATTTTGACAGCAACTTTGTTATAAACAGAGCAATCACTAAAAGTTGTGATATTACTCCGTATGAGGGATGGAAGGGGAGAAAACCCAATGTTAATTTTCTGCGAACTTAGAGGTGTTTAGCAAAAGTCAATATATCATTGCAGAAAAAGAGAAAGTTTGGACCTAAAACAATCGATTGCGTCTTACTAGGACATGCTCATAATAGAATGACCTATAGATTCTTAGTAGTAAAATTAGAAACTCCTGAGATTATTTTTAACACAATAATGGAGTCCAGAGATGCTTCATTTTTGAGGATATTTATCCTATGAGAACTGAATGGAGTACTTCTCAAACTAAGGATAATCAAACTGTGAATAATAGTAATTTTGAACCTACCACCATCGCTGAACCAATGAGTGTTATACCACCAGTTTGTGTTTTTCCTGAGGAAGATAACAATTTAGTCGAAAACCTCTTTGCAGGAGCAAACGACAAAGGGTTGAGAAAATCTTTGGTAAGGACTTTATTGTATATCTCATGGATGGTGTGCCAAACACATCACTCTTTTATAGGCTTATGCATTACCTGATGCTGAGTATTGGAAAGAGGCAGCCCACAGCGAGATGGATACAAGTTGATCTTTAAAAAGAAAATGAGGCCTGATGGTACGATTGATAAGTATAAGGCAAGACTTGTGGCTAAAGGTTATACCCAGAATGAAGGTGATGATTATTTTGATACTTACTCTCCTGTTTCCAGATTGACCACCATTCGTGTGCTTATTGCATTAGCTTCTTCCCATAGTTTACAACTTTCCTTAATGGAGAGTTGGAGGAAGAAATCTATGTAACACCCTGACCCAAAATCGGCTCAATGCTCAACCGGGCGGACCTACCACACATAGCACCTCACTTACACTTTTCGTCCTCGCTTCATGTAAAAGGGTTAACCGAGGTGCTAGCTTGGATCCAACAGCATTATATTACAAAAGAAGCAATGGGACTAATCCCACCACACAACTCCTCAGGCCACATGGGCTACGCCACGAGATGGTACTATTGATAACCAGTATAAGATCAAGACCTTCCCAGAACACTGCTATTCGAAGCCAAGATGCCACCTAAGGATACAACATATGAACAAATTACTAATAAGATTCAATATGCAAAGCTAATAATCAAGAAACTAATCATGGAACGACATGACATATATCAAGGAATATGAAAGTTGAAACCATTAATGAAAATTATTGAGTAATGTTCTGTGTGCAACGTGTTGGTCTACTCCCTTCCCAAAATCATCAACATCGTGGTGGATCACCTAAATAACATTAAAAGCAAGAGTGAGGCAAGTACCATATTAGAATAATCAATCAAATAGTGGATAAATCAAATCAATTGAATTATGAACAAATCTTGCACCACATACATGATTGAATGGAATGAATACATGAATGGATGGAATGAAAGAATGCATCAAGGAATGGACTAATAACGACTTATACCCAGATAGCGAGTGTAACACCGTCGGTATTCACTTAAAGTTACCGTATGAAGATACTTCCGAATTGATGGGTTTTCAAATGCCCATCTTGGAATTGATGGGTCTTTCAAATGCCCATCTTTGGAATTGATGGGTCTTTCAAAATTCCACTCCGTGGACGGAAATTAAAACATGTATGAATGGAATGAAGCAAGTAATATGAATGTCATCATCTTTTCTCAATTATCAATTTGAAACATATCAACATCATGAACAAGTGCAAGAACATACACGATACATCACATTATCATGCATTCAATTGAAATCACCACAAGTTAATATGCGACTTGCTCAGATCGAATATGAATGTTGAGTAACCGTTGATTGAAAACATGAATCATAGAAACATTAGCATGAACACAAACACATCATTCATCAATGTAAAGGATTCAATGTACCATTCAATGAAGGTGTTCCCACACGCGATGCCTCACCGCCTACACAAGTGTTTCAAATAAGAACAACGTGGCAATACATTGCTACCGTGCTTCAATATTCGAATTGAAAATAAACCATAGATTTCATTTCTTCCGATCAGCGGCGAGAAAAACATATTTAATTATCTGGAATTTGAAATGACAAACCAGTGTCCAATGAATCTTAAATGGAAACTCTAGTTGGCGGGTTCTGATTGAAGACAAAAACTTTCCTTAATGGACTTAACTTTTAAGATCCAATGGAGGTGATCTTTATCAAGGAAGGGCTACAATAACCTAAATCTACATGGACCGCAAAACTGCATGAGTAGATGGTTTTATGATCTCGGTTCAAAAGAAAGCTAAAGAAACTAGGACGAAAAAGAAAGTAATTCATAATGGCATGCAAATTAATTAAATCTCCTAAACCATTATATGGTCTAAAGCAGGAGGAAGCACCTAAACAATGGCGAAAGACGCTGAAATTTGATAAAACTTTAACATCTACATGGAGCAACCAGATGGATTTTTAAGGCATGCAAATTAATTAAATTCTTGTATGATCTAAAGCAAGCACCTAAACAATGGCACGAGAAATTTGATAAAACTTTACCATCTGCTGATTTTTCTGTAAATGAGGCAGATAAGTGTATGTATTATCATTATGGTGGGGGTCAAGTAGTGATTTTGTGTTTGTATGTTGATGACATACTTTTATTTGGGACAAACATTGCTGTTATTGATGAGGTTAAATCTTTCTTATTTAGATGTTTTGATAGGAAAGACCTAGGAGAAGTAGATGTTATTCTGAATATTAAATTGATCAGAGCCGGTTTGGTTTCGAGAACTACAAGATTTCCCCAACTCCTTATGATGCTAGTGTTAAGCTTAGAAAAAAAGGGATTAGACAAAGATCAATTGAGATATTCACAAATTATTGGGTCTCTTATGTATCTATCTGGTTCCACAAGACCTGACATATCATTTGTTGTGAGCAAATTAAGTCGTTTTACTTCTAACCTAGGAGATGATCACTAGGAGGCACATGAGAGAGTGTTGTGCTACTTGAGAGGCACAACCTTATATGGAATTCACTATATTGGGTATCCATCTGTATTA
The DNA here is from genome assembly GCA_036346395.1 of Hsuehochloa calcarea. Classification (NCBI taxonomy): domain Eukaryota; kingdom Viridiplantae; phylum Streptophyta; class Magnoliopsida; order Poales; family Poaceae; genus Hsuehochloa; species Hsuehochloa calcarea. Next base: position 28,273,913 of record CM070601.1, on the reverse strand, counting down.
GAAGGATATAGTGATTCAAACTGGATCTCTGATGCAGATGAGATCAAGGCTACAAATGGGTATGTGTTTACACTTGCAGGTGCTGCAGTTTAATGGAGGTCTTATAAATAGACCATATTGACGAGGTCAACCATGGAAGCAGAACTTGTAGCACTAGACACAGCTACTGTTGAGGCTGAATGCCTTAGAGAGCTTCTATTGGACTTACCACTAGTTGAGAAACCAATACCAACAATCCTAATGTACTGTGATAATCAAATATTGTTGATTAAGGTTACAAGTACTAAGGATAACATGATGTCCTCTAGATATGTGAAGCGTAGGCTTAAATCTATCAAAAAACTGAGGAACTCTAGAGTAATTATTGTGAATTATATACGAACTGAGAAAAATATGGCAGACCCTTTCACAAAAGGGCTAGCACGGAAGGCGATTTCCTTTGCGTCTATGGACATGGGAATGAGGCCCATTGGAGTTACAACTCAACAGTAACTCATACATTTTTGTTCGGAGATCTCGTGACTTAGGCAATGGGAAAAACAAGTTGATGTTTGAACAAGAGAGTACATTTTAATAAAAAAAAATATGTACCTGTGTCCTGATAGACAAAGTACTCTCAACTGTATGGAAGAGGATGACTTAAAGCCTTAATGTATTCTAGTGTCTAATGAGGAAAAAAGGTATTAGCATACAGGATACCTAGAATGAATACTTGAGCTTAACTATTTGAATAGGGCTTTAGAAAGCTAACTAAGGTCAAATAAAGCTCAGCTTGGTTCTTTGACACTTAGTACTTGATATTTCAAGTGAGAATAGGGTCCATTTCTTTGAGAAGATGAACCTTGTTATGCTATGCAAGTTCAACCTGCGGATAATCGGTGTTGGTGTATTAGAGCATGACCTAGAGATGAGAAGCAGAGTGGATTCGGGTGAGCTTGGAATTACTCCTGTGTGTGTATGGTATTGATCAGATTCTCGAGTCAATCTAGGACTTGATATTTCAAGTGAAATCTAATCAATTAAGCCAAAATGATGGCAATAATGTAATGAATTCAAGGTATAGATTCCATTCATTAGTTGCTATTGAGAAGATAAATCTCGGGTGTTATTCTAGGTGCAAGTTCAACGAGTGGTCGATAAGGACTTACGATCGTGACATAGTCGTAATAAGACTTACGACTATGGGGTGATTGTAGGAGAACTTACAATCAAGGACGAATATAAGAGGTACTTCGGGACTATATTATTTACAATTCTGATAAAAGATAAAATGAGGATTATTAGATCCTCGTCAACTAGTATATTAACAATTCTTCAGCACAATAGTCTTTATCTTCCTCTTTGCTGCTTGCCTTAGAATTGGCGTGGGATTGTTAGAATTGGGCCCTTATTTGTAAAGACTCATTCATTACTAAATTCCAAAGTATGCATGGTTTAGTTTCATACTGACTATGGGAGAGCAATTTATAAGGTGGAGTCATTGTCACCCTTTGGTACATGCGATACATGTCATGTGGTGACATGAGGAGGACTATAGCTAAAGTCACACATACGCACGTGCGCGTGTTTATTCCCGTGGCAATCGCGTGACTTGTGACTTGCGACTTGCGACTTGCGACGCACAACCGTGAACGTGTCGTGAACCAAGTCTACTTTTCTTTTGCTTATTGTGAATTTCTCTCTCTCTCTCTCTCAAAATAAGTGCCTCATATGACAAGTGAGAGTTTTCCTTATATCTCCTCTTAGATCTCTTGGGGATATACTCTTGGACCTCCTTTGGAGATTTCTCTTGGACCTCCAGGAGATCCTCTTGGAGTGTGGATATCTTATTGGACCTCCCTTGGAATGTGGAGATCCTCTTGGACGTCCAAGAGATCTTTTATACCTCACTGCAAGAGAGTGTGGTCGGAACACGGTGGTATCCTTGGACCTCTTGGGAGATCTTTTGGACTTCCCTTGGATCACTCCAAGAGGGTGTGGTCGAAACACTGTGGTCCCATTGGACCTTTTCGGGAGATACTCGTGGACCTCCCTTGGAGATTTCTCTTCGACCTCTTCGGGAGATCCTCTTAGACCTCGCTTGGAGAATGTGGTCAAATCTGTAAACTAGTGGTCAAAGATGACGCTTGCTCAGGGGCTTTCTCGACCACTTTCTCCCCAGGAATTCCAACCTGAGGGAAGTCCCGGTTGAGGACTTCTTCGACCACTTGATCTTCCGGTATATTCTGGTCGGAAACGACCAGAACACCAGAAGATCTACACAAAATGAAGAGAGAAAATTCAGGAGTTCAAGATCACTAAAGACATATAAGGTATGCACTCATATGACTACTTCATTTGTACATACCTAGTCAATTTTTTGGTCTTGAACTTGAAGCATGCCGGTTTAAAATCCGTAGCGCTCGCCTTCCTCTTCTTTTCAATCGATTTTGCCAGTTCTAAACTGGTAGGGTTGGTTGTACCCTTTACACTCTCCGACAGGGGATCGGAAGTAATATTCTCGACCAGCTGGTCGAAGATAACATTCCTGATCGTTGGATCGGAGGGTGTAGATTCGCCAGTCTCCAAAACAGTTGCTTCAACAGCAACTTACAAGTCTTGAGTGACTGCATAGGACTCAACGATTATCGCCTAGATTAACAAGCAAAGCTAGCCAGGTGATGAACGTGCTTCATCTAATAATAATATTTATGTTCGGTTACCTACCTCTGCACAGTCACTATCTGTGGATATCGTGGGGATATGTGCATGATCTTAGAGTGATTAGTCAATTGGCAATAGCGTTGTTGGTTTGACGAATCTCGTGTTTTCGGAAAACTTCGGTCTTTGTCGGGTCATTGGCGGTCGGGCCAAGCCGCCATCATATTAGCCGTGTGGCAAATCGAGCCGGCAATGCTTGCGTCCGACCGCCACGATTTATGATGGAGTTTGGGGCTAGGCCAAAAATAGGTTGTGTAGGCATGAGAGGGGAGTCCTGGATGTGGTCACATAATTTTTGGAGCTCCCAGTCAAAAGTTCTATTCATTTGAAAATTCCAGAAGGGTTGCGGATTTTCAAGTTGAATTTTGGCTAAGTCTTTTGGGTCGGTCCGACCGCCGTTATGGAATCGGTCCGACCGCTGGGAAATCGGTCCGACCAGCTTGGTAGGGCGGTCGACCGGCTTCCACTTGGATTTCGCCATTTTGGCATTGTTGTGTTTGATGATATCTATTGTATGAATTTCAATGCTTTATTGTTGCATATTGCATTGTTGAGCTAACGTGGGTCAAGTTGTGAAGAACTTGTTCCTGGAGACGACTTCTTTGTCTATTGCTGTGCAGGTGGCTTGCAGGTCAACGACGTCAACGGTGAGGTGGATCGGGACTAAGCTTAGAGAGATGAGGTCCAGAACGATCATGGATGCCGGGTGAGGTCGTGTGACTCCAGCATGGTGCAGAATGGACAAGATGGATCGAGCAGGCGATTCGTTGCGGTGGTTGGATCAAGCGGCGCGGGGTCGGTGCAAGTGCCTTGGAGGTTCCGATGGGATTCGGACAGGAGAGACTTGCCGACATGATGAGAGCCGCTGATCAACCTACACGTGGTGAAGCAGGCGATTGCTTCAACATATTTGTGTGTGTGTGGGTCCCATTTGTATTGGGCCTTAATGGGAGCCCATGAGAGAAACCCTAGCCTCTCCTATAAATAGAAAGGGGGAGATGGAAACCCCCCCAAGCCCTCAAGCACTTAAGCTCTCATTTGCAAAAACCTTTTCTAGGGTTAGGGTTTGGAGACGAGAGGAGAGGAAATTTGTGTGTGTTCTTGGATTGAGCTCTTGTCCTCCTTGAGGGAGTGGCTTTGTAAACAACATCTTGAATCAATCAATCTATTGATGTTTGCTCAAGGGTGAAGTTTCATTTGCCTTCTTCTCTCTTTTGATGATTTTATTGCTTTCTTGATCCGGGTGTTTATGCTTGGTCTCTTGACCGATTTTACCTTGCTATGATGTGTGGGAATACTCCTAGAATCATCTAGATCATCAATCCCCCACAAGCAAGTTTTGGATCAAGATTTTTATATTTCTAGATTTTGGAATACTTCTTTGGTAAAACCTTAAGAGATCGATTCTTTGAAGTGGATCTGGATGATCGTCACTAGAAATAGGTCTGAGACATCCTTAGGGAGGTGTGCTTCAAATTTGGTCAAGTTTCATTGGTTGAATCAAAAGTTGGACCAATTTTTGTTTTGGATTTGAGCATTGTGTGTTGCCTCTGGAGTAAATCGGTCTGACCGATTTTACACCGCTGGTCCGACCGCTCGACAATCAGACCGCCAATTGAGGCCGGTCCGACCGCAAGGCAGTCAGACTGCCAGCAGCACACCGGTCCGACCGCCCAGTGAGATCAATTCTCTATATTTGTGTATTATGGTTAAGGGGGTAATTGAATTCAGCACAAGGCTTCCTCTGTGCATTTACTGATCTTCTTAGCTAAAGGAGAAAAGTGCGTGTTGAATTTGATTAAGGCGAAAAATCGAGAAAGCGCCTATTCACCACCCTCTAGTCGCCTTTACGGTCCTACACTATCTCTATTGATTGCATGACTGGTCGGATCGCCAATTGGCTCACATGTTTCAGTGGCTCTTCAATCCTAAGTCCGACCGACTGCATGTCAAAGAGGATTTTGGGTAAAAACCGATTGGAAAATATTAAAAAGATGAAAATAATTGATATACTCACCCGAAGTCTCTCGGCCCTTTCTTCTGCGGTAACGACCGCTAGGATCAGAGGGAAGCTAGCCTTCTCGCTAGGTTCTCCGGCGCAAATCATCTTGATTCAACGATGATCTCGTCACGGGATAAGGCTGTAATAAACGAGAGATCTTAGGGATGTGAAAGTAATCAGTTAGTAAAACAAACTGGTCGGAATCCATTTGAGATTACCCTCTCTAGAGTCCTTGGTCGCATCGTCACGATCAATGTACTTGAGCATCACATGAGCTCTGGCCTTCAAGGGACTAATCCGACGCATGAAAAAGTCCATCGCCACATGCCAGGAGGTTAAACCCCTGACATTAAGGAGACGGATGGCTTCAACCCATCTCCCTACTTTTCCCTCCTTTTCCGAGGAGGAGCGCCATCGCGGATTTTCGACCGCCTTTCCACCACTATAGTAAAGATCGTGTTGCTGTGTGATCTTCATGTAAAACCAGCTTTTCTTCCATGACGACCACGAAAATTTTGAGTACATAGGAATGTACTCATCAGCTTTTCCGTCGTGGAGGCGCAAGGTGCACTCTCCGAGTGTACCGGTCGTCTTCTTCGTATTCGCCATTCTGTAATAGTACTTGAGGAGATCAATGGTTGCGAGAGTCCCCAAGTACGCTTCGTAGAGGTAGACGAAGATACTAAGGTTGGTGATAGCATTTGGGGCCAGATTAACCAGTTCCACTCCATAATACTCCAAAACTTGGGAGAAGGAGTGAACTGGGAGCCTAAAATCGCATTCGATGTATGCGAAGAAAACTGGAATTTCTCCGTCTTCACCGCTTGGAGAATGTTCCCCGATAGCTGATCTCCAAGAAATCAGATTCCTATCGGGTTGCAACCCAATTCTCTCCAGACTTTCTAACTTCTTCTCACTTAGATCAGAAACAGGCCAGTTGGTGATGAGATCCGACATGGCGATTTCTTTTTGGATGAGGAAGACAAAAGTGGTCGGAGGCGATTCCTCCTCTTGGAAGATAAAGCAGAAAATAGAAGGCGTAAAAACCCTAACACCTAGTGCGAAGGGGTTTTTATAACCGCAATACTGTAACCGCATCTGGGAGAAGTCCAACGAACAAAAAACTTTTTGACCAACGGACAGAAAAGCTTCTCAAGTCCCAAAGTAGTTTCTCAACTTTAAAATGAATACAGACCACTTCGAATGTCATGACATTTAATGGAGGGGTATTCCGATACGATTTCATCGGAAGAAAGTGTTTTCACACGACCCATTCATTTAAAGTTCGGAGGCTAGCTGACGAGGATTAAAACCTCTATGTATTACTTTAATACATAAAGAGAGACCATATGTCTTCGTGGTCGTAACCCTAGGGCTAACGACCTCACTGGTCGTGAGGATTCCAGAGGTTACATAATGAATACCCTAGTCGGACAAGGTCCCGTACCTAGTCCCCGACCAGTTGACTGCTCGTAAGGCTATGAACTGGTATCATTTGGATCAGAATCCAGGTATATTCTTACCGTATGATGAATGGAACACGTGATTTATATTCCATACCATGCGACGTTACATAATTCTAAGACACTAAACTACGATTGAATGTCTCACCGATATATAACCGCACAGCAGTTGATACCCTATCAAGTGGCACCTCTCTCCGACCAGACGTGTCGTTTCCCAACATGCGTCTTTCCCAGGATAACTGTCATCGCTTCATCAACTATTTAAGGAGGACCACGGAAGATGGAGGGAGAAGGGGGATCGAAGGCAATTGAGAAGATTAGCAGTCGGTTTGATTACAACACTATAGTAAGCATTGCGCTCCAATGTAACTAGGATTAGCTTTTGTTTGATCACAGACATTCCTTGTAATAGCCCGTTCATAGCAATAAAAAGTGACATCATTCTATTCCAAGAGATACGAATCATTTTCCTTTGTTTTATTTTATATTTATAAGATCGGCGATTTGATCGTCGACAGATATAGAAATATAAGTAAAGGTATAATATGACTAGCCGCGTAATTGTGTGGGCCACTCGACCAGCTTCTCTAATTTCGCTCCTTTTACATTGTTGGTGCTCTAATTTCCCATGCGCTAAAGTTACATCTGTTGTTTTGCGCAGACCTACGGATAGTCAAAATAAAATGTAAAAAATATCATGGTTTATAGAAAGGACATTAAATTTAAACCACATTTATGTCTCAAGCAAAAAAAAGGTATCTTTGGAACATGGGGAATTTCATCTCATTCTGTAAAAATTAAATTGTTTTCTGTGAAATTTCTTCGTACATTTCAGGAGGGAGCATCATCATACAATTAGGAGGGAGCAGGCAACAAGCCACACCTGTCCTGACCGTGCGATGACAGACAAAGGAAACATGGAAAGTTCTGTACAGTCTGTTTTAATTCTAGTCGTCAAACCTAAGAATCATACTCGTTGGGTGCTCTAGTGCATTTGATTGATGTACAAGGTACTCCATCATTCACTTGTGCATGTGCCCTGATCGTCTCAGGAACAAAGGAAAAGGATTAACAAAAGATACAAGAAAGCTCAAAAGGGTAAACAAAAGATAAAAGAAAGAGAAACCTCTCTCAAATGATTATCAACAACAGATCAATTTTTAAAAAATTAAATCATCAAGGGTGGGTTTGGGGGTGGCTCAGGTTGTTAGGAATCGCTAATCATGCTTGTGGTTGCATTAACAAACTGTGTCGAATTGCCAGCGTGTTAGATTCTGCTTGCATGTTTGCCTCCCAATTTAGATTAAGAATGATACACGCAAGCTACCGCCCATGAATGCCCCCATCGAATGGCACAGCTGCTTAATGCTAGTGGTACTGTGTGTACCGTAGGCACTAAACTGTCAAGGATATTAAAAGGACTCTAAGGCCACATATATATTTGCACTTTGGTCCGTACAAAAGAAGGAGCTTTAAATATTTGCACCTCAGGTTTTGTTCAATGACAATTAGTATGGCACCGGCAGCTTGCAAGCAATTAACAAAACGTGCAGGGGCCACCGCATCTAAGCGGTGAGCAAGAAAAACAATTGCTCTGCTACTATAGGGTTTCACTGTCCACGCATCAATCTCAAAGCACGTGGGTCGTTGAATTTTGGTATGAATTATTCAGAGTTCACGAAGAATTCTCGTGTTCCAAACAGAACCTAAGTACAAGCACGCGGATAATAACCTAACCGGTGTTCCAAACAGAACCTAAGTACAAGCACGCGGATAATAACCTAACCGATGCGTACAAATGCGCAAACATGTATATTTGGCATGAATAGGATTCGATAGCCTGCGTGATCCCAAGCTTGGTTTAATTGTCATGTAGCTGGTTCCTTCTTCTAGCCACCCGTGCATGCATGACCTCTCCTTTGAATTAGAAAATGCAGTTGGTAGCCTGTATTTTGTCTCTCCTTAGAGCAGAGATACCTACCTACTAACTAATAATCAAATTTTCTGTAATCTAGTCTCAACTACTGGCATGAGTAGTACCAAAACCACAAATCAGATTGCAAGTTTAGAACCAAACTAGAGGTGCTCAAGTATCCTAACAGACTGTTAGCTCCCCCCTCCTTACTGTAGCAACCTCACCTCCCACCTCAAAATCCACCTCATGGCCCCCCTCCCCACCATCGGCTCGCCGCTAGTGAGGGGCAGGGGGACCCTCTCTAGCTCAATAGCTGTAAATTAAGCTTCCTAGTTTGGTTTAGGCGCTATGAAAGTAGTATTTGTAGGCTCGATGTCAGTTCCACTTGGGTTTCCTAGCAGTCATCATCAATGTGCCACTCCTACAACATGTCTGGTGGTCGCCGTCGGCACAGGTGAGCCCTGTTTTGCTGATATGGTTTCCCCTCCCATTTATTGCAACCCCAATGCTTCGCCATCGAGTTCAAGGTGCAGCCCACAAATCCTCCTCGCTGCGTGAGAAAACAAGCTAAGTTCTTTGGTGTTTCGGTGTCGCCGGTTGCTACTGACAAGCTGGAGTCTCCAACCCTCAACTCATCATCACCACTTGTCGCTGCCGAATTCCGATGAACTTGTCATCCTTCAACCTCCAGATGCTCCTCATGGTGGAGCCAAGGAGGCCCAAATCAACTTCACGTCGTCGTTGATCGCCGATGTTCGAGTCGCTGTCGCCAGATCTGGAGTCCACGACATGGAAGATGAAGGTTACTGTCGCATGCTCAGCTATCCCCTCCATCTGGTGTTGCGTTCATGGTGATCTCAATGTTTCAAGGACATTGTTATAATGTTAATCTTTCAAAGGGTCCAAAATGTAAAAGTTAGGGGTTTATGTACTACCAAACTTTTGTTTTATCAATGGAGCCCGGCTGACTAAGGGGCTTCTCCTGTTTACAAAAAGGGTGCATATCTACTGTTTATTAATAAGTAATTTAGTACGCTAAGCATTGACTCTATTTGTTATGACTTATGAGTCGCATATTTGGTAACTGTGAGTTAATATATTTGCACCAAGGTTATTAAGTCGTAAAGTCGAGTCGAGTTGTAAGGGGACTTGTTGACTTGGCCGACTAGTCGACCGACTAGTCGCCAGACTAGGACGTATATAAACAGTGCATGTAATGTACTAAGTTGTAACAACAATTATACACATATACATATTGTACATCATGAAATAAAGAGAAGAATAACACAAGCATGATGATGAGTTGATGACTTACTTATTTTATCCTAACATATATTTCTTGATGTCTTTATTTGAAATTGAGAAGCAACACCCTGAAGTTGAAGAGAAAAAATCAGCAAATTGTAATGAACAATATATTGATAATATGATATAGCATGTAAATAACACAAGTATATGACAGCAGGTAAAAAAATAACATAACACGAGTTACATCACAACATAATGAACTAAGTTCTGAAATCTGAATAGGAGTTACAACAATTAAGCATAAGTTCATAACTTAATAGGAAACAAATTCCGAATCAGAAACAACAAAAATTGATAGCTAGGACATTCATGATTCAAATCAGCCATCCAAGTCATCTTCCAACTTAAACCTGCCCTCTTCATGAATTGTTCCACCCGCATGAGGAGTAGATGGTGGAGTCTCGTCATCATCCAATTCTTCATCATCAACCACAAAAGTATCATTCTCATCATCAACTCCACTGTCGTGCTCCACCTCATCAACATTACAAGCAATCCTCGACTTTGAACGTCGAGCATAAGTGATATCAGGGCCTATGGGCCGACCACTAGACTTGCTAGCATCACCATGAGCTCTCCTAGGAAGATTGCGACCTCTTTGAGTGCACGATGCACCAATGGCTTCATCAACATGAGCCCAAGTTAGACGATCACCGTCATCAGTACTGCCTTGATGAACCGGTTCAGCATTGATGTCGACCCATTCATTATCCCATTGAATTCTTCTAGGATCAACAGGTTAGATTTCTTTCCTTTAGAGCCTTCTTCACGCAACTTTTGAAACCTACTTGCCATTTTCTGGTTGTATGAAATATACTCTTACTTATTCAATCTCTTGTCCTATAAATGGTTTCTCATTTTGGTATGGATTTACAATCAAAAAATAGAAGAAGCATGTCAAAGGTGGCTGCGATGAACATAGATGCTTTGAATTGACTAGTAAAGTAGTTATGCTAGTTACTTACAAATGAAAATGTAATACAATTGCGCTCGCATCTGGACGCTGAACAACAAAGACTAATGATTCGCTTTGCTAAACATTGGAGCTCATAAGCAAGGCCAGCATATGCACCCTACCAAAGAACTACAAAAGATAATGCAATTCAAAGTTCAAAGATAAAGAGCCTAGTAGGGAGAAATTAAGAAATCATTATAGTACTTCAACTTACGAGAACTCTTTTTGTCTCGGTCTTTGATCGCCATTTTCTTTGTGAAGCAATCACCTTCAGTTCTCTCATAATCACCAGCTTGCCAGCTTATCTTGCTGTGTTTATCATCATAGGTCTCCATCTTCCATAGCACAATATTGAACATCGACCGTAGCCTTGTAGCAAGTCTTTTATTGGTTTCTTTAATGCCAAAAAAACTTATTTGGATTCAAGAACAATGCTGCCCCATATAACTTTTGCTCTATTTGGTTGTCCCACCACAGCTACAGCCACTTGTTGGTTGTCAATGTCTACCATGGTACCTACAGATGGTGAAATGGAAATGTCAAATTGTGATATACTACTACTAGTACTAGTACTACTGTTACTAGCCTATTACTATTGCTATTCACAACTACTACTAGTACTACTGCTACTAGCCTACTACTAGTAGTAGTAATCATGCTACTACTATAGCTATTCACTACTGTTGTTGCTATGTAATACTGCTACTACTATTGCTGCTATTACTAGTACTACTACTAAAACAAAGCAAGCGCAAGCAGGCAGAGTGCAGTGCAAGCAGAGGGCCAGAGGCAGAGCACAACGTAAGGAGCAAAGGAAGGAGAGGGGAAGGAGAGGAAAGGAGAATGGAGAGGAGGAGGGAGTGTTCATGATGGCTCGGGTCGACGGCGAGTAGGCAACTGGGGAGGGCCAAGGAGGAGGTGGTGGCGGGCGGTGTCGTGCGGTCGTGGAAGGGCTGAAGGGGGCCGGCGACTACTGGGGAGGTCTGACGAGGAGGCGGCTGTGTCGTGGACGAGGTCGACGGCGACTAGGGAGGGCCAAGGAGGAGGTGGCGACGGTGTCATGGACAGGGTTCGACGACGACTTGGGAGGGCCGAGGAGGTGGCGGCGGCACGGTGGATAGGGGACAAGGGAGGCATGGGAGGGCCGAGGAGGAGGTGGTGGCGGGCGGTGGTGGCGTCGTGGACGGGGGCAGCGATGGGCTAGGGTTCCCCTCTCCCGGTGGCGTTGTGGGGAGTGGGAGAGTCGACACTACTACACAAATGGTTTTTACAGACGGTTCTAGATCATCATCACACACTGTTTCTGAACCGTCTGATTTTACGTGTATGTGATAACATGTGGTTATCACAGACGGTTTTTTAGCCGTCTGTGATAAGTAACAACACAGACGTTTTTTGGTCAAAGTCATCTGTGAAGGCCTACTATCATAGACAGCTTATAACAACAACCGTCTGTGATTGGATACATATAACAGATAGTTAGTAAAAAGAACTATCTGTGATATCCTACATATCACAGACTGTTGTAGGTTGTAGATGTCTATGATAGTAGGTCTTTACAGACGGTTTATACCACAAAACCGTCTACAATATGTCGGCCAACACAGACGGTTAGTAAAAATAACCATATGTGTTATGCTACATATCACAAACGGTTGTTAGTAGTAACCATTTGTGATAGTTCATTCTATACCTTTTTCTTTGTTTTTCGGCTAGCCTCAGGAAATGCTAGTTATGCCCTTCGAAAACAAGCAAGCAGAAAATAGATAAATCACATATAAGTGAATTACAACTCAAAGTGATTTTTATAACTGAAAATCAATTACAAAAGAATGTTCCTGTATTCTAGAGTTACAATTGAATTACAACACAAGTGAATCAACTTAAGGACGCCGCTGCGCAGTGTCGTCTTCTCAAAGTCCGGCTGCACACCGCTGAGCTCCTCCATGTCGTTCCCACACACTCGATGAGTCTACCCCCAAACCATTCGTGCCACAACGTGTTCCTCGTCCTTATGCTTCCTTCCCCTCAATCCATTTCATCCCCCCCGGCCCTCGAAGCAACCGAATCGAAGCTTCTTCTCCCCTATCCGCCGCGTCGCCACAGCACAACCCCCTACCCATATTCTACTCTAGTGAGCCTCCTCCTCGTCTCTTTGCGTCATATGGTGCTCCTAGTTCCCATAAACTCAGTAGGCTAGTCAACATTGCCATTTGGTACCTTGCACCCCTGCCACCACAATGCCACTACGTTTCACCACCGCGCTCATTGCCCGGCCACCACCGTGCCTCTTCGTCGTTGTTATCCACATCGGAGAGTTCCCTGAAGCCCCAGCATCGCTTTACACTACTTAATGTTGCACCTCACCTTGGTTCGCGTCATCACCACCGTTCCAGGGATAGCACCGCTGGCTCAACTACAGTGACCCAAGGTCCCTGTGCCCATCCTTGTAGCATTGCCTCAACAACTATATGGTCATGTCGCACATGATTTTTCATTCACTTCACTGTTTTGATGTGGTCGCTTTAACCATGGACGTTGCCACCGTCGTGCCCATCGTTAGCTCGCTGCCGAGCACTCCTGGCGGCGCCATCACCACCCTAACAATCCCATCAGCCTTCGCTTGTTGATGCGCATGCTTGCCCTTGAGCTCCAGTCACCATCTCGCCTTCACCACTTTGTCTCTCTCCTTCCCGGAACTGGCCACTTGAAAGCATCTAGGCCCCTAAAAATTATTTTGGTAATTAATGATAATATATGAATATGGGACTAACTTGTTCATTGGGTATTTACAAGGTTTGGTCCCAATGGTGAATACAACAATTTGGACATGCATGCTAAAGTTTCAAAGTCAAGATACAAGTAGTCTAGGATCCTTTTTGCTTTTACCGGTCTAAGATGAAAAGGGTGGAAGACCGAATTATAGGTTAAATACCGTACTATTAAGAGGGATTATGTCTAGTAACTTGATAGCATGTTCTTGTGCAAAATGGATCAATCTAGGATCATGCATGCATCCAGTTTTTGGTTTGAATGCCAACCTTGTTTTTTCTCAGAAAAATCGGTAGTACTGATGTTTTGCTGGCGGTATAACCGGAGTACTTATGATGGAACTACCGCAAAGAGGTATAACTGCAAACCTGCGGTACGTATTTTCCAGAGAGATCCATTTTTGAGTTTGTTTGCTCTCTTGGAAGTGCGGTAGTACTGGAGGTTATTGAGCGGTACTATCGCAACCCGGTCATACCTAGGTCTTCATAGCGGTACATTTTTTACAGAACGACACCTTTTCAACTCAGTTGATCACCTGAAAAATGGTAGTTCCGAAGTTTACTTAGCGGAACTACCGCTTCACGGTATGACCGCATGTTTAGTGGAACTACCGCAGCCTGGATATACTGAAGATCAGACTACGGTACGTTTTTCTAGAAAGCACTCTTTTAGGATTGCAAAGTGAATCGGTAGTACAGCTCCTGTTCTGCGATATGACCGTTAAACGGAACTACCGCTTGATCAATGGCAGTAGTACCACACTGAATTTTCAACGGCTCTTTCAAAAGCATTTAATGCCTTTGCGCAAGCCGTTACTGTGCACTGCTAGAAAAGCGGTACTACCGGGCTCTTAACAGCGGTAGTACCGCACCTGCAGAAAATTTCTGAAAATTGCTTCCAACGGTCATACTTGGTTGTGGGGGGTATAAATACTTCCCCACCTGCTCTAGGACAGGGTAGAGACTTCATTTTAACATCCTTTGAGTCTAGAGCGTTCACTCCACACCTCATACACTCTCATTGCATTCTTCGTGAGGTGGTTGATCAAAAGTTCAAGTGCATTCATTCTAGATTGATCCTTGGCACTTGATTGTCATCAAGAGAAGATCACGATCTATTACTCTTGGTGTTGGTCAACACCTAGACGACTTGACGGGAGTTTGCGCGGTGATCTCTTCAAGAAAATTGTGAAGAGGCCCGGCACAAAAGTTATGATTGGTCTGGTGTTCACCATCTTCGGAGTGGAGGAAGAACAACCGCTAGTGAAATCGAGAGAAGGTTTAATTTGTGGAGCCGGCTTGACTAGCTCATGATTCCTCATCGTGGACTAGTGAAGACCGACAAGTCTTCGATACCACAGGAAAAACTCCCTCGTCTTTATTGTGGTTAATTCTTGTCTTTACTTTTTGTATTTATAGCTCATTTATCTCTAGTCGCTTAATTGTTTTATTTCCTCTATTGTGTAAGGAAATATTGATTGAGTTCATCTTGTTCAATATCTAGATTTGTTATTCAATTTTAAAAAAGCTCCTATTCACCCCCCTCTAGTCGGTTATCCTTGATCCTACAAGTGGTATCAGAGCTTGGTCTCTCTAATTTTAGACTTAACCGTCTAGGAGAGAAAGGATGGCTAGTGAGGGAATGTCAATAGGCAAGGCTCTTTTATTTGATGGATCAAATTATACTTATTGAAAAAATAGAATATCTATTTATTTAAAGGCCATGAGTCCAAGCATATGGAGAATTGTTAGTGAGGGTTTCGTTATTGCCCTTGATCCTACACACCCCACGGATCTTGAGGAACGAAACTCTCACCTCAATGCTCAAGCAATGAATGCTCTATTTGGAGCTTTAAACACTGATGATTTCAATCGAGTGAGCAACTTTGAAACTGCTCATGAGATATGGACTGCGCTCTTAGAAATTTATGAGGGCACATCCACAGTTAAAGAAGCTAAATTGCATAGGCTTCGGATTAAATATGAGACATTTACAATGTTACCTCATGAAAACATCATCGAGATGTATTCTAGACTTAACAACATTATAAATGAACTCAAGGGTCTTGACACTAACTTGCTTGATGTTGATACTGTGCGCAAGATGCTTAGGGCTCTACCCGACAAATATGAGATGTTGGTGACACTATTTCTCAACTCTTCCGAGTTGCCAAGAATGACGCCAACCGGACTCTTGGGCAACCTTATTACAAATGAGTTGTACAAGAAAGACAAGGAAGAACTATTGGAGTCATCTTTCTCAAAGTAGAAAATTGCCGCTTTTAAAGCTAAAGCGGAATCAAGTAATGAAGAGGGTGAAGAAGAAGTCTCCGAAGAAGAATTCGCTCTTCTCGTACAAAGAATGAAGAAATTCATGAGAAGATACCCTTATCGAAGCTTCAACTTTTACAAAGTCAAGAAAGGGAATCCTCAAGTGAAAACAAGCGCTATAGCAATATTAGATGCTATGAGTACGATGAGAAGGGGCACATTGCTTCTCATTGCTCCAACAAGAAAGATGACAAAGGCAAATCATCCTCAAAGAAGGAGTTCAATGGCAGGAAGAAGCTCCACAAGGACAGCAAAAATGAAGCCCACATTGGAGAGTGGAACTCCGATGAGGAGTACACTGATTCCGATGAGGATGAATCCCCCAAGAAGAAGGGACTCATTGGCACGCCATCAAGCAGGCTCCATCACTCTTCTCGTTTTCTACTTACCTCATGGCAAAAGGAGATAAGGTAAAATCTTTTGATGATGATGATCCTTCTTATGATGAGCTTATGGATATGCTAGAGGAATTAAATGAATATCTAGGAAAAGAGAAGACGAAATTTAAAGTCTTGAAGAAAGAATACATCTCTTTAAAAGACTCTTATGAGGAGCTAAAGGGAGCTCATGATTCTCTTCTCTTAGAAGATAGTGAAAAATATTATGTAAATGTGGGAATCACTTGCAATCTATTAGGTGAGATGCCTAGAGTAGAAGTTGCTTCAAAAATAATATCCATGTCTAGCACTTCTACATTTTGTGATGACTTGTTATCTTTGCCATGCTCTAAAAGTGATTCAAGTACCAATATGGCTAATACATGTGATCCCTTGCTCATTGTTGAGAATCATGAGTTAAAAGAACAAGTCACCAAGCTAAGTAAGAACTTGAAAATATGCTTCAATGGCAAAGCCACCCTTGACAAGCTATTGAGTGAGCAAATATGCTCATTTAACAAAGAATGACTTATGTATGTGCCCAAGAAGGGCAAGAAGCCGGCAAACAAGCCTACAAAGTTTGTTAAGCAAAATGGTAGGTATTGTCATAAGTGTCAAGAAGTAGGACATGTTCAACAAAATTATCCTATTGGTAAGACACTGTTGGTTTATATGACTCTTGTTATATGCTAAAAAAAATCTAAGGATGAAAAGGTTGTTGCTAAATTTATTGGCACTTCAATTTTAGGCGCAAAAAAGAATGCTATTTGGGTGCCCAAAACCTTGGTCACTAACCTCCAAGAACCCAAACAAATTTGGGTACCTAAAAGAACTTGATATTTTTTTGTAGGTGAACTACAAAATCGCTGGAAGGCATTGGGTGCTCGATAGCGGTTGCACTCAACACATGACCAGAGACCAGAAGACGATCACCACTTTTGAGAATAAGACGGGTAATGAAAAGATAACTTTTGGTGACAATAGCAAAGGAAAGGTAATTGGTTTGGGTAAAATCGCTATCTCAAATGACCTTTCTATTTCTAATGCGTCTCTAGTAGAAACTCTAAACTTTAACTTGTTATCCGTTGCTCAATTGTGTGATCTTGGATTAACTTGCTCATTATCTAAAGATGATGTAACCATTTCAAAAAAAAATGAATTGGTTTTCAAATGATTTAGATTAGGAAATCTTTACTTGGTAGATTTTTCTTCAAATGATTCTTGTTTAAAAACTTGTTTAATTGCAAAAATATATTTGGGTTGGTTATGGCATGGAAGACTAGGTCATGTGGGCATGATCCAACTCAAAAAACTTTTCAAACATGACTTAGTGGTTGGCTTGAAGGACGTAAGGTTTGAGAAAAATAGATTATGTAGTGCTTGCCAAGCCGGAAAGCAAGTTACAAATTATCATCCTTCCCAAAGTATTATATCAACTTCTAAGCCACTAGAGCTCTTACACATGGATTTGTTTGGGCCAACAACCTATAAGAGCATCGGGGCCAATAGCTATTGTTTAGTAATTGTAGATAGTTACTCAAAATATACATGGGTATTCTTTCTACATGGCAAGGCCGAAGCCTCCGGCATTTACAAAAACTTGGCAAAAAGGGCTCAAAATGAATTTGATTTTAAAATTAAAAAAATTCGTAGTGATAATGGTTCCGAGTTCAAGAACACAAAAATTGAAAATTATTGTGAAGAACTTGGAATAAAGCATGAATTTTCAACAACCTACACCCCGAAGCTAAATGGAGTTGTAGAAAGGGAAAATCAAACATTAATTGAAATGGCTAGGACAATGCTTGATGAATACAATACTTCTGATAGATTTTTGGGCGGAAGCTATTAACACTGCTTGTCATGCCATAAATCGTTTTTATTTGCATCGCCTTTTGAAAAAGACTTCTTATGAGCTTTTAATTGGAAGAAAACCGAACATCTCTTATTTTCGTGTATTTGGTTGCAAATGTTATATCTTGAAAAAGGGTGTTCGTCTTTCAAAATTTAAAAGTCGATGTGATGTTTGTTTCTTGCTTGGCTATTCGTCAAATAGCAAAACTTATCGTATCTTTAATAAAGCTACCGGTATTGTTGAATAAAGATATGATGTCTAATTTGATGAAACTAACGGCTATTAAGAAGAGTAAGATGATTTGAATAATATAGGTAATGAATCCTTATGGGAAGAAATGAAGAACATGCAAATTGGAGATATCAAACCGAAAGAAGATCCAAATGGTCCATCATCTTCCATACAAGTTGAACCAACCACGACTTCCTCTACAAATCAAGTTGACACTATAGAAGAAGATATCAAAGAAGATAATCAACTATCCAACTTACCACCAAGAGTTCACAAAGCTATAGCAAAAGATCATCCAATAGACTAAATATTGGGTGACGTGAGTAAGAAATGTAACTGTTTTGCAATGGTCAATTGTACCCCTCACTTGTACTCATATGATAGAAATCCCCCAAATGGGTATTCTTGTCATTTGTGCAGGCCCAAGTGCCTATAAATACCCCATGTATCTCCCATTTGGGGGAGGGCTCTCTTGAGCAATAAAGAATGGTATTAAAACTGGTGAGCCCTCGGGGGCTCCCTCCCCGGAGGTAACCCCTCGTTGGCTCACCGACAGGAGTAGGGAGGTCCTCTCGGACCCCCCGAACCTATATAAATCATCGTGTTATTTTTTACTCTCGTGGACGATGGCCCGTCAGACGGCCAACGTCCACCCCCTCACTTGTGTTTGGTTTTTACACCTACAACATTGACGCCGACCGTGGGGACGTAGCTAATTAACGAAAGGCTATGTCTCCTACCAGAAAATAATCTAAGTCCACGAGCCTCCTTTGGCTCTGGAGGATAATGATCTCGTGGACGACCCATCCGCTCTTTGAAGGAGCCCCAGTCAAGGCACCCTCGTCGGAGATCAGGGCCATCCACCACGGAATGGACAACGTCCTACATGCCCTGGGACTCCCACGCGCGTCCTCCTCCCTTGTGCAGGTCGATGCGAGGCCCAGCCAAGGGCGAGCAGTTCAAGGCACCCTGGCAGCCAGAAGGCTAAGGATTCTGAGGCCAACCATCACCCCCGGGACGCATGACGTCCATGCGGCGTGAGCGATGAAGGCTCGCTACGAGGGCTGCCCCCTAACGCGCTACTGTTAGGGGACAGTCCCGATATATAAATCTCGTATGGACTCTCAAGACACTTTCCCTCCATGGGATTTCACCATCAAGGTGCATAGGGCGTACGACCTCCACGGTCTCCCCTAGTAAAAGTCCAAGGTTGCTTGGGTGTCCCTCGCCTCCATCATGGCGGCTCATGTCCTACTGGACCTAGGACATGAGCGACTACCCTCGTGGTGCATAGGGCGTACGACACCCGCGGTCTCCCCTAGCAAAAGTCCATGGTGGCTTGGGCGTCCGTCGCCTCCACCATGGTGGCTCGTGTCCTACTACAGCTAGGGCATGAGCGACAACTTAGGCTCAGTACAAAGTTGATGGATGTGCTAAGGACTCGTCCTCCTTAGACTCCAGGCCACGTGTCGAACGACCTCCGGGTCCCCGCATTCGTAGCTCCATTACTTTGCAAGGGTTAACCATTCTCATGCATTCCCGGTCACCACAAAAAAACCCTCCTACGGGGTAAAAGGGCTCCATCGCCCTCATAATTTGGTGCCCCACGACTTAGCCTCGTGGGCACCACCGGTGTGCCCGTGACTTACTGTCGAGAGCACACGTCCAAGGTGTCCATGAGTTAGCCTCATGGGCACCTTCAAGTCCACTGGGGGCTACCACCCCTAATGGCCATTCGGTGCCCCACGACTTAGCCTTGTGGGCGCCACCGGTATGCCCGTGACTTACTATCAAGGACACACGTCCAAGGTGCCCATGAGTTAGCCTCATGGGCACCTCTAAAACTGCTAGGGGCTACCACCCCTAGTGGCCATTTGGTGCCCCACGACTTAGCCTCGTGGGCGCCACCAGTGTGCCCGTGACTTATGTCAAGGGCACATGTCCAAGGTGCCCATGAGTTAGCCTCATTGGCACCTCTCAAACTGCTAGGGGCTACCACTCCTAGTGGCCATTCGGTGCCCCACGACTTAGCCTCATGGGCGCCACCGGTGTGCCAGTGACTTATTATCGAGGGCACACGTCCAAGATGCCCATGAGTTAGCCTCATGGGCACCTCCAAGTCCGCTGGAAGCTAACACCTCTGTTGGCTATTCGGTGCCCCACGACTTAGCCTCGTGGGCGCCCCTTCGATATGTCCATGTATCAGTCTCATAGCTCGAATCATCCACCATCTACCTGGCTCGAATGTCAATCAAGGACTATCATGCTCACATAAGGCTATCACCTCGGAGATCTTAGTACCTAAAGTGATGGGACTACTTGTCCCACGGCAACGTCTTCGATTATCTGTCATGTCGAGCGAATGTTACCTTGCTATAAGAAACAAGTGTTGATCATTCTCTTTTTCACGCAGAGGCGCTCGTGTTACCCATCTGTCCCCGCAACGTTTCTAGCTCAAACTGCGACGATTCTGAGGGGTTCTACTTCGACAACTCTCATCAAACCGCGGTGCAAGAAGAGGACGACTTCGACCACAGGCTTCGCTTCGACGCCCTGCCTGTCTCAAAGGCTAAGCCTTGGCTCGGTGGCCTCGCGTCCAAGACTTCGCCTACTTAGGCTTCGCTCCGACGCGCCGCCCGCCTCGAAGGCTATGCCTCGGCTCGGCGGCCTCGCGTCCAAGACTTCACCTACATAGGCTTCGCTCCAACGCGCCGCCCGCCTTGAAGGCTATGCCTCGGCTCGGCGGCCTCGCGTCCGCGCCTTCACCTACATAGGCTTCACTTCGACGCGCCGCCCACCTCGAAGGCTATGCCTCGACTCGGCGGCCTCGCGTCCAAGACTTCGCCTGCATAAGCTTCCTTCCAACACACCGCCCGCCTCGAAGGCTATGCCTCGGCTCGGTGGACCGCGTCCGCGACTTCGCCTACATAGGCTTCGCTTCGACGCACCGCCCGCCTCGAAGGCTATGCCTCGGCTCGGCGGCCTCGCGTCCAAGATGTCGCCTACATAGGCTTCGCTCCGACGCGCCACCCGCCTTGAAGGCTACGCCTCAGCTCGGCGGCCTCGCATCCAAGACTTCGCCTACATAGGCTTCGCTTCGACGTGCCTCCCGCCTCGAAGGCTATGCCTCGGCTCGGTGGCCTCACGTACAAGACTTTGCCTACATAGGCTTCGCTTCAACGCGCCGCCCGCCTCGAAGACTATGCCTCGGCTCAGTGGCCTCCATCCAAGACTTCGCCTACAAAGGCTTCCCTCCGACGCACCGCCCGCCTCGAAGGCTATGCCTCGGCTTAGCGGCCTCGCGTCCGCGACTTCTCCTACATAGTCTTTGCTCCAACATGCCTTCCACCTCGAAGGCTATGCCTCGACAAGGCGGCTCTACGTCCACGACTTCACCTACACAGGTTTTGCGTCGACGCACCACCCGCCTTGAAGGCTGTGCCTCAGTGAAGCGGCCATGCGTCCACGACTTTGCCTGCACAGGCTTCGTTCGGACGCACCCCCTGCCTTGAAGTTTGTGCCTCGGTGGGGTGGCTCAGCATTCAGTACTTCGCCTTCTGGAATGGAACAACAACCCCCGCCCCCCCCCCCCACACACACACAATGGGCCAACGAGAATCGACAATTTGGTACCCGCCCTCGCGTGGAGCACTCACGCGATGTGAAGACATGTTCAATTCGCCAACATGTCGTAGCAAGCATATTCATCAACATGATACAAGAACTCAGCATTCTTCTTTGCCCCTCGGGCGCCCTAGCAGGCACCAGGGACAGGGGCTACTGTTCAGGAATCCTACCACCTTAGGGCACTTTCACACCAGCTTTGTGGAGCCGCCGCGCATCCGTCGGCCTCGGGTCGACTCACCTCCACCTGAGGCCCGGCCTAAGGGCACTTTCGCCGGAGCTTCGAGCTCCAACCTCGATGCACCTTCGCGTCGTGTCCGAACGACCTTCATGCCAGCTTCGTGCAGCCGACGAGGGCCGCCGCTGTGTCTCCGTCGACATCGGGCCACCTAGCCTCTGCCCAAGTTCCAGCCTCGGAGTACTTTCGTGCTGGCTTCGTGCAGCCGCCGCACCTCTGTCGCCCATGGGCCGCCGCGCCTCTACTCGAGACCCGACCTCACGGCTAACAGAGCTCTGTTGAACTAGAAGAGAAGTTCAGACTTCTAAATCTTTTCGGACGAGTTACAGTGAGTCGTGAGAGAAATTCAGAAGAACAACTCCAGAGAAGTTTAGAAGAACAGAACAACTCACACAAGCTATTCAGAAGCACTCACTCATACTCCCGAAGAACACCCAAAACATAGAAGTGTTTTTCGACACAATATCAAAGCACCCCAGCCGAAGCCCACGCTCGGTAGAAGCACCCTACCGAAGCCCATCCCACACGGCCTGGGATGAGCGAAACCCTTCAGAGCAAGGCACACAGCTCCAATCCCTCTGGTGTGCATCAAGACCGCCTCAAACCCGCCTTTTTCCGAGCGACTCCATCATGGCAGGCAAAGGGCGCGCCTCGCTCGCTCGCCCCGGCAGCGCGACCTCCCACCGAGGCACACCTTCGTGCCCCTTGGGGCTCCTCGCCTGCTCCGCCTTTGGCTCACGCACGGTGCTCCACCTCGGCCACTTCCAAGCCCTGTCGCCACTACCCTGGACTCCGTCGACGTCGCCTCGCCTTCAAGCCCCTTCGACGCTAGCGACCTTAGTGGCACCCTTTCGACGCCGCCCGAGTTCCGCCTCGATGCACCCTCGGGGCCTTGGGGCCTCGCACCCTCGCAGTGCAATGGGGCCCTCGTGCCCTCGTGACCTCGCAGTGCCCTCGCACCTCGGGGCATCGGGGCCTTGCGCCTCGGGGTACCCTCGCGCCCTCGTGGTGCCCCCACGGCCTCGTGCCTCAGGGCCTCGCGTCCCCGTGGTGCCCTCGCACCCTCGCGGTCTCGCGCCTCGGTCCTCGCACCCCCGTAGCATCGGGGCCTCAGGACCTCGCACTCTCGTGGTGCCCTCGCGAATCAGGGTACCATCGCGCCCTCGTGGTACGGCCGCAGCCTCGTGCCTTGGGGCCTCGCACCCTCATAGTGCCCTCGCACCTCAGGGCCTCGCGTCCTCGGGGCCTCGTGCCCTCACGGTCTCCTCGTACCCTCGGGGCCTCGCACCCTCGTGGCGCCCTCGGGCCTCATGGCCTCTGGGAATCACGTCCTAGCGCCCAAAAAGCCCTCGCGATGTTGCACCCTCGCTGTGATATGGCGACTCTTTGATGCGGACACAACTCACAAATATTGATTATTGGCCCTAACACATGAGCAATGAACACTAGTCACCGACTAGCACTCAGCTGTGCTCAATGCTGATAATTGTTGAAGCAAGCAATCATGCAACATCTAATTGATTGCATGATAATTAATGCCCTTGGTGTTTGGCCATGTTGACTCGGTCACTCGGCAGTGCAGTGCAGTGCAGCAGCCAACAAAGCAACAACTGCAGTATGCACCAGCACTCTGCAGCAATGCAGCACACCAGCATCGCCAGGCCGCCAGCGCGTGGCCCACAAATACGTTTTCAGCCGAGCCAACGCCCCGTACCTCAGGAACTCTCGGCGCCCTGCGCCCTCGCGGCCGCCTGCGATGCCGAGCGCCCGCCCTACTGTGATGATCTGCGCTCTGCCGTCGCCCGACGGCCCGTCACCCGGGCACGCCCCGACCACCATGCGCCCTGCCAAGCTCCAAACGCCTTGTGAAGACTCCAGACGCCCTGTCAAAACAAGCGCCCCAAAACCACAACGCTCCATACACCAGCACCCTGGCAAACGCCAGTGCCAAGACAAGTCACAAAAAAACTATTCTGTTCCTTGGCCAGTAGATGCCTGCGCCCGCGCGACCACAAGTACACCAGGGCGCCCTGTGGCCGCCGCGCGCCCTGCGCTTTCTTAGCGCCCTTGTGGCGCCTTGCAGACGCTCGCACTCCCGTGCGCCTAGCGCCCTCAGGGCGCCCTGCAACCAACGTGGTTCCCTGCGCCCTCGCAGCCATCTGGTGCTCCCGCGGGCCCAACTCCCTCGCGGCGCCCTGCGAGCGCCCCTGCGTCCACATGAGCCCGCACGGCCGCGGCAAGCAAGGCGCGGTGGCAGTTGGGCGCTCCGGAGGTGGCAGCCGGGCCAAGCAGGGGAGCCAGAGGGGGCCAAAGGCCGAGCGTAGGAGGCGCAGGCAAAGCGCACGACGGCGGTAGCACAGGAGCCTAGCCGAGCGCAGAGGCGGCTGCGGGCCGGGCTGAGCCCGGCGGGGCGGTGGTAGAGCTGGGAGAGCCAGAGGTGGCACCCAGAGGAGAGTCGGCCAGAGGAAGCCATGGCGCCATGAGGAGCTTTAGCCAAGAAGTAGGCCACCAGGAGAGAAAGCAAGAACAAGTTGGGGAGGAAGAAGCCAAGCTGATGCGCCTCGCAAGAACCAACTCGGCTCGGCCAGAGAAGAACCAGAGAGAGGAGCCTCACCCCGAACTGTCGCCTTCGTTTCCTCCTTTGCTTTTTTTTCCTTGGTCTTTGCCTTGCGAAAGAACAACCGAAAGAAGAAATGGCATGTATAGAGATGCTGCAGCCTAGAGGTGGGTATTGGGCCGTGCCATGCCGGTACGGTCCAGGTTCACTGTGTTTCGAGTCGTGTTATGCTGTGCCAGCTCGGCCCGATCATTCTACTACGTCGTGCCTTGCCGGCCCGTATTGCCTCTAGTCAGATCCAGGCATAGCCCAAAGCCCACCGTGCCGGGATCGTGTCGTGCCGGTCCAAACCCGGCCCTAAGTAACTATAGACGCCTGAGAAGACGATAACCGCCGCCGCCGCCGTCCAGGAAGACAAAGACACATGTGGTTCAGATCGGGTGGCAGAAGGGAATGATTGGTTGGGCTAGGCCGGTGTGAGGGAGTAATTAGACCAGGCTGAGAGAGGGATTGGGTTAGAACGGAAAGGTTGGGCATATTTCGTGCCGTGCCGGCCCAAGTACGAACTAACTGATCGTGTTGTGCCGTATCGGTCAACAGACCGCATTCTCAGATCCGACCTGACCTGCTGTTCGTGCCGGCCCGGCCCACCAAAGATCACGTGAAAAGAAAAAGAGGGAAGCTGGGCATTTAGGCATCAATCAGTGGGACCCCCGCCTTGAAAAGAATAAATGGCACAGAGGCACCAATCAGTGGGACCCGTGTCTTAAAAAGAATAAATAAAAGGAAGACTGGTATGCACGGTTGGACACATGACTTGCTACAATCATGTGCAGTTGCCACCAGGCTAGCTAGCTGCACAATTGAAATCAGCGGGACCCGTATCTTAAAGAGAGTATAAGGGGGCAGGGGACTACTATTGGAAGAATATTTTATCTTTTTATTAGTAGGGCTCACTTCACAGAGAAAACACCTGCTTAACAGATTAAGAAATGTAACTGTCTTACAATGGTCGATTGTACCCCTCACTTGTACTCATATGATATAAATCCCCCAAAGGGGTATTCTTGTTATTTGTGTAGGCCCAGGAGCCTATATATACGCCATGTATCTCCCATTTGGAGGAGGGCTCTCTTGAGCAATAAAGAATGGTATTAAAACTGGTGAGCCCTCGGGGGCTCCCTCCCCGGAGGTAACCCCTCGTTGGCTCACTGACAGGAGTAGGGCGGTCCTCTCGGACCCCTAACCTGTATAAATCATCGTGTTATTTTTTACTCTCGTGGACGATGGCCCGTCAGACGGCCGACGTCCACCCCCTCACTTGTGTTTGATTTTACACCTACAACAATGATGCACTGGTAGATCCGGATTGGGTGAACGCAATGCATGAAGAATTAAACAACTTCGCCCGAAATGATATTTGGAGAATGGTGGAGAGATCCAAGAAGCACAATGTGATTGGTACAAAATTGGTCTTCCGCAACAAACAAGATGAAAATTGAGTTATGGTAAGAAACAAGGTAAAGTTAGTCGCTCAAGGGTATACTCAAGTAGAGGGTTTAGACTATGATGAAACTTTTGCACCCGTGGCTAGGCTTGAGTCTATACGAATATTGCTTGCCTTTACATCAAGTTTTGATATTAAATTATTTTAAATGGATGTTAAAAGTGCTTTCTTAAATGGTAAAATAATTGAACTTGTATATGTTGAACAACCTCCCGGTTTTGAAGATACTAAAAATCCTACTCATGTGTATAAACTCGCCAAGGCGTTGTATGGCTTAAAGCAAGCACCCAGAGAGTGGTATGAGCGCCTTCGAGATTTTCTACTCTCAAAAGGATTCAAAATTGGGAAGGTTGATACAACTCTCTTTACTAAAATAATTAATGATGATTTATTTGTAAGTCAAATTTATGTTGATGATATCATATTTGGGTCTACTAATCAAGATTTTTGCAAGGAGTTTGACAATATAATGTCTAGGGAATTTGAAATGTCTATGATCGGAGAGCTAAGCTATTTTTTTGGACTTCAAATCAAACAACTCAAGGATGGCACATTCATAAGACAAATGAAGTATGTAAAGGATCTATTCAAAAAGTTTAGCATGGAAGATGCAAAACCCATCAAGACTCCAATGGCAACCAACGGTCATCTTGACCTTAATGAAGGAGGTAAATCGGTTGATTAAAAACTTTATAAATCTATAATTGGTAGTTTTCTTTATCTTACAGCATCTAGGCCTGGTATCATGTTTAGTGTTTGCATGTGTGCACATTTTCAAGCAACTCCTAAAGAATGTCATGTGATGGCCGTAAAAAGAATTCTAAGATATTTGAAGTATTCCTCTAGCATTGGCTTATGGTATTCTAAAGGTGTAAAATTCGATTTAATTGGATATCCAGATTCTGACTATGCGGGATGTAAAGTAGATAGAAAAGGCACCTCTAGAAGTTGCCAATTTTAAGATCTTTAGTTCATGGTCTTTCAAGAAATAAAACTCCGTAGCCCTTTCCAACGCCGAAGCCGAATATGTATCCGCTTGTAATACTCTAATTTATTATAAGAAAGAAACCTCTCAAAAGAGAAATTAAACATAAGAAAAAGGAGGTTTTTGTAGTTTTTCGGCATGAGGGGCCGGACATGTATAAAAGGAGGGGAAAACCCTAATGCTATTCTAGCTACAGCGCACACCGCCGCTGTAGCAACCCCCTCCATGTTGCTCCACCAAGAAGATGAGAAAGGAAGGAGAGGAAGGAAGAAGAAGAAAGGAAGAGGAAGAAAGGGGAGAAGGAGGAAAGGGGAGGAAGGACGCATTCATGCAGCGAGATGTTGATCTCTAGCGGTTCGACAAGGGTAAATTCGGTCCCCGATCACTTGGTAGATTAATCGATTTATTTTCGTGCTGCCAGTAGTAGATCGGTTTGGAACAGCGACGTTGGTCGTCGTTTTTGGGTAGGTTGCGTGCATTTTATAGACTAGTTCTCTCTTAGAGCGTTGTAGCTCTCGTTCTTAGTTTTCTATAGGCGTAACGATCACTCAATTTGGAGTTATGGTCTATAAGTTATGATAGTTTCTTGGCGACTGTCTAGAAGGGCTGTCGAGGATTAGCAGTTACTTTGTGTAGTCAATATGATTTAGCTAGAGGCTGAATCAGAGAGTTCACCCAACAAGAAACTTGTATGCCCTTCTTTAAGATTTCTATATTGGTAAAGAACGTGATTTTTAGTTGTGTTAATCAAAATTTATGGATTTTATACTACCGTTGCATTTCTGACTGATAAATTGAAGGAATAGAAACTTCACCTGATCATTAGATTTATTAGAAGGCCGAATCAGAGGACCTTGACAACTAGGTTATCGTATATGATTTTGTTATATTTCCAGAGAGTCTAAGATCACTCCGTTCCGAGTTTTGTAGTAAAAGATATGATACTTTTAGTACTGCTATGTAGTTCTGTCAGACAAATTCAATGTTCGACTTTCAGAGGATTATTGACGTAGATTTTTAGTCGATTTGGGAGATCCTGCCAACTAGAATTTTTTGTAGGATATTGTTATCTTTCCATAGGATCTGAGAGCACTCCATTTCGAGTCTCAAATCATTAGTTATGATTTATTTTGTACTTGTTGTCCAGATTGTAGTCCTGTTAGAATATTGGTTTATGTGAGTAGATCGACTCTGTGATCCTTGGGTTAGGATGCTGCGATTAGATGGTTCGAGCGAGGTCCTATTCACATGGTTCCTCATTCAAATATATTTAATTGGTGTAGGAGGGGGAAATTCGAGTGTAGCAGCTTCCGTCTTGCCTCATAACGATTCGCAGAGCGGAAGGCAAGTACATTGTAATTCTTTATGTTGATGAATGATGAGTGTTTGTATTCATACTGTTATTTCTATGATCCATGATTATATTCAATGCTTCATGTTCCTTTCATATCCGTTAATCCATGTTGAAAGAGATGATGTCTTTCATTATTCATGTTTCATTCTATTCATTCATTTGTTCATATTTCTTCCACGGGGGTGGAAAATAAAGACCCATCAATTTCAGTATGGGCACTTAAGACCCACCATTCCAATCTGGGCAGATTTGGATTCCCGTATGAAACGTTCTTCATACGGGCCTTGGATCCTTGCATTTTGTTAAATGCGGGCCTAAGTGAACACCGACGGGTGTGTCACTAGCTATACCAGTATAAGCAGAAGTGTAGTTCATTCATTCCATTCATTCATATATTCCTGTCAGTTCTATTTTCATATTCTTAATGATATTGTATTGTTCATGTTCAGTGTTGTTCAAATTATTCTTTGTACTTGCTGAGTCCCGGACTCATTCTTGCCTTTGTTTGTCTATTCTAGGTGATCGTTGATGATGACATTCTTGGGAGGGAATAGACACATAATTCATTCACTTCACCATATTCGAGTTTCAATAATATGATTTGGTTCCTGTCTTTCATTCATTAAGTGGTGAACTGTAATAAATAGAGTTAGATATTAGATGATATCTTTCTCTATGTTAAGGATGGTTAAATAACTACTTGTGATCCTTAATTACTCCTTCGATATAATTATCTTAGTGGATTCATTATACTTGAATAGTTGGAGTTTGTGAACTGTCGTTGGATTCAGACTATATTCCTGTATTTGTTCTATTATATGTTGATCTCTTTATGTCATTAGATGAGATATTGTTTAAATTCTTCTAAATTATGGTTGTATGCTAGATTGTTTAGGTAATATTTTGGCTTCTGAATAGCCAGGGTGTTACACCGCTGGAAGTTGTTGTGCACAATTATTATGGATGGAGCAAACTTTGATGGATTATGAAATAAAATTCGATAAAATGCCTCTTTTGTGTGATGACAGTGTCGTAAAAATAGCCAGCAATCCAGTCCAACACACAGGAACCAAGCATATAGATATATGCCACCATTTCTTGTGAGATCGTGTAAGCAAAGGTGATATTGAGATTAGTCATATTAGGACTGAAGATAAATTAGCGGACATTTTCACCAAGCCACTAGATGAAGGCCGTTTTGCAAATTGAGAAATGAATTAAATATCATAGACTATTCTAATGTTGCTTGAACTCATGCCTCATACACATTGCTACTCTTTAGTGATTTTTGAAGCTTCCAAGGAAAATATTTTCATTTTCTTAAAAAGAAGGGGATATATGTTGATTAAACTTATGTTCTCAAATAGACATTAATCTCTAAAATGCACAATGATCATGAATGATACTTATTTGATTGCAAAACTAAGCATCATTTGCATATTTCTCAAAATCCAATTCCCTAAGTTCCAGAATTTTTGAAACTACCGGAATATATTCCACGATACTACCAAGCTGCGGTACTCCCGGAGTGTAGTCAAAGGTACTACCGCATTGCGGTACTACCAGAGTGTAACATGCGGAACTACCGCGTCGGTTGTCTAAAGGCATTAACTGCCACCGCCCGGTTTTTCATCTTTATCCCTCTCGAGTGGTCATTCCGCACCTCATTTCTCTCTCTCTCTCTCTCTCTCTCCGAAGATCTCTTGATTATCTTCGAAAACCTCTCAATATTCTTCAGGGTTTCTTCAATCCTTGCGGATCTCATGCATTCTTGGGGTTCCCCTCCCTCAAATCTCAAGGTAAAACCTAGTTTGATCCTCGTTTGCTTATCTTCAAACCCTATATATCAAAAATTAGGGTTAATTGCGAATGTGAATGATTTGATATGTTTTTCTTGGGCAAAACTGTAAATCTAGTGTCTAATGATGTTTGTGCATCTATATCATGGATTCAATCCATTAGAAACACCTAATAATCCAAGAAAATTCACATTCGAGATCATGTTTAGAGAAAACGGAACTACCGCTCGTCGTGCGCGGAACTCTGCATGCATGCGGACGCATCGCCAAAATGGTGGTACTTAGCATCCCTGCATTCTACCGCACTTGAATGTCAGTAGTATCGATTTCCCTGACAAAACAAGATGTCCCATTCCACTCAAAATTAAACCTATTTTGAGTGATCCCTTGTTCACCATGTAATCCATTTACTCTACTTGAAGATGCCAAGGACAAGGATCGCCACTCGCAAGTTCTATGGCCGTCCAAGAGGTCAAAGCTCTTCTTCCTCTCAACCTCGCACATGACTTTGATCTAGCTGAAGAAATGCCAGAAGCACGACAAAAGAGAAGAGAATATCAAGGCAAGGGTCCTGCGTCAAATGAAACTGAGAACAGCTCATCAGAAGAAGACACCGAGGAAGCTACAAAATCAGATGGTGATATGGGAGAACCAGCTGAGCAACAGATAAATTTGAGAACTATCACAGCAGATGAGTATGCCATAATGCGTCATCGAAACCAATTTGTCCTTTCAATGTCATCTCAAAATCCTAAATTTCACACTAGCTTTCAAGAATTGGTCTATGAGCAGTTGTATGGACCAAATAGACAATTTACTGACCATAAATGGGTGAATTGGCCACATCTAAATTCCTTGGATAAATATGAAAGGACATACCGCCTTTTTCAAAGAGCTGGGATTCATGATCTAGTCACACTCAAGTGCGACTATGATGAGGAAATAATCAGACAGTTTTATGCTACTCTGTATATATCTCCAGAGTTCAATTATCTGGCATAGATGACAGGAACCGCTTATTTGGATTGCCCACGGAGTGAGTTTGAGCTTGCCTTGAGAACATAGTCGGGAAACTTTGAGAAGATATATGATAAACTTTGAGAGTATTATGATGCAAATGTCAGGTATACTACAGAAAAAATAGGCGGCATCTTGCATATTCCCAGCTTAGTCAACAGAATTATCAATCACATTATTCTTCCAAAAAGTGGGAATTTTGATGCTATTAGAGGACATGCTTGGAACATAATAGTTAATATTATGCATGGAAGAAAATTTGATGTGATAGATGTCATCCTTAGGGAAATTGTCTCCTCTAAGAATGATCGAGTTAAGCGAATAAACTATGCTCCTTATATCATGGCCTTGATCATCCGGAAGACCAGATACAATGGGGGTTTGGGATCAGTCCACAAGCCACGAGAGGGTCCCCCTATTCCTGCTAATATTTATCCTCAGGCACCGCAAAGGCAAGATCTTCCAAGAGAAGATACTCAGAGGCACGATGCATAATATAAGGGCTAAGTTTCTCTCTCTCAAATCTATGCATCTATTATGGAGATTAAGAACATTCAGCAAGAGATGAGAACCTCTCAGCAAGAATTTCAATCAGAAACCAACAATAGGCTGGCTGCTTTGTCAGAGAGTGTGACAGCACTGGAGCAAGCTATATTGACTCCCAATCAGTATGGAAGATGTCGTCTCAACACGCCTCCAAGGAGTACTCAAGATCCTGCTGAGTGACCTTTTTGGTACTTTGATGCCAAAGGGGGAGTAGTTTGGGAGGAGGATAGTTTGGCTAAGTTGGGCTACTAGTTATACTATATGCTATCTTGGATACTTATGTTGTTTGTAATAGTCCAGTATAAACTTTGTCGTATTGATTATTAAAACTTGGTACTCTATATATCTCTTGTTGACCTTGGTATCATGATTTGAAATGTTGATCACTCTACCTTTTCTTCACGTATATATGCTTGCAAATTCTTTTTAATTTATATGCACATCTTTAGGGGAAGCTTTCTTTGAAATGATCTTTACAAGCGAATAATTCTCATACTCACCTATACTTATTGCAAGAATTATTTTTATCACAACAAGAATATACAATTTCTCATAACAAGTAGTATATTCATCTTTCTCTCATTTTAATTGGGTTGTCATCAATTACCAAAAAGAGGAGATTGAAAGCATCTAGGCCCCTAAAAATTATTTTGGTAATTAATGACAATATATTAATATGAGACTAACTTGTTCATTGATTATTTACAAGGTTTGGTCCCAGTGGTGAATACAGCAATTTGGACATGCATGCTAAAGGTTCAAAGTCAAGATACAAGTAGTATAGGATCCTTTTTGCTTTTACCGGTCTAAGGTGAAAAGGGTGGAAGACCGGATTATAAGTTAATTGTTGTACTATTAAGAGTGATCATGTCTAGTAGCTTGATACATATTCTTGTGCAAAATGGATCAATCTAGGATTATGCATGCATCTAGTTTTTTTGTTTGAATGCCAACCTTGTTTTTCTCAGAGAAATTGGTAGTACCGATGTTTTGCTGGCGGTACTACCGCTCTGCGGTATGACCAGAGTACTTATGACGGAACTATCGCAAAGAGGTATAACTATAAAACTGTGGTACGTATTTTCCAGATAGATGCATTTTGAGTTTATTTGCTCTTTTGGAAGTGCAGTAGTACCAGAGGTCATTGAGCGGTACTACAGCAAACCCGGCCATACCTAGGTCTTGAGAGCGGTACGTTTTTTACAGAACGACACATTTTTAGCTCAGTTGATCACCTGGTAAACGGTAGTTCTAAAGTTTACTTGGCGGAACTACCGCATAATGGCATGACCACATGTTTAGCGGAACTACCGCAACCCGGATATGAAGATCAGATAGCAGTACGTTTTTTTTTCTAGAAAGCACCCTTTTTGTATCGCAAAGTGAATCGGTAGTACCGCTCCTGTTCTACGGTATGACCGTTAAACGGAACTACCGCTTGATCAATGGCGGTAGTATCGCACTGAATTTTTAACAGCTCTTTCACAAGCATTTAATGCCTCTACGCTAGCCGTTACTGTGCACTGCTAGACAAGCGGTACTACCGGGCTTTTAACGGTGGTAGTACCGCACCTGCTGAAAATTTCTGAAAATTGCTTTCAACGGTTATATTTGGTTGTGAGGGGTATAAATACTTCCCCACCTACCCTAGGACAGGGTAGAGACTTCATTTTAACATCTTTTGAGTCTAGAGCATTCACTCCACACCTCATACACTCTCATTACATTCATTGTGAGGTGGTTGATCAAAAGTTCAAGTGCATTCATTCTAGATTGATCCTTGGCACTTGATTACCGTCGAGCGAAGATCACGATCTATTAGTCTTGGTGTTGGTCAACACCTAGACGGCTTGGCGGGGGTTTGTGCGGTGATATCTTCAAGAAGATTGTGAAGAGGCAAAGCGCAAAAGTTGTGATTGGTACGGTGTTCACCATCTCCGGAGTGGAGGAAAAACAACCGCTAGTAAAATCGAGGGAAGGCTTAATTTGTGGAGCCAGCTTTATTAGCTTAAGCTTCCTCAACGTGAACTAGTGAAGACCGATAAATCTTCGATACCACGGGGAAAACTCCCTCGTCTTCATTGTGGTTAATTCTTATCTTTACTTTTTGTATTTATATCTCATTTGTCTCTAGTTGCTTAATTTTTTTATTTCCTCTATTGTATAAGGAAGCCTTGATTGAGTTCATCTTGTTCAATATCTAGATTTGTTATTTAATTTTAAAAAACCTCCTATTCACCCCCTCTAGTCGGTTATCCTTGATCCTACACCACCATTGATAGCGCACCCTCGTCCATGTTAGCTGACACTAACACCACCAATAGGATTGCTAGTCGTGTAGAGGCTCAAGTGCCATCTGATTTGGAAGATGTGCTAGGATTGTATAATCACCGTCGGGCTCAATGCTGCCACCGCCCTTGTCGTCGCACCGCCACAACATTGAATTTTCTGTCACGTCGTTGCTGCTGTTAGGATGGCCTTAGTACCAGCACTCTATTTTGCTAGTCACAGGTGATCGTCGTGGACCTCTTCGCGGGCGCCGAGCTTGCCCGCTGTCGGTCATGGACCCCACCTAGACGTTCAGATTTGAGCAAGACAAGTCTTCACTACTGCTCATGTTGAACCTACATTTAAAATGCAAAGTATACCCCACCTAGAAGTTCAGATTTGAGCAAGACAAGTCTTCACTACTGCTCATGTTGAACCTACATTTAAAATGCAAAGTATTTTATTTCAAAGTATTACTTGTATTCTTATTATTATTTCTATGAAATACGATGTTAAAGGTTGATTCTTAGCTCTACCAAAGGTTGATTATTATTATTCCCCTCCTTGATTTGTTGATAACCCTTATATATTGTCACATTAAGGATAATTATTACATGAGTAAAATTCTCATTGTTTAAACAAAAATGACTATTGGTTGTGCTTAAATACTGCTTAGTAATTGAATCTGAATAGGACACAAATATTATCATAACAAGAACTTGGGATGTAATTGAATCATAGTGTGGTAACATGGGTTACCATTGGAAGCAGGAAAATGTATTTAAAAATGATGGAGACTTGGGGGAGTGATTGGTATGAGATCGATGCAGTACGCACGAGAATTAAATTTATGGTTTGTCTCGTTTGAGTCGTTTAAGGATCGAATCATGTGATGCAATTCTTAACTAATAATCGTGCAATCACAAGTCTAGTATGGAATAGACTTGGTCGAATAATTTACCGAGTCATCATGCTATTTCCATATTGTGGGCAGTCTGGGTTGGAGCTGTTGGACCTGGGTTGTAGGAGGGCATATCGTTGTGTACGCACCCTTTGAGTATTGTGGTAGTACTAAGTTGGTATACATCTACTCTCCCAACAGTGGTTTCTTCGGAGTTAATGTCGTTCAAACGCCCGAAGATCGACCCATTGGATGATGTAGTATTATGGCGAGTTATTATAAATGTCTTGTTATGATCGTCTATGTTGCATGCACAAGAAAGCGTGTCATGACTGACATTATGAGTTGATCATATGTTGTGGGTAAAGTTCTATAATCTCCATAGAGTGCATAATCTATTTGAATAGTTGTGTCCCTGGTTATGGGCGTGTTAATAATCGTGCAGCCACAAGTCTAGTATGTGATAGATCTAGCTGAATAAATTACCGAGTCATTATACTATTGCCATATTATAGGCTGTTCGGGTTGGGCCATTGGACCTGGGCTGTAGGAGGGCATATCTTCTTGTACGCACCCTTGAGCATTGTGGTGGTACAAAGTCAAGATACTTCTACTCTCCCAATGGTGATTTCTTCGGAGTTAATGTCGTTCAAATGTCAGAAGATCAATGCATTGGATGGTGTAGTATTTTGGCGAGTTATTATAAAGGTCTTGTTATGATTGTCTCCGTCGCACGCCCAAGGAAGCGTGTCATGACGAATATTACGAGTTAATCATATCTTGTGAGTAAAGTTGTAACATTTGTAGAGTGTTTAATCTATTCGAATAGTAGTACCCCCGATTATATGCATTGTGCATAAAGTCACACTTGATTAGTTTGGGTAAAATGTGAACCGATACATGTTGGGTAAACATGATCATGGCGATGATATAGGTGGATGTAACCTTATGAGTAATTGTGGATGGATGGAACCTTATGAGGATAATCATTTCTTAACAAATGAAATTTTGGTTTTGAAGTTAAAAAGGGCTAATTCATAGGCTTGACAAATAATAATAGTATTTGAGCAAAACATGTCTTGCGAGATTTGAAGATGACGTCAAGTACTAGATCACTTACCCCAGTTGATTGACTATAGGCATATTATGAGTCACCACGGTCATTTATCTTTTCCGCTACAAAGCTTTATTTGTAATTAGCCTTCGTAGCACATGATGTAAGACTTTGATTATATAGTCTATTTACACGTATTTACTATACTTTTATTTACATATATGGATATGGTATTCATAGATATTGTACTATTTGAACTAACTACTGATCATAAAATTAAGGTCAAGACTAGACATTGAACTACAACCCTTCCCCCAACCTGCAGTGGAGCAATTTGCCTCTTCCAGAAAAGTACTAGTGCCCTGTTACGACAGCAG
The DNA here is from genome assembly GCA_036346395.1 of Hsuehochloa calcarea. NCBI lineage: Eukaryota > Viridiplantae > Streptophyta > Magnoliopsida > Poales > Poaceae > Hsuehochloa > Hsuehochloa calcarea. The sequence goes on along the minus strand of CM070601.1, from coordinate 28,237,775 downwards.
ATTCTGAAAGAAAACTGAAAAGCACTATATTTCTGTACGGGTAACAACAAAGGAACACAACTATTGTCTAGTAGACTGGATATTCCCCAGAACAGGAAACAACAAAGCTATCCTCTCTTCTTGGCAACTGAAACCTGAAGTTCCGCTATGCTGCCATACATACAGGGGCGGATATGGGCCTCGGGCCGTTGCCCTCTCTTCTTGGCAACTGAAACCTGAAGTTCCGCTATGCTGCCATACATACAGGGGCGGATATGGGCCTCGGGCCGGTTGGGCAATGGCCCGAGGGCCAGAAAAAATACCAATAGAAAAAAAAATTAGGATATATAAAAAAAAAACCATATATAGTAAAAGACCCTAGCCTTCTAGGCCGGCCCAGCCGGCCCTGCCCGGCAGCCCCGACTCCCCCGCATCCCCAGGCGAGCCCCCAACACCCACCCCCCATTCGCCACCGCCTCCCATGCTTCCCCAATTTCTCCCCTCCCGCCCCGTTCTCCCGCCCCCGCCGCCCCATTTCTCCCCTCCCGCCCAGATCTGCTCCCCGCGGCGTGTTTCTCCGCAGCGGTCGGCTTCCCCGCCCCATCATCGCCTCGCCCAGATCTGCGCTCGGCCGCCGCCCCTTTCTCCCGGGCGCGGCTCCGCCCGGCGCCTCCCGCCAGATCTGCGGCCGGCGGCCATTTCTCCCCGGCGGCGGCTGGCCCCCGGCGCCTCGCCAGATTCTGCGCCCGTGGCCGCCCTTCTCCCCCAGCATGCTGCCTCAGCCCATGCCGGCGCCATTCAACCATCTGCGCCAAGCCCAGCGCCGGCGCTCGCGCTGTGGCGCCCCTTCTCCCCCCAGTGCAGCTCCCACGCCCCTGCGCCTCGCCCCATTCTGCGCCTAGCCCTCAGCTGGCAGCAATGCCGGCCATCACGCTAAGCCCCAGCCCGGCCGCTCGCGCATGTGGCGGCCGGCGCCCGCGATCTGGCCTCCGGCTCACTTTGGTTTCGGCTCGGCTCGCCATCATCGGGCCCGAGGCCCTCTCAAATCATAGCTCTGTCACTGCATACATACATAGCACTACAGTTTGTAATTACTAGCTGGTAACCATCAGAATTCAGAACAGCATAACAACAGATGCAATAGTTTGGGATCAAGGAACAAAATCCCGGGAATACAGTGGGAACGGGATAAACAGTACCGGCCAAAAAAATTTGAATTTAAATATAAATTTATAACTGCATAATGTATTTTCTAGGTTAGTTTAGAACTTTTTTTTTAGTATATTACATATTATATGATCTAAATATACTTGAATTATTGTATAAGCAAGTCTCGAGCGCTTTTTTGAACTTTGAAAGCATATTAGATGCTCCCCTGTTGCGACTTGGTTTAGAACTTTTTTTGTTGTAGATTACATATTATATGATCTAAATATACTTAAATTATTGTATGAGCAAGTCTCCAGCGCTTTTTTGAACTTTGAAAGCATATTAGATGCTCCCCAGTTGCGACTTGGATGCATGTTTATAGCACATTAGTATGAATTACTACTGTATTATTGTTTTTTATGTTAGTTAAGTTACTATTAATTACTCTTAACTTATAGTTTTATTATTTTACATACTTTAAAATACTTTATTAAATATTTACTAATTAATATTTACATCATTCCAATTGCTCATTACCTATAACTGGTTTTCACTGTTTTTCCGGTTTTTAAATTCCTCAGTTCAAATATTTGTTTTTTTAATTCCCCAAAGTTTTTTTTCCGGTAATCAGCCGGTTACTTGAACCAGCCTCTGAGCGGTGTTTTAACCGGCACTGGTTTTTTTAATCCTTGCTTGGGATAACACACCATCTGATCTGTATCGTAGCAGGATGTAGTCACTTCCTGGACATGGGGCACGAATTGGCACTCACAGTCCACTGAGCCAGAGCTTACAAAACCTGTCAGCACATCCCCCAAACAAGTAAAGATACAAGGACACTATCAGTAAAATTAATGTTCCAAGTCCAAACCTGTACACTGGTATATGATACACTGAAAGAAAAGGGAGTCAAGTACATAATTATACATGTAAAACCTAGGTGGTGGTTATCATCTCTATTTCAAGTCCCCACCACCCCATGGCAACACGCAAATACAACCGCCATGCCTATGCGATGATACCTATGTGCAACTTGCAACTCCACTGCAGATTGATATCTTACTAAATTTGAAATACTGCACAATGGAAGGGAGCAAGAAATCAGGTCTGGGGTCAAAACTCAAAAGAATACCACAAGTCTATGAACAAAAGCCATTAGAAGCCTCCGTCAATGATGGGATATCATCAAGAATGATATCAGCAGGGTCCCCAATCCAAAGTCTATCCCTCCACCGAAACTTGATCCTCAGCTTCCCGTTTGCATCAACACCTACAACCTCGCCTTTACTCGCATATGTCTCCACCCCCCATCCCCACCGTGGAGTTACAAGGCCAGGTCGTATCCGTACTCTGTCACCTTGCCGGAAGGGCCGCACCTTCTCCACCTCCCAACCTTTGCACAACCATAGTCTCTCACAGAAACAGAATGAAACCCAGAGCTCTCCATCCTCAGCCCGGTGGACCACCCCTACGCTGTTGTGGTTCACATCACCCCATTGATATGTGGGGGTTGCAATGCAGTCCTTAACCTTCACCCAATCTCCGACGCAAACTTCCTCCTCGTCCTCCACTTTTTCCACCTCCGCTGGGTCTATTAACCAAGCCCTGGCACCAGCTGGTGTATGAATCCTAAGCTTCCCATCGGCATCAATAGATGAGATGGTTCCTATACTTGAATGACTATGATTAGACCACCCAAATCTTGGCTGGCGGATACAGCCTCTGATCTGCACACGCTGCCCAACGACAAACCTGCTGACTCCTTCAAGCTGGCTAGAAGGCCCTATCCACCTTTCCTGCTCACCGCAAAATGCCACATGAATGGTTCCATCCCAAACATCATCTTGGTATCCAATCCCATGCACCACACCGATGCTACCTGGTTTGAGCGACTTCCAATCATCAGCATCATTCCTCAGGCTAACCCAGTTTCCAACCTCAAAGACTTGCTCAATCTCAAGATCTGCAGGATCACCTCTCCACAGCCCAGGCACACCAAAGAAGGCCACCCTTACTTCTCCATCGGCATGGACACCAGCGATTATGCCTCTAGAATCAGGCTTTGCATCTCTCCATCCCCACCTGGGCTCTGAAATTCCAGTGCGGAACCGAACATGATGACCAATCTTAAAGGGCTGTACTTTCTCAATGTCTGTGTTATGAGTTAACCATTTCCCTTTCCTGAAACAACCTGCCAACTCCAAGTAACCGGAGTCCTGAATGCTATGGACTACTGCAATGCTTATTTTCCCAACACTGTTCCAGTCATAAGTAGGTCTGCTCCCAATACTTGGTTTCAAGCGCACCCAGTCTCCAACCTCAAAGGCTGAAAGCCTCTCCGCGTCACCTGGAGCTACCTTCCACAAGCTATTTCTGCCGGAAACCTTGACATTTAGAGTCCCATCCATATCTATCTTTGAGATGGCCCCAATGGTTGCTGCAGTTTCATTCGACCATCCAAGGCGTGGCTGAGATATGGAAGGTAACACATGAACCTTTTCCCCTACCTCAAATGACTGCGCCTTCTCCACATCTGCAACTGAGCAAAGAAAGAGCTTGCTTCTGAAGCAGAAAGCAACACCCATATCCCCATCTTCTTCTAGACTATGAACTACCCCAATACTGTTACGAGTAACATCCTCCCATCCATATTTTGGGGATGGTACTGTTGTTTTGACTCTAACCCAATCACCAACCTGCAAATAGAAACAGAAGATTAGGATCCAATTAATTTTATATACTAACAGCAGAACTAAAAGTAGCTCAATATTAGGGAGCTTCATACCTTAAAATTATCAATCTTTTCCATGTCTGATGGATCCGCCTGCCATGGTGCAGACCGATTAGGGATATCAATTATGAGCAGACCATCACTCTCGATGTCAATTATTTTTCCCACGCTGTGATGAGTCTCACCACCCCAGGCATATCTAGGCTCCGCAACAGATCTCTTTACACATACTTGGTCGCCAATCTAGAAAATTTGCAGACACAAGAACATCACACTAAGCAAAACCGAAGTAGGACATAAAAGATCACAGAAGCACAGATGTGTGCAAGGGCCAGTTTGTCATTGCTGTGCTGCGCTGTGGAATATAGTTAGTTAAGAGAACCTTTACCAAATTGATTAACCAATTATAGTAGAATATTTCTGCTATGGCCCTTAAAAGAGGTATCAATTAGTTTATATATCCAAAAAGGTAGTGAAATAAAAGTGCATATAAAAGCCCCACAATACCAGGAACCCTAATGTAGTGAGTAAATGTCAACACACGAGTATGGACCATGGATAGAAATGGTAACCATAAGTGATAAAATGGTTGAATTTTGAATTTTGTTGAGTACAATTTAAACGAAAAAATTACCTTGAAGGGATCAACATGTTCAACCTCCTCTGGTTCACAAAGCCATTGATTGCCCAAATAGCAAAGGCCCAATAAAAGGCTGCTGTCTGGTCTAATAGAGTATACAACACCGACACTTCCAGGAGTAATAGACTCCATGCCATGTACAGCAACCGTCAGTGAGGGACGAATCCGAACCCAGTTACCGACCTTATATTCTTCAACCCTTTCAATTTCAGCAGGGTCAGCTCTCCATCCCCTAGAAGCTCCTGGAAAACCAACCCTCAAGATTCCATCATCATCAACACAGAGAACTGTCCCAATGCTATCTCGTGACTGACCACGCCATCCAAATCTGAAAACAGATGATATTAGATGGTAATTCACAATATTCACATACTGAACGATTAACTCGGTAAAATCAGTATGGTATTTTGTTCCTATGAGACATTCTTCACAAATTATTAGGTTAACATAGTGATAGTAGACATGCCATAGAAACTATCAAACTAATCTCTGTTGAAAGATCACTCCAGTCACATTGAAATGCAAATGGCAACCATATACTCCACCAACGAATTTTGAACTTTACTTTTGCAGTAGGCAGAAGCAGCAACTTCAGTTTTTGCAAAGGGCAGAAGCAAAGCACCATTTGCAGGCCATGGGATTAGACAAGATCCTAGTACGCCAATTTAAACTTTAAACAGTCAAATATATTCAGAACAGACAACAGAGACTGACAGGTCTCCTCCAATGGATCCTGAACTTAGCATGATCAGTGCTTAGTATAAAACTAGCACCGGCAGACGGAACGTATGAAGTATTAGAGAATTTATCTGCTGGCAGCATTGTCAGGACCAACATTTCGGACTGCCCAACCTGAGTTCTAACAAGTATCATCTGGACTTTTTACTTGCAGGCACCGACAAATATATGGGACAGATATCCAGTCCAGTAAACCCTATCTTTATCAGTACAAACTGAACTTAACATCATATTTTGTCATGTTCGTTATTGTTATTATCTCAATGTCCACATAAATCAAAAAATTAATTCACCTTGCTTTCAAACAGGCTAAGGGAATGTGCTGACCCACTAAAACAAAAAATATCAACAGAAACAAAGGTATTTTTCCTTAGAAACATATTATTAAGCATCGCTTTCTCCACTTCACAGTGAGACACCAGACACAAAATAGGATGTAGTACCGAAAGTACAAAGGATCAAATATCATTTACCTTGGCTCCAAAACATCAGGTTTCAACTGAACATGTTGGCCCCTATTCAATGGAATGACTTTGATAACTTCACTTGTCAAAACGCGGGCTTCTCCAGAACAAAATGACACAACAAGGTGGTCATGGTCTACAATAGACTGGACAAAACCAATGCTTCTGGGTCCTGCACCTTGCCAGCCAAATGTCGGAGAAGTAACTGTTCTTCTAAATTTCACCCAATCCGCAACCTCATATCTAGTTACAGCATTAAGAAAATGCATTAAAGATAATTCTGAAGTAATATGTATTCACAATGACCAGCAAGAAGAATACATCAACTTTTCCCAAGGTACTAAAAGTCCAAACTAACAAAAAAAAACCAACATGAGACCTAATGAAAATCAAGCAAACAGCTGAAACATATTGCAAAAGATAGATAAAACATTACAGCATGAGTTCCTTACATGGTTGGAGAGAGATGAACTCCTTTATCTTCAAGTGTTTCCATCAGTTCTTCAGAAATCCATTCTCGTGGGAGCCTCTCCAGAAAATCTCGCAGAGTCCAGCCTCTGTAGTTGATAGGAATAATGTTCAAACTTGTAAATATATAGTGTACGAATCAAATTTTGCACAACACAAACTAACCCATGGAACCATTGTCTTCACACAATCACACAATTGAGTTCAAAGGAAAGTAAAAAGGTGATAAATTCAAATAGCCATGCAAAAAAAAAGGTTTCAAATAAATGAAAATATTTAAACAACCAAACATCATATTTCATCTGATGCTGCTTGGTTTTTCGTTCAATGTCATTGTCACCATACAATAATATACCCTGAGAGAGATTACTCCAAAAAATATAATGCGGAAAATGTTAGAATTTGGGAGAGAAGAGAGGAATAGGGGCTGAATTGTTTATCTATTGCAAGAACCCAGAGGGGCAATATATAGTATACAAGATAAACCCTAGACTTGCTACAATTACTGAACTACCCCTAACCCTTACAGGACTATTCCACTTGTGCCAAACATTACACTACTACCCTTAACACCCCGACTCAAAGTCGGTGTGTATGCAATATCATTAAGTTCGAAAAGGACAATACTAAAATAAAAGATAAATCCGAAGTCCGAGTTTGAAGATGTCATCGAAGCATGCAACTCTTGAACAAAAATTGTCCTTCGGCTCTTCACACATGAATGTCTCGATTTGGAGATGTTGAAACCGACAGAAATAGAGAGATATGTCAAATCAAGCTAATGAAGAAAGAGATAGAGACAAGGACACGGACACGGACCAGATCCGCCCACCCAAGATGTGAGGTGACGGTGTCAAATCTAGCACCTGACGAAAACAATGACGAAGAGACAGTTGATGATAACGACAAAGAAGGCAATTAATCAAGAGTCGCAATGATGCGAAGATGTGTAGCAAGATGGCTACAAGAGAGGACCAAGAGGGAGGCAAAGTCGCATCAACAACGATGATGTTGGTGACCGCCTCGATCCAATGGACGGACCGCGACAACAACAAAAAACGGAAGAAGCAATCGGCTGATCGACAAAGGATATGATGAACTGGCACGACTTCGACGAACTCAAAGAGAGATGCAGTGGACTTGGATGGACTAGATGGAAATCAAAGGAAAAAGACTTGGGATACTAGCAGCAACAACATATATTAGCAGCATGATACTTGCAGCAGCAATGAACAAACACAGTAGCAAGGTAGCAACAGTAGCTCAGCCAACCCAGTGGAAAGACCAAAGAGCACAAGACAGAAAATGAATAAATGAGGCCGAAGATGACCAGGTCCGATAGGAGCTAGTGAATGGCCAACGATGGCCAGCAGTGGTGAAGACAAGCTTGTGCGTCGTCGGGCGAGGAGGTGGCGGAAGCAGAGGATCAGTGAGCTCCAGATCTGGTACGTCGTCAAGTGAACTCTTTGACATAGGGGTCGGCCAGATCTTCGTCGTGCGCCGTCGGGCAAACTCCGTGCGCCGTCCAACTGGTCGAGATGAAGAAGCAGAGGTTCGGGCAAGGATCTTCCCCGTGCGCAACGGCTGGATCTGGCGACGTGGCGACAAGACGACCTCGATCTGAGGTTGATGATGATGAGGCTAGCCGAATCCAGCAAGATCCGTGGCTGGCGGCAATGGATCGTGGCATTGACGACGAGGATACAGCTGTCCCCGAGAGGAGCAAGGTGGGCGGTTTGGGATTTGTTGTTATGATGCTGAGACGAGACATACAAGATGAATACTGTTGTCTGCTGGTACTTCTTCACATTAAGAAACTACAAATGCTAAAGATAAAAACAAGATTGAGTGTTGCCCCCGGGAGTGAAGATTGCTCCTCCCGGGGCGACTTGGGTGGAAGAAGATAGAGACTAGAGTTTGAATCTAGTCTTTGATACCATGTTAGAATTTGGGAGAGGAGAGGAATAGGGGCTGAATTATTTATCTATTGCAAGAGCCCAAAGGGGCAATATATAGTATACAAGAGAAACACTAGGCTGACTACAATTACAAAACTACCCTTAACCCTTGCAGGACTATTACACTTCTACCAAAACATTACACTACTACCCTTAACAGAAAACACCCACACTCACGACAAAAGGGAGAAACTATGGGAATCTAACTCATGCATTAGTTTACTTGCCTGTGGTTTCTCACATCAACAGCAGGTGATGGCTGTTTTAACATTTGAACAACCCAAGTCAGATTTTCACGTATCATTTTGGCTGCATCAGCAGCTATGTGAAAAGCATTATCACCATCATCATCCTGATTAACCAAATAGAAAACATTAAATACACATAATCACTTGGTGCTGACATATCATGGTAAACTGGTAATACAATCAGGTTTCAAAGAAAATAGAAGCAGTGACGACAAAAAAAATGTCAGAATTCCAGTTGTGTACCATAGCTACAGACCTGAAAAAGGTCCAAGAGAACCCACCCCCCACCCCAAAAAAAATTAATTAAAAAAGCAAAAGAAAACACGCCTTCCTAGTTCATACAGTAATTCCAACTTCACAAGTACCAACGTTTACTATCAGTAAATTTAGTGGATCTAAATTATCCATCATAATTTATATCAGTGTACATTTCTCAAATTTAATACACCCAAAAACTAGCATAGAAGAGTCCCTCATGCAGTGAACCCAAAATTCAGTTTCAATATATCCTTAACTTTTTCGGAAATCCATAGCACAAAATGAGCTCGAACAGAAGGATAATCAATAGCACTAAGTACAAGTAATCCAGGTCCAACTAAGTCTTGTGGGTTGGTTAAGTTATTAGGTTAGCAAGTAAGCATTTCTTAGCCAGTATTCATTTGGTCACCTACATAGTACTGATTATATGGCCTAACCAGCGATTATACAGTAATAGTTAGGGGTGTTAAGAGTATTGTAGATTCTACTTTCTCTCTCTTTCTCTCTCTTGGCCCATGTGGCCCTTGTAGCCCATGAGGCCCATGTATCTTTGTCTATATATATCTTCTTCATTAATGAATAAGATGAATAGTTGTGAATAGCAAACCTTTGTTTAACATGGTATCAGAGCTTACTTGATCCAAACCCTAACCCTATCATTGTTCTGCCGCCGCCGCCGGTTACGCCGCCCGGATCTTGGTGAGCCGATCGGTAGCCTCCTCATCCGGATCCACTAGCGCGAGCGCGATCACAAGATCCGGCGTCCTGAAGCCGGCGCCGCCTCTCCATCGCCTCATCCGGATCCTCTTCATCGCCTCATCCGGATTCGCGAGCGCTGGGCAGAACTCCTCATCCGGATCCGCGAGCGCGAGCGCGAGATCCAGCGTCGCTCCTCCGCTGCGCCACCGGCTTGAGGATCCGCGCCGCTGCACCTCCTCGAGTTCGCTGCACCTCGCTCGAGATCCGGCGTCGCTCCTCCACGGCGTCGCTCCTCCACTGCCTCGTCTCATCGTCTCCTTTGCTTCGTCGGCTCGCAGATCCGCGCCGCACACGTCTCCTCGAGCTCCGGATCTGCGCCGCCGGCTTGAGGATCCGCCGTTGCACCTCCTCGCGCCGCTCGCGCCGCTGCACCTCGCTGAGCTCCTCGTCCTCAATTGCTGGAGCTCCTCGTCCTCAATTGCTGGAGCTCCTCGTCCTCAAGCTTGGCTTGAATCCGGATGGTATTATGACTCTGCCTCTTTGACTCTGCCTTGGTATCGTCACTCTGCTGCTGCGCTCGTGGATCTCTGCTGCTCGGTACATCCATTGCTCTGCTGTGATTGCTCTGCCTCACTGATGTTGATCGTAGATTAGTACTGCTGTGTGATTAGTACTGTTGATTAGTACTACTACTGTTGATCTACTGATCTGCTACTGTGATTGGTATTGTTGTGTGGTATGGCTAAGTCCGACTCGATGTTTGGGGGCAGTTCATCTCTAGTGTTTACAGATATCAAGCTCGATGGGTTGAATTACCGAGCATGGGCTTTCTCAGTCAAGACTACTCTTAGGGGTTATGGTTTGGCCTCTCATTTGACTGATGATCCTCCTGATCCGAAGACCGTTGATGCTGAGAAATTAAAGGCTTGGCATAAAGAAGATGATCGTGTCATGACCGGCATTGTCTTTGAGTGTTGATGTTTTCTGCGGATGAGTCTTGAGTATCATACTTGACCAAGCAAATGTGGACATACTTTGAGAAAAGATATGTTCATCGATGGTGCTCTTCGCTTCACATTGCTCAAGAACATTCATAGTCTTCAAGCAGCTGACTGATCATCGATGGAGGAGTATTACAGTGCTTTCACTCACATCATGGTCCTCTAGAGTCTATGACACCAAATTTCTTGTTGCTGTCGGTCTTGTCTTTGCTAAAGATGAGTATGCTCGCAGACGCTCATGTATCGATTTGTGATGGGGCTTGATCGGAGTTTGAGCTGTTTCGCACTCGGTTGCTCAACTATCCCACTCCACCGACTTTGATTGCGGCTCTCTAGTTTGATTGCGGAGGAGACGCGTCTTCATTCTCTTATGCTCGTCTCGGGATCCTCACACATCTTCGCTCGAGTCTCTCACACGGTGCGGATCTTCCGAGCGACACCCACAGGAGTGATGGTTTGTTCCCATTGCAAGAGGATGGTCATCATGTTGACAAATGTTTCAAGTTACATCCAGATCGACTTATTGCCTATCGTGCTAGAGCGACCATTTGACCGTCGTCGTGGAGCACCTCTCGGGCCTTCGAGCACTTCATTGGAGCGATCCATCGCCGACACATCCACATCTATGTTATTCGGATCGATTGTGCGCTATGACATCGCTTGCACCTTACGCTTCTAGTCCGCTCATCCTTGGGTTACCGATTCAGTGCTTCGTTTCATGTCACATCCGACAGCTCTCGACTTGTTGCTCGTAGACCCGTGGATCGATGCAACCTATGTTCACACTAGCGATGGTACACCTTGCTCTATTACCCATCGTGGCATTCTCTCTACATCTTGCTTCTCTGTTCCTGATGTGTCTATTGTTCCTCGCCTATCTATGAATCTTCTTTCGTTGGTCAACTAACCGATATGAACTGTTTCATTGGATTTGATGATTCTTCTTGTTTCATTCGGGATCGTCGAGCGAGAAGAGTGATTGGTTCTCGCCATCGCCAGAGAGGCTCTCCCGCTCTCTATGTCTTGGACATCTTACATCTTCCTTCCACCAAGACGTCGAAGGCCTTGGTGTCTTCGCTATGTCTTCATCTCGATCTCTGTTGGGTCTTCCTTGACAAGTGGCATCATCGACTTGGTCATCTTTGTGGAGCTCGCCACCACTTTAGTTCACCGTGGTTCCTTAGGTCATGTCTTTGTTGAGTCTAGTTTTCATTGTCTTGGTTGTAAGTTGGGAAAACAACTACAACTTCCATATCCCGAAGAGTACCTCTCTCTTGATCCTTTTGATTTGGTGCATTCGGATGTATGGGGTCCATCTCTTTTGTTTGAAGGGTGGTCATAGTTATTATGTCATATTTGTTGATGATCACTCGATATACTTGGATCTATTTTATGAAACATCGTTCTCGTTGATTTCCATTTATCAGTCTTTTGCTAAGATGGTTCATACACAGTTTTCTTCTTCCATTCATGTTTTCCGTTCTGACTCTAGAGGAGAGTATCTTTCCTCAGCCTTTCGTCGATTTCTTTCTTCGAGGTACTCTTCCTCACTCGTGTCCCGTGCTCATGCTCGTAATGGTGTTGCCGAGCGCAAGCAAATCACATCATCGAGGCCGCTCGAACCCTTCTCATTTCCTCCTTTGTCCCCTCTCACTTCTGGGGGGAAGCGGTCTCTACAGCAACCTATCTTATTAACCGTCAGCCCTCTTCTAAGCTTCAGGGAATGTGTCCCGGTGAGGTCCTGTACAGAGCACCTGCTCACTATGCTCATCTTCGCGTTTTTGGTTGTGTCTCGCTATGTTCTTCTAGCACCTCGTGCGCACAAAGTCGAGCCCTCAATCGCTTGAGTGTGTTTTTAGGTTCTGATCCCGAGCATAAGGGTTATCGTTGCTATGATCCTCAAAGACGTCGCATTCGCATCTCTCGTGATGTGACTTTTGATGAGGATGTCCTTTCTTTCATCATTCTTCTCCACATCCCACTTCTTCTTCCATGATTCCACTTCCTTTTGTGTCTATCTCCCATTCATTCTCCGAGATACACCTTCTCCACGATTTCACCTTCTCGTGTACCTTCTCCACCAGCCCACCATTCCATTTCTAACACTTCCACTCTTCCTTCCACTATAGTCGCCGATGAGAGTTCCTTCGATTCTCTGTCCTCCTCTCCTCACTTTGATCCTCCGGCCGGTACCATCGACTCGGCGATCGTTCTACTACATCACGATATGCCCTACGTGATCGTTCTTCTATTCAGCACCGAGAGATGGGGTTTTTATCGTCTGAGTGCGATGGTGGCCGAGTACCTATCGAGGGTCGGTGTACTGAGTGGCGATTGGCTATGACAGAGGAGCTCACAAAGATTAGAGTGCACGGCACTTGGGATCTTGTTCGCTACCGTCTGGAGCTTTTCCTATCACTTGCAAGTGGGTGTACAAAATAAAGAACAAATCGATGGGTCGAAGAGAGGTACAAGGCTCGTCTTGTTGCAAGAGGTTTTCAGTGAGCTTATGGTCGAGATTATGATGAGACTTTTGCTCCAGCTTGCTCATATGACCACAATCCGTACTTTTACTTTTATTGCGATTCTGAGAATACGCACATGGACTATATCTCGATGGATGTCAAGAATGCTTTTCTTCATGGTGATCTACATGAGGAGGTCTATATGCACCACCCCTGTGTGTTGAGGCTCCAACAGTTATGTTTGTCGCCTTAGGCGTGCTCTATATGGTCTCAAGCGGGCTCCTCGTGCTTGGTTCGAGCGTTCGATTACGTGATTCGAGCCTGGTTTCACCGAGTGAGCATGACCGCCTTGTTTGTTCACACTTCTCGAGGTCGTACTTTGCTTCTTACGTATGTAGATGATATGTTGATCACGGAGATGACATGGACCACGTGGTTTTTGTCAAGAAGAAATTGAGTGAACAATTTATGATGTCCGATTTGGGACCATTGAGCTATTTTCTAGGAATTGAGGTTCATTCGATGGTGATGGCTACTATCTCTCTCAAGATCGCTATGTTCAGATCTACTTGCTCGCTGCGGGATGGCGATACTCGATCGGCCGCCACACCCATGGAGCTTCACTTGCGCCTTCGACCTACAGACGGTGTACCCTCAGCAGATTCTTCTCGCTATCGTCACTTGTTGGGAGCCTTGTCTATCTCAAGAACCGGGCGGACATTGCTCATGTTGTTCATGTGCTCAGCCAGTTTGTCAGTGCTCCCACCTCAGTTCATTATAGTCATGTTCTTCGTGTACTGAGATACTTGAGAGGAACTGCGTCCAGACGTCTCGTTCTATGCGATTCGAGTCACCCACCCACGCTTACTCCGACTTCTACTTGGGCGAGTGATCCTGCGATCGCCGATCCACATCGGCTATTGTATCTCTCTTGGTACTTCGCTTATTGCTTGGAAGTCCAAGAAACAGACTGCGGTATCACGCTCTAGTGCAGAGGCAGAGCTCCGAGCACTTGCCGCTACAACATCAGAGATCATTTGGCTTCGATGGCTCTTGGATCGATCTTGGTGTCCCTTGCGACAATCCTACCCCTCTCTTTTGTGACAATACAAGTGCCATTCAAATTGCCAATGATCCGGTCAAGCATGAGCTGACAAAACACATTGGTGTTGATGCATCCTTCACGCGATCTCATTGTCGTGATTGACCATCACCCTCAAGTATATTCCTCGAGCTCCAAGTTGCGATTTCTTCACTAAAGCTCAGACTAGAGAACATCATCGACTTCATCTACTCAAACTCAGTGCATCAGATCCTCCTGATCCACCTTGAGTTTGAAGGGGGGTGTTAAGAGTATTGTAGATTCTACTTTTCTCTCTTTCTCTCTCTTGGCCCATGTGGCCCTTGTAGCCCATGAGGCCCATGTATCTTTGTCTATATATATCTTCTTCATTAATGAATAAGATGAATAGTTGTGAATAGCAAACCTTTGTTTAACAAGGGGCACCTGCTCCTTGTACACGTCCTAGTAGACCTTTTTCTATAGGCCAAAATGGCTACAGGACATCATAATTTGATGTCACTGGCCGTAGGACATCCAAATTTCGTGTCTTTGCCAGAACACACACTACTAAAATGTAACTCTTTGTTGTAAGACACTGAGACCATTATAACATTATTTCCAATCGAATTAGGAGAGAGGATCGAATTAGGAGAGAAGGTTGGCGAATTATATTTGTCGGTTTTTCCCTTCAAATCACTTGGCCCAGTCGGTTCGCCCAGTGTCCATCACCGGCACCTGCTGCCCTTCTTCTTGCTCCAGTGAACGGCGAAGGCGGAGCAGTCCCGATTGGGGTGAAGATGCCGCACTGGGGCACGACGGTGAAAACTGAGGCGGGCTTGTGGCGGCGCAAAAAGGCCTCGTTGGCACTAGAGGAGCTCCAAATCTACATCAATGGCGGTGGCGACGGTGACCTTTTCTCCGGTGAGCACCCTGGGGCAAACGATAAGGCTTCCGACGGCGGGACCTAGGGCTTTGGAGGAGATGGGTCACGGGCCGTGTCGGGGTACCTCGCTCGGTGAACGATGGCGCAATCGCCTTCCCTCGCCGCCGGAGAAGACCACCGCCATGCTCGCCACCTCCGCAACTAGTAGCCCCATCGGCGTCTCGTTCCAACAGTCCTCATCCAGCTCTGAGTCCGCATCGCTCGAGAACACAAAACCAGCTGTGCTGCACCACGATCGACTGCACCAGTGAGCTCCTCTGTTGTGCAGCACTGTCTGTCATCATAGTCCTTGGCGATGTCGCCATCGTCGTCCTCTTCATGAAGTAGAGGGCATGGAGAAGGAAAAGGGAGTAGGAAGAAGAGGATAAGGGTATGAAGGTCATTTTGAATTATTTCTCTCTCCAAAACAAGGAATAATATTATTACAATGTCCTCGGTGTCATACATCATAGAGCCACATTTTAGTAGTGTGTTCTGGCAAAGACACGAAATTTGGGTGTTCTACGGCCAATGTCACCAAATGTTGATGCCACGTAGCCAATTTTGCCTTTTTTTATATAACACTGCATTTTTTAGATGTCAATGTATCTACAAATTATTTTTAAAAAGGACGTGTTTTAGTCCTGTAATCATTAGGTAATAAAAAAAGCTCATTTCCAAGTATTCAAACATTGATCCTGTTTTTTTAATGCTCTAAAGATTGTTTGGGGAATTGGAGGCATCTAATCTTCATGCTCATCTAGCCAAGCCCGCTGGAGCTTGATACTTGATAGGGAGTAAAGCTTGATATGCTTTGGGGTGCAAAAGCACCGGAACATGTAAAATTGAAACGTTGGCACATTTGGTTTCAGATAAATCAATACATATTTAACAGAGTGCCTCCTCAAAGGTTTGAGGAAAGTGTTGTTAGCGGCTGCAGAACTACTTCAAGTCAGAGCTTCCCCTCTTATAGAGGCTGCTATACCCCAGTGGTTTGCAATGCTCTTTCTTTCTTTCTTTTCCTTTTTTTATTCTGCAATTAATCCTTTGTACAGTCAATTGTGTTTTTAATATATTAGTAGGGTCCTTCCCGACTGCTCTCAGTCATAGAAAAACATGTATGTTTGGCCGAGTATTTCATTTTTCTATAGAATTCAAAATCTTGTCTTCATAAAATAGCACAACATCAAAATTTCTAACATGTAGCCATGCACAAATATGACGCAATGCTTGACAGCGAACTGAAATATGTTGGATTATAGCATGTGACTAGATTATAATAGAGAAAACGTATTACAGCTGGATATCGACAGAAAAAGTGATACACTGAAATACTAGATGCCATTCATACATCTAAATACTCCGCAAGCTTGAACTATAAGGTGCCAAGAACTGGTGATGCAAATTACATAAATTCCCATGAGTACAAAATAAATCGTAAATAAGTGAATAAGAATGAAAAGTAGAATAGGAAGAGGTTAAGAGCAGCTCCCATTTTGTAGCACTACCATATAATTCCCAATATCCACTTGCACAAGAGCATTTTTATTGAACTAAGCTTCTAGACTTATCTAATGTTATCTTTGAAAATGGTCGAAAAAGGCAGTGAGCCACAATCAGGGATGGAAATCCCGGCCGGTTACCGGCGATAACCGGCCTTACCGGTGGGGGCTGGGATTTGAAATCCCGGCCGGTTTTTCCGGAGTTTGCAAATTCAAATTTCAAATTTCAAATTTTGATTGATTTTTAAGCAAAATTTAACGAAATTCGACAGGGAAAAACCGGTAACCGGTACCGGCCGGGAATTGCGCCGGGACCGGTTTTTGAATCCTTGGCCACAATACCTGTAGATTGCAGTCTGCTCCAGCAGCTAAAAGCAAGCCAACACATGAGTTTGCACCTCTGTTCAGTGCAACATGAAGTGGTGTTGTGTTTTGAGCATTTCTTATATTTACATCAACTCCAGCTTCCAAAATAATCTGTCATTAAAAATATCAAAATGAAAACAAGTCATATTTTAATAGAAAACAGAAACAGCAGAAAAGTGTAGGAAAAAATCTAACCACCAGATAAGCTTTACCTTTACCAATTCTGCATCATTGATCATTGATGCGGTATGAAGTGCAGTTCGACAGTGTGGGTCATCTTGTGCTGTAGGATCAGCACCAGCAGCAAGCAATATTCTTACTAACTCTCGACCCTCTGGCAAATATAAGTCAATCATACTATAAGAACAAACGTGACGTCCAATGGATAAAAGAACAGGCTTTTGTCTATTCTGTCATCATCCTAAGGGAACTGACAAATCCAAGTTTGCCTGTAGCGGTATAACCAACCATAGAGATGTGTCTTAATATCTGTTGAGTGTGGTATAAGCAGAGTCAACAATTACCTTTCTCATGCTCTTTTTTAAGGGCAGCTGCCATGCACAAAGCTGTCCCAACAGGGCTAGGTACATCAATTGCTTCGGCTATCACCTCTTTAGATGCAACCTCGACCCATCTTTTTACCACAGCCGCATTCCATGTCTCAATACATAAATGCAATGGCCTATTCACCATGAGAAGAATGAATTGTCACCAGATAGAAAAGGATTTGACAGATAAAACATCCAAAAGGAGAAGATTTCATGTTGCCACAGATCAAATGAATTAACAGAAAATATGGTGGCAGACAGCATCAAAAGGAACCACACGAATAGAAGCTAATTCACCAGCTTGCCCTTTCTGCTAGACAAGTATTCTTACGTTTTATTCTCAGAATTTAATATGCCCATAGAACTGCAACCTCCATTTTCCAATATGACAATAGCACAATCAGTATATCTCCTGGCCACAGCAATATGAAGGATAGATTCACCTTCTCCATCTACTGCGTTAGGATCAGCTCCAGCCATGAGCAATTCCTGCATAACACATAGAAACAGAATCTAAAAATAGGAACCAACGAACTGAAATGTAAGAGGTGAACACGATGACGTACTTGCATGCACTCCGGTTGACCATGATGAGCACAGACATGAGCAAGAGAAGGACCAAGGCCTTCTCTAAGCCTAGAATTAACATTAGCAGATCTCCTTATAAGTGCATTTACACATTGTGGAGAACCAGCAGCCAAAGCAAATACTATTGGAGGGTCTTCATCCTTATCTAATATGTCTACATTCTCTTGGTAGGCCATAATAGCTTCCGCGAGCTCTGCCGAGCCTCGGCGGCATGCTAAATGTAAGGCAGTGTGTCCATCTGCATTTTGCGCTTCTAAGAAAGAACGAATTAAGCTACCATTTCCCTTTGAGGCAGCCTCTGCAAGTAGATCCCTGGCAAGTGCAAAAGGTTTGAGTGTCAGACAGTATAGGCTGTAAACACGGCCATAAAAAGTTTCCAAGGACTAACCTAACACCAGCAGCATCTCCTTCACATACAAGATGATGTAAAGCATTCGGATTATCATGAACGATGTCCATAATGGAGGTTGGTGGTGGTTCCAAGCCATTGGGCAAGCTTACATTTGTGAAATCACTGCTTAAGCATGTAATGTATTAGAATCCTTTATATCAGAAAGCTCACATGCTCCAAAAAAGAAGCTGGAGAAAATAACATATGCATCTTATTGACGATGACAGTATCTGTAAACACAGTTAGCTCCAAAACATATTTCACTATTTGCTGCTGCACTTCAGCTAAGTTTCTAGAAACTTTTACTCCCTTCATTCTCAAATAGATGCCATCCTAGAATGCATGAAATGTCAACCATTAATATACATAAAAGTATTTAGACTCGCCACATGGAAATGATTTTGTAGATTTGTCATCAAAAGTACATGCATGTCACTATATTTTTTATTATTTTTGCTGGCATATAATTAGAAAAGGTAATGGTCAAAAGTGTGTATTGGAGACCATAACAATGTCTAAACCAACAAGTTAAAAAGAACGGATGGAGTAGTTTCCATATTTCATGCTTTTACCATAAAGTAATACAAACTCAGATAAAGAAATTACTTCTCAGGACTTGCAGATGAGCTTCTTGGTATATCTAGAAGATGGCGAAGAAAAGTTTTTAACATGTCCTGGAAAGATGGTCTTCTTGAAGCTCGGAACTGCAAACAATCACCAATCATCTTCCACAGCTCCCCAGGAAGTCCTACGCCTACTACTCTTGAATATTGTGGAGGTGTCTTCTTTTCTTTTACAACAGACTTATAAATTTCCTCTGCACTTAGCCCAGCCCATCTGCATTTCAATTAGCATCTAACCACACCATTCGCAAAATATTAAGAAACACAAATGAAATAATCAGGCTACTTACGGAACAGCACCAGTACACATTTCCACAAGTGTGCATCCGAAACTCCATGCATCTGACTCTGGTGATATTCCATTTGCACTATCCCAAAACAGATTCAGAGACTTCTTCAACGGTCCCCATGCCTCTGGTGCTGTATAATTGGGGCTAAGTAGTGTAGCATCCATGCCAGCCATGTTGGAGTCATCAGGTACTCCCCGACTAGTGAGGTTCTTTGGAATTGCCGAAAGACCATAATCGGAAACGACTGCATGACCATTTGCGTCTAAAAGAATATTTGACGGCTTTATGCTCATACAAACAATACCGGCTGCATGGAGCTCTGCTACTCCACGAGCAATATCTGCTCCATACCTGCAAAGTCAGGTCCAGTAAAAAAGTAATCAGAAGTTATACAGATTTGAATAACAAATGGATCATCAAACATAGGCATGCTGAGGGAAAAAAAAACATCAAGTCTTATGATGCTTTAGAGAATGACAACAATAGACTTGTTGGTAAATGAGGCGGCAACTCTACTTCATGGCAGAAGAAATAAACGAATTGAAATGATGTGACAAAATAAGTAACATTTCCTATGTATGGCATGGTAGGCTCAGTATATCGTTGGAGATTCCGTTATCTTACTTACCTTATGGCACAGTTTGTAATGGGACTGTGAGCATTGGGAGCGAAGGCGGGAGGGAAAAATCAATTTAGGAGGATGAGGATTGTGTTGGGACGCCGTGGTGGGCGCGGATGAACAGTGTATGAATAAACAGTAACATGGGAGCGGGGGATGGCGCAAAGGGGATTGGGTAACTCCCAATCCTTTGCTGATTTTCATTGATTGCATATGGTTAGTATAGAATACAAACTGACTTGAAAGGTATTATCCTTACTTATGCAAATTTCCCTAATTTATAACTTGGAAGGTATTATCCTTTCTAATGCAAACTTTCCTAACTTATACTTGCCAGCATTAAACTTTCCTAATGGCCACTTCCTAATATGATGCAAAGGATGCCCCGCATGACATCTCTCCCTCCATGGACAAACAGCTCGTCCTCAAGCTGAAAAGAGAGATAAGATGCCCAAAATGTGACAACATCTTCCTATGATGCATCAGTAGCTTGAAGACTTTCCCACTGAACAAGAACTTGTCACTTATCTGGCGGTTGGCGGGCACGGAGCACCTTGGCCGGCGTTTGAATAACCCGGCCAGGAAGGAGGGGCGGCAATGGTGGTAGCTCGTCCGGAGGGAGACCGTCATACTTCTTAAGGAGATTTACATGAAAAACATCATGTAAGCGTGTAGACGCGGGCAGGTCCAATTTGTAAGCAACCTCATTGATCTTGGAGAGAACGTGATACAGATCATAGTACCTAGGCCCAAGCTTCCCGCGTCGTGCACCCGGTAGAGTTGCGGCAGCCCGATGATGAAGGCGCAGCCACACAAATTCGCCCACGGCAAAGTATACGCTTCGATGCTTGCGGCCAGAGAAAAAAAAAAGGCTGGTAACCGTTACCGGCGGTTACCGGATTTCCTGGTGGTGTCCAGGATCCAAAATCCCGGCCGGTTTTCTCGGGTTTGCAAGTTCAAATTTCAAATTTTAGTTGGTTTTTAAGCAAATTCAAGCGAAATTCAACCGGATTTTTCCCGGGAAAACTAGTAACCGGCCGGTTATCGGCCAGTTTTTTTACCAGCCGCCCGGCGGGATTTCCCCCAGAACCGGTTTTTGGATCCTTGCTTGTGGTCATAGAATTTTTTATAATACTCCTGAGCATGCTGCAAACGACCACGAACATCAGACAAAAATAGGGCGCAGTCCTGAAGCTCCTGATCCACGATCGAAGTGCGCGCCTCACCAGGCTCATAATCCTAAAAAGATGGTGGATCACACCCAGACACGACTCGTAACGGAGTAGTATGCAGCGTTGAATGGTAGAATGTATTGTAAATAACCCACTGTTGTGGCCTATCTCTGATCTTGTTCACCACTTCAGATTGACCATCAGACTGTGGGTGATACGTCGTACTCATGTTAAGGCTGGTATCACATTGAGCAAATAAGTCCTTCAGGAGGTGAATGTCATGGTCCCGGCCTCTTGCTGGTGGTAGGTCCTGTGGTTACGCGAAGACGGTCTGGAACTCCTGCAAAAGATCGCCCATGTGGTCCTCCGAGGCTGCCGTGTGGAGGTGCGGGCCAACCCCCGGTGGGTTGGCGTCGTGCCACACGATCTCCCGCCCTTGCCGCTGGACACGCATCGTCTTGTGGTGGAAGTCCCAAGTGATCGGTCCCAGGGAGCCTAACCACTGGACGACCAAGACGACGTCAAAGCCGCCCAACGGAATCGTGAGTCAGTCGAGGACGAAATCTTCGTTGTCGATGGAGATGGACGTTGCACGGCAGATGCCACCGCTTGTCACATGGTCACCATTTGCGACTGCCACTGACAGTCCCGTGCGTAGCGTGAGGGATAACCCAACTCGTGCGACCAATTTGGCCGCCACGACGTTGTGGGTTGACCCAGACAGGGCTAGCAGGTGGACGCCGTTGATGGTGATGGCCAGCTACATCGTCTGGGTCTTGTGGATGCCGGTGAGGGCGAGGAGGGAGATGGTTGCTGCCACCTCAGGTTCCTCTTCCTCGTCCTCCGGGTTGGGCTCTACCTGCAAAAAAAAATACGCTTACAAAGCTTTTGGTGCCCCATATGGTATTTTTCGCCGCAGTTGTAGCAAAGTCCTTAGCTTTAGCGTTCCACCAACTCGGCAGTCGTCAGGCGCTTGAAGGGGCGCGCACTGCGTGACGCGCCTGTCGACACTACGCTTGCTGCAGGAAGGGGAACCCAAGGGGGTGCGCTGCTTGGCAGCGGGTTTGGCCATGTTGTCGCGGCCTTGAACGTGGCGACCGTGGCGCGGCGGTCCATCCTCCGACGTTGCGCGGTAAGGTGGTCAAGCATTCGTAAGCCCGAGCCAGGTCCATGGCCTCCAAGTCGCCGGGCTTCTGGAGCTCGACGTGGGTCTTGAGTGGCTCACCCAAGCCTGTCGTGAACAGCATACGTTGCTGCTCATTGTCCAACCGACCAACACATGCTAACAATACTAGAAATTGCTCGGTGAATTCGTCCACTGTGCCGGTCCGGCAAAGCACCGTCAGCCCACCTAGGGGATTGTGGCGGGTTGGCGCTCCAAATCGCCGAGAGACTAAGTCGGTGAAGTGTCGCCAGTTCGGGGTGCCCTCCATGCGCTCTAGACGCATGTACCAGAGCTGGGAAGCCCCTATCAAGTGATACATGGCCAGCCATACCTTGTCTTCGGTCGGCGTTTGCCGACCTCGGAAGAATTGCTCGCAGTGATTGATCCATGGAAGCGGGTCTTCCCAACCATCAAATGTCGGAAAAGTGAGCTTGGCGTAGCGTGGCGGATTTCGAGGGCCTCCTACCCGGTCGAAATCACCCCAGGGTGGAGGCTGGTATGGCCGGGGCGGAAGTCCCCAAGCCCCATCCTGACCGCGACATCGGTAGCAGTGGCGGTGGCCGTCGCTCGTGCTGCTGCATCCATGGTGGCGGCGGCAGATGAGGCTGCTGCATCCCGATCGTCTTGATCAATGGCACCTTCACTCCCAGGCTGGCTCTCCATGCGTGCCAACCGTTGGTAGTGGCGCTGCAGCCGACTCCCATGTCAAGCCGATCCAACACACAGCAGCTTGAGTTGGTTGTCGATGTCCTCCATGAACTTCATCATCATCTCCTTGAAGTTGTCGTCGAAACCACCGCTGATCCCCATGGGGGAAAAACAACGATTGGCTCTGATACCAAGATGTTAGGAGATGAGTGTTGGGAGTGAAGGCGGAAGGGAAGAATCAATTCAGGAGGATGAGGATTGCGTCGGGACGCCGTGGTGGGCGCGGATGAACAGTGTGCATGTATGAACAGTGCACTAATGAACAGTGCACACGGGACCAGGGGATGGTGCATAGGGGATTGAGTAACTCCCAATCCTTTGCTGGTTTTCATCGATTGCATATGCTTAGTATATAAAGGAATACAAGCTGACTTGAAAGGAATTATCCTTCTTAATGTAAATTTCCCTAATTTATAACTTGAAAGGTATTATCCTTCCTAATGCAAACTTCCCTAATTTATACATGCCAATATTAAACTTTCTTAATGGCCGCTTCCTAATCTGATGCAAAGGATACCCCACATGACAGGGACAAAACAGAAATTCCGAGTAGAAGAATACTACGAGTCCTTGACACTTAAGTTGTAGTGGTTTAGCACTTTCTACTAGCCAACTACAGTTTGCAAAATTTTATCAAACGTATCACGGCAATACAGCTTACTCATAATTAATTTGCACGGTTAGCTTCACAATGTAACAATAAACTTTGATCCACAATGGGTTTTTTTAAGAATATCCACAATGGTTTTGGTAGGAGCATCAAACGCTACCCAGAGTTTTGAGACAAACTGTCAGTAAAGCTAACTCAACTTGATTTGGACATTAACTTATGTGACGTAATGCAGGTCAGTGTACACATCATGTTGTGTTAACTACCAAAGCATCATCATCACACTACTATATTGATCATGAACTTGGCTCTAGTCCTGAGTTGGTCAGTATTCTGAGTTGGGAAATGTTCCAAACACTAAAAAGAAACCCCATATCTAGGATGTGAATTTATACAGGTTGTTTTCACATCAGAGGAAAGAAATTAATTGGAATATCATGGCATGCAATTAAGTATCGGCCAAAGATATTATAATTTAACAAGACCTGCTAAATAGTCAACTGCATAGCAAATCTTGAAACATGGACTGCTGGTGGTTTGGAATGCAACAACAAAAAAAAAGGCAAGCTACTTGACCTGTTGGCTGAAATGGACATCATTAACATATAGTAAAAATCCAGTAACAGTAAATATATGAATAGCCTCCATTAGTCCATTGCACAGAGATATCACACAGATCCTTGGAAACCAAAGTTAGAGCTGATAATAATCATCTTATTGCAGCAGTGGGAATTTTGCTCCAACCCTTCCATTCTAAAGACCACATCAGTTTATGGATAAATATCCGATGTGCCAGTGCCAAATATGACCTGGAAAACCTCAGCATATCACGAGTTGTTGGCGCCAAATACACTACTCTAGGAATTTTACTTATGAGCATGCACACTGTAAGAGAATAATGTTATCAGCATATCCAAGCATGGTGATCACTCTGTTCACGGATAATTAAGAAAACTGAAGCTTCACGGTTAAACAGCCTGATGGGAATTGACTCAACAAATACATTGCAAACCAAAACTATGTTATTCACTGAATTTCTTGGGTACAAAAATCCACCAATAGGATTTTGATTGAAGTACAAAGCACAGAACCTTCAATCTTCCAAGCATTAACTACGACCAACTTTAGCTTCTTCAGAGCTCCTAGGCTACAACACGACCGCAGATAGAGGCCAAAGGGGACCAACGAAGCCGGCAGCACTCACCCAAACATAGCCAGACAAGCAACCATACCGAAAACTCGTTGAGATCGAATTGAATAGTGCCAATAATCAAGAAACCACTTTCCACGTCACGGTTCAAACTACCATACTACCACAATTTGTTACCTTTAATCATCATTCTAGCTAGATATGCTGCTTAGTGAGCCAGCTTCAAAAACTCATGAGCATGAAAACGTGCAGTTAGAAGATAAATTGTCACGTGATTTTGCAAACTCAATCTATGTTTCCAGGGCGCGTTCTCGTTAGCAGTGATCAATAGTTCGACAGCAGCAAGAATAACAACTCTATACTACTTAAAATCCATGTTTAGATTGCAATGCCGCACCTGAGGATCTGCTCCAACGTGAGGCGTCCACCGTTCTGCCGCATCTCCGCCTGCACAGACCCCACGTACCGATCCATGACGAAGCAGACATGTCCACCGACCCTCACAGCGCCATGGAAGGTGCACACGTTCCGGCACCACGCGGAGGCGCGTCTGAGCCGCTCCACCTCCTCCTGAACCCCCTCGAGCCCCTCCCCGGCGGGGACGGGCACCCTCTTCACCGCCACCTGGTGCTTACACCTCTTCGCCCCACCGCCCCCACCACCACGGGACAGCGTGCCGGCCAACACCTCCTGCCCGGCAGGCCCAGACGGCCCGCTCCCGATGCGGCGGGAGAGCTTGAGGTCCGGGTGCGAGGCGAGGTCGAACGAGGTGCAGCCGGGCGGTGCGGCCGCCGCGGCGGGGCGGGAGCGGGGGCGGGCGAAGAAGTCGTCCTCGTCGTCGGAGGCGTCGGAGTCTGAGTGGAGGAAGGACGGGGAGGACGGGGAGGAGGAGAGGAGAGAGAGGATGGGGAAGTTCTTCCGCAGCGCGGAGACGGAGTTGCCGACGGCGGTGGGCTGGCGGCAGCGCGGGCAGGACAGCACGGCGCCCTGCGCGGCGGCGAGCATGCGCGCGAGGCACGCGCGGCAGAAGCCGTGGCCGCAGTGGAGGAGCAGCGGCGCGTGCTCCTCCTCGTCGTAGCGTACATGGCACAGCGAGCAGCACGGCACCCGCATCGCGCCGGCCCGGGGCGGGGGCGGGGGCGGGGCGGAGGAGGGTTTTTAGGCCGCGCGGTGCCCTAGCTCAGGGGCGGGAGGCGAGGCGAGGGGTAGATCTGGGTGGGGAAGGGGGGTTTGGGGGGAAGAGGGGTGGGTGAGTCAGGGAGTGGGATTTTTTGTTGATGGGAATGGGTCTACGGGAGGGGGGGGGGGTGTTTGGTACCGATGCGGTGGGAGCCTGGGAGGGACGACAAGAAGCGCCTTCTCTGCTTCCGCCTACCTTTTCGTGCTCTTGGGAGAATGCTCTCTGATAAACACTCGGAGCTTTGGGCAATGACGCGACGTTGAAACTTCAAAGAAAACTTCTTTCACGTATTAATCTGGAGATATAGTGTTTCTTTAGCTCGGACTTCATTATATATAATTATGTTGATAAATAATGAGTTAGTATTTCTGTATTATAACAAAATATTAGCTAAAGGAATTCCTCTTTCCTTTAAAAAGCTAACATTGCTATGGGCGGAATCACTGTTAGGGTTAGTTGGGGCTCCAGCTCCACCTTCGATCGTCGGACCTCGAGTACACCCTTACTATGGTGTTGTTTTTTTAGTAGAGATGGTGTAGGCAACAGCAATAGAAAGAAAAGGCACTATTAGAGCCTAGAGGAAGAAGATTGACTCTTCTGGCTGTCTGTGTGGGTTGCTTCCTGGCCGGTCGGAGCAAAGTAGTTAAAGGCCCAACCCAAATTGGTGAATTGACGAACGAGGACGGTATGTATTTCTCTCGATCGATCGAACTCGACGCGCACGTCGCACTGCACATACGTAGAGATAGGGCGCTGACGCAACTCGCGGGTCGGGCGTTCGGAGGCAAGGCGGCCGCTCCTCGACTAGGACGCGGCGATCCAACGGGGGGATGCCTGGAGGGCAAGGCAACGACCGCAATAGGCAACAGCCAACAGCCAAACGGTAACGGGCAAGCGGCAAGCCAATTTGCAAAAATTGTTTGAATAGAGAGTAGAGCAATAGTCATTAGCCAATTTGTTTAATTGATTGTCGTTGACTTGTTAATAGATTTGCAAAAATAGACAAGGAAAAGTTGCACAAGTATTTCTCAGAAAAAATGCAAGTACTAGTAGTAACTCTCGAACTAATGAGGTCACAAAACAAGCAAAGAAGGCTCGACGTGATTTTGATCCCGATAAAATTATTACCGATCCAGCTTGTCACAAACCAATTAAAAATTATCCCAACGAGATTATAGATCAAGTGAGGAGGGCATATATGTTGAAGGGCCAACTCAACCAATAGGTCATGATACAAGAATCAAAGCACAAGAAGTTCGATTGGTTGGAATATAGTGTGGAAAAGGACACCACCTTTGTTTCTATTGTTTATTTAACTTGCTGAGATTTATCATGCTGATTTCACCATAGATGATTGTTTATTGTTAAGAAATCGGAAAATTGGCTTCAAACCTTCATTTGTAATGTTTAGACAAGTGAAGAATTTTGTAAATGTCATGATATCACAAAGGTCGCTCAAAAGATTGTTGAAATTAGAAAATTATAACTTTCGCATTGGCCTATCACCTCATCGAGCTGACATTGATTCTTCCAATAGCAATGGCATCAGTTGAAAAAATCTTCTCAGCAATCAAGATTATCAAGACAGATTTGCGCAACAAGGTAGCAGATGAATGACTTGATGGTGTTTTACACTAAACAAGAGATATTTAGAAGTTTTTGATAATAAAAGAATCATTTGACAATTTCAAGACATGAAGAATCGTAGGGTGAATTTGCCTCGTAATCAGATCTAGATACTTAGTGGTATGTTTCATTTTTCTGTTTATAAGTACTCACAATTCACAATTGTATCACTAAACTTGATATTTTTGTCTACATGTTTGTACTCACATATTTACAGGCCTTTCCATTAGTCGTGTACTACATTTATTGTATTTGTTGTTTCACTTTGTTTTTATTTATATATGTATGAATTTGGATGGCAAAAGACTTGTAGATTTTTTTTTGTATGTTTGTGTTAGCTTCAACACATGAGCACCACCTCTGTTTTCATCCGAGCTTCGCCACTGAACATTGCCATTGGTCGAAAAGGGTTGGGGAGCTCTCAGTTCTGAGATGCGCTACTTCCATAGTATGCCACATTCCCAGATGTTTTTACAATGGTTTCCAACTCTCCCTTATGCTCATTGGTCTATATGGTCTCTCTTTGATCAATAGTTAATAATTAATGATTAGAAAGATCCATAGTGTTCACACACACACAAATATATATACACACACACATACATACATATCACACATGTGTTGGCTCAATTTGTGGAGCCAGTCCAATGTGGTTGGGCAAATAAGATTAGGGGAAACCGGCAAGTCTTCGAATACTACGGTAAAACATCACTGTGTCATTGTGGTTTGCCTTCTTGTGCTTCACTCTATTCCTATTTACATTCCTATAATTAAATTGCTTACATGTCTTTGTATGTTTGCTATCATTATCAATAGTCTTATATTGTTGGTGCACTTAGTCAAGACTAGTTTATTTAGATTTTAATTGAGCAAAACCAAATTGATTTATAATTCTCCATAAAATTCGGTTTTAGCCTAAAAGAGTTTTAAAACCGCCTATTCACTCCCTCTAGTCAGCCTCCTCGGTCTTACACCCACTAGAAAGAACTTCCTAGTTTCGATCTGTTTCTAACTCTTACTACCAGTACACGACAATCGAGATTGACAACAAAGATCAAACGACTTGTTTAAGAAAAACCTTTTTCACTATTTACTTAGTTTATATAATTAAACTAAACAAATAGTCAGGGGCTAGGACAAAATTATAAATATAACTTCAATTCTTAGTCTTAAATGTTCAATTCTTATTTTTATTTATTATCTTATGAGTTACTAACTACTCGAAGAGACAATTTGCGGGAAAATGAAGATTTATATTCATAGACAGGAAATTGTTTTTACAATTACATGCCATATTACAAACTACTCTGATGAAGGAGATCCGATTTACATCTCCTCCGCAACCTTTCTGCCGATCGGCTGTACTTCTTCAATCAGTTGTGTTGTGTCTGCTTCAGGGCAGTTGAAGTCAGCTTCGACTGGTTGAAGGCTACGATTATGGTAATGAGCCTTAAGTTTTGTCAAAGCATAACTTACTGCACTTTTGACTGCATCTCTTATTAAGTCAACTTGGTTTGGTCTTCATAGTTGTTATTAACTCCTAGGGAGTTTGACTTGCTGTCCAATAGTGCTTGTATGGTCGACCATGATGTCTTCAAGAGGAGTGATCTACTTAGCACCAAGTCCACGAAGCACATTGTTAAGGAGTGAAATGTTGTCTTGATGATTGATCTTCGTAGCCTTCATTTCCTCCTAACTATGAGTTGAAGCTTCCTTAAGTCGTTTTATTTTGACTGCTTGCTCTGAAAATAGAGTACGACTAGCTAGAAAAACACTTCTTAAAGACTAGTAAATAAAACTGGTCGTAGGTAAAAGAATTCTTACCTACTAAACAAGAATCAAGGTTCTTGATCTCGTTATCATGAGAGGCGACATCCTTTGTGTAGTGCTCCTCCCAATTCTTTATACTCTTATCTTTTTATTTGGCAATACTGGTGAGCTCGTTATCACCAATGTCTTTGAATCGACCTCAGTTTTCAGCTTTCCCATATCAGCCTATTTTTCTAAAGCAAAGAAAAAGAGTTAGAGAAAGAGAAGAAAGTCACTGAAATAAAAAAAAAGTGAAAACTTATTGTTTATTTCATTATGCAGCTTGCAAGCTGCAGAATTTGCCACTTGAAGGTTCTTCAGCGGGTCTTTTTTTCGTCCCTTAACTTTTGTGCATCGGCTTTTACATAGTCAAGTGCAGAAATCAAGGTTCTTTCGTTACTTTTAGACCTCCAAAGGTTAAAGTAGACATGCATATTGAATGAGTGGTCGTAACAAAATAAGACTTCTATAAACAAACACTTATGATCTCACTGTTAGTTCGTAGAGTTCAGCCTGCTGTTTTTTCAGCAATACAAGTTGCATGTGGTATTCACCAATGATGACGACTTGTTCGAGAGCTCCCTGAACAAAGAAAGACAATGAGGAAAAAAAAAGGAAAATTCCAAATATGAAAATATTTGGCATTGAGTATTTACACTGATGGTTGACCAAGCAAATTTGGCTTACACCAGCTCGGAATCTTGTAGTTCATAAAGTCTGTTGACTTGGTCCCACCATATTATTTGAAGACGCTCGTCATCAACGATATGCCCCTTATTTGGAATATTCTTAGGGTATGGGATTCGATCACGGGATCTGAATGAAGAGAATCCGATGGTTGGTGGTCCAAAGAACTCGGGGAATTGGTTGAAGAAGTGTCGACAATGAAATCGCCAATCTTATGAATATATAAAAAACAGAGGAAAATGGAGCGTATATCCTGGAATGGAATGGATCACTCTTTATTGCTATGAACTGGCTATTACAAGGAATGCATGTCTTCAGACAGAAGGCTAATCCTAGTTACACTAGAATGCAATGCTTGCTATGGGAATCGACTGCTAATCTTCTCAATTGCCTTTAATCTCGCCCTCCCTCTCCATCTTCTGCGGCCCTCCTTAAGTTGTTAATGAAGCGGTGGCACTTATCCTCTAGAGAGACGTCTGTTAGGAAGTGACGCGTTGTAGCGTCCCGTTTTTCGGAGTTTTTGAAAATTTTTAAAAGAAAACCATTTGCTTCTATTTGCCAAAAGCTTAATTTGGAATTTCAGAATTCAATTGCATGTTTAATATGAATTAATCAAACTTTAATTAAATTAAAGTTGGTTTGATTGAGTTTTCTGGAATTTAAAATCAAAATTATTATTTTGAGAATTTTCTTGGATTTATTGGATTTTAGAAATTGATTTTTGTTTTATCCGAAATGGAAAAATTATTTTATTTGTAAAAGAAAAAGAAAATTTAAAGTTAAAAGTATTTTTATTAAGTCTAGAATAATTCAAGGAATTTCGTGAATTTTTCGAATTTTGGAGTCTATTTGCTATTTTCTAAATTGCTTCTTGATTTGTTTGAATATCTAAAATGAAAATGTATTTTAAATCTTTTCTCGTCGTGGGCGAAACCCTAGCCGCCCACCACTATTCCCATCTCCGCCCACTCCCGCTGCTCGCTCCTGGCGCCCTCGCCCTCGTAGTCGGATCTTCATCCAAGCGCCTCGTTCAGCCGCGTCGCCTCTTGCTCTTGGCCGTTGGATCGAATCCGGCCAGATCCGCTCGCTCGCGCCCCTTTTCTTCGCGATCGTCCGACGCCATCGACGGCTCATCGCTCGCGCTTCTTCGCTTCCCAGCGTCCGTCGGAATCGGACGGCGCCGCTCATCTCTCCGCGCGCCTTTGGACTCACCGTCCGACGGAATCGGACGGCTCTCACCCGTCTCCCTCGCTCCCCACCGTCCGTCGCAATCGGACGGCTCCTGTCATCGTCTCGCCCGCTGCGCCGCTTTTTCTCTCCCACGCCGAGATTCCGCCGCCGCGAATCCCGCCTCGCCTCGCTGCGATCCGCCGCCATCGCCTGCGTTGCCTCGTCTCGTCCCGCCACGCCCGCGCACGACACTGGCAAGGCCATATCCGTCCGCTTCGTGGCCGTCGCTTATAAAGCCGTCAGTTTTTCCCGTCTTCTCTCTCTCTCCTTCCTCTCCTCTCTCATTTGCTTTGCACTCCCCTCCTCCTTCTTTCTCCGACGCCATTGCCTCTCGTAGCGCTGTCTCCTTCAGCCCCGCCGCCGCCGTCGTCTCCCCACTCTCGGCCATGCCTCTGCCCCGCTCGCTCTCTCCTCGCCTCTCCTCTCTCTCTCTCGACTGCGGGCCCGAAGCGTGGGCGTGGACGTCGTGCACGGTCGACCTTTCGACAGCGTGGCGCCACGTGTGCGATTGCGTGTCTTATTGACGTCAAAGTCGGAATTTCCAGTAGAAAAATAAATCCGAAAATCCGAAAAAACCCTAATTTCATCATTTCATGTGATTTTCCAACTTCTTTTGGCTATAACTTTCACATCCGAACTCCGATTTGGGTGATTCAAATTTCTAAATTCATATAAATTCACCCTCTTTCATTTGGTACTGGTTTTGTAATTTTTGGAGTTCATTTGGTGCTGTTTTATTTATTTGTTGCTATTCTCGCACGTGTAGATTAAGCGTTTGGAAGATTTCTTCGACCGACGATCAAGACCCTCTCCTCGTCAACGAAGGCAAGTCGTAGGCCTTTGACCATGTTGAACCCATTTTACAAATGTATATTGTATTAAATTAACATGCATGGCTAGTTTTATTAAAAATGGTTTTGGGAGTAGATAATTACCAAATTGCCATTATGCCTCCTTGATAAATTGAAAATGAAATGTCTCCTTGAATGACATATATCCTTGGACACCATAGGATGGTTAATACTGGTTGGACATAATTGTATACCAACTTGGGAGCGTATTATTGCTTAGACATGCTCTAGTTACCCGCGAGACTTTCGATCACATGTTCAATGATTATTGAAATTTGACTAATGGAACTATGGAATTGTGGTGTGAGGCCACTTTTAAAGATGTTGTACCATGGCAGGGATTGCCATTTGGTCGGGAATGAACCAAAAATGTTTTATGCTCGGGCTTGAGGTAGGGAGCTAGAGTGGGTGCGTAATGCACATTGGGTTGTGGTAGACTTGTCTGAGCAGCCAACTAAGGACTTAACTTTGCAAGTCATTGATCTCGGTCACCTCGTGCAACCATAAGTCCGGTATGGGACGGACCGCCAATTAATTAGGAAAGTTTTGAGTCGGTTCTGCTGTGGTCATTTATTGGCGCAAGAGGGAAGTGTGATGGCGAAACCTTAGCGCGTAACCGAGGCAAAATGGAACTTTGTAAAGCCTTGTCACGTGCTCTAGACTACTCACCAAAGGAAGTGGCGGTGGTATCGACGGATGCCAAACAAACTAGAGAATTCGTGTCTTGTGGGTAAAGCCGCATAACCTCTGCAGAGTGTCAAAAATCTATTGAATAGCCGTGTCCCGATGCACGGACATGCCAGTGATTTCGCGCAAGGGTAGTATTTTCAAAATGTGGTTTGGTTCGATGGAAACGTTTGGTTGAATGGTTGGGAAGTGAGCAGGATGTTCACCGCTTGATTCAAAGGAACTTGGTTATCTATGTAGTATTCTTTTAAAATCTCGCTTTGCCATCTAATTATTGTATTTATCGTTAAACTTGCTTTCGCAAATTAACCATAAAGACATCCTTGTTTAAGCTCGCATGAATACTATGTGCATACATTTCTCTACGACTTCTTCGAGTACTTTATGTACTCACGGCTTTATGCCCTTTGTTGATCGGTCCATGCAGAAGAACCAGAAATGTTGAGTACTATGAAGAAGGCTACTTTGAAGACTTTGCGAACTAGGTCGCGTCCTCCACTCGATTGCCTGTGGGCATGTCGATTGGGCTCCACGTATTTTGAGATTTCCGCTGTCAGATACTCTGTTGTGGTTAAGCCCTGTGTGGCAACTTTTGTAAGAACCTCGACCATAAGGTCTTTGCTGTTTTAATTAATATTACTTTGTCTGCTTCATTAGTTCGTTGTTGAATGGTTATGAATGCATCATTGTTGCAACCTGCAAGCTAGCTACGATCATGGGACTAGCTTGGTATGCACAGAGGGTCTCGGGGTTGTGTGACACCCGGGGCGCCGACAAGAGATGGTATCAGAGCCATATCGACTGTAGGACGTAACCTTTAGCTAGATTGGTCGTCTTAGTCAAAGATTCAAAATATATTTTCTAAATTAAACCAAGCAATTAACTTGACTAGATATTCTTCTCTCATCTTATTCTGTTCTTTCTTACCTTGTTCTATTCTTTTCTTCTCATCTTACCCTCTTATATCATTCTTGAGTTCTTTCATCTTATCTTTTCTGGAACTTGGTTTTCAAATTTAAATTTGACTCCCTCACCTCTGGATTATCCCTAGGATCGAGCCCTTCAAGATCAAGCAATGGAAGTTTTGGAAGCTCAAGATCCGCAGTCTGTTCCAAGTTGTCCCTCCGTAAAGATTAGATTGGTAGCTTCCCTCCCTAGTTTTAGTATCGTTTAGTCTGCGTAATAGTGCTTTTGTGCTTAAGTGTCCCTTGTGGTTTGCTTCTTGATAGCTTTCCGGCTATCCGTTCGTTGGGTAAAACCAATTTTATCCGCATTAGGTTGATCCATCTATCTCCCTTGTTCCTCGCTCATCTCCGTGCTTTCCCTCGCATCTAAATTGCTTTCTCCTTCTCGTCTATTAAACCAGTGAAGCTTTGTCGCAGATGGTTCAGACGCAACTCCGCAAGCCAAGATGAGACTCAAGCGCCCGGTGCCCGCCTTCCCAGCCGCCAAGCAGCATCCGGTTTGAGTCGTTCATGGCGCCCAGACGCAGCTGATGAGCTCTTTGATGCGTAATATGACTCGGATGATGAATCGCCAGAACTGCATCGCCGCTTCGCCGCAATGATGAATCGTAACATCAAGCGGTGCCACGCCCGCCCGCTTCCACCCCTGTTTCCTCATCCAGTGGCGAGTTTTTGAGGACCCATCCGCCCACTTTCTCTAGCTCCTCGGAGCCATTGGACGCATGATGACGGGTTACGTTCATTGGAAAGAAGCTCGCTATCACCCGCTGTGATGATCGCGAGAAGGTTACGTATGCCACCCACCACCTTGAAGGTACCGCTGCGTAATGGTGGGAGAACTATTGTGCCGCCCATGGAAACCCCGAGAGTATCACTTGGGCCGAAGTTTTGGAGCTTCCGCCACTCCCATATCCACGATGGAAAGGTGGAAATGAAGAAGAATGAGTTCCGTGAGTTGCGGCAAGGCAACATGTCGCTGAGTGAATACCTTAATGATTCACTCGGTTGTCCCGCTATGCCCTGAGAGGACGTTGCCACAGATGATGCCCGCCGTAAGCGCTTCAAGAGAGGACTCAACCCGGCTTGAAGGTGCAAGTCATTGGGAATGACTATTGATTTCCAAAGACTTGGTGAACAAGGCCATGCTCATCGAGGAATCCCGCCGTGAACTGAAGAATCCGCAAGAGAAAGATGATGCAAGACACAGTGCCCATCGGCCTCACTCCCAGAGTCGAATGAATATGCCGCCTCGCGCGTGTTGCTCCACCTGTCACATTGAGCCCCAGAGCAAAGACTCTGCCCAGCCAGCCCGGTGACCCGCAGCTTCAACGGCCCAAAGAACGGCAGCCAAGGAATGGCAACCCTACAGCCTGGATCACCTGCTTTAAGTGCCATCAGCTGGGGCACTTCGCCAATAGTTGCCCGCAGAGGCAAGGCCCTTCTCCTGTTCGTTTCAACATGGGAGCCACCCCGACCAGGACCCCCGCTCCAGGAGTCGCACGTGGAGCCCTCGGACTCCATCCGCACTACCAAGTCTCCTCGGCCTTTTGGAAGAGGTCGTGTGAACCACACCGCGTGGAGGAAGCCCGAAGCCCGGACGTCGGCCGGGTAAGTTCCTTGTCAATTCAAAGACTGCCACTGCTTTGTTTGATTCGAGCTTAGCATTCGCTTGTTTCTCGGAGTTTTCTTTGAAAGGCACCAGTTGGAAGTTTTGCCTCTTAAAAGTGTTTTGTTGGTTCAATCTCCCGGTTCGGAATTGAGTACGAACCAAGGTTGCCCTAAGGTTAAAGTGACCATAGAAGGGGTAGAATTCCTTGTCAATCTCATCATCATAGACACCAAGTCTCTTGATGTGATTTTGGGAATGGATTGGCTCGCCAATCACCAAGCCCTCTTGGATTGTGGTGGTAGAAGCATCACTTTGGTCATCCGGATGGAACCAAGGTAAAGTTTGAAGCCTCCCGAGAAGATATTTGGATCTTTAGTCTGCAGATTGCAGTGTTGTGTCTATGGAAGAAGTGCCGAGTCGAGAGTTTTGGATGTCTTTCCCGATGACCTACCGAATGCCGCTGCACCGAGACTTGGAGTTTGTCATCAATCTTGTTCCAGAACTGCACCTATTTTCAAGAGACCCTACTGATTGCTCACAATGATTTGGTTGAGTGAAGAAGCAAATTGAAGAAATGCAAGAGAAAGGTTTTGTCAGACCAAGTTCTTCACCTTGGGAGCCCAGTGATCTTTGTTGCAAAGAAGGATGGTACCCAACGGATGTGTGTGGATTACCGAGCCCTCAATGAGGTCACCATCAAGAACAAGTACCTCCGCCCGGGATCGATGATTTGTTTGACCGGTTGAAAGGAGCGGTGTGTTCTCCAAGATAGACTTGAGGTCGAGTTACCACCGTTGAAGATTCGTCGTAAGATATTCCCAAGACAGACTTTCTCAACCCGGTATGGGTGTATGAGTTCACGGTCATGTCATTTGATTGACCAATGCCCACGCTTACTTTATGAACTTGATGAATAAAGTATTCATGGAGTATTTGGATAAGTTCGTCATTGTCTTCATTGACGATATTTTGGTGTATTCCAAGAGTGAAGAAGAGCATGAAGAGCACCTCCGTTTGGTCCATGAATAAGCTTAGAGATCATCAACTCTATGCTAAATTCAGCAAGTGTGAGTTTTGGATGAAAGAAGTTACTTTCTTGGGTCATGTCATGTCTGCAGAAGGAGTATCTGTTAACCCTAGCAAGGTTAAGGATGTGCTTAATTGGGAGTCACCCAAGTCAGTGCCTCAGGTCAGAAGTTTTCTTGGAATGGCAGGATACTATCGTCGATTCATAGAAGGATTCTCCAAGATAGCAAGACCCCTCACTCAGCTGTTGAAGAAAGAAAAGAAATTTGCTTGGACAACAGATTGTGAGCAAAGTTTTCAAGAGTTGAAGAAGCGTTTGACCACAGCTCCGGTGTTGATTTTGCCAGATGTCCGGAAGGATTTTGAGATTTTCTGTGATGCATCCCGACAAGAACTTGGTTGTGTCCTGATGCAAGAAAGGAAGGTAGTAGCTTATGCTTCCCGTCAATTGAGGCCTCATGAAGTGAATTACCCCACTCATGACTTGGAGTTAGTGTAGTAGTGCATGCTCTAAAGATATGGCGCCATTACCTTATTGGTAATCGTTGTGAAGTCTACACCATAAGAGCTTGAAGTACATTTTCACTCAGCCGATCTTAATATAAGGCAAAGAAGGTGGTTAGAGTTAATCAAGGATTATGATATTGGAATCCATTACCACCTGTGCAAAGCTAATGTTGTGGCGGATGCCTTGAGCGAGAAAAGTCTCACCGCAATACCACGACGATCAAGGAAAATCAACCACCCTTCATGAAGAGTTCCCAAGCTCAAGTTAGAGTTGGTTGAGGAAGGTTACCTAGCTGCCCTAGAAGTTCAACCCACTTTGCGGAATCAGATCAAGGAAGCTCAAGTTAAAGATGCCAATATTAAGGAAATCAAGAGCAACATGAAGAAGGGTAAAGCCCTGAGATTTTCAGAAGATGAGCAAGGCACCATTTGGTTTGACAAGTTTAATTTGTGTTCCAGATCGTAAAGAGCTTAGCGGTGATACTCAAGGAAGCCCATGAAACTTTGTATTCCATTCACCCTGGAAGCACCAAGATGTACCAAGACCTTAAAGAAATGTATTGGTGGCCTAGCATGAAGCGTGAGATTGCCGAGTATGTAGCTCAGTGTGATGTCTGTCAGCGAGTAAAAGCCGAGCATCAAAGACCTGCTGGACTCCTGCAACCCTTGAAAGTGCCCGAATGGAAGTGGGAAGAAATTGGCATGGATTTTATCACTGGTTTGCCAAGGACAAGGTCAGGATATGATTCTATCTGGGTAATTGTGGATCGCCTAACCAAAGTTGCTCACTTTCTCCTACCAAGACTACTTACTCGTGATAGATCGCGAATTGTACATGGCAAAGATAGTGTGCCAAAGCATGGAGTGCCAAGAAGATAGTGTCGATCGAGGAACCCAGTTCACTTCAAGATTTTGGCAGAAGTTGCACAGTGTTTTGGGTACTAATCTAAATTTCAGTACAGCTTATCATCCCCAGACGGATGGACAGACAGAAAGAGTAAATCAAATTCTAGAAGATATGTTAAGGGCTTGTGCCTTAGCAAATCAGACCAGTTGGGATCAAATGCTACCTTATGCAGAGTTTTCCTATAACAACGATTACATCAAGCCTCCAGATGTCTCCATTTGAAGCTCTTTATGGAAGAAAATGCAGAACACCGTTGTATTGGAATGAAGTAGGCGAAAGACAAGTGTTTGGGCTGATATTTTGGAAAAAGCCAAGAGCAAGTTCGATCAATCGAGAAAGGTCAAAACAAAGATGCAGCTGTGCAGAAGAGTTATGCCGATAACCGTCGCGAGATCTAGCTTTTGCACTGGTGATCATGTGTACTGAAGGTGTCGCCTCTTAAAGGGATGCGCTGCGTTTGAGTAAGTGGAAAGCTTGCCCCAAGGTACATCGGACCTTTCGATTCTAGCCCAAGAGGAGAAGTCGCTACAGTTGGACCTCCCGCTCACCGCCGATGTGCACAATGTCTTCCACGTGTCGCGGTGAAGAAGTGTTTGCGTGTGCCCGAAGAGCAGATGCCAGTGGAATCAATTGCCCTACAAGAAGACCTCACCTACAAGGAGCATCCCATCAAGATTTTGGAAGTAGCAGAGCGAGTGACAAGAAGCAAGATCATCCGCTTCGCAAGGTCCGATGGAGCAACCACACCAAGAAGAAGCAACTTGGGAACGAAGATGACTTGAAGGCCGAGTTTCCCACCTATTCTCTAGTCACTGAATCTCGGGTCGAGATTCCCTTTAAGAGGGGTAGGTTTGTAGCGCCCCGCTTTTTTGAGTTTTGAAAATTTTAAAAGAAAACCATTTGCTTCTATTTGCCAAAAGCTTAATTTGGAATTTCAGAATTCAATTGCATGTTTAATATGAATTAATCAAACTTCAATTAAATTAAAGTTGGTTTGATTGAGTTTTCTGGAATTTAAAATCAAAATTATTATTTTCAGAATTTTCTTGGATTTATTGGATTTTAGAAATTGATTTTTGTTTTATCCGAAATGGAAAAATTATTTTATTTGTAAAAGAAAAAGAAAATTTAAAGTTAAAAGTATTTTTATTAAGTCTAGAATAATTCAAGGAATTTCTGTGAATTTTTCCAGAATTTTTGGAGTCTATTTGCTATTTTCTAAATTGCTTCTTGATTTGTTTGAATATCTAAAATGAAAAATGTATTTTAAATCTTTTCTCGTGCGTGGGTAAGAAACCCTAGCCGCCCACCACTATTCCCACCTCCGCCCACCCGCGCCCGCTCCGCCTGGCCGCCTCCGCGTAGTCGGATCTTCATCCGAGCGCGCCTCGTTCAGCCGCCGCCTCTTGCTCTTGGCCGTTGATCGAATCCGGCCGATCCGCCGCTCGCTTCTTTTCTTCGCGACCGTCCGATCGCCATCGCGACGGCTCGATCGCTTCGCGCTTCTTCCGCTTCCCACCGTCCGACGGAATCGGACGGCGCCCGCTTCATCTCCCTCCCGCGCGCTTTGACTCCCACCGTCCGACGGAATCGGACGGCTCGCTCACCCGCTCTCCTCGCTTCCCCACCGTCCGATCGCAATCGGACGGCCTCGCTCATCGTCTCGCCGCGCGCCGCTTTTCTCCCACGCCGCGAGATTCCCGCGAATCCAATCTCGCTCGCCAAGGCCTCCGCTGCGATCCCACGCCCGTGCGTTGCCTGCTCTCGCCGCCTGGCGCGCCACGCCACGACGCGCGCTGCCCGTGCCTCGCTGTGGTTGCCGCTTATAAAAGCCGTCGGTTTTCCCGTCTCTCTCTCTCTCTTCCTCTCTCTCTCTCTTGCTACCGCCTGACCCTCCTCCTTCTTCTCCTCCGACGCCATTGCCTCTCGAAGCGCCTGCCTCTCTCGCTTCTTGGCCGCCGCTGCTCTCTTGCCTCGCCACACTGGCCGGCACGCCACCCCGCTCTCTCTCTCTCCGCCTCTCTCTCCTCTCTCTCTCTCGACCATGGCCCGAAGCCGACGTGGACGCTGTCGGGCCATGCGTCACTCTTTCGACCGCTGGGTGGCGCCCGTGCAGCGATTGCAGTGTCTTGCTGACGCCAAAGTCGGAATTTCCAAGAGAAAATAAACCGAAAATCCGAAAAAACCCTAATTTCATCATTTCATGTGATTTTCCAACTTCTTTTGGCTATAACTTTCACATCCGAACTCCGATTTGGGTGATTCAAATTTCTAAATTCATATAAATTCACCCTCTTTCATTTGGTACTGGTTTTGTAATTTTTGGAGTTCATTTGGTGCTGTTTTATTTATTTGTTGCTATTCTCGCACGTAGATTCCGCTGCGTTTAAGATTTCTTCGACCGACGATCAAGACCCTCTCTCTCAACGAAGGCAAGTCGAGGCCTTTGACCATGTTGAACCCATTTTACAAATGTATATTGTATTAAATTAACATGCATGGCTAGTTTTATTAAAAATGGTTTTGGGAGTAGATAATTACCAAATTGCCATTATGCCTCCTTGATAAATTGAAAATGAAATGTCTCCTTGAATGACATATATCCTTGACACCATAGGATGGTTAATACTAGTTGGACATAATTGTATACCAACTTGGGAGCGATATTGCTTAGACATGCTCTAGTTACCCATGAGACTTTCGATCACATGTTCAATGATTATTGAAATTTGACTAATGGAACTATGGAATTGTGGTGTGAGGCCACTTTTTAAAGATGTTGTACCATGGCGAGGATTGCCATTTGGTCGGAATGAACCAAAAATGTTTTATGCTCTGCTTGAGGTAGGAGCTAGAGTGGGTGCGTAATGCACATTGGGTTGTGGTAGACTTGTCCGAAAGCGACCAACTAAGGACTTAACTTTGCAAGTCATTGATCCGGTCACCTCGTGCAACCATAAGTCCGGTATGGGACTGGACCGCCAATTAATTAGGAAAGTTTTGAGTCGGTTCTGTTGTGGTCGCTATTGGCGCAAGAGGGGTCGTGATGGCGAAACCTTAGCGCGTAACCGAGGCAAAATGGAACTTTGTAAAAGCCTTGTCACGTGCTCAGACTACTCACCAAAGGAAGTGAGCGGTGGTATTGACGGATGCCAAACAAACTAGAGAATTCGTGTCTTGTGGGTAAAGCCGCATAACCTCCGCAGAGTGTCAAAATCTATTCAATAGCCGTGTCCCCTGCCATGACATGCCCGTGATTTCGCGCAAGGTAGTATTTTCAAAAATGTGGTTTGGTTCGATGGAAACGCTTGGTTGAATGGTTGGGAAGTGAACGGATGTTCACCGCTTGATTCAAAGGAACTTGGTTATCTATGTAGTATTCTTTAAAATCTCGCTTGCCATCTAATTATTGTATTTATCGTTAAACTTGCTTTTCGCAAATTAACCATAAAGACATCCTTGTTTAAGCCCGCATGAATACTATGTGCATACATTTCTCTACGACTTGCCGAGTACTTTATGTACTCACCGCTTTATGCCCTTTGTTGATCAGTCCATCAAGAACCAGAAATGTTGTGTACTATGAAGAAGGCTACTTTGAAGACTTTGCGAACTAGGTCGCGCCCTCCACTCGATTGCTGTGGGCATGTCGATTGGGCTCCACGATTTTGAGATTTCACCGCCGATACTCTGCTGTGGTTAAGCCCCATGTGGCAACTTTTGTAAGAACCTCGACCATAAGGTCTTTCTTTGCTTTAATTAATATTACTTTGTCCGCTTCATTAGTTCGTTGTTGAATGGTTATGAATGCATCATTGTTTAACCGCATGCTAGCTAGCCGATCATGGGACTAGCTTGGTATGCACAGAGGGTCTCGGGGTTGTGTGACACCGGGCGCCACACGCGCCTAGTCGAGAGAGGTGTCGCTGATGAGGTATCAATCGCAGCGGTTATATGTCTGTGAGACATTCAACCGTAGTCCAGTGTCTTAGAATTATGTAACGTCGCGTGGTATGAAATATACAACACATGTTCCATTCATCACATGGTAAGGATATATCTGGATTTTGATCCATATGATACCAGTTCGTAGCCTTACGAGCGATCAACTGGTCGGGGACTAGTTACATGACCTTGTCTGATCAGGGTATTTATTGTGTAACATCTGGAATCCTTACGACCAGTTAGGTCGTTAGCCTTATGGGTTACGACCACGAAGTCGTGTGGTCTTCCCTTATATATTAAAATAATACATCGAGGTTTTAATCCTCGTCAAGAAGTCTTCTTCTTCTTCTTCTTCTTCTTTTTAGTCGTTGTTGGCAAAAGAAGTGACTCCTCCTTGAGGACCCAAAGGGATATCCTCTACGACCTCCTTCCCGGCACGGCGGTTGGAGGTTTCTCCTCCATCTTGACTGGTTATTTCTGGTGATCATAGGACCAAAGTCCTTTGTCTGATTATTGATATTCTCAATAACCGACTCGATCACCATAACATCTAGATCTTTGCCGTCTTCGCCTCTGCTTCTGCGACCACCTCAGTAATCGTGGCTGCTTCAATGGCAATAACCTCCTCCATCACCACCACAGGGATAGGAGTTGACTCTGCGACTATCTCTGTTGCCATCTCTACGACCGTAGGAGAAGCCATTACTCCCGACATTATAGGTGAGACAATTGTGGGCCTCTCAACAGAAGCATCCATGGGAGTTGGAGAAGTAGGACTAAAACCACAAGAAAAGAGGAAAACATGTCAAATTGTAGAACTAAAAGGTAAATGATGTCTTTAAGTTTTTAGTTTTTCACACGTTGGCTTTCTCGATACGATTTTGAATCCAGAAGAAACCTTCCCCGAGGAAGACTTCCTTTTCTTCTTCTTCTCCTCTTCGGCCGCCTCAATTCTTGTGGTACCTTCAACCTCCGAAAGGCTTTTAGTGCCACGAGTTTGAGAGATCGGGGCTTTTTTGACACGTCTAGTTGAATGTCTTGCTGAGGGGTTGGAACCTCTACGACAACGTCTGGTTGTAGGTCTTGAGCGAGAGATAATGCTCCCTGAGCGGCCTACCCGTCTTAATGGTTAGAACTTGCTTCGACCACCTGAGGGACAGTGTTCGCCTTGACCACAGGCTCTACTGTTGCAGAGGTAGTCTTCATAAAAGATATATTTTTTCTTGTTCTCCATTGCTAGTTGCTTGATAAAGCCATGAGAAGCAAAAACTGAAAATATCTTGTTGTTATAATAGAAATGTACTTTGGTCTTGGGGGCTTTGTGCTTAAGTTCTTTGACCACACCTCCTTTCTCTACAGCCATCACATCTGCAAAGAATTGCCTGATGGGAGTGGTGGAAGGAAGTGCGGAACTTGAATCTCCACCCTTCTTATCAACAGACTTCACAAGGCTACACCTTTTGGCCAGAGGAACTCTGTCTTCCTCGACCCCTTGTCGACAACCCTCAATTCAACCTCTTGGTCACCTTGATGGTCTGCCATGCCTACTTTCTCCAAAGTTAGATTACGAATATTACCCAATGGTTGAATTTTATGACTACTGAACCCTAAAGACGAAATCAACTTTTAATTACCTTTAGCCATTCACTTCTTTCTTCTTATGTTATGACCACCAAGATTCGGGGGACTCCTAATGTGGGTGTAGGAGCTTTGTCACAAACAAGCTTGACCCGAACATCAATTTCTTTTTGTGAGAGGTCTACGATTACAAAAATATAATTAAGTTGACGAGGATCCAATAATCATTAATTAATTAAGTTATTTATTTATTTGTAATTGTTATTATAGATAGCAATATCTTCATATTATTCATAAGTATACCCCTTATCATTCATAAGGGAAAAGTTTAACTGGGTGGTCGTAAACCATTCTACGGCCACCATGTATGGTCGTGAATACTCCTATGACTAACTAGTGGTCGTAGGATTTTCTATGACCATCTGGTGATCGTAAGCGCTTCTACGACCACCTCATGGTCGTAAGGCTTATTACGACCAGGTTAACTACGACCACCCTATAGTCAACAAAGCTTACAGACATATGGACCCAATCGACTAGGGACTCTTATGCGTTGTGCTTGATATACACAACAGTTAATAAGTGCTTCTCAGGGATAACTTGCACATATTAAACATCTATATTTGATATAACTGCAAGGCGACGTGGGGTGTGATCTCTCTAACAATAACTACCATCAACATACGCATTTTATCAAGCTTTTAGGCGCCTCTTGGCATGGAGTAACTACCACCTCTTCGCATGCTTACAATGAGTAAGGAAAGAAGATCAAAGGCAGAGCAATCGGATGTAACAAACAGAAGTCATTAAGTCCTAGTTCTAGTGATTTCTTTTCGATTGTAAGAGCATAGTCAATACAACAATGCAGGAGTACAGCTATTATTTTCCCAGGAGAAGGTCTGAACCTCTCTAAATCCCTATGTCTTTTTCTGCATAGATCTAACTCAAGGAAAGTCCCAAACATTCATTCGCAAGGTCGATACTATATCATCAACATCTATATATATGTATGTGTGTGTATATATATTTGTCTGTATGGGTATATGTGTGTGTGTGTACATGTATATACACACACACATATGGTAGCGCTATTTATCATTGACTTGCACCATCCTAACATTCATTTTGCCCAAGTTTAAACCTTTTTGTTTTATTTTATTTGTCAAATCATTTGTAAATTTCTATGACAAAACAATGCCATATACTCATTTCTACTTCATACTATTGCATCAACTAGATTTTAATCTAAGGTGTCAAGATATGGCTAATTCAATG
The DNA here is from genome assembly GCA_036346395.1 of Hsuehochloa calcarea. NCBI lineage: Eukaryota > Viridiplantae > Streptophyta > Magnoliopsida > Poales > Poaceae > Hsuehochloa > Hsuehochloa calcarea. The sequence continues at coordinate 28,193,378 of CM070601.1, read as the reverse complement.
TCAAAAGTGGTTCTACAAATGTAAAGGGAATAACTAGAAATTTAAAACATGAATTTAAATTAACTTGAATATAAATAAGCATGCAATAATAATTTAAGAATGAATGTAAATAATTTAAAATACTGGTATCAAACATGTTTAAAGACTGTAACTTGTGTTGCTCTAAAGTACTGGTATCAAACATGTTTAAAGACTGTAACTTGTGTTGCTCTAAAGTGTGTTGTACTGACTTGTAAAATAATTTGGGCTATCCGGAGTTGTCGAAATCTATACGTGAAAACGAACTAAATTCAAATAAATTTAAGTAAAATTAAAATGAACTCAAAATTCATTATTTTTTGTCTATTTGGCTAGATTATGATTTTAGATGAATTTTGAATTTTGAATCTCTGAAATCAGAGCTCGAACGAAGGAGAACGAGTCCTCGGGAGATTAAATCCAAAAGGAAAAAAACAAAAAAAAAATATTTTTTGGAATTATGGAATTATTTTTTTTTAAAAAAAAATGAATTATGACGCAAGCATGACGTCAACAACTGAATTTTTTTTGGTCGGATTATTTTTCTACAGGAAATCCTATTTACTCTTGACAAGTGGGCCCTCGGTCCATGGACTGGGTCCACGAAGATGCGCTGGTCCATGGTGGACCGGCCATGCGGAATAGTAGTGCTGGTCATTCAAGCCGTGTCGGGACCCAAAAATGTAATTCTGGACCCTTTGTGTGTTCTCCACAAGTCCCGGATCACGCTAGTGTACACAGTATCAACATAGATGAATATCAATCCACACAAACGAAATAATAGCATAAACGAGTAATTTGAATAGCAAATAATGATTTTGATCTTTTGGTCGAGTTTCATTTATTAAGCCTCGCGGGGCTGGCAATAGAAAAATAAGCAGCAGAACAAATAAACTCTAGCGAAATCCCATCAATTCGCTATAGGCAACCGACCGGGATCAAGACCCTAACAATCAGCACATTCGTAGAACTCCTCCTCAAATACGGGCGAAGACTCCTCCACTTTTGTTGAATGTTTGCAGCAAGCATGAATACACAACCGTACTCGCAAGTCATACCACATAATGCAATTTATAGATGATGGTTTATTCCAAAGGAATGGCTTCTGTGGTTTTTTGCATAAAGCAACATTTGCAATTAAATACAAATAATAGATTGAAAACTTAATTTTAAAATAAATAAACAATGATAGTTTAACATATGTTATCACAAAGGACACAAAGCCTAAACAAATTCTTTCACACAACCGTATGGATTAAGTCACACAACCGTCCCTTCCCAAATGTTTTATGAAAATCTAATCCTCGTGTAAAATCCCCGAGCATGTCCATGACCGCGGACGCAGCTATTCAAATAGATTGATTAACACTTTGCAGAGGTTGTATACTTTACCCAGACGATATAATCAGTGTAGCTAGCACTAATCACAACAAAACTTTTCAGAAACTTCATCTCAAGCATTGACACTCCCGATGTCCTTTACCGCAGTCCAATTTATGCACACAGCTCTTAGTACAACACACACCGTTGGACAGATAAACGGCGAACCGTCCCGCGATATGAGTCGTCACTGAGACAGAAACACACCTCCATCCTTGCACACAGCCTAACCTATCAGCCTGAGTAATCAATGTCAACATTCCATAACCTACTAAGTTAGGCCCGTTCCATTAGGCATGTGGTTGTACGGAATGTCCAATTCAATGGCGCACAAAGTTAAGTCCTTAATTGACAAATGCAAGACTTCTAATTTCTAAATATGTCACACATACCAATATTCCCGTTAACACAGTTTCCACCATATCACACAGTATCCACCACTTGCCTCAGCCTAAATCTTTTCTCACCCAATTGGTTAAGTGCAACACGTGCCATCAACGAGTAATAGCACACAACACACCCAGTTTTACACAAAGTTCCATAATCACTTAGTCAAATTTATATTTGTAACTCACATGAAATGGTGACTTGTGGTATGGCTAAGTAATCTACTCATATCTAAGCAACCCACGTTGGTGCTATGACAATACCAACTAGTAATGAACTAACCTAGGGTGACAAAAGATCATGACATAACAATAGATAAGGTGAATATAACAAATTGGATTAATAACTAAACCCAAAAGCATTTAAATAAATGCTTCAAGTAAAATGCAATAATTTGAATAAAAGTATTTTAAAAACTGGGTGCAATATGATCAAAGGTATAACTTGCCTTGGAATAGGTCTAGGTACTAGTCTTGATCTTTGTGCACTCCTTCTTCAAAAGTCCCCGAAGAATTAACGTCTAATTGCAAACGAAATAAAAAAATAGAGAGAAAACAAACTCTCAGGTCAACTCTAGTGCTTCCGGGGCCGCTCCTACGGCCGATCTTGGGCCATTATGTACCAACGACTTCAAGGTCAGCTCTGGTGCGGCTGCCGTATGCGAGGTAGACTCGCACTTCGGGCGTAGTCAGGTGCTCTCTTCGGAGCGCGACCAACTCGCGGAGAAGACGAGGGCTCTGGAGGCGCAGGTGGCCATGCTGGAGGCGAGCGGTAGGGTCTTCGCGACGAGGTGGAGACGCTTCGTCGTGATAAGCCGGTCCTGGACGTCGAGATCACCTCGGAGCGGGAGCTGTTCGAGTTGGTGTCTCATGCCGTCTGGCAGGCCATAGAAACGGTGGAGACCACCGTGACCGCGCGGGGGCCGTGACGCCACCGAGATCGCACCGCGTCCCAGAGGTTGATCGAACACTGGACCGCCTCCGACGGGGCGGCGAAATTTTCCTACCCGCCGCCCAAGCCTACGGCGATCACTGCACGAAGGTTGCGTGGACTGCGGCCTTCCTGTCGATGCAGAAAGGCGGTTGCGGGCACGTTGACGCCCTTGGGGCGCGCTCCCTGCCCGTGGTCTCGGCGTTCGATGTCGCTGCCGACGAACGGATGGTGCAGAGGGCGACGCATGCCTTCGCCGATCCTTACGCCGCAGGATGCATATCGCGATGCCGCTTCGCCGCGGGCCGAGCGGAAGGCGAAGGGCGGGCGGCATGCGCTGCCCGGGAGCCGATGGGGGGGGGCCCGGGTGACAAGGTGTGACCATCCGCCCTACTGCCCCTCGCGTCGTAGCTTTGCTAGGCTAGGGTTTTATTTTTATTTCTCCCGCCTCGCTCCGGCTTCTGTTGCCGGGTGGGGCGTGTTTGTAATGACCCATCTTTTATTCTTGAATGAAGTGGTTGGTTTTGAATTTGCTTTGTACGATTACATTGGTTTCTCTAGGACGGACCGATGATGGTTCGGTGGGCCGCCGGATGGGGGCCCCGTCTCTCCGTAGGGTGGAACACGAAAATAAAAGTGATGCAGTGTGAAGGCCGAGCGGCCCGCGCGCCATGGCTGGCCCCTACAACTTTGTTACAGCGGGGTCGTGTACCGTGGGGTCTGGTGGTAGCGCTGGAAACGACGTACCCCGGAGGGGTCCAAGGAGCGCTTTTGGCGCTTCCGCGAGCGCAAGGCCGCCCAAGGCCGTGCTGAGATTCGTGCCTTCTGGGTGAGGCGAGGCGTGGCTTTTGCTTCGGAATGCATGGGCGTAGCTGATGCCGGGTGCCCGGCTCGTTCAGGGCAGGAGGCCGATCAAGCGTACCAGCGTCTTGTGCGCCTCGGTGCCTCCGACAGGGAGTTGTTTGCATGGGCGATGGAGGGGTATAACCGTCTAGTTGCCTCCGGTCTTCCGAAGAGGAACTGGCTGAGTGGGCTGCCCAAGTGGAAGAATGGGACCTCGTGCCGTAACTTTGTGACGTTATGGGGAGGACGCGGGGAGTTGTGCAATTCTGATGTATTATTTGTTTCGGAGAGTTGTAACTTTACGGTGTACCAATGTATGTTTTCCGGAGTGTTGTAACTTTGTGGTGTACTAATGCATTTTTTCGAGTGTTGTAATTTGGCGTTGTGGATATCATGGGGATATACTCCAGATCTTATGATGATGTGATAATTGGCAATGGCGTTATAGGTTTGTCGTTTCACGTGTTTTCGGCAAAGATTCAGGACTGTCAGGCCATTGGCGGTCTAACCGGCCGAACCGACGGCCGACGCCTAAGGGCGATCCGACCGCCACCTGGCGGTCCGTCGGCGATGTGATCCGACCGACCATAGCGGGCTTGACCGATCAATTTCAGAAAGTGGTATTTTGAACTGGGCCAAAAATAGAGGGTGTAGGCAAGAGAGGGGATTCTATTCCACTTGGTCTCATAATTTTTGGAGTCTCTAGTCAAAAGTTCTATTCGTTTGAAAATTCAAGTAGGTTTCGGATTTTCAGGGGTTGAAATTGGCTAAGTCCCAGCTGGCGGTCAGACCGACCAACAGGTGATGGTCTGACCGGCCATGGCGGCGGTCTGACCGGTTTCCACTTATATCGACGTTCTTCGTGGCGGCGATGTTCGGTTGTTAGGTTAAAGTCGTGAGTTTCAGTGCATATGTGTTGCATGATGCATGTTTTGACTAACATGGGTCAAGTTGTGAAGAACTTGTTCCCGAATTCAGTTTACTTGTATATTGTTGTGCAGGTTGCTTGGTGGTCAACGACGGTCAACGGCGAGGAAGATCGGGACTAGGCTTGGAGAGCTGAGGTCCAGAACGATCGACGATGCCGGGTGAGGTCAATGAACTCAAGCGTGGTGCAAGACGGACAAGAGAGACTTATTGGCCAACCTGTGGCGCAAGATGGCGCAAGGTGAAGCTGTTTAGGTCAAGAGGCGATAAAGACGACGCATTAAAATGCGTGCGTGTGTGACCCGTTTGTTTTGGACCTTAACGGGAGCCCAATTAAGTCAAACTTCTAGATGGTCTAAGCCTCCACTATAAATAGAGGAGGGAGGTGGTTGTACCTCTCCTTCGCCTCTTTTGTCGTTTTGAAACCCTAATTTGCTTAGGGAGAGAGATGTCAAGATTAGGGTTCTAGAGATTTTTGATTTGATTTTGTGCTCATAGATTGAGCTTTGTCCTCCTTTGATGGAGTGGCTGTAAACCAAAATCTTATCAAATCAATCCAAGGAAAGTTTGATCATTGTTTTGTCTCATTGTTTTCCTTCTCTCTTTTTGATGATTTGAGTCTTTCTTTGATCCGTGAGTTTTTGATTGATTTTTTCATATGATCTAGCTTGCTGTGACATGTGGGAACATATCTAGGATCATCTTGATCATCAATCACCTACGAGCAAGATTTTAGATCTACTTTTCGTTTTGACTCGATTTTGAACCATCATGCTCTCAAACGGAAAAGGATCGTAATTCTTCCAAGAATTTTCATAATCTTCGATTGGAATAGGTTCCTGATATCATAGAGAAGCTGTGTTCCAAGTTTCATCGAGTTTAGAGTTGTAGATCAAAAGTTGCATCTATTTGCAACTTCGCTTGTCGGGCTATTTTGATCTCATTCTTGGTAGGCCGATCGATCGCCAGTGTCGTGATCGACCACCATTGACCCAGCGTTAGACCGCCATTGACCCAGCAGTTAGACCGCCAGCACCGACTTTTTTAAGCTTGTGTTGTATTTCGTGGTTTTGCATAGGGGTTAAATTGGATTTAATACTAGTCTTCCGCTGTACTGGTATATTAATCTTCATAGCTTCCATAGCTACTGGAGTAATATCTTATTGAATCAATTATTTGTGAAAAAGTGAGTGTGCTCCTATTCACCCCCCTCTAGTCGCCTTTTCGGTCCAACAAGTGGTATAGAGCTCGGTTAGTTCAATCTTGATCTTACCCGGTCACTGAACTTGATGATGGATAAATACTCCACCAAGCCGCATATATTCGATGGGCACGACTATGCCTATTGGAAGAATCGCATGCGAGTCTTCCTTGAGAGCGAAAGACAAGCTATATGGGAGGTTGTTCGAGCCCCGTTCGTTATTCCCGAAGTTGCTACGCCGGCTTCAGCAGCCCTCTTGGCTAACAACAATAAGGGAAATAATATCTTATATGGAGGGCTTGGTAGACAGGAGTATGATCGGATTTGCAATCTTGAGACTGCTCATAAGATTTGGAACACACTCGAAACCTACCATGAGGGTTCGTCCCAAATCAAGAAAGTACGCCAAACAGTCTATAAGCGTGAATGTAACAAATTCGAGATGCGTCCTAGAGAGAGCATCGATGACATTTTCAGTCGCTTTAATAAAGTGATTAATCAGATGAAAACTGTTGGCATTGAATATTCACAGTCTGAAAATGACACCCACCTCTTGGCTGCCATCAACACCAAGGAGTGGCAGATAAAGGCTACTGCCATTGAGGAGAACGTCAACTTCTCTGATATGACTTTGGAGATGCTCTATAGTAAGCTCAAGACAAGTGAGATCAAGAGAATTGATCATCCCAAGAAGGAAAACATGGCTTTGGTACCGCTCAAGAGAGATTCTGATGGGTCTTCTGAGTCTTCTTCTGGATTTTCGCTTGCTGGTTTATTTGCAATTAATGAAGAGGAGTTTGTGAGTCTCGCTGAGGCTGAGTTGGCCCTCATAGTCAAAAAGGTCACACGGGCCTATAATAATATAAGAAACAGAAATAGAGGAGGTCTCGTTACATGCTATTAGTGTGGTGAGCTTAATCATATCCGGGCAAATTGCTCCAAGCTGAAAGGTAAGAGCAACCATAAGGAGGGAAAGCCAGCTTAGAAGAAGCCTCAATGGAACAAATCAAGGTATGATGCTGCAAATCTGACGAAGGCTATTCACCGGGTTCTTGCCGCTTTTGGGGATCAATCCTTAAGCAATGTGGACTCCGGGAGTGAGGAGGACAAGGAGGAGGAGATCCCTCAAAACAAGAAGAAGGGGAAGGCCAAGGACTTCACCAGCTTGTGCTTCATGGCCGACTCCGCTGACGACGACAACGATGAGGTATCTCCTTCCTATGATGTCCTTACTGATAGATTTGACGGGGTCTTCGCGACTTATCACGTTTAGTACCGGGGTAGTGGCCATGCGCGGTGTTAGTTTATACACTTGCACCTATGGGGTGAGTTAGTGTGCGTCGTGGCTCGGAGTCCCGTTAGGAGTCTTCGCGACTTATCACGTTTAGTACCGAGGCCGTGGGACATGCGCGGTGTTAGTTTATACACTTCACACCTCTAGAGTGAGTCAGTGTGCGCCGGGGCTCGGAGCCCCGTTAGGCGTCTTCGCGACTTATCGCGTTTAGTACAGGGGCCGTGGGCCATACGCGGTGTTAGTTTATACACTTCACACCTCCGGGGTGAGTTAGTGTGCGCCGAGGCTCGGAGCCCCGTTAGGTCTTCGCGACTTATCATGTTTAGGACCGGGGCCGTGGGCCATGCGCGGTGTTAGTTTATACACTTCACACCTCTGGGGTGAGTTAGTGTGCGCCGGGGCTCGGAGCCCCGTTAGGCGTCTTTTCCATCTTGTTCATGGTTGTACTCATTGCTTTTCCAAAATGTGGTTACTTGAGTACAAGGTTCTCCTGCGCACACCCAGGGGGAACCATAATCCGGGCGTAGCCGGTGTTATCTAGGGATAATACTTCTCGAGACTCTTGGCATTCCACGTGTGGTCTAGCTGTTGTCCTTCCGGTGTTGCTATGTAGTAGGACCCCGCCCTCGTGCTCCGGGTGATGACGTAGGGCCCTTCCCACTTTGATTCAAACTTTCCCAATGCCGTGGTGTTTGCCACCCTCTTGAGTACCATTTCGCCTGGTGTCAGGGTGCGGATTCTGACCCTTCAGTTGTATGCCTTAGCGATCCCATCGGCGTAATTGGCCATTGTCGAGATTGCTTCGACGCGATGCTCTTCTAGGAGATCTATTGATACCACGCGGTCGTCTGTGCTTCCCCTTCGGCTGCCCGGAGGGACTTTCCTGTGATTTCCCCTGGAGTCATGGCCTCGTCCCCGAAGAGGAGTTTGAACGGGAAGAAGCCTGTAGCCCTTGTTGGGGAAGTGCGGATTGCCCATAAGGCCTTCTGGAGCTCTTCTGACCATAACCGCTTCTGGAGACCCATGAGGCATTTGGTTAATCCGGCCCACAAGTTGCCATTGGCCCACTCTACCGCTCTGTTTGACTCAGGGTGGCCGACCGATGCGAAGCATATGGTGGTGCCGATACTCTAAAGGCCGCAGAATCGAATTGGGTGCCGTTGTCGGTGATTATGTCCCGGGGCACCCCGCATCGACACACAATGTTCCTCCAAATGAACCGTTGCGCTGCCGAGGCCGTGATTTTGGCGACTGGTTCGACCTTCACCCATCTGGAGAAGTACTCGATGGCGACGAATGCGAACCGTAGGCTACCCTTGGCGTGGGGAAGGGGTCGATGATGTCGAGGCCCCATCGCGCGATGGGCCATATTGGAGCGAGTGGCTGCAACGCTGTAGGTGGAGCCTTAGAATGATGGCTGACCTATTGGCACCCCTGGCAGTGCTGCACCAAGTTATGTGCATCCCTGAGCGCCGTAGGCTTGTAAAAACCTTGGCAGAAAGTTTTTCCCACGAGGCTCCGTGCTGCTTGGTATGCTCCACAGAGTCCCTCGTGTACTTCTCTCAACAAAGATTACCCTTCGACCTGGGAGATGCACCACAGCAACGGGGCGCGGACACCCCCCATGTACAGCTGACCGTCGATGAGGCGGGAATCGCTCTTAATTATTATGCGCTTCGTGCCCAATGTTTTGGCCTTCCCGTAGACCGAGCAGTATGGCCTCGTATTCGGAGGCGTTGTTTGTTGTTGGGAAGTCGAGGCGCGCTGCGTAAGAGATTGTTCAGCCGTCCGGCGCAGTTAAGATGGCGGCGGCGGCGGCACCTGCTGCGCACCACGACCCATCAGTGGTAGTTACCCAAGGTGCCTCAACTCAACTTGGTCTCATGTATGGTCAGCTGGTTGCGGGGTCCATTCGGCGACGAAGTCGGCTAACGCCTGCGACTTTATTGCTGTGCGCGCGGTAAAGGTCACATTGAACGGTGCCAGCTCAGCCACCCATTTGCCTATTCGACTGGACGCGTCCTTGTTCCTCAACATCAAGGCCAGTGGGTAGGATGTGGGGATGACGATGGCGTGCGCCAGGAATTAATGCCGGAGCTTGCGGGAGGCCACGAGGAGGGCATAGGCCAACTTTTCTAGCTCGGTGTACCGGGCTCTAGCGCCCTGCAAAGCCTTGGACACATAGTATACCGAGCGTTGAATTCCTCCGTCTTGGATTAATACCGCACTGACGGCGAACGAGGATGCTGCGAGGTAAAACAAGAGGCTTGCGCCCTGCGTAGGGCTCGCTAAGATGGGGAGCTTGGTGAGGTATTCCTTGAGCTACTGGAATGCTTCCTGGCTGTCTTGGGTCCAGCTGAAGGGCTCCACGTCGCGGAGTGTTTTGAAGAACGGCAGTGCCCGCTCCGCCGAGCGGGACAAGAATCTGCTGAGTGCCGCGAGGCGACCCGTGAGTTTCTGTACCTCTCGGGCCGTGCGGGGAGGTGCCATCTCCTGGATGCTTTGATCTTCTCCTGGTTCGCCTAGATGCCTCTTTGCGACACCAGGAACCCAGTAGCTTTCCGGCCCGTACACGCCAAGGTGCACTTTTTCGGGTTGAGCATGATACCCTTCGCGCTGAGGTTGGCGAATGTCTCCTGGAGATCGACCATGTGCGAAGCCTAGAGCTTGCTCTTGACCACCACGTCGTCAACATAAGTTTCAACGTTCTGGCCGAGCTGCTCGGCAAGGACCTTGTTGACGAGTCGGCTGAACGTGGCTCCTGCGTTCTTCAGGTCGAAGGGCATGCGACTCTAGTAGTACGTGCCGATGGGAGTGATGAATGCAGTCTTGAGTTCATCCTCCTTTGCCATGAATACTTGGTGGTAACCGGATTATGCGTCGAGAAAACTCATTAACTCGCAGCCCGAAGTAGAGTCCACTAGTTGGTCGATGCGGGGTAGGGGAAATCATCCTTGGGTGTGGCCTTGTTGAGGTCGGTGAAGTCGACGCACATGCGCCAGTCCCCTTCGCCCTTTCGCACGAGGACTGGGTTAGCCAGCCACTCCGAGTGTTTGATCTCCTTAATCACCCCGGCTTTTAAGAGCCTAGCGACCTCCTTCTTTGCGGCTTCCACGCGCTCCACCGACATGTGACACAGTTTTTGCTTCTTGGGCACCGCGTCGGTTCGCAGTGTCAGCCGATGCTCGGCAATTTCCCTTGGGACTTCCGGGATGTCTCCGGGGCCCAGGCGAAGATGTCCTTGTTGCGACGGAGCACCCCAAGTATGTCTCTGCAGGCCTCGGCTGACAGCTCCGCGCCGAGGGCCACTGTCTTGTCCGGTTCATCTTTGGCGATGGGGATCCGAAGGAGCTGATCTTCAGGCTTGGCCTTCGGTGCCCACCTTGTCGGGGCGCTAGCGGGCTGTGCCGTGCCTATTCCCAACGCGTGCACGTGGCGGGCGGGGGATAACGCCTCGAGCTCAGTCTGTCATGCGAGGTCTTGACCCCCCCGCACAGTGACAACCCCTTCGTGAGCGGGGATCTTCATGCAGAGGTAGTTATGGTGCGCAATGGCGCCGAACGCGTTTAGTGTGGCTCAGCCAAGCATAGCATTGTATTGATACGACATCTGAACTACATCGAACGTGATAACCTTCGTGCGGGTGGTGCCATCGTCGCCGAAGGTGACGGCTAAATTAATCTGCCACAAAGCTGTTACCGGCGTTCCGCCGAAGCCCACGAGGGCGATGCCTGGTGGCGACAGCCGATCCCTTGGGATCATCATTTTGTCGAAGGCTTCTGCGAATAGTAGGTCCGCGGAGCTTCCTCCGTCCACCAAGACGCGTTGCACCTCGAAGTCCGCGATGTTGGCCGAGATGACCAGGGGGTCCTGGTGAGGGAAGTGCACGCCCCTGGCGTCTTCGGGGCCGAAGGTGATGGGTACCTCGGCGTAGCGTGGCGGGCTAGAAGTTGCGCATGTTGCCACATGGTGGATTTGGTGTGCGTAAGCCCGCCGCTGCCTTTTTTACGATAGTCCTGACGATGAACAGCCCGTGATCATGTTGATGATCCTCTGCCATTGTTCTGCTTGGGTTCCTTCGATGCGAGGCCTCGGGGGCAGGGTGGGCAATTGGTTCTGCGGCCTCCCCCTGTCGTTTGGCCCCGTTGGTCGATCGCGGCCCATGTATTCTTGCATGATGACGATCGTGCGACAGCGCTGGGTGGCGTGGGACCCCTCACCGTGCAGGTTGCAGAACAAGAGTGACCTTTCTTGGCCGCCTCAGGGGGTCCAACATTGTAGGGTTGTATGAGACCCCGCGCCATGAAGGTCCGCGAACGTAGTGCCGGATGCCTTAAATCTGGCGGCCGCGACCACGCCTCGGCGCGACCGCGGGGTCTGGCTATTCTTGTCTCTCAATGTCGTATACGTTCCGCCCCCTTGGACAGTTGTCGTTGCTCCGCGGTCAGGCGGCTGCTGCCGCGACTGTTATTCTTGCTTCTTTCGGGGGGTCTGGCCTGGCCACCGCGGCCTCCGCCGCTGTGTGGCTCAAGGTCCCTCCCCGCCGGGTGCTGTCTTCCTCCGCTCTAGCGTATTCTTCCATTTTGTCAAAGAGCTCCGCTACCGAGCGGACGGGCTTGCGGGTGAGACGCTCTGCTAGGGGTCCTTTCTGGAGTCCGCAAGTTGCGGCGTTGACCACGGTTGTCTCGTTGACCCTCTTTACTTAGCACTTGACCTCCGCAAACCTTCTAAAGAAGCTGCGGAGGGACTCGCCCGGGGCCTGCTTCATAGCGAACAGATCCCCTGCGCCCTTTAGTTCGGCGTAGTTTCCCTAGAAGCTGTTGCGCACCAAGTCCCGTAGTTGTTCCCACGCATACACAGAGCGCAAGGGGTGGTAAAGAACCATGTCAACGCTATCCCCCTCAAGGCCAGGGTCAAGCTTTTCGCTTTCGTGGTGTCATCCCCCCAGCGGCCTCGATGGCGGTCTCGTAGACGCGGAGGAATTCCTCGGGACCGGCGACCCTTCGAAGGTCCGGACCTCCGGCATCTTGAAACCCGGGGGCCAGCGGGCTGCCTCCAGCCCCGCGCTCAAGGGGGAACTAGGATCTCCCGGCATCGTGCGGAGCGGGGCGGCGGAGGACCCGTGGCGTCGGGCTCTCCGGCTCCATGCGCTGGCGCCCCTGGGCGTGGCGGGCCGCCCCATTGTCGGAGGTTGGCGGCCCCGACGGAGGTCCGCTGGCTCTTGTTGGAGTAGGTCGTGCGCTCTCTGCGTTGCCCCTGGGGGGGCTGGGGCCAGCGGTTGCCCGACTGCTCGAGTCTCGAGGGGCGCCTCGCCAGCCACGGTGTCTTGCGTGGAGTGCTCGATCTCTTCTTCGAGGCGGGTGGCAGGATCCGCGGCCCGGGAGGTTCTGCTTCGCTTAGCCCTCGGGGCACCGGGTGGTTCGGCGGTTGCCTCGGCTCCAGACGCACGAGTGCGAGGAGCGGCTCTCTGGGGTGCCATTCTTGTGCTTGGGTATGTACTTGACTTGTCGATCCCCACGGACGGCACCAACTGTCTAGCAAAAACGAGCTATGCAGTAAAAGAGGGGGGACCTCGGATAAGCCTAGGAGGGCTCCGGGGATCCTCGAGAGGGGGGACCAGCCAGTGACAAGAACGAGGAGATTGTTATTACCAAGGAGTTTGTGCTTATTTTTTTCTCTCCTTACAGGAGGGGGGTGACCCCCTATTTATAGTCCTCTGTGAGGATGTTTGTACATTACCCTTCTGAACCTATAACAGTACTATGCGCGTAGGGGTTGCAGGGACATTCCCCCCTACGCCTAGGCTTTGGTCCATGGTGGGCGCTCCTGGACCTGGTCCATCCTGTTGGTGCCTCCGGTCCAAGATCGGTAGTAGAGGCTTCGGGTTCACCCCGGGGGTGGCTCGGAGGTCCTGCTGCTCCGGGCCTCGCGGGGCTTCGGGGCCCTTCGGGGAGACTTCGGGTCCGCCCCGGAGGTGGCCCCAGAGGGCGTGCCGCTCCGGGCCTCGTGGGGCTTCGAGCCCTTCGGGGAGACTTTGGGTCCACCCCGGAGGTGGCCAGGAGGTCCTGCTGCTCCGGGCTTCGCGGGGCTTCGGGCCCTTCGGGGAGGCTTCACCCGAGGCCGCCCCCCAGGTTCTGATGGTTGCTTCGCCTGGACGTTGTGGCCGGTGGGGCCACCCCTACGACAGTTTCTATTTACATATTTGTGTATGCACACATTTAGGGGGAGTTCATGCTATATTTTGTGGTTTCATTAGTATTGATCTATATTCCATTTTTCACATATATTTGGGATCTTTACTTTGAAGCATATCCGTTTGAGTATACAAAACTTGTGTAGTCTTTGCATACTCATGTTTTGAGTACACAAAACTTGTGTAGTTTTTGTATACTCATGTTGTGAGTATATAGAACTTGTGTAGTTCTCGTATACTCATATTTTGAGTATGTAGAACTTGTGTAGTTCTCGCATACTCATGTTGTGAGTATATATATGACTTGAGTAGTTTATATATACTCATATCGTGTTACCTTTATCTAAATTCAATTTATGTGCAATTGACATGGTTATCATCAATTACCAAAGAGGGAAAGATTGAAGTATCTTGTCCCACCATTATGAGTTAATGGTATAGTGTGGTAATTAATGATAATCATATTGTGGAACTAAAATTTTCCATGAGTTGAATGAATAGGTTATGTTCCAAGATAATGAAGACTTGGGATGACATCATGAGTTGATTGTCATCAAGTCAAGGTGGAAGTAAAGGATGCATCATGTGTTGATGCATATGAAGAGCTTGAAGAAAAAAAAATCATCGTGTGTCGATGATGTTCAAAGAGAAGACCCATCATGTGTTGACGGAGGTCTAATGAAGGATGCATCATGAGTTGATGCATATCAAGACTTGGAGTAAAAGAATGCATCATGTGTTGATGCACATCAAGTCAAGAGAAGACCCATCATGTGTTGATGAAAGTCGAGTGAAGAATGCATCATGAGTTGATGCATATTCAAGAGAAGAATTTGAAGAAACATGAGATCATCATGTGTTGGTGATTATCAAGTCAAGGACCTGGATTTGAAGCGTTGATGTGCGTCATCAAGCTTCAAGAAGATGCAAGGCAAAGGTATGACTAGCTAGGGCTAAGGATGTGTTCCTAGTCTTTTACCGGTCTTGGTGTTTGGTTGGAAGACCGGATTGCTAGTATAGGATTGCCGTACTATTAAGAGGGGTCTTGACTAGTAGCATGAGTTAGTCATGTGTTGATAGCTCATTGTGTTTGCTCTAGCTCATTTATGCATGGAGCTATTATTTGTGAATGTGTTTTGCAAATGATTGATGCTTATGCATTTAATCCTTGTAGCATGGGACTATAATTTGTAAATATATTTTGCAAATGGTTGAAGTCCATGCACTTAGCCTTGTGGCATGATGCTGTTATTTGCGAATGTGTTTTGCAAATAGTTGATGCTCATGTTTAATTTCTTGTAGCATGTGACTTAAGTTTGCAAATGGTGTAAGTCCATGTACCTTATTCCTTATGATGAGTATTCTAAAGGTTGGCAAAGGGGCGCAGGTGCGGGCTGAGCCACATAGGGCGCTGGTGAGCCAAGGGGTGGGCATGCCGGCGACCGGAGGCGGCGCCATGGGGCAACCTGAGAGAGAGGGAGGGAGTCCCTCAAGAGCAAGCTTCGATAGGAGCAAAGCACAGGGAGGAAGAAATGGAGAAGTGAAGAAAGGAGAAGAAGAAGAGAGGACGGGAGGCCAGGGGATTTGACCAAAAGAGATAAGGGAGAGAGAGAGAGATTAAAGAAATTAGGATTAGGTAAGGGGAGTGAGGTTGTAAGTTTGTGTATGGTGTTTTGTGATGGTGTGTGTGTTGTAGTATGTGTGTGGTGTGGTGCTGTGTAGGGAGATGTGGGTGGGTTTAGTGTTTTAGGTTGTGGAGTGAGTGCATCTAGGCAAGTGCGTGTAGTAAGTGTAAGCCATGTGAGGAAAGATAGCAGAAGCCGACCAGTGGAAAATAATAGCAGGAAAAAGGGCAAAATTAATTTAAGATGCAAGAATTAAACAGCTGATTATTAAAATCACTAAATCAGATAAAACTCGGTACTAGATCATTCGGGCCAATAGTGATTGAGGAGAAAGATTAATACACTGACGGCAATTAAATTAATTCAGTGCAGTGCAGGTACGTGTAGTATCTTGTTTTAGGCAACCTCGATCATAGAGCTAACATACTAGAACAACTGCGGTTGGGGAGTGTTAACTTAACGGGGATCTAAAAAATATTATTAAATTAAAATGTGCTGAAAAAGAAAATCAATTGATTAATGTACGCATAGTAGCACCTAAAGCAACTAAGTATTTAATTACTATTCATGTTTGCCATATAATTGCAGAGGATGAACCAACGCAAGCAGGTGTAATTGATCCAGATTTCGTTGACGCTGATCTTTTCTACGACTACGAAGGCAAACCTATCTCTTGAACATCAACCTAGTTATATTAAATGTAAAAGTTACTATGTTGTATCATATAGATATGTGCATTAAAACCATGTCTCAAAATCAAATCAGATAAAAGAGATAAAAAAGATGAGAAATGATAAAAGAGCAGTACAGCTGAGATGAGCAGCTGTGCTGCAGGAGAAATACTAGGATGGTAAATGGGGCCCTTGGCAGGAAAAGAGAAGAGGTTAGAGGCGGGACCCTTTACATATGGTTAATATATAAGGACCAACAAAACTCCCACTTAGATAAGGGGACGTATTTAAGTGCCAACCATTTTCCCGTTTCGACGAGAAGAAAATACTACCTTGTTACGTGGCTATACTCTCCACATCGGGTAAGTAATATTGCATGTGTGAGTTATGAAGGAACCCATGACCAATAAAAAGAGTCCGGAAGTGGGGGTCCAAGGCGCTATAGTAGCACAAGGTGGAGTGTTGGGTGTGGCGATGACCGACCCAACCAACATTATGGGAACTCAGTGGAGGACTGGGTGAGTGTCCCAGGACACCAATAGAAAATAATGGGTGGAGACTTAATCATGTAACCTTGAGAACGTTTTGTATTCTAAACTCAAAATCGCATCAAATGAAATGCAGGAGACCTAGTGTAAAGAGAGCTCAGAGTAGCTATGGGTAAAGTGGTATAAAGCCTACGTAGTGCTATATATATCAAATCATGAATTCATGCATGTTTCCTGGATTAGAGTCTACAGTGACCGCTAGGGGTCTATCTTCTTACTGAGTGATAAATAGTCTTTTTAGAATTAAAACTTGCAATGCAAATCTTGATAAATTGTTTTTCCAGAAAAGAGATGAGCTAGAAAATGTGATAACTAACAGAGAAGAGTCATACAGTGCATCTTTGCTAATAACCGCTTACCGAGTACACTAGTACTCATTCTTGCTATTATTCTCCTTTGTTAGATCCTACTTCGGCTGGAAATTATCCTGAGCGGGATGAAGGATACGTAGGTGCCGAGGAGACCATAGGAGGCGAGGGCACTTACTACGAGGACCAAGGCGAGATGGACCCCTTATTTGGCGATTGGGATGAGTAGATGACCTGTGGAGCAGGACAGACAAGTGAGGGGAATTCTTTTCCCAATGTAATTAAATACTTGTATTAAAGACTATAGCCTTGCGTGGCTAACTATTGTGATAAAGTATTGTAGGACCGTAAAGGCGACTAGAGGGGGGTGAATAGGTGCTTTCTCAAATTTTTCGCCTTAATCAAATTCAATACACACTTTACTCCTTTAGCTAAGAAAGCTAAGAAGATCAGTACACGCACAGAGGAAGCCTTGTGCTGAATTCAATTACCCCCTTAAACCACAATACACAAATGTGGAGAATTAAACTCACTGGGCTGCTCTGGACACTGGCGGTCTGACCGGTAGACAAAGGGCGGTCCGAAGGCTGGCGGTCCGACCGTTGCTAAACCGGTCTGACTGATTTAGTCCAGAACCAAACCACAAAGCCCAAATCCAAAACGAAATTTGGTCCAACTTTTGATTCAACCAATGAAACTTGACCAAATTTGGAGCACACCTCCCTAAGTATATCTGAGACCTATTTCTAGCGACGATCATTCAGATCCACTTCGAAGAATCGATCTCTTAAGGATTTACCAAAGAGGTGTTCCAAAACCTAGAAATATGAAAATCTTGATTCAAGACTTGCTTGTGGGGGTTGATGATCTAGATGATTCTAGGAGTATTCCCACACATCAAAGCAAGATAAAATCGGTCAAGAGACCAAGCATAAACACTTGAATCAAGGAAGCACCAAAATCAACAAAAGAGAGAAGAACACAGAGGAGACAATCGATCTCTTAAGCAAGCATCACAAGATTGATTGATCCAACAAGATGCTTACAAAGCCTCAAGGAGGACAAGAGCTCAAACCAAAGAGCACACACAATCTCTCCAAACCCTAGCTTCTCCTCTCCTCTCCTCTCCAAACCCTAGAAAAAGGAGGAGGAGTCCAAATGAGTGCTTAGGAGCTTTTACATCTCACCACTTCTATTTATATGGAGAGTTAGGGTTTCACACATGGGACTCACACACACATGGGACCCACTCACACACATCTGTTGAAGCAATCGCTTGCTTCACCACGTGTAGGTTGATCAGCGGCTCTCATCACGTCGGCAAGTCTCTCCCGTCTGAATCCCATCGGAACCTCCCAGAGACTTGCACCGACTTTCGCACCGCCTGATCCAACCAGCTGCAACGAACTGCCCGTTCGATCCATCTTGCCCATTCTGCACCATGCTTGAGTCACACGACCTCACCCGGCATCCATGATCGTTCTGGACCTCAGCTCTCCAAGCGTAGTCCCGATCCACCTCACCGTTGACGTCGTTGACCTGCAAGCCACCTGCACAACAATAGACAAACAAATCGTCTTTAGGAACAAGTTCTTCACAACTTGACCCACGTCAGTTCAACAATGCAATATGCAACAATAAAGCATTGAAATCCATACATTAACCACATTCAAAACACAACAATGCCAACAAGGCCAAGCTCCAGTGATCGTGGTCCGATCCTTCATAGAGCCGGTCCGACCGATTTCAGGCCGGTCGGACCGATTCCATAACAAGGCCGAGCGGCCCAAATGACTTAGCCAAAATTTCATCTCGAAAATCCGAAACCTTCTGTAATTTTCAAATGAATACAACTTTTGACTGGGAGCTCAAAAAATTATGTGACCACATCCAGGAGACTCTCCTCACTTGCCTACACAACCTATTTTTGGCTTAGCTTTAAAACCCACTTTGAACCAAACCCGGTCGGACCGGCAAACACGACTGGTTGGACCTCTCCACGGGCGGTCTGACCGCCCATGCCACCGGTCAGACCGCCTGTGGTCTGACAGAACTGAAGCAACCCCGAAAACGCGAGAATTTACAAACCAACAATGCCATTGCCAATTGACTCATCATCCTAAGATCATGCACATATTCTCACGATATCCACAAGTACATTTTCTATTTTATTGTTCTGCCGTGTTAACTTTGGTAAAGCTTACTATTCATCAGAGCAACGTCCTACCGTATAGTAATCTGTATGCTTAAGTGCGATTACCCTTCGGTGCCACATCTTTTACCATATATGAGTATTTTTTCTGTTTTTATTCAAACACACTATTAGAGCACTAACGATATGATATTACTGACTGAGCAACATTGGTTCGTTGCTGATAATTTTATGAAGCCGCTGTTGTTTTATTCGCTGTCTACTATCCAACATCTCTGATTATTGTGCATGGTATTTTACAGATTGCCACTCAATTGAAAATATATGAAAATAACTCAGTTTTACGCGATGTTATTGTTGCTATGAAAAGTAAATACCTAAAATAATGGAGAGAAATCTTTCTTATATGTATTTGCATTTGTTTTAGATCCTAGAGATAAAATTGAAGCATTTTGCTAATGTTCTTGATCTTTTTAGTGATGCTACAGGGCTAGATTATATTAACTATTTTGTAGAAGTTCGTTCTCGGTTACACGAGGTTTACGAAAGGTATAAAAATAAGTTCCAGCGAGTCCGCCTGCAATGACCTCCAGTAGCCCACACCTCAAGTAGCAAGACAAATATGTGGGGCAAGATCTTCGGTGACTCTTCCTCCAGATCCAAGTCTTCTTCTTCTACAACAACACTTTCTCAACAATGTCCAAGACCAACCTCTCACCCAAGGAGTGTGAAACTATCCGCCTATCTGGACAGCAATACAATGGATTTCAACTAAGAAAACTTTAAAATTTTGTACTAGTGACATAAGCATAAGTTAGCTTATCCCGTACTATCTATACTTGCACGTGATGTGTTAACTGTTTCTGTCTTGACTGTTTTCTTCAAGTCTGCTTTTAGTCTTTTTAGAAGAATATTGGAGGAGAGAAGAATACGTCTAACGAGTGAGATGGTGGAGATACTTCTAACAGCGAAGGACAGAAAATAAGCTGATTCACGAACACAACACTGTGAAAAATCCAAAGTTGTCAGAGTTGTTCGAAAATCTGTACTCGGACAACGACACGTAGAATAAGGATGTATGTAGAGCTATCGGTTGTACTTTTTTTTTTCCTTTGATAATGTTTTCTCATGTTGAGTTTTTATATGCTAAGGTTTTAACGAGACAATAATTTGAATATTAATACAACTCTTTATTATATTTTTAATATGTTTGTCTTATTTTTTACAATTGTTATATCTATTTCTGAATTCTATATTTATTTATATATTTTAATTTTTTCTGATGTCTTGAATTTTTCGACCATAACAGACTAAGTGGGTGGACCTAAACCGATCTGTCGGACTAAATGGACTCGACCCGATGCAGCATCGTAGACCATCAAATCTGAACTATCTCTCCGACGCATGAGCAACTCATCTATTAAACAGACCACAGTAGGCTATCAGGCCACCACTAGCGTGTCCCCTCAACTGTTCCTTCTCCGTTAATCCGGTGAACCATATTCCAGTCCAGTGCCTCTGCCGTGTCGAGTCCCGCTACAGCCCTTCGTTTCCCACTCGACCAGAAAAGGAAGAAGAGAACCTTTCGGTCTCTCCGCCTCCCTCCCCAGCCGCGCGCGCCATGGACTTCTCGGAGCAGGACGTGGACGTCTTCGGCGAGGACTACGACGTCCACGACGGCACCGAAGCCGAGGCCGACGGAGGCGGCGGCGGCGGCGGCACCTCGTCCGGCTCCTCCTCCCCGTCCTCCTCGTCGTCCTCCGCCGCCGCGTCCTCGTTCTCCTCCAGCGGGGCCTCCAGCCGCAGCAGCAGCGGCGCTGGCGGCGGCGGAGACGAGGTGGGCGCCGACGAGGGGGACGGCAGCGAGTACGACTCGTTTGACGTCGTGGCGACGAGGGGCGCTGGCGCCGGCGGGCACGGGGACGTGGAGAGGCGGGAGGAGGAGGAAGAGGAGGAGGAGAGGGATTTGTTCGGCTCCGACAACGAGGAGTACGTCAAGACCCCCGCGCGTAGCCAGTACCTAGTCCCAGGTCCGTCTCTCGTCAGCTGTATTTGCTGAAAATTGTGCAGAGTTTGGGTGCCAAGGACCAGTTTTTGGGCGAAATAGTCGCCTCGGTGAGTCGGTGTTGGTGAGCGGGATTAGTTAGGAGATTGTTACAAAACCCTACCCAAGTTTTTTGATTGGTTCGTTTTGTTGTTAGTAGGTTGTTCGTAGGACTTTGGGAGATGCAGTGAGCGTTAAGTTTGAAGAAAATTTCGCCTTTTCGCATCAAGTCATGATGAACTACTCTTGTCGGGCGTTTGCTTGAATTGTTGTTTCAAATTTTCAGCAGGCGTGTGTCAGGTTATGTCGAGCGTAATGTGGCGTACGATTGAATTGTATGTTACGGCTAGCGTCTTCTGGTTGTTGGTTGCTTTGTAGATTCCGAGAGATTTTGAGTTACAGCAGCATCTGGCAAAATTGTTGAAGAGAGTACTTAAATGAACACCGTCTAACCATATAATAAAAGATGTTTTTTTAGGCTCAAAATTGGGTATCTGTTATTATTTGAAAAGATGCATCCAACTATCTTTATTTCCTATTTTAATTAAAGCTGGACAGCAGTTAAAGAATGTTATTGTGTAAATGACTGAAATTTGAACTTAATTCTACAGTAAATTATAACTCCGATGAAGACTGCATTTAATCTGAATCTGTTTGCAAAATAAATTTATCATTTTTTTTTCACAGTACCGTCTCACTAGAGTCATGAAGGTTTGAAGAAAACGTTGAAAATGGAACTATATTCGCCATGCGTCGGGAACTTTTGACATATGCTCTGCATCTTTGTGATTGGAAGCTCCCTAAAATTCACTACACTTTTCATTAATGATTTAGCGCCGGAGGTATTTCCATGCGTTGTGTGTAACTACTCGATACTGGTCTACCGCCCATTCAACCTACCAGTACTCCATTAGTGATTGATAATGCCAATGCTTTGTGGTAAAGAATGTGATGATTGGATTATTTCCCTGGCTTGGATACTTGATGTGTTGGGCGTTTGGGGCAGCTAGTGCTTTGAAAAGGTTGGATGTATCTAGGTTTGAAATGGGGCATTAACACTTTCTTTCATTATGTCCCTTTCCTTGTAGTGCTACCCTCAATACGGAGCACCAACAATCATTCTCGGGGAGGTTTTGGAGGACGAGGTGGCAGAGGCCCACCTCTTCTTCCGAGGCCAGGAGGCCATCCAGGACGACATAACTTTGGCTATGGGAGGTTTTCACATGGAAATGGGCGTAATGTTGAAGGTTTTGTTTCAGAAATGA
The DNA here is from genome assembly GCA_036346395.1 of Hsuehochloa calcarea. Taxonomy (NCBI): domain Eukaryota; kingdom Viridiplantae; phylum Streptophyta; class Magnoliopsida; order Poales; family Poaceae; genus Hsuehochloa; species Hsuehochloa calcarea. The sequence goes on along the minus strand of CM070601.1, from coordinate 28,171,592 downwards.
AGCTTAATAAGAGTGAAGAAACTTTATCTAGGAAAGCTGTTGCTTTTCAGGAGGTGCATAGTATTACTATATTATTTTGTTTTTCATTTAATGTCTTTGATATCAATGTAACCATATACTTTGTTACTCATGCAGCCTTGTGAGATCGCATGCTACAGCCGTGTTGAGGGTGGGGATGTGTATTTTGATGATCGCAGCTTGGTAAGATCTCGGAGTTGCTGAATGCTGATATCAATTTCACTTCCCTTTTAGTTCATCTCTATGTTAAAAGTTTGTCTATGACTCTGTAGTATGTACTGCTAGTTTTTGAACCTTTTTTTTTTAAAAAAAATTGCCTTAAAATATGGCTGTTATACTAAACATCCTTATTTCTTTTAGAGGCTCTTCAAACGTAACATTTGTGACTATGTTGGTGAAAATCTCAATAAAGGATTTGAATCATTTATAGAGAAAAGAGGTACTTCCTTTCAGAACTCATGTTTTTCTTTTCTACATTTTAGTTGATATTTTCAGCTCTGTATAATATAGAATCTGTTGTTATCTCTTTAATGCCCTGCAAACTTTCTGTTTCTACTATCACAGATTAACTTACACACATTTATAGAAAGGCCATGACAGCATGGCACCTTCCCCTTATTCTATATGGTATAAATCGATGCTTTATGTTGTAGCTGGGTCCTGACTCCTGAGTAACCTTGGATGGACTGTTTCTTAAGGCATCTACATAGATAAATCTTCTTTAGAATGAGTTTATCGCACACATACTAAATTTCAGCAGGGACATTGAAGTTGTGTCTTGGGCTACACTGGATAATTTATGTTTTCTTTATAAAAAAAGGACATGGAGGAAAATACATCTTTAAGAATTAAGTTACTAGCTGTTTCTGATAGGGACAAAGGTTAAGGAAAACAAGTTATGGAAGTTATTTCAGAGGTTCCTTTCTTGATTTCTACATGTGGATCCAGAGAAAAAAGAAATTCTGTTTCTGTTATTTGAAAGTTTTTCTTTCCTTTTGAAATTGTTTTTATCTGAGGGCATTGCTTCATGAATTATTATTAATATGGTTTAATGTCAGATTTGGGTTCTGAAGGATTTGGCGATCTTCTCGCATGCATAAGAAATTCGAACTTACCTCTTCAGAATATACATTTTGTGGTAAAATGCATTGTTGTCATCCTTTTATTTGTTACTTTTGTACACTATGCTTGGAATTGCTGATTATGTATGCTCTTCTTGCAGACGTACCGCAACAATCTTAACAAGGTACGGTCCTTGCAGTGCAAACTATTAACTTACCATTGTTTGTGTAGTATCTATAGTTTAATTCATTGATGCATGCATAGTTATTTTACAGTGACTTTCTAACAAAACACTGCTTTCAGTAATTTCTTTTAATATACTTGTATGCTGACAAAAAATATAATTTTGTCATCAGATACTGGCCACGGCTTATCTAAGAGAGCCATGGAAGATGGGTGTGCACAAAAAAAATGGTGTTGTATACCTTGATGTCCATAAGCTCCCTGAAAGACCAAAAAGTGAGGTAGAGCGCAGGAGGTGACTCTCTCTCTCTCTCTCCACTGCATTAGTTGGATAGGATGGTTTGATTTGTTACATGAATTGTCTTATGGCAATTCTACTTGCAAAGGAAATTTAAGTGAGTGTGCTCTTTTCACCTACAAGTTACAGTTTATTTTCTATCAGTATCACACAAGGGATATCTTGTCCAATTTCAGTTTCATGTTGCTCATTTAATTCTTTGACATTATTGCTGATCTGATGTAACAAGATATAGTTGTCTAAACTGTTAGACTTGGTGGGATGCTTGAAAATGTAAGACAGGCTGCGTCACCATTCTCATTTTGTACCTGTCAAATTGGCCGTTATCAAAGTTGCATTTGTTATGAATATTGTGTATTTAAGAGGTCCAATGGGCAATATATATAGAGAGTCCAAGGGGATATATGCCATACATATATAAGAAAATACAAAAGACTTCCTATTCTAACGCCTTCTCCCCCAAATTTATGGTGGATCACATACATTGAGTTTGGAGAGAAAATACAAATGTTATACCATAATTTGTGATTTCATGAAGAAGTCAGCAATCTGTCACTCTAAGGGCACAAACTGTAAAGCAAGTACTCCCTCATGCACCTGCGAGCAAGGGTATGAAGTATCCACACCAATGTGCTTGGTGACCTAATATTTCACTGGATCACAGTCAATACTGATAGTATCTGTACTGTTAGACAAAAGAGTCGTAGGTCCCATCACAGGCACTCCAAAATCTGCAAGTAGCCATCTCAACCAAGTAACCTTTGCTGTCACTACTACTATAGCTCTTAGCTCAGCCTGTGCATTCGAACGGAAAATTGCAGTCTGCTTCTTTGTCTTCCAGGCAATCAGGGAGGAGCTAAGAAAAACACAATAAGCAGAAAGAGAACGACGATCAGAAGGATCATTAACTTAGGTCGCATCGGAGTATGTCTGAAGCTGTAGTGAGGTGGAACTAGGGAAAAACAAACGATGAGAGATAGTCCCACGCAACTAGCGAAGAACATGAAGAAGGTGACTGTAGTGAAGATGAGTAGGACGAGCCATGAACCGACTCAAGATATGAACAACATAAGCAATATAAGGATAGGTGCTCACAAGATACACCAAACCCAAACTCCCAACAAGATGGTGATATCGAGTAGGATTCTCAAGAATATCAACAGTAGTGGCACGAAGCTGTAGGGATAACTCCATAGGAGTCTCAGCAGTGCGAGTGTCAGTCAGACTAGACTGATCAAAAAGATCCTTGACATATTTATGCTAGGAGGCAATAGTCCTCAGGCATAGAAGAGACCTCAATCCCAATGAAGTACGTAAGAGAACCAAGATCAGTCATAAAAAATTGCTCATTGAGATGCTTTTTTCACATTCGTGATGAATGAGAAATCATCACCAGTAATTGAGCATATCATCAACATACAGAAGAAGCAACGTCCTACCTCGAGATGAGACGTGAACAAAAAGAGCATGATTGTGGGAACTGACAGTGAAACCGACAACAGTAATTACTGACGTAAAACACGCGAACCAAGCACGAGAAGCCTGTTTGAGGCCATAAAGAGTATGACGAAGACGACATACGTACCCATCGGGAACAGAATACCTAGGTGATGGCTGCATGTAGACTTCATGCAAAACACCATTAAGAAATTCTTAACATCCAGCTGAGAGATAGACCACCGGCGAATAGAAGAAACCGCTACAAGAGTGCGAATAGTGGTTATATGGGCAACAAGGGCAAAAATTTCATCGTAGTCACGATCGTACTCCTGCTGAAAACCACGAGCCACAAGATGAACCTTGTAGCACTCAATAGTACCATCAGATCGGGTCTTAATCTTGTACACCCACTTGCATGTGATAGGACGAGCATGCATAGGTGTTGGTACAATATCTCAAGTCTCCATACGTTGAAGAGCATCAAGCTCCTCTGCTATAGCGAGCTGCCACTCAGAATGAGGAGCAACCGCACGATAAGAATTAGGTTCAGTGACAGAAAGAGCATAAGCTAACGGAGCAAATCCAAGACGATCAGGAGGTCGAAGGGATGTTCGGTCGCAAAGGACGTAACGAGGAGCATCATCAGGAGGATCAGAGGTAGGTTTCGGCAAGATACCAGGAGAGGAGACTAGTGAAGGAAGAGGACGTCGGGAGTAGTGAATATCAGAGAAACGAGATGGTAGTGCTGTAGGAACAAGATGCGGTGTTGCAGGAGGCAGCACCGGAGGCGGAGGTACAGAAGGAGCCACTGGAGACAGACCAGGGGAAGACTGTGATAGTGGAGAAATGGGTAAAGAGTCAGAAGGAGACAACCATGAAATCGACTGAACAGAGGAAACAAGACATGGAGTCGAATCTCGATAGAAAAAAGGTCGAGATTCGTCAAAGACAACATCTCACGAAATTCTGATCTGTCGAGCAGAAGGATCATAGCAGCGATAACCCTTTATGCTCAAAACTATAACTAAGAAACACACACTCAACTGACTGAGCCGATAGTTTGGTGTGCTCACGGGGCTGTAGCAGAATAAAACAAGTACAACCAAAAACACGAAGGTGATTATACTGGGGGCTCGAGACTAGAGATGCTTTATAGGACTGATACCCTTAAGGGCAGTGGAAGGCTGCATATTGATGAGATATGCAGTCGTAGGAACAGCCTCAACCCAAAACTGTGGTGGAACATGAGAGGCAAGGAGAAGAGTGTGGGCAGTCTCAATCAGATAATGATGTTTGCACTCAACAATCTCATTCTGAGCATGGGTACCAGGACAAGAAGACTGGTAAAGAGTGCCATGCTCAGAAAGAAACTGTCTAAAAGCGCTAGAACAGTACTCGCCAGCAGAATCACAGCGAAAAGTACGGATGAAAGAATCAAACTGAGTACGAACCATCGTTGCAAAGCTACGATAGATCGCAAGAAACTGACCACGATTAGAGATAGGGAAAATCCATGTAAAACAGGAATAATCATCAATGAAGATCACATAAAATTTATGCGCGCCTTTAGAGATAATAAGCGTAGGTTTCCATACTTCTAAATGAACTAAGTCAAAAAGATAAGAAGACAAGGACTCACTAGAATGATAAGGAAGTTGTAGCTACTTGCCCAGCTTACAACCCTGACAAAACATGGCCGTGTCAATAGTAACACGTCCAAGAATACCCTGACAATTTAATGAAGAAATGCGAGACCCACACAAGTGACCTAGACGATGATGCCACTGTGCAAAAACTCAGAGGTGAGGGCAGTAGTGGCGGTGGAGGTAGACGTGGAGGTGATAGAAGCAACTAAAATGGACGGAAGATGGAGGCGGTCAAGGATGTAGAGACCCCGACGATCCCTACGACGCCAGCCAATCCCAAGTACCGTTCTTGTCTGTTGGTCCAGACGAAATAGGAGTGAGTCAAAACCAACTCTATAGTTGAGATCGGTAAGCTGACCCACCGAGAGAAGTTGCATGGTAAGCTGTGGAACATGGAAAACAGTTGGAATAGAAAATCAATGGACAAAAGAATGCCCTGACAGCTGACAAATAGAGGAGTACCATCAGTTATCTGAACAGAGATAGGAAAAACAGGAGGTCCTACTAAAGTGAGAGATGTGGAGTCCGATGTCATGTGAAAAGAAGCACTAGAATCTTGAACCCAAGAAGTATCTGGAGAAGACGTCTGAGCCAGACTAGAAGAACCTGCTGAGCTGTGAGAGAGCTGCTAAAGTAGAGCCTGACAAGAACTGCTCAACAGAGTCACCTCGCTGAGAAGGTCCTGACGCGCTAATCTGTCCTCCCGTGGAGAAAGGGCCTCCCTGCCCTCCTTGGATCGTTCACCCCCACGCGCCTTGTTTCGCTTTTTCGCATCGCACAACTCTGATAGTCGTGCCCGGTGTTCTTGCAATAATTGCACTGAACCCTAGTTGGTGCAAAAACAGGAGCGGAAACAGACACCTGAAGAAGGACTGTAGTCGAATAAGGGGTAGCAAGTATAGCCGGAATAAATTGTGTTGCTAACCCGCGGCAAAGCTCTTCAACACGAAGCGTCGAAAGAGCCTCGGTGACTGTCGGCCGTAGTGAGCGGCTCAGTAGTTGAGCCCTGACAGGCTCAAACTTTGGGTAAAGATGGCAGACAAAGTCATAAAGGCGAAGACGATCATGATCCGCCTTCTGTACCTTATGACACTCTTGGCAGAGCGGAGAAGCCAACTCGTCCAACTGGCACCAGAGACTGGCCAGGGCTCGGAAGAAGTCGTCGACGGAGGAGTCCTCCCGGTGAAGCGTCTCCAACTCACACTGAAGTGAAAATAACTGAGCATCGTTGCTCTGCTGGTATCGCTCACGCAAGTACTCCCAGATCTAACGAGTGCAACGCAGAACAACAATGTCTGGCTGGATAGTGTCGTCGACGCTCACCACCAGGATGGCTCGAACACGGGCCTCATCAGTACACTAGCGCTCAAAGGCGTCTATGGCATACTGAAAGGACTCACTAGCAGCGGCAGCGGCCTCTGCCTCCTTGGCGGCCTCATCTTCTGTAGGAGGTGCAAAAGTAGGCTAAACCGGTGATGGCAGACAAGGTCGAGCACCAGTGTGACATGTCCTTAGAGGCGGAGACCATCGAACGTGATCTCCATAAGTGAAGACCACAGCTCGTAGTTCGTCCCATGGAGCTTTGTTCCCGAGAATGAGATCACATCTGATGGAACATAAGCAATCGGTAGGCGGCACGGCGACCAAGGCAACGAAGTCTAACGAGCGACACTAGACTCGGTGGTTAAATCGACGTGTTTTTTTCTTCTGGAAACGAAACTCTTTTTAAAAGGAAACTGTCTACGGTTTCCTAACGAAAACCGCCGGTCTCAACCCGAGCAAAACGACGACGACAACGGCTTAGGATCAGGCGTTGGGGCTGGCAACGGGCGACGACGGCGACGATCCGGGGCGACATCGGCTCGGGTTCGAGGAGGAGGCTCAGGTGGGATCCAAGCGGCGTCGTGTGGGATTCGGCAGAGGCGCAGCAGCTTGGGCTGTTGCTGCTCAGGGCGAAGGTGTTCGGATCTAAGTGGCGGCGAGCTCGCACGAAGAGATCCAAGTGGCGTCGGTCGGCGTCGGGTCAGGCAACAGCTTGGGCGACAGTGAACGCGCACGATGGCGTCAGGCGGCGTCGGGTCTGGCAACGGCGGCTTTAGGCGGCGGCGGCCCGATTCAGCAGCAGCCTTCGACAACGTCAACGAGGATGGTAGCGGAAAGAGCTAGGTTAGTGCCTTAGTTCTGGTATCATGTTATAAATATTGTGTATCAAGAGGTCCAATGTGCAATATATATAGGGAGTACAAAGAGATATATGTCATACATATATAACAAAAGACATATAAAGAAATACAAAAGAATCCCTATTCCAACGGCATTGATGTTTGTAATCATATGTTCAGAATTCTTGTCGTTGTTGCAAGGGAAGAATTTAAAACATTATATTAATTTGATGTATCTTTTTTTTCTTTCTCTATATTTTATTATCAGATGTTATTGGGGCTATTCTTTTGAAAATCTTGCGACTGAGAACTCCATTGATGAGGATGGAAGAGGTATTGATGCAAATGTAGAGTTTTGTTCTGTAATAAAGACGAAATTGGGTGCACATCGCATTATCATGGGTGCTGAGATGGACTGCTGTGATGCAACTGATGACGGTAGGCGGTTCTATGTGGAGTTGAAAACAAGCAGAGAGGTTATTCTTTTTCATGATTTTTTATAGCCCTGATACCATTTTTTTAATATCTAGTCACTATATTTGAACTTGATGTAACAGCTGGAGTATCATACGGTGGAAGCATTTGAGAAAGAGAAGCTACTTAGGTTCTGGGTAATTTTTTTAGTCCTGTTATTTTTGTTCTTTGCTATTGTATTATAACATTTAGACTTTAGAGTGCTTTTGTAGGTATCATTTGCAACTTCTTGTTCTGTTCTCTTCTTCAGTGTGAAAATCTATATTGGAGTTGTGGTTCATATGATCTTAAGTTTTTTTTATTATATTTCTTACATTGTTATTTGATTCACTTTTTGTTAAGCATGGAGAATAATTTGCTCCTTGCATTGTAAAGTTCGGGACTGAGGGTAGATGATAACATTGCGATCTTGTTATCAGTCCATGACTATTCAGCTGCTTAGTATTTTATCTTCAGAAGTCATAAGTCATAACTGAAACATTAATTTTTTTTACTGACTAAAATTGCAGATTCAATCATTCCTTGCCGGTGTTCCGTATGTTGCTGTTGGATTCAGGTAGTATTTGTTCTTTTGTTATTTTCCCCTTACATCATCACAGCATTCTTGGTTAGTGTCACTAGTTTTCTGTCACCTGGCAGCTGGCATTGTGCAATCAAATCAGATTTTTGAGATTAAATCTTTTTTGTTGCACTTAAATTTGCAAAAGCTGTTGGCAAAGGTAGCATTGGTTCTTGTAGCATCTCTGCTTATAAGATTGAACATGCCATGTTTGTCACAAGTCTGTATTGATGTAAGGATTAAGGATAATTTCTATACTATTGCTGTCAATTGGATGCAGAAGCAAACCCATATTTATGTTATTTCTAACTTTCTGTGGTTTCTCATGGATATTCTGAATTGCTTACTTGTTACAATAAATAGTTGATACTATTATAATAGGAATCCTTTTTATTTCCTTATCTGTATATGGTATATCCCCCTTGTACTCCCTATATATATTGCCTATTGGGCCTCATGAATAGATGTACAATATTCATAATATGGTATCAGAGCTGTGCGCTAACCTAGCTCTTTCCGCTGCTACATCTCGTCGCCCCACCGTTCGACGACCACCGCCCGAAGTCGTCGTCCTCTCGGACGACGTTCGGCCCGAACGCCGCCACAAGATGCCGCTCCCGAAGCCGCGCCACCACTCCCGAAGTCATTGCCGCGCCCAAAGCCGTGACGATCCGTGACTGTGTTGTCGTGTGCCCCTTCTCCGTCGCTTGTTGCCTGGCGCCCTCCGCCGCCCGTTGCCGGCCGCTGTTGTCGAATTGCCGCTGCAGTCGCCGCCGCCAAGGAAGACTCCTCTGCCGCCACCGAGGAGGACGCAGGGGAACCCTCCGTCACCCGTGTGCTCGAGCTAGCCGCCCTCCGCCGCCCATCGCCGGATTGCTGCTGCAATCGCCGCCGCCAGGAGGGCTTGGGGGAACCCTAGTTCCCCCGCGTGTGCATGTGCCCTTCGTCCGTGAGCAGGCCAGACCGGTTGTTTTAGCCGGCCCAACAAAAAAATCAAAATTAAAAAAGAAAAATAAATGTCGATCTAACCGCTGCGCCGTCCAGCGCTGACTATTAGAACTTTGTTGCCTTGGTTGCAACGCCGTCCAGCACCGCCTACCGATGGCTTCTGTTCCATCAGCAGTGATCCCATTCTCGGGAACAAAGCTTCATGGGACGAACTACAGGTTGCGGTCTTCACTCGTGGAGATCACACTCGATGGTCTTCGCCGCTGGGGATATGTCACTGGTTCTCGACCTTGTCTGTCGTCGCCGGTTCAGTCTCCTCTCAGACAACCTACTTCTGCACCTCCTGCGGACTATGATGCACCGATACGCGCTACTGGTACGGCGGTATGGATACGGCGATACACTATTTCTTAAAAAAAACAATATGGCGATACATATGTGTGTGTGTGTGTATATATATATATATATATATATATATATATATATATATATATATATATATTGCGGACTATGATGCACCGATACGCGATACTGGTACGGCGGTACGGATACGGCGATACACCATTTCTTAAAAAAAACAATATGGCGATACATATGTGTGTGTGTGTATATATATATATGTGTGATATATATATATATATATATATATATATATAGACCTTGTTAGTACTGGGAGTACATACTCGCTTTGAATATACCACTTAAATAAATATATTATACTTCTTTATCATTTTCAGTATACTTAAATATCAATTATAAGATACTCCAATGCGATTTGATTGAAAAATTTTCATTGGAGTCCTTTATTTTTGCTATATACCTTTGTTCATACATAAAGGAAGTATATACACAAATTTAGCTATAAAAGGTGGACTTTAATGATTTTTTTTCATAGAACTCACTTTGGAGTATCTTATAATCATCATTGGAGTATACTCAAATAGATAAAGAGGTATTATCATACGATTTAAGTGGTATATGAGAGGCGGAGCACATACTCCTGTGAGTACCAAACCATTTTCCTATATATATATATATATATATATATATATATATATATATATATATATATATAGTACAAATATAAAATACGATAATTGACTATCTCCACCAGTTTGCCCTATGGTGAGTAACTGTAACTGAGTATCCAACTATATGCCTCTATCATACTATCTCTGCCAGTAATGGTGATTGAGCCTCAGGTAACTGTAACTGAGTATCCAACTATATGGCTCTATCATACTATCTCTGCCAGTCTGCCCTACTACCAGTAATGGTGATTGAGCCTCAAGTGCCTGTTGAGAAGAAAGGTACGGGCTCAAGAAAATCAAATGTGACAGTTGCACATGCTTACGATACACCCATGACTGATTATTCCAAACTAAGTTTGTATGTCGTTTCCAACGGCTAGCATTTAGTTCCTTTTTAAACTGTATATCGGCTAAGATCATGAAAAACTAGATTATACCACGAAGTATAGATGCAACTGAGTAGGTATTTCCCTCTCCATTACTAAAAATCCCCAAATGGAGCTCCATCTGTAAAAATCGCCAAAGCAACCAGAAAATGCACCTAGAGAGTATTGGGGAAGATGGAAGCACCGACCGCTGGAGAGTGGAAAGGACGAAGCGCCGCCAGTCGCTGGTCGCCAGGAGGCGCACGGAGGAGCGGTAGTTGCAACGCGAGGGCGCATGAGAGAGGCGTCGTCAGAGGAGTGGAGGCACATGGGAGGGAGCGCCGCTGGCCGCTGCTCGCCGGGGAGGTGCACGGAGGGCTGGAGGCGCAGTGAGGAGGATGGAGGCGCATGGAGGGCTGCACGCGCACGAGTAGCGATTTAGGGTAGGGTGTGGTGGGCTGTTCGGTTTGGGATGTGAACAGTGCGGTTTCTTTTTTCCGGTGGGCTGTATTTTGGGTCATATCGGCGTATCGTGGCGTATCGGGTATTTATTTTCTTTTTTAAAAAATGTAAACATTTCCGATACTTCCCGATGCGTATCGGGGCCGTACCCGTACCCGATACGTATTGGGATACCAGTACTCCACCTTCCAGCCGTATCGGCGCATCAAAGCCTACAGACGATGAGGCCGCCGCCGCTGCTGCTGATGCTGCGATGTGGCTTTTCAGTATGCTATAGATACTTTTGAGCGCTGGTGTGCTAATGAGACCCGTGTTCGAGCCATCCTGGTGGTCCGTGTTGATGACTCCATCCAACTAGACATTGTTGGTTTGCGTTCTACTCGCCAGGTCTAGGAGTACTTGCGCGAGCGATACCAGCAGAGCAACGATTCTCAGTTCTTTTCGCTTCAACGTGAGTTGGAGACTCTTTGTCAAAAGGACTCCTCTGTCGACGATTTCTTCCGAGCCCTAGCCAGTCTCTGGTGCCAGCTGGACAAGCTTGCTTCTTTGCTCTGTCAGGAGTGTCATAAGGTGCAGAAGGCCTTTATGACTTCGTCTGCCGTCTTCGTCCAGAGTTTGAGCTTGTCAGGGTTCAACTACTGAGCCGCTCACTACGACCGACAGTTGTCGAGGCTCTTTCGATGCTTCGTGCTGAGGAGCTTCGCCGCGGGTTAGTAGCAGAGTTTGTTCCGGCTGTGCCTGCTATCCCTTCTTTGACTACATCAACGGCTACTGCTTCGACTACAGTCCCTCCTCAGGAGTCTGTTTCCGCTCCTGGTTTTGCACCAACTACGGTTCAGTGCAATTATTGCAAGAACTTTGGGCACAACTACCAGAGTTGTGCGGTGCGAAAAAAACGGAACAAGGCGCATGGGGCTGGACGATCCAAGGGGGGCAGGGAGGCCCTTCCTCCACGGGAGGTAGACCAGAACGTTAGGACCTCAGCGAGGTGACTCTGTTCAGCAGTTCTATCAGGCTCTACTTATCTGTTCAGCAGTTCTGTCATACTCTACTTCAGCAGCTCTCTCACAGCTTAGTAGGTTATGCTAGTCTAGCTCAGACGTCTCCTCCAGATACTTCTTGGGTTTGGATTCTGGTGCATCTTTCCACATGACACCAGACTCCACATCTCTCACTTTGAGAGGACCTCTGTTTTCCTATCTCCGCCCGCATACGGTGGCGTTACTCCTCTGTCATCATTTGTTAGGCACTCTTTTGTCCACTGATTTTTTTGTTCTAGCTGTTTCCCAGCTTACCATGCAGTTTCTTTCGGTGGGTCAGCTTATCGATCTTGACTGTAGGGTTAGTTTTGACTCACTCCTGTTTCGTGCAGGATCGTCAGACAGGGACGATACTTGGGACTGGCCTGCGCCGTACGGATCATCAAGGTCTCTACATCCTTGACTGCCTCCACTTTCTGTCCACTTCAGTTGCTCCTATCACCTCTACGTCTACCTCCACCGCCACGGACATCATTTATGGGCTCAGCTTCGACCGGCTGCGCCACGTACTGGATTTAGTCCTCCATGGTGGCCTTCAACAAGCTCGGTAGCCTTCTCAGGCATAGTGCTTTGACGAGCAGTGCCTCGACCGCTCAGCCCCTTCCATGTTCAATGCTGCTTGGCTCATGTCCACCAAGCTTTTCGTGGGTGAGGTGGAGTTGATTTGGTTTAGACTAGCAGGAGAGTTGATCTGGTCTAGCTTGGCCGGAGCTGCTAGTTCTGCTAGCTATCTTTTGAGTCTTTTCTTGCTTTGTGTCGTTTCTTCCGTTGCGTTCATCCAAATCCGTAACTCTTTATCTGTGAGTTCGTCTAACCCATGCGAGTCTACAAATTTATTGTCAGTTATAGAAGTATAGGAATTTTTTTTGGCATGGACGTAGCCGCTGCAGATCCGCCGCCCCAAGCTTTCAAGGCCGCCGCGCTTCTTCCGCACTGCGTCGTCGTTGTACTTCTTGTGCACTGCGTCGCGCTTCTTCTGCATTGTGCCTCTGTTGCGCTTCTTGTGCATTGTGTTGCCTTCTTTTGCACTGTGCATTCGTTGCGCTTCTTGTGCACTGCGCCACCGTCGTCTTGGGCTTCGATCTGCGCCGCCATGCTTCGATCTATTCCTATTCGGATTGATTTGACAGTTCTCTATATTTTTGTCGGTTTCATCATCTTTTTCGTCATGTTGCCGCGGTCGACTTTGCGCTCGCACCTTATGCTTTATGGGCTGTCGCACGACATCGGATGGGAGATCTTTTATCGACATATTTTCCAAGAGCTGCATGCTACGACGACATTATCAAGACTCAGATTTTGGATTTTTCATATTTTAGTGTCAACCCTTTCCAAATGCAATGCTATTGCATACGCCTTGCATTTGAGGCGGGGTGTTAAAGATATAAGGGTATTTACAGTATTTCCTATTGTATTAGGGTTTAGATTTGTGTCCCTTTGTACCCTATATATATTGCCCATTGGGCCTCTTCAATATACACACAATATTCATAACAAACACGTCCATGTTTTGTCAGGGTTGTAAGTTGGGTAAGCAGCTACAACTTCCTTATCATTCTAGTGAGTCCTTGTCTTCTCGTCCTTTTGACCTTAGTCCATTCAGATGTGTGGGGACCTGCGCCTATTATCTCTAAAGGCGTGCATAAATTTTATGTGATCTTTATTGATGATTATTCCCGTTTTACATGGATTTTTCCTATATCTAATCGTGGTCAGTTTCTTGCGATCTATCGTAGCTTTGCAGTGATGGTTCGTACTCAGTTTGATTCTTGCATCCGTACTTTTCGCTATGATTCTCCGGGCGAGTACTGTTCTAGGACTTTTAGATAGTTTCTTTCTGAGCATAGCACTCTTTGCCAGTCCTCTTGTTCTGGTGCCCATGCTCAGAATGGGGTTGCTGAGCGCAAACATCGTCATCTGATTGAGACTGTCTGCACTCTTCTCCTTGCCTCTCACGTTCAACCACAGTTTTGGGCTGATGCTATTTTTACGGCTGCATATCTCATCAATATGCAGTCTTCCACTGCTCTTAAGGGTGTCAGTCTTATAGAGCGTCTCTACTCTCGAGCCCCCAGTACACTCACTTTTGTGTTTTTGGCTGTACTTGTTTTGTTTCTGTGTAGCCTCGTGAGCGCACTAAATTATCGGCCCGGTCAGTTGAATGTTTTTCTTGGTTATAGTTCTAAGCGTAAGGGTTATCGCTGCTATGATCCTTCTGCTCGACGGATTAGGATTTCACGAGACGTCTTTGACGAATCTCCACCTTCTATCGAGATTCGACGACTCCTGTTTCCACCGTTGACTCAATTTCATAGTTGTCTCTTTCCGACTCTTCACCCATTTCTCCATTATCGTAGTCTTCCCCTGGTCTGTCTTCAGCTGTTCCTTTTGTACCTCCGCCTCCGGTGGTGCCTCCTGCAGCACCACCGTCTCATTTCTCCGGTATTCACAACTCCAGGCGTCCTTGTCCTTCACCAGTCTCTTCTTCTGGTATCTTGCCGACGCCCACATCTGATCCTCCTGATGATGCTCCTCGTTATGCCCTTTGTGGCCGAACATCCCTTCGACTTTCTAATCGTCTTGGATTTGCCTCGATAGTTTATGCTTTCTCTGTCAATGAGCCTAATTCTTATCGTGAGACTGCTCCTCATTCTGAGTGGTAGCTCGCTATGGCAGAGGAGTTTGATGCTCTTCGACGTACGGAGATTTGGGATATTGTACCGACACCTGTGCATGCTCGCCGATCACGTGTAAGTGGGTGTACTAGATTAAGACCTGGTCTGATGGTATTATCGAGCGCTACAAGGCTCGTCTTGTAGCTCGCGATTTTCAGTAGGAGTACGATCGTGACTACGATGAGACTTTTGCCCCTGCTGCCCATATGACCACTATTCGCACTCTTGTTGCGGTTGCTTCTGTTCGCCGATGGTCTATCTCTCAGTTGAATGTTAAGAATGTCTTTCTTAATGGTGTTTTGCATAAGGTCTACATGCAGCCCCCACCTGGGTAATCTGTTCATGTCTGTCATTTTCGTCATGCTCTTTATGGCCTCAAATAGGCTCCTCGTGCCTGGTTTGCGTATTTTACCTCAGTGGTTACTGTTGTCGGTTTCACTGTCAGTTCCCACGATCCTGCACTTTTTATCCATGTCTCGTTTCAGGGTAGGACACTGCTTCATCTGTATGTTGATGATATGCTTATCACTGGTGTTGATTTCTCATTCATCACGTATGTGAAGAAGCATCTCAGTGAGCAGTTTCTGATGACTGATCTTAGTTCTCTTACGTATTTCCTTGGGATCGAGGTCTCTTCCACGCCTGAGGCCTACTACCTCTCCCAGCAGAAGTATGTACAAGATCTTCTTGATCGGTCTGGTCTGACTGACACTCGCACTGCTGAGACTCCCATGGAACTATCTCTACAGCTTCGTGCCACTGATGGTGATCTTCTTGAGGATCCTACTCGATATCGCCATCTTGTTGGGAGTTTGGTGTATCTTGTGAGTACTCGTCCTGATATTGCTTATGTTGTTCATATCTTGAGTCAGTTGATGGCTCTTCCTACTCATCTTCACTATAGTCATCTTCTTCGTGTTCTTCGCTACTTGCGTGGGACTATCTCTTATCGTTTGTTTTTCCCTAGTTCCACATTACTACAGCTTTGGGTGTACTCTTATGCGGCCTGGGCTAGTGATCCTTCTGATCATCGTTCTCTTTCTGTTTAATGTGTTTTTCTTGGCTCATCCCTGATTGCCTGGAAGACAAAGAAGCAGACTGCAGTTTCTCGTTCGAGTGCAGAGGCTGAGTTGAGAGCTATGGCAGCAGTGATAACAGAGGTTATTTGGTTGAGATGGTTACTTGCAGATTTTGGAGTGCCTATGATGGGATCTACGACTCTTTTGTCTAGCAGTATAGGTGCTATCAGTATTGTACGTGACCCAGTGAAGCATGAGCTTACCAAGCACATTGGTGTGTATACTTCATACACTCGCTCACAGGTGCAGGAGGAAGTACTTGCTTTACAGTTTGTGCCATCGGAGTTACAGATTGCTGATTTCTTCACGAAGCCATAGACTAGGGTACAACATTTGTATTTTCTCTCCAAACTTAGTGTATGTGATGCACTATGAGTTTGAGGGGGTATTAGAATAGGAATCCTTTTGTATTTACGTATTTGTCTTTTGTATTTCTTTATCTGTATATGGCATATCCCCTTGTACTCCCTATATATATTACCCATTGGGCCTTATGAATAGATGCACAATATTCATAACAGATACATAACATATTTTTTTCTCTCCACATTACACAAATGATTACATCACGTGATTTCTTCATTGGGTTACCAGTTCTGTACTCTTTATTTAGATATACCGATATAGGATACCAGAGCTTCACTTATTTCTCTTGATATGTATCCAATGATGCATTTTAATAGGCCTAATGGATAGCACATATATTCTTTGAGCTTTATAGTTCCTTTAGCCTAATTTGTTTGACCACTTCAAGTTCACATGTACTTTGATCAACCTTATGCTTACTGTTAGTAGTGTGAACATATTCTCACTCAGTAGGTCTTTTGTTCTACACATTTAACACATCGTTTGCTGCATAACCTGAGGTTCTTGCTTACCAATGAGGTTTTCAACCAGAATGACATGACCAGAAATCCTTTCACATTGGCCAAATACTTGATAGCATTAGGAAAATCAGTGCATTTTACCTTTTTTATCCGATTATGTTCCACGGTGGTTGAGATATTTACATTGATTCCAGTGATCCGTATTGGTTTAAATTAATTAAGTTTCACTCTGCATTTTTTTATTTTGCCTGCAGGAATGATGCTGGCGTACTTATACGAACTGAGAGACTAAGAACCAAAGATATCACACAAAAAGTGAAAGCGAAGAACTACTGGCAGGTATGTTAAATTAATGTTCCTATTATTTATCCACAATGGTGGAGTCTAGCAATTTTGAAGGAAGAACACGAGTGTCACTTCTAGGTGGAAAATTGGAAGCATAACCTATCAACAAGTTGTATAATTGATTTGTGAATCTTCTCTAATCTATCATAGGGAACGGAGTGTACACTTACTGTTACTCTGGCATCTACTCTTCCTCTTTTTTGAATTTTGTTCATAGGATTACAGATAACTACCCTCTTTTACATCAAATGACTTGCTATGTAACATATGAGACTAGATTCGTTTGGATTGAACACCTGATTTTCAATTACTTTCTTGCAACTTCCAATATAATGTATGTGTCTTGAAAAAAGAATAATATCAGAATAATCTCTATTTGTACTTCAGGGTGGTGTTTGCCTGGCCTTTGCCGATGAGGTTTTATGCTGGTTGTATGGCACTGTCAGAGAGAGTAAGAATTCCTTCGCCATTCTAGCTAGTTCATTTTCATTGAATTTTTTAATATGCACTTGTTGACATTCATAATCTTGAGTACTACTCTTTGCACGCATGATATTGTTTGTTCCGTCTGTTGCAGATGAAGACTATGTTCTGCAATTTGTACATCCATTCCATCGCTTGGAACTTCTACGTGCCCAGTCTCCCTGCCCCGATGCAATAACTCAGCATGTGGAGCAGCTCTCTGGTGCAACAGACTAGATTCATTCCTAAACAAAATTCCGGCAATGACAGCTGCTGTGTGAGAGAGATCTGTTTTGACGGACTTCTATGTTTGAGACAAGGCGTCTTATAATGGTTGAGCTGACGACTTACGCTATGCCAAGTGTGATAGGCTGATGCTGGTGCATCAAGAACTGACCACATCATGTGATATAGTCGATCGATCACTGGGGGCAGCTACATTCACGGTTTGCTCTTTGAGTGGCCAAAGAGATTTTGAAGCCATCAAGCATTGTATTTCTCCTGTAATATTAAGTTATAAATTATGCAAATGCAGAGCCAGCCTACTGGTTCATGCCACCAAGACACCAACGATGTAACTTTTGTATCAATGATATGGATGTTAAAGATCGACATTTTCATGTCATACTTACATGTCAAGAACGTCCCTTGTAGTTCTGTAAACATATATTACATGCTGGAAAGTTCTTCAAGGTTATAATTTTTTTTTATAGGTCTGTTTGAAACTTGAGAATTTCCCCATGTTCTCGCGGGAATTAAGTTGTTTCCTGTTAAATTCCTTCGATCGAAACTAACACTAAACGATGTGAACGACGAGAAAAAGATGTGCATGGAACAATAGTACTCATTGTTGGAGATATAGTTAGAGATATATTTGTGTTTGAGTAGAACTCTAGATTTGATTTGGTTTCCTTATCTGTAACATGTATTGTGTATATATACTGGCCAATTGGCCCCTGATAATACAAGTTGTAATTCCAACACCTATCATGCTAAACTGGGTACGTGCTGGGTGTCTACGGCCTTTGTATGGCCAATGTTACTCACTCGCATCGCGGTACAAACCTGTTGCAAGTATAGGAGTGTCAACCGATGGAATGCGAACTGGTGAGCGATCATCGTATTAATATAATGCAAGATATTCATAATATTTTATCCTCATACATAGCATAATCATTCTAATTTATGTAGTTCACTTGAAGGAATGTGAATTCACATTAAACTTAAAAAAACTCATCCAAGGAATTAGGATATTGTAATATAATATACATATTGTTT
The DNA here is from genome assembly GCA_036346395.1 of Hsuehochloa calcarea. Lineage (NCBI taxonomy): Eukaryota > Viridiplantae > Streptophyta > Magnoliopsida > Poales > Poaceae > Hsuehochloa > Hsuehochloa calcarea. The sequence continues at coordinate 28,153,238 of CM070601.1, read as the reverse complement.
TATTGAATTCGAATACAAATAGTTTGGACAAAATAACATTTCAGATGACAAGTTTTAAATGTGAATTGGAGTACAAAAACAAGTAGGGAAGAAATTGCTAATCACGCAAAAAAAACCATATTTGTATCCTATTGAACCGAATATAGCGCCACCGCCATTGGGGTGTCAATCGGATACGAATTATCTGTTTTATTCAACAACCGTATTCGATAAGATACGAATATGGTTTAAATTTTTCTATCTGATTAACAATTTCTCTCCTATTCTTATCTGTATTCACATTCACATAAAAATATGGATACAAATATGGTATAGACTTTTGTCATCCGAAATATTATTCTATCTGCACTATTTATATTTGAATTTGATAAAATAATATACATATTTTATTGCAGTATGGTTAATTAGTTAGATGAGTATTTTCAGCTTAATGTGAATTCATATTTTTAGGTGAAATAGATAAACTATAATGATTAAGTGTGCTACGTGCGAGGATAAAATATCATACATATCTTGCCATTACATAACTTATGATGATATCCGAATCTGATCGAATTAAGTAGATATTCGATTCGTATTCAACAATTTTCGTAGTCATATTTATATTCGTTTAGAAAATGAAAAAAACGGGTCGACAACTATTCCACCAGTATTTCATCCGTTGACACTTGACACCCCTAGCCGTTGGCCTATGTTCCAACTTCCGTCTGTCCGGACCGCGCCGCCGCTGGATCAGCATACGCCTCCAGCCGCCTCCCCCAAAACATACTCCCTCAACGAGCTTTGGATTAGAATCCTCTCTTCTCCCCTCACGAGCGGTGAGATCGAAAGATGGGCGGCGGCGAGTGCAAGACCAACGACTACGGCGCCGCCGCCTACTGGGACGCCCGCTACTCCTCCTCTACCGGCGGCAAGGACGGCGGCGGATTCTTCGACTGGTACCAGACGTACCCGGCGCTTCGGCCGCTCCTCCGCGACTACCTCCCCACCTCCTCCCGCGTCCTCATGCTCGGCTGCGGCAACTCCCGTACGTCTCCCTCCAATTACATTATGCAACTACTCAGGATTTAGCTGCCAATTCCAAGCTCTTGCCATATATTCTGGGCCGGCACTTGTAGATGCAGAGAGAGTGCTCCAGGCTCCGAAATCTCGCAGTGCTCTGAGCTTCTACCAGATCATCCACCACGTACCGGTGCATTCTGATTGGGAACATGCATGTTCAGTGCTCCTTTGATAGTACTTAATCTACGAATTTTCATGTTGGATATAGTCTTCGTCATGCTTGCTAACTAGGCGTTACTTGGGTTGCCCGTCTATGGTAAGTGCAGTGCAAGATTTGTCTTGCTGAAGCAACTCTAATAGTTCTGTTGTTAAAAGTGATCTTGTCGCAGTGTTGCCACTTATTATCCACTGTACGATGCTGGCTGATCTTGTTTTTGTTAGTAATAGCAACTTGTATTCTCAGAGAGCCAATGAGCCAGTATATATAGACAAGTACATGAGGTGAATATGTAAATAACCCCTTATAACAATTGGGAATAACACAGCTATACATATATCTCTAATACCCCCTCAAACTCATGGTGGATCAACAACACTAAGTTTGGAGGTAGAAACTGTGTTGTGCTCGAGTCTGGGCCTTCGTGAAGAAATCCGCTATCTGAAGCTCGAAAGACACATATTGAAGAGCAATCACCTGATCATGCACACAAGACCTTATGAAGGAAACATCAACACCAATATGCTTGGCGAGCTCATGTTTCATAGGGTCACGGGCAATACTGATAGCACCTGTACTGTCTGACAAGAGAGGGGTTGATGTAGTGACAGAAACATCAAAATCCTCAAGTAACCACCGTAGCCAGGTAATCTCTGCTGTCAAGAGAGCCATAGCTCGTAACTCAGCCTCTGCACTCGAACGGGATACTGTAATCTGTTTCTTCGTCTTCCAGGTAATGAGAGAACCACCAAGAAAAACACAGTAAGCAGAGATAGACCGGTGATCAGATGGATTGCTGGCCCAAGTAGCATCCGAATAAGCCTGAAGATGTAACGAGCTGGAGTGTAGAAAGAAGAGACGGCGAGAGATAGTCCCACGAAGGTATCGCAGAACTCGAAGAAGGTGGATGTAGTGGACCTGAGTGGGAGCATAGACGAACTGACTCAGAATGTGGACTGGATAAGTGATATCCGGAAGAGTAACAACAAGGTAGACAAGACTCCCAATAAGATGACGATAGCGAGTCGGATCAGAAAGAGACTCGCTATCAGAGGGCCAGAGATGAACGTTGAGCTCCATGGTTGTCTCAACAGTACGCTGATCAGTGAGAGAGGCGCGATCAAGAAGATCCTGAATATACTTCTCTTGGGATATAAAGAAACCATCTGGAGTAGAAGTAACCTCAATCCCAAGGAAGTAACGAAGAGGACCGAGATCCGACATAAGGAACTGCTCACTCAGACAAGTTTTGACAAAAGCAATATACTCAGAATCATCTCCGATGATGATCATATCATCAACATATAGAAGAAAAAGAGTCCGACCACGAGACGAAGTGTGGACAAAAAGAGCAGGATCATGATCACTAGCTGAGAAGCCAGCAACAGTGACCACAGAGGAGAAGCGCTCAAACCAAGCACGAGGGGCTTGTTTAAGGCCATAGAGAGAGCGACGAAGACGACAGACTGTACCCTCAGGAACAGAATACCCAGGTGGCGGATGCATGTAGACCTCCTCACGCAACTCGCCATTAAGAAAGGCATTCTTGACATCAAGCTGAGAAATGGACCAATGGCGAACAGACGCCATCGAAAGAAGAGTGCGGACAGTGGTCATGTGGGTCACAGGAGCAAAAGTCTTGTCGTAGTCACGACCATGCTCCTGCTGGAAGCCACGAGCAACAAGACGCGCCTTATAGCGCTCAAGAGAGCCATCAGAGCGAGTCTTAATCTTATAGACCCACTTATACGTGATGGGACGAGAGTGAGATGGAAAAAAACAAGATCCCAAGTACCAGTACGCTCAAGAGCAACAATCTCCTCGGCCATGGCATGCTGCCACTCAGGGTGAGTAACAACATCCCGGTAGGAGACAGGCTCATGGGTAGCTGCACCAGTAAAACCAAAACGGGCAGGAGGCCGAATCGACTAACGATCACGAAGATCGTAGCGAGGAGATAATAACCCATCAGGGGAAGATGGAGCATCAGGAGAGGATGAAACATCAGGGGAAGATGACTCATTTGGAAGAACCTCAATACGAGGTCGACGAGTGTAGAAGAGAGTGGGAGGAGCCTGAGGAGCCGCAGGAGACGAAGTAGGCGGCGACAACGACGGAGAGGCCTCAGGAGGTATATGTGGAGAATTAGTGAGACGGGTGGACGAGGGCAAGACAGAGATGGGTGTATCTGGAAAAGTAAAAAAAACAGGGACTCCACAGAGGAAACCGAAGGGAAGGTAGGATGTGGGTAGAAGGGACGAGACTCGTCGAAAGTCACATTCCGAGAAATCCACATCCGTCGATCAACAGGGTCCCAACACCGATAGCCCTTGTGCTCGACGATCAGATCCCGTAAAAACACACTCAACGGTCGCGGTCGGTTTGGTGCGTTCTCGAGGTGCGAGGAGAACGTAGCAAACGCAGCCAAACAGACGAAGGGTAGAGTAGTCTGGAGGAAGGCCACAGAGACGCTCAACAGGGATCTCACCCTGAAGAGCAGAAGAGGGCTGAATGTTGACAAGATAGGTGGTAGTGGAAACGGCCTCGGCCCAAAAGTGAGGTGGAATAGAGGCGGCAATCATCAGGGTACGATCCATCTCAAGGAGGTGACGATGCTTGCGCTCAGCGACACCATTCTGAGCATGAGCGCCAAGACGAGAATTGAGCGAGGGTGCCCTGCTCGGCGAGAAAGCTTGGCAGGTAACGAAAGAGGTACTCGCCAGCAGAGTCAGCACGAAAGACACGAATAGGAGTGGAAAACTGTGTGCGAACCATAGTAGCAAATTATTTATAGATAGCAAGGCCTCACTATGAGAAGACATAAAATATATCCAAGTGTGGCGAGAGAAGTCATCTATAAAAATGATATAATATCGATGGTCCCCTTTCGAAAGGAAGGGAGCTGGACCCCAAACATCTCAATGAATTAGATCAAATGGTCGCTGAGACACTGACTCACTATGAGAATAGGGAAGCTGAATCTGTTTCCCTAGCTTACAGCCCTGACAATCTAAAGACACGTCTCCTGAGACAGACCCCAGAAGACCACGACGAACTAAAGATGACAAACGAGATCCACACAGATGACCAAAACAGTGATGCCACTGTTGGAAAGAGCTGGTAGACGGAGTGGCAGAAGCGGAGAGACTGGCGGCGACGGTGGCAGCGGAAGGAAGGTGAATCCAGTCAAGCTCCCAGAGACGCTGTGAGTCAAGGCGCCGAGGGCCAGAACCAACCAGAGCCCCCGTGTGGCGGTCCTGAACACAACAAGAGTCATAGTCAAGAATGACCCGACAACCAAGGTCAGTAATTTGCCCTGCAGAAAGAAGTTGCATGGTTAGGCGAGGAACATGAGCAACAGAAGGAACATGAAAGGATGAGTTGCTAAGAGGTCCTCGACCAGAGACAGAAAGAGATGTACCATCAGCAGTAAGAACAATGATAGAGGAATGAAGAGGTGTAATGAAAGACAGAATGGAAGAATCAGAAGTCATGTGAAATGATGCTTCGGAATCAAGAATCCATGGAGAGGTACCTGACTGTGTAGGAGGTGGTTTCTCATTGTTCAAGAGTCGATGAGTAGAATCTCCAAAACTGTTGAGGAGAACACAGGCGGCAAGCGACGCGTGAGTCGGCTATATCCTGCTCAGTGAGAGAAACTGCTAAAGGAGTCGATGCAGACGTCGATGTAGAAGCACCGGTGCCAGTGCTAGGAGAAGAACGGCGTGAAAGATGCCGCTGCTTCTTATATCACTGGGACTCAATGTGGCCGACCTTGTCACAGTAGGAGCAGCGAGGATGGCCACCGCCAGATGGAGGACGGCCACCACCACTGTGGGCACCATTGGAGGCAATGTCTTGGCGTGGAAGCGGTCGGTGTAGCAGTGGACGAGCGGCGAGCACGGAGGGGAGTGCATCAGACCTGCACCACTCAGGCGAGTCTCCTCTGCATGTATCTCGGTGAAGAGCCTCGGAAGAGTGACACGAGGTGGCGTGCAAGAAGCTGGCGCGTCGCTCGCCGAACTCAGGGCGAAGGCGAGTAAGGAACTCGTAGACACGCTGAAACTGTGTCGGCATGTACACCAGCAAAGACGAATAGGAGCGGCGGCCCGGCGGTCGCGAAGAGAGTCGGTGACGCTAGATGCAGAACTCTGAGCGTAGAAGGCATCAACAGTAGCATCACCCTGCTGAAAAGAGTGCTCCTGGCGAACCACGGACAGGTAGAGGGCATCTCCAGAGGGTTCGTAGCGCTGACGAAGGTGAGTCCACATCTGGACAGCCGAAGGGAGTCCCACAACCTCAGAAGAGAACTGAGGCTGGACACTGGCGATGAAGATAGCAGCAGCCCGAGCGTCGTCGTCGCACCACTGAGTGTAGGTGGTTAGTCGATTCATGTAGGAATCCAGAGCCTCTTGGTAGGCAGAGGCAGCCTTCTCATCAGCAAGGCCAACAACCTTGTCAGCTATCGAGGGCAGCACAACAGACGTAGGCTCCGTCGGAGGAGTAGGGCAAGGCGGGCAGATGATATCGCCAGAGAAGACGCCCCAGAGACGAAGACCACGCATGTGGATACGCATGTGAGATACGAAGTCGGTGTAATTAACACCATCGAAGATCACCGGGCAGCGAGGGAGGGAAACGGTGCCCATTGGTAGGCGGCACTGGACGACGCGGCGACCAAGGCAACGAAGTCTAACAGGCGGCGCTGGATGGCGCGGTGTTAGAACAACGTTTTTCCGCTCGCCCGGATAAAAGGTGGTGGGCGGCTCCTCCACTCGATCACAAGACTATGGGGAACCCGGTTCCCCTTTGGCACCGACGGTGGCGGCGGCAGACGCAGTAGCGGTGGCTTCGGCACTGGCGACTGGGGGAGCGAAGCCGAGTTGCCAAGCCCGCCTCCCTCGCGCTTCTTCCCGAGAAGCGGTGGCCTGCTTGCGCTCGGCGGCGGCGTCAGCGGCGGATCAACGCGGTTGCGGAGGGAGTCGGCGCAAGAGGAGCAGAGATCGGCGGAGATCCCAAACGTAGGCGGTAGATCGACGCGGTAGATCCGGCGACGGTCGACGCCTCCCTCGCGCTTCTCCGGATCTCAGTCGGATCTGCGTCATCGTCGCGCTTCTTCCCGGCGGTGGGTATGGCTCGCGCTCGGCGGCGGCTGAGGTAGTAGCTGCGGACGCTAGCTAGCAGCGGACGCTCGCGCTCGGCGGCGGCTGAGGCAGAGTCAGAGGAAGCCGACAACGGCGACTAGGGCAGATGAGGGGGAGGCCGGTGTCGGCGGCTAGGGATGGGGACGAGTTGCACGTCCGGGGAAGGTAAACCTAATTGGCTCTGATATCATGTTAGGTATAACAACTTGTATTCTCAGGGGGCCAATGGGCCAGTATATATAGACAAGTAGAGGAAGTGAATATGCAAATAACCCCTCATAACAATGGGTAATAACACAACTATACATATATCTCTAACAGTTTTCATCTTGATTTGGGCAGTTTTGTCGGAGGACATGGTGAAGGATGGTTACGAGGACATAGTAAACATAGACATTTCATCCGTAGTTATTGATCAGATGAGAGAGAAACACAAGGATATTCCACAGCTTACATGTAGTGTGTTGCTGATTGTTTCATTTTCGTAACTTATGACCTCTATGTTTAGTGTATTTACTTGGGTGTCTTATGCTTTAAGATATGCAGATGGATGTTAGGGACATGAGTTTCTTTGGAGATGAATCGTTTGATTGTATCCTTGATAAAGGTAAGAATCATATTCATACTCGATATTGTTTCATATGTTAGTGCTCTTGAAAAATCTTTTTATGAAGCTCATCCAAATCTATCCATTTATGGTGTTTGTTTGTTTTTTTTTTTTGCAATTCTATTTACCAGTTATTCTGTCGAACTTTTTTTCTTCTATAGGGACCTTGGATGCTATGATGGTAAGCTTTGTCTGTTGAGCAAACTACATTTCAACTTTCTGATTAGGCATGAAACGATCTTATGGTATCAGTGTTGTTATTACATATTTTAGTGCGGTGATGATGCCCCTCATGGTGCTTCCAAAATGCTAGCAGAAGTGGCAAGGTGTAAAGCATAAAAAGTTTATTCACTCTTTGCATACCAATTGATCCCCAACTGATGCATTTAGTTGTTTTCAATTTAACTATTTTGCCTTTTCAGGCTTGTTAGGCCTGGTGGTATCTACATGTTGGTACATCCTCTAAAACTAAAAGCTATTCTGCAATGAATGCCTATTAGATGATTTCGTGATGAGATAATGTTCTTTGGCAGATAACATATGGTGCTCCTAAGGAACGAGTGTCACTTTTGAACCAAGGCGGATGCCATTGGAAAATTGGACTATACATTATGGGTAAGTTTGAAATACCCTGTATTTAGTCTAAAGAGGGAGAACTCTGCGCAAATAATGTTTTTACTCTATTACTCTGATATAACATGTCCTTGTGTTTGGGTATTTGCTTCATTGAATGGAAACAGTTAATTCAAAACTGCTATTTTTTTTGCTTCCATTATTTCTCAGTTCCCATAACTCAAAAATGTTTGAAACTCCAAACGAAAATCTGAATAATGAAAGTTCCTGATTGACTGATTATAATGGGCAACATTAATTGAAAAATCTGAAACAAGTAAATTGACATAAGAATTTTATTTTTGTTATATAGACCTTGACACTAAATCTATTCTTTCTGCTCACAGCCACACCTGGATACCAATCGAAATGGAGCAACAGTACTCCACAGCCCACCATGGAGGAAGTTGCACTGACAGTGGAACTAGCGACTGACTATGTTCTTAAAGATCCAGAGTCGCATTTCATTTATGTTTGTCACAAGTCAAACGCAGTGAATGGAGCTAATTCCATAGCTGCTGATCAAGGGGAAACCATAAGTGCAAAATAATTTTTCCACCCTTGGTTTGCATTATTTTTGCTGCTGGTGGAGCCTATCAGTGTATTGGCATAGCAAGTGCTCATAATTTGTGTCATCTGTACCATTGGTATGGAAAATACGCCCTTTCCGTGCCATTCTGGGTGTGAGAATTATAAGTCCATGCTTGATATCTGTCCTAGGAAGTTGGAAGCTTTTTTTGAAGAGACAATTCAGCTTTGAAAGATATGAAAACTCTTTTTTATCGTTGTATAGGTGTATTACCGCATTATATTTACATGTAAGCAGCAATCTAAGCGCACATGCATCATGTGTAGAAGGAATTTTTTTTTGGCAAACTTGCTCATAGAAAGTAATTCACCAGAAATGCTTGTCTACCTAAGACTCACTGGACTGCCATAAAACCAAGTTGCTTTAACCAATAGTATCATACTACAAAAAGTCAAAAACCATAAGCTACAAATAAGCCCACAGCATAAACGCCCGTATCTCCACTTAGTGCAGAAGGATCACCGGCATCTTGATCGACTATTCTCTTCTTCTGTGTGGTTTCCTGAACGTCTGTATCAAAATGTTGCATCGTTGGAGTAACCCGTATCGCGGGCCTGCAAATGTAAACATCTTATCCAGCTTTGCATCTAGCTCAGGCTCAATGCCATGTGATTTGAACTTCCTGGCGTCTACATCGTGCATGGTGAAAAGAACTGGACAACTGGTAAACAGTTCAGTTTAAGTAAACTAGAACAAAGTACAGCAACACTTACAAGAAGAGGAGAAAGTTTAGGGGCTGTTTCGTTTCATGCCAAATGGGAACTAAAGCATGTCAAGCTAAATTTTGGTAATATTGATCAGATTTAGCATTCGTTTGGTTTGATACCAAATTTTTGGTATAATTTTGTTCATATTAGTTCTCTAGTTCATTTCTAATGCTAAATTTTGTCAAAATCGGAACGACCAATTTGTCCACCTCAAATTTGGTAATACCAAATTTTAACTAGACTTTCATGTATAGTTTTGATTCTCAAACCAAACAAACCCTATTGCTACGGGTGCCTACCGCCTAGTATGAGGGGCAGCAAGGCGGTGGCGCGGAGATGGGTGGGCGTCACGGCCGGAGTCTCTGTGTGTTGCGCCACCTCGCGAGATTGTGGGATTTTCGGTCGGATGTGGACTCATCTTGGGCTCGCCGAGATGCCCTCTACTTGCTAGGGAGGGAGGAGACGCGCGCGCTGGTTGGGCTCGCCGGTGTGCGGGTATTCTTTGGCGCAGGCTACTAGTGAGCTGCCTCCTATCGGGATGTTGTTACTCATCCCGAGTGGCAAGATGCCATGGCCGAGAGATTTCGCCTCGAGCGCATCGGGTACTTGGGATCTTGTTCCTTTTCCATCTCACTCGTCCCATCACATGTAAGTGGGTCTATAAGATTAAGACTCGATGGCTCTCTTGAGCGCTATAAAGCGCGTCTTGTTGCTCGTGGCTTCCAGCGAGAGCATGGTCGTGACTACTGACGAGACTTTTGCTCTGTGGCCCACATGACCACATGCGCACTCTTCTTTCGGTGGCGTCTGTTCGCCTAATCGGTGCATTCTCAACTTGATGTCAAGAATGCCTTTCTTAATGGCGAGTTGCGTGAGGAGGTCTACATGCATCCGCCACCGGGTATTCTGCCTCGAGGTATGGTCATGCGCCTTCGCGCTTCTCTCTATGGTCTTAAGCAAGCCCCTCGTGCTACGGTTTGAGCGCTTCTCCTCGTGGTCACTTCTGGCCGGCTTTCAAAGCCAAGTGATCATGATCCTGCGCTCTTTGTCCACACTTCGTCTCGTGGTGGACTCTTCTCATACGTATGTTGATGATATGATCACACGGAGATGACTCGAGTACATTGCCTTTGTCAAGGCTCGCCTTAGTGAGCGGTTCCTTATGTCGGATCTTGGTCCTCTTCGTTACTTCCTTGGGATTGAGGTTACTTCCACTCCGGATGGTTTCTTTATGTCCCAAGAGAAGTATATTCAGATCTTCTTGATCGTGCCTCTCTCCTTGTCGTCGGCGTCTGTTGAGACTCCTATGGAGCTCAATGTTCACCTCCGACCCTCGATGGCGAGCCTCTTTACGATCCAGACTCGTTATCGCCATCTTGTTGGGAGTCTTGTCTATCTTGTTACTCGTCAGGATATCACTTATCCGTTCACATTCGAAGTCGCTTTGTTTTGCTCCCACTCAGTCCACTACACCACCTTCTTGAGTTCTGCGATACCTTCATGGGACTATCTCTCGTCGGCTCTTCTTTCCACGCTCCGGCTCGTTCACGATTCCAGGCTTATTCGGATGCTACTTGGGGGCGATCCTCCGATCGTCGGTCTATCTCACTTCTTGTGTTTTTCTTGGTGGTTCGCTTATCGCCGGAAGGCGAAGGATTGCAGTGTCCGTTCTGGACGACAGCTCGAGCCGGGTTTGGTTCGCGCTCAGTGCAACCGTGACGCGAACCTCTTCCACGGTTTCTTTACTGCGGTTTTCTTTACTGTGCGAGTATGTACTTACAATGCTTTATGTTAGATGGGTAGTCTCGCAGGTCCACATTAAATTCCATCCACCGTGGACAAGACTTGAGAGAGGAAGGACAGGTGGTGGCTTGTAGTGTCAGTGACTTGCTAAAGCTGTGTGGTTTGGAGAGAGAGAGAAAGACTTTGATGTGACCCTACTTCTTACGAGTTGTTGAGAGAAGATTAGCACTTTGATATGCAAATTGTTGTATTAAAATCTTTGTTTGCCCTTTTTTTAAGAGAGAAACGAGTGCCATGCCTCCACTAGCACTATAAAGCACCTTCCATTATATAATTAGATAGTTTTAGGAACTCTTTTTTCCCCTCTAATTTCGTTCATGTGTAAAATACAATCGTGACAACAAACTTTTAGGATGGCCACTATAACACTTCAAAACGATCTACAAACTTTCCTCATAAGATATGTATGAATTGGAGTACACATCATTTTAATTTTGTTTTTTTATTTGGTGTAACATCCCAAATTTTCTTCTTTTAAAAAAATATATTTCAAATTAACTAATTCAAAGTGTTGGATTTCTTTTGAACCTCTTTCTTAATTAAATGCTAAATCAAATCCAAATTTCAATTCCCAATTCAACTTTGAACCTATTTCATTCTTCAATCGCAATTTGAATTCCAAATCGAATCAATTCTGAATTCCATCTTCAAATCAATTCAAATCTCTGTTCCAAAATCAAATCAATTCTTGCCTGAATTTGAATTCAAATTCTCAATTTGAATTAATCTATCTCCTCAATTTCAAACCTCAATCGAAATTCAAATTTGAATTTGAATTTTCTCTGAAATACAAATATAAAAAATCCTATTCAATTTCGTTTTTTGGGCCAAAATATGTTTTTCTTTTTTTAACTGGGTCGAACCCCACTTCTTTCTCTGGGACGAGCCCATTTTCTTTCCTGGCCCATTTTTTTTTCTCTCTTTCTTCTTCTCTCTTTCTCCTTCTTCCTCCCGATGCCATCCTCTGTTCTTCTTCCCGTTCGACCGAAGCGACACGCCACGTCCGCCTGCGCCTGTGCCCGTGCACCATCAAGGTCACCATCACTACCCCAATTTCTGGATGTTTTCCGTTGCAACTCGTCATCAATCAAATCGCATTCAAGTCGGAGAAGAAACCGTTGCCTCTGTCATTGCCGTCGAAGCCGCACCCATGACGTCTCCTCTGTCCCTCTTGTGCATATTTAAGGAGCATCGTGTCTGCCTTGATCTCTTCTTTTTTCCACAATCCCCCGTCCTCTATCTCCCTACAAAGCCACCGGATTTCATTGCGTCGCCGTCGTATTCCCGAAAGCTGGCTACCACCCCGCTTCGCGTTCCCATCACACCGGTGAGGTTTTTGAACTCCTAACCGCGTCACGTCATGTTCCTGACTACCTTGAACATTTCCTCTCATTCAATTTCATATTTGATGCAGCACATCGCCAGAATTCGTCATCTTCCCCGTCGTCGGTCGAATCATCATCCTCGCCCGATCTCCCTCTCCTGTAAGCCCCGATGATGAGGACATCCTTTCCATACATACAACCAGGCCGACTCCACATCAAACTGAAACTATGATACAAGGACCAATGACTAGAGCGCGAGCACGTCAACTTAACCATCAGGTGAATGCGTTCCTAAGTTTGCATACAAATGTTTCAAAGAATGGAATACTACTTAATTCTTGTGATGATTTAATTGTCCTTAGGAACCATAGGGAAGAACCACATGAGCTCAAGTATAGAAGTGGAACCATCAAGCGCAAACCAAGTCCTGTTCACGACTTTGACTCGGATTCGGCCTTGTTGACAGCGTCTACTTCAAACGGCCATAACTTTTGATCCAGAAGGTTTCTCGGGGCCCGTGAGTACTCGTTGGAAAGCTCTTGAAGTCTACTTTCAGATGGATCCAGCCTCACCTCCAAATTCCATCCGAGTAGGTCAGAAACTGCAAAACAAGTCACATCACTTTTCCAGTCCGAGTCAAAGTGGGCCTTGGGCCTTGTAATTCGAGTCCTATTCGGCTTCCTTGTGTTTGGCCGACCCTCCACCTTCTGTGTCCCTTAAAAAGGCAGCCGCACCCTCTTCTAGGGTTTGGGTTTTTGTTTAGACTAAGTTAGCTTTTGCTACTTTGCCTTGTACTCGCGCGAGTCGGCTAGACCGCCCGAATACTTGTCTTGAAACCCCATTTTTCTTTTGATTGAATCTTACATCGTTATTTGCAATTGAGTTGCTGTTCATCTTGTTCTTGCTTGTTCTTCGATTGCTTGCAGGAACAAGAACCCTCGTGGTTAGGTTGATCGCAGGCCGACAAGGTCACGAACAATCTCTGGAGTTGGTGTATCGATCGCTAAGGCGCAACGTCCTTGGATGGTTGTAGTCGGGTCGTCAACGTCATCCCCTTCCCCAATCGAATCTACCCTCTCATCGAAAGATCGGGACCCCTAGTTCTATCACCCGAGCCATGCTATGCGCGTCATCTCGTGTTCCCAAAGTTTCTCCATCGATTCCCCTCTCCATTTTGCCGAGAAACCTCCTTGCAGCTCCTCTACCTCCACCCCTTCTTCTCAACCGCCGTCCGCCGTTTCCCCACTGCCTCGGCCACCCCTCCCAGCCTCCCCGACCACCCGACGCGTTCCCCATGGCTGCGCCGTGCTCATGTGCACGCTGCCTCCCCTAGTGCACCGTCGCGTAGCCGGCGTCGACGCGTTCCCGTGTGCCCAAGCCGCCGCCGCCTCCACCTCGGTGCCCCTCTAGCGCCGTCATCGCCACCTATAGGTAGCGAACCTCTTCGGGGGTTCCATTTTTCTGGTTGCCTCTCGCTCCCGCTGTAACATCCCAAAAAAATCCCAATGTTGGGGTAATAGGATAAGAATCAGAGTAAAATGATTTTGAACGTATTACGTATGGAAAACTACCTTGGCACGATTTTGAACTTTTTATATAAATCAAACAATTGAATTCTATGTAAGCATCAAATTGTGAGAATTTTGATAAAATCAAGGAGCATATAAAATCTTGAAAATTTTACATAAAAGACTATACTTTGTCATAATCCTTCACAAAAACATTCATAAATTTTGGAGCCTATTTGATAGGTTCAAAAATTCGGCAAAACTCAGTTAGTTTTGGAAATTCAAAAATAGTTTTTGAATTCCCACCAGACTCTTAGGCCACATCTGTGCCAGTCCAAAACCCATCGCCAACTCTCGCTAATGTGTGGGCCCCACTTGTTGGGACCTTTCTTCCACCTCACCTTTGCCCTCGCTCGCCACCGCACTAGCGCCGGCACAACTCCGCCTGCTGTTTTTCCCTTCGCCGTCCACCGTTTTCGACACTCACCTACCCCCGTCACCTCTGCCTAGCCCCGCCCATGCTAACCATCCCCTTAATGGCGCCCAGCCTCGGCACTAGCGGAGACGCCAAAGCTGGAGCGCGAGTTTCTCGCCACGACCGCATCTTCTCACCGCTCATCTTGTGCAATTCTCACAACTACTTAAGCTTTTGAGCATGTCACAAACTCTCAGGCTCACCCCTCGTTCCATCTCGTGCCTTCTCCGAGCTCCAAGCTCCTTGAATCACCGAGAATGAGAGCGTTGTTCTAGACGCCGGTGAGCAAGCCTCACAACGCCATCTTCTCTGGTGAGATTTCTTGCCCTCACCAACCGTGTCACCATGTGCCCCTTCCTTCGCTGATGCTTCTTCTATGATGTAGCTCCGACAACCCCATAGCGAGGACAAGTCGTCATCTTCTTCACCTTCGGCACACCCTATTCTAGGCCTCCATGTTCTCAACATTCTGATGAGCCTGAACCTCACCAGACCGCATCATTTTGTGTCCTATACTTCACTGATGCTTCTTCCCCGGATGATGATGATCCACACACAGGGAATCCCCCGAACCGACCTTCTTCCTCATTTCCAGCCGCCGCAACCCTTTTCTAGTTAGACACCACCTCGGTGAGTCTCTGGTCGATTCCTTCTATCCCTACTATCGATTGTTTAGTATCGATCTTACGAATGAATATTTGGAGGTCTCCTAGAATTAGAACCACACAGAGAATGACACAGGATTTATACAGGTTTAGGCCTTCTCCGAAGATAATAATAACCCTACTCATGTATTGTTGTATTGAGTATGTTGATTACAATCAAGAAGAAGACTAAGCCTATTGTCTCCTGTCCTTGATCCTTTTTCCTTCTGTCTACTGACTTCAGTGTTTTTATAGCACATGAAGAGGTGATAATTTCTCCAGGCCAAGAGGCACCTTGACGTTTGGTGTAATACGCACATTGATGGAGGTTACTGTCAGAGAGATAACACATCCACATCGCTTGACAGTTATTGTCGGAAACAGAAGCCTTATTCATGCAATTATTCCAGATAATAACAGCGCATACTAGCTGCCCTGTGTATTTGAACACGGCTTATCAGATTCCCTAAACGACTAGGCCTACATGTCTGCTGGCCTTATCAATTACAGGGTGGTCATAACCGACCTGGTCGTAGAAAGACTTATGACCACAAGGTGGTTGTAGAAAAGGCTTACGACCAAGGGTACTCGTAGAAAGACTTAAGACCATCTAGTCAAGGGGTATACTTGTGAGTAATATAAAGATGTTGCCATCTATGATAAGTATTATAAATAAGTAATTAATTGAGGATTATTATATCCTCGTCATCTAGCCACCCAACTTCGATTGAAAATAACTTACTTGGAACAGAGGGTCGTAGAAAGGTGGTCAGAAGACAACCCTTTCCGACTGGTATTTCATTTGACTAGAAATCGACTCGGTCAAGAAGGTAATTTTACTTGTGTTGAAAAGACAAAATTGCTTTTCCTAGACGTACATATAAGGAATTCCAACCATGTCTCGAAAGTCTCATTTACGGAGGGCGGTCTTCGAAGAGAAGGCTTCGCTTTGATTTCCAATAATTTATTGGGTGTAATTTCCAACAAAATTTTAACCGTTGGACTTCCATTCTTATTTGCTAAATTCTACCACAAGCTGGTGGTTATAAATTCATCAGAAAGGCAGAATTGAAAACTCACCCATAGTCTTTCTATCATTCTAACTTCTGCTTCTCCTTAAAATTATAATTTCCAAACTTCGCAGGTCTGAGTAGATTTCTTTAGAATAAATAGTGCGATCTCTTTGATGTGGTTAGAAGAACTTCTCCGAAACATTTGTTGAAGTGGAAATGGGTAGAAGATGGACTGTAGTCTTTAAAAGAGAGATGTGATATTTCTATCTTCAAAGCTTTTTACGAGTGCGAACTCGTATTGCCTTGGTAATCTTCCACTATGAGTAAGATCGTGGGAAAGAAAAAAACATGGAATATGACTTCATGGTGGTCGAAAAGTCAATTTGTTCCATAGATTGAAGTCCTAGGGAAATTAACAAAATAAAGATCCTGATGACTAGGTGAGCACTTCACTGTCTATGATATGTAACTTCCGATCAAGATTGAAGTTCATGTCAGAGGGAACGACATACCGAACAAGCGCATACCAATTTACATATCTTGTGCTTTCTTTTGATGGAGATCAACTTCGACCACTTTGAAGAACAAATATGAAGAACTGGTAGAAAAGACTAACCAGCTAGAAGAAAGATGATAGAAGAAATGTAACTAGGATGTTCTCAATTTTTGTTGACATGTAATATGTATTTCTTCAGACTTTATGAAATAAAGCTTTATTTCCTTGGGTTCGATCACACCTTTTGGAATTAATTCCTTACCTTGGTAAAGAGTATAAGTATTTGATCAACACTAGGAAGTTCCTTACAGTGGGCAGAAGACCACGTGTGGATAAGAGAAACTTCAACTAGGTGACATTCCTATTCTCCGACCAGTTGTAAAGAAGGTCAAAAGGTATGGAAAGAAGAGCTTGCAATCGACCTTAAATAATGTTTAAGATCAAATCAAAGACCTTGGTTATAAGTTAGCTCACCCTTATCAATAAAGAAAAAGGATAAGAACATAAAAGTCGTGGGAAGAGCCGTGCACAAAGAATGTTGCCTCCTATGACAACGAGGTCAAGAAACTTAATTCTCAACTGGTAGGAAGAAATCCTTTACCCATGACTAGTTTTATTAACTAGCCTTTAAGAGGTATTGTTCTGACTAGTCTTACTCTATTTGCAGAGCAAGTAGTTGAAATAAAGCGACTCCAAGGAGCTTCGATTTATAGTCAGAAGGAGATGAAGTCGATGAAGATCAACCTTCAAGACAATATTTCCCTCCTAAACAATATACTCGGAGGGCTTGATACTAAGGAGATCAGTCCTCTTGAAGACACCATGATTGCCCATACGAGTGCCATTGGACAACAAGTCAGAAATCTAGAGGAGTTGATAACTACTCTAAAAACTAACCAAGCTACTCGATAAGAGAGGTGGTCGAAAGTGCACTAAGTTATGCCTTCGCAAAGCTTAAGGCACATGATCGTAGTCTCAATGTTTTATGGTTTTATTAGTATTGATCCATATTCTGTTTTTCACATATATTAAGGATCTCTACTTTCAACATATCATTTGAGTATATAAAACTTGTGTAGTTCATATATACTTATATATCTCTATATTCAATTATTTGAAATTGAAGTGGTTATCATAAATTACCAAAGAGGAAAAGATTGAAATATCCTGTCCCACCATTATGAGTTAATGATATATTGTGGTAATTAATGATAGTCATATTGTGGAACTAATATTTTTTATAAGTTGGATGAATAGGTTATGTTCCATGATGATGGCAACTTTGGATGACGTCATGAGTTGATTGTAATCAAGTCAAGACTCAGGGTGAAGGAAATCATAATGTGTTGATGATGTTCAAGTCAAGATCCTGAAGTAAAGAAGATCATCATGTGTTGATAATATTGAAGTCAAGAGCATGGAGTAAAGGATGCATCAAAAGTTGATGTGTATCATGATCTCAAAGAAAAAGAAATCATCATGTGTTGATGATATTCAAGAAGAGGAGATGATCATGAGTTGATCATCAAGTCAAGAGAAGACTCATCATGTCTTGATGCAGATCAAGTGAAAGAATGCATCATGGATTGATGCATATTCAAGTCAAGAACTTGAAGTAAAGGAGATCATTATGTGTTGATGATAATCAAAGTCAAGAACCCAGACTTGAAGAAGATGTGCGTCATCAAGCTTCAAGTGTATGTGCAAGGTAAAGGTATGACTAGTTAGGGCTAAGGATGTGTTCCTAGTTTTTTACCGGTCTTGTTGTTTGGTTGGAGACCGGATTGCTAGTATAGGTTGTTATACGATTAAGAGGGGTCTTGACTAGTAGATTAAGTTAGCCATGTGTTGATAGCTCATCGTGTTTGCTCTAGCCTATCTACGCATGTTGCTATTGTTTGTGAATGTGTTTTGTAAATGATTGAATCTCATGCATCATAATCTTTGAAACATAAAACTATAATTTGTAAATGTGTTTTACAAATTGTTAAACTCCATGCAACTACTCCTTGTGGTATTTTACCGATATTTACGAATGTGTTTTGCAAATAGTCGAGGATCATGCATAAACCTTGTAGCATGCGACTTTAGTTTGCGTGTGTGCTTTGCAAATGGTTTAAGTTCATGTACCTTATTCCTTATGGTGTTGATTCTAAAAGTTGGCAAATGTGCTTTGCAACTTGTTGAGAATCTTATCTTTAACTCTTGTTTGCATCGCTCATCAATTGGCAAATGTGTTCTGAAATTGAGTTTGTTTTGAAAGCCAACTTAAGTTTTTCTCAGGATAATCGGTAGTACCGACGTTGTGTTGGTGGTACTACCGCACCGCGGTATGACCGGGAAAGTAGTGCGGTACTACCACAACCCGGTTGGACCGAATTTTAGTTGGTGGTACGTGTTTTCCAGAGAGACACCTTCTGAGCGTGTTTTGCTCTCCTGAAAATCGGTAGTACCGGAGTTCATTTGACGGAACTACCGCATCGCGGTACGACCGCAGTGATCTTCGCGAAACTACCGCAACCCGGTATAACCGATTTATGAAGCGGCACGTTATTTCCAGTAAGGACTGTTTTTGGACCTCAAAGGAAGCGGTAGTACCGCCCTTGAGTTTCGGAACTACCGCATGTGCAATGGCGATAGTACCGCGTCGTATTTTCAATGGCTATTTCAGAGGTGTTTTATTGTCGTTACTGTGCATCAGAGGAAGTGCGGTTGTAACACCCCGGTTCATCACGAACCAAGAATGCTACTAAACCAACAGAACAATAGCTAAACTATAAAGTTTTTTTTCTAAAATTTTCAGCAGCATTTCTTTTAAAACAATGACCATTTAATTAGTTCACAGCAATTAACAAATATACGAGCATGAACCAAATTGCAAAGCTTAAAACATCACCATAAAGACTCCTGTGGATGAACTGACCAACTCAATTACATAGTAAATAAAATACTTCTCGAAGGGTGAATACGATCATAAAGATAAATATAGTTCTCTAGCAGGTTCATCCAATTAAACTTAAGATTCAAAATTAGCGATCATGGTGTTTAACATGGTAGTGTGCATCAAGCTTTATTTCTAGAACTTCGCATGCATGACGTCTTGCAAGAGGTACCTAAAAATAAAATAAACAAAGCAACAAGCGTGAGTCCATGACTCAGCAATGTACAATTAAGATAACAATCCAAATCTCAAAGACAAACTTTGCTTCTAACACAATCAATTATTCACAATAATATCACAACTATTCAACTCTCAATGCCATGCAATGCAAATGCCACAAATGCACATAACTTTTCTCTTTGCATTTATCGGAAATGCGGAGTATGCATCCGTCGATGCATATCCATGCTTGTGCTTTCTAGCACAGGATCTCAAGCTCACACTCCACGAGTGTGGGGACCTCATGCCCATCCATAACATGACGGTGACCTCAAAATCATCATTACTTGCCTACCATATAGACCAAGCCTCAAGGATCAATGAATGATGCAAATGATGGTAACAAATCGTTAACCTTCATCTCATTGATTAAACAACCGATGCACATAACCTAATCAACAGCAAGAGCATGGATAAACAATTCATGCACGTAAATCATTAGCAACTCATAAAAATTCTCAACATATGCTACCACTACTTACACTTGCCTCAATCGTGTGAATTAGGCCGACGAGAAGAGGGCGCTACCCCCGGATATACACCATCACCTGACCATTTAATAAACACACTAAGGATATCATCCAAAAGCACACAACATAACAATAATACTAAATAAACATATCCACTCCTAATCGTAACCCGAAACGATATCATTCCTTCCCGAACACCATTCTTTCCAAAACAGGACAATCACCTTAGAAAAATCATAAATTTTGATATTTAGTTCCAAAAATCATGAACTCATACTTTTTAGAAGACACATATTTCCTTAATTTCTCAGGTGATCGAAAGATCAGATTATTTTGTCTAAACCCTTGTTTTTAACTCCTAAGACAGATTTGTCATCTTCGGTAACATCGACTTAGAAATTCCATAATTTTTAATTGGTACATCAAAAAATAGTAATCTAAGACATTATGGAATCCTCGGAGAATTAGCTACCATAATAAATTTAATCTAATTTTTTGTACTCTTCAATAGTCTCTGCTACCTCAATATTTTCCCCAACTGTCCCCAACAGAAAGACATAACTAAATCACATAGTTCAAAAATTCATAACTCCTATTATAATTGTCCAAAAAAATGTGATCTTGGGCTCCATGGAACCATTATAAATACATATATCTAATTTTTGAAGACCAAAAGTCCAAATTTGTCAATTTTCTAATTTTAATTTGCGTATCTTTGTTCGTTGCCTGAATCCCAGAGACTGAACAGACACCCAGATTGCAAAATTCATAACTAATTATCTACTTATTCAAAAATTGTGAAACAAGACTTTCCAGAAAGATATCGCAATTACCTATATATCTCTAGGAGACCCTAAACCCTGATTTCACATTAAACTAATTCAAACATATGGATCAACAGAACCGCAGAATTACCGATCTACTAACATTAGGGTACTAATCTGATATTCAGCAACAAATCGCATATAAAAAGATTAAATTAGCTATTGGGGAATAAAAAATCACCCTAGAATACCTCGCTGGATCCAGCTGAAATCCCCGTGAGAATTCCATTTTTCCTTCCTTCTCCCTCTTCCTCTTCCTTCTCTCTTCTTCCCTTTTGCCCACTTCTCCTTCCTCTTGCTGGCTCCGGCCTTCTTCCTCCATGGCAGCAAGGGCTAAGGGTGGTACTGCTGCATGGTACTATAGCAGAGGCTGCGGTACTGTAGTAGAGGCTAGGATTTGGGTGCCTTGATTCCCTCTCCTTTGTCTTCAAGTGGGCTGCCGGCCTCCCATGGGCCTTGGGTCTCTAAGGCTAACTCTTACCCCCACGACTATGGGTTGGCGGCCCAAAACACTTTCAAATTCTTAATTTTAGCTACTACACTCATATTTCTTAATTCCAAATTATTAACGTTTAAGCGGGATATTACAGTGGTAGTACCGACCGATGAACGACGGTACTACCGCTGCTCGGCTGATTTTTTCAGAATCTTTTCTCCAATAGCTAGTTTTTGTGTGTGGGTTATAAATACCCACCTTGGCTGGTTGTGAGAGAGGTTGTTGGTGCCATTACCCATTCCTTGAGCAAAGAGCAAGCTCTCTCCTCTCTTATGTGCATGTGTTGCACCTAGTGAGCTTAGAGAGCAAACTCTAAGTGCATGTGTTGCATTAGGAAGTGGATTGTGTATCCATTTGAGTTTTGACACTTGATTTATTCAAGTGAGCGTCTTTGACTTGTTACTCTTAGTGTTTGCTGATACCTAGACGGCTTGGAGGAGTTGCGTCGGTGATCTTCTCAAAGAAGGTTGTTAGAAGGCCAGAGCAGTTGTGAGTGGTTTGGTGCTCGCCATCTCCGGAGTGGAGGAAGAACAACCCCTAGTGGATCGAGGTGTTAGTTCGTATTGGAGCCGATCCAAGTGGTTGGACTTACCTCAAAGGTGTTGGCTTAATTCGTGGAGCTGGTCCAATTAGTTTGGGCTTACCTCAACGTGAATTAGGGGAGACCGGCAAGTCTTCGAACACCACAATAAAACCTCATTGTGTCCTTGTGGTTTATTTTTCTTGTGCTTTACTATATTCAATTAACAGTCCTTATATCAATTTGCTTATATGTCCTTGTATGATTGCTATCATTATCAATAGTATGATGATGTTGGTGCACTTAGTAAAGACATGTTGATTTAGGCTTTAGTTGTGCTCAACCGTATTGTTATTAGCTTCAGCATTAGAAATCAGCTTTAGCAAAAAAGAAGTTTTTAAAATTGCCTATTCACCCCTCTCTTGTCGGCCTCCTCGATCTTACATAGAGTCTAAGAATTATGCTCACAGGCTGTAGTGATAGGTGTTCTCTTAATTATGGTAAATGTACTTTCATATTTTGAGATGTGCGGGTTATGGTAAATGTACCTTCCTATCTTGTGTCATGCAGCATGGTCTGGGCAGGTTATCCCCCACAATGGTGAGCTCCGGGTTAATGGTAAATGACATCCATGACTTGGGGTTAAGCTCATCGGACGAGCTAATGTGAGGATAAAAGTATTGTAAAAGCCTTGTGATGATCTCTTAGTAGCACACCTTTGGAAGTGTGTGAAGCGGACATTATAAGTTGATTATCTCGTGTGAGTCAAGCTGTACAACCTCTGCAGAGTGTAAAACTATTCGAATAGCCGTGCCCACGGTCAAGGGTGGGCAAGGTGCGTTTTCACATGGTATATTTTGGTTTTGTTTTCCAAAGAGTAAATTTCGGGTACTCGGTTGTTTATTAATGTTATTATATGATTCGAACTTGTTATCAACGATGTTTCCACTGTGCACTAGCTACTGATCATAGGACTGGTGCAGAAATACACAGAGGGTTCAGATTCAGAAATCTGGTCCCAACACCTTGCATGTTGGTAAGCCGTAGCAGTGCGAGCATAACCGGTGTAGGCATGTTCGAAGGTGCTCCCTTCAGCATGGTATCGGGCACAAAGTTTGCCGACACAACGGTGAATGCCTTACTGAGACGGGGGTGTTACCGGTTGAAGTGAGGGTGTTCATTCAATGGGGCTAGTGCAATGTTAGGACTAGGTGATGTAAAGGCTTCGATACGTGCTCTAGACTGCTTACCAAAGATAGTGAGCGGTGGTATAGACGGGTGCCGAACAAACTAGAGAATTTGTGTGCTATGGGTAATGTTGTACATCTCTACAGAGTATAAATCTATTTAAATAGCCATGCTCGCGGTCATGAGCATGCTTAGTGCAGTCTTCACGAGTATAGTCCTGGTTTTCATAAAAACAATTTGTTGGAAAATGTGGAAAATTATTTGTTGGTTTATATTTGAGTTGTGTGCCATGTTTATAGCTGAAAATAAGATGTTGCTCGTAGCCGAGGAGGGTTACTAGTTGTTATTTATTCAATTACTTGTTGTCCTTATCTATTTAACTACTCTTTAAATTTTTGTTGCAAAATACTACGTATTAATATTGTAAATAAAATTTGCTTAATGCTGAAAACAACTTGTAGCATAGAGCCTCATTTCTTGTTAGCCTTGCATTTATATAAATTTCGTGATACACTACAAGTCTTGTTGAGTACACAATGTACTCAATCTTACTTAAATTGTTGTTCAGAATTAGAGCATGATCCTACACCGGACGACGTCTTCTTTGCACCCGAAACCGGTGGGTTCAGTGACGGGTCTTTCTAGGGCTTATCTCTTATCGGTTTCCTGAGGTTTAGATGGGAATGCCATTGGAATTTTCGATTATACAAATTTTTCTTCCGCTGTTACATCTGCTACTTCTGATACTTAAGACCCTTGTGTTGTAAACAATGTAATCGCTTAAGTTATGTACCATATTTTTATCATTCTGTATGTATGGATGTATGGATGTGAATGTCAATATTGTGCACATATGTACTAGCCACTGATCATGAGACTAATACAGTACACACATGAGGGCTTCGGGTATTCCACGCTCGGGGTTCGACACCCGCACACCGCCGCCGGCACAAGCCTATGCCGCCCAGCGCCTCCTCTGTTCTGTTGTGTTGTGCTCTCTCTGTGTATTGCTCTTTGAGTCACTAACATTAGAGTCCCAATTGTCATTCCATCCCTCTCACTAGGAATAGGGCCCCATGTGTCATACTATATGTTTTTGTATTATAAAATTAGAATTGAATATTCAAGGGAATATTCCCCCTTCTCAATTTCCATGAATTTCCAATTTCGATAAACTTTCGGGAGTTCGTTCTCTTCCTTACGAACTCCGAATCAATCAATTCTTGTTTCTAAATTCATCTAAATTATTAAACTATCTATTGGTACTAATTATATATATATATATATACATTTTATTTATTATTTTGTCTCTATTCGCACGTGTAGAGTTCGACGCCGCTGACACTAGTTTGGACCAACTGGACACGGCAACCACAACCTTCGACGAAGGTGAGTCTCATTTGAACATTCTATACCTATGATTTTTAAATTATGTTATCAGTTTTAAAGTATTTCACATAGTTATTTCACATAAAATGATGAATTCAAATTGTAGATAGTTAGTTAAACCTAAAATTGTTAATGTCTTCCTTTGATAATTGTTACCTTTATACCTTTGTAACCCTAGCATAGTAATTCCGTAATATTGATTACAAAATTGTGAAATAGTTAAACACGGTAGAAATGCTTAGACATGCTTTTCGGTCATGATCAACCTTTGGGGGGATTATTATCCTTTATACTATAGTTTGGAAAATGTATGACATTAGATAATGTAAGTTGTTTAGAAAATAAAATAAAATGGTGGAAAAATTATTTAGACTAGGGCGAGTGCCATGAGTTCGACTGTCTCGCCCGGGTCAATTAAGGACTAACGCTTGTATCTATTTAAACAGAGCAATATTGTACAACTACATGTCCTGAATGGGAAGGGTCTGGTTGATTAATTTACTAAGTCCAGACATTTAGCCTACAGGATGTAGATGGTAGAAGTTACTTGGGTAGCGCAGACGATGGTAATTGACGTCCATTTCTGTTGGGGCTTGTGTCGAGCGATGGTAATTGATGTCCATACCCACGCAGGTTATCCCTCGCAATGATGAGCTCCAGGTCGATGGTAAATAACTTCCATGACTTAGGGTTAAGCTCATCGGGCGAACTAATGTAAGGATAAAGTATTGTAAAAGCTTTGTGATAATCACTTAGTCGCATGCCCAAGGAAGCGTGTCATGGCTAACAGTATAAGTTGATTATCTCGTATGGGTCAAGCTGTACAACCTCTGTAGAGTGTAAAACTATTCGAATAGTCATGCCCACAATCAGGGATGGACAAGGTGTGTTCATACATGATAGATTTTAGTTTTATTTTTAAAGAATTATTTTGAGAATCTGGGAGTAGTTGAAACTCTTGGATTGTTGTTCTGGTAGTTAGAGCCAGGTGGGCAACTAGAGCCCTACTTATGAAAACTTGACGGTTAGAGCCTCAATACTAGTGATTGGTAGATAGAACATTCACTGGATAATAAATTTAATTTAATTATTGAAACCACATTTGTCAAATGTGTTTTATGAAAATTGTTTAAACATAAAATATTGCTATATGCAAAAGAACCCTATAAGTCAATTTGTTAAAGCTATGCATATGCATAATTCCTAAGACTCGCGGAGTACTTTATGTACTCACATGCTACACTTAAAACAAATCTCAGAAGTCTTCAATAATGTTGAGGACGACTACGACTTCTACGCATGCGAGTTTGACGAAGGACACTCGGAGTACTAGGATGCGCTCCCCAGTTGAATGCCGGTGAGCGATTCAATAAGTCATCTCGGAGTTTACTCTTTTATTGTTTCCACTATCGTGAGACTTGAGGTCTTTTGATCTCTTTTGTAACAAGTGTCCATAAGGCCGTCACTCAGTTATTTATTAATGTTATTCTGTGATTCGAACTTGTTATCAATGCTGTTTTTATCGTGTGCACTGGCTACTGATCTGAGACTGGTGCAGAAATACATAGGGGTTCAAATTCAAAAATCCAGTCCCGCTATTTGATTAGGAGCTCTGACACCCACTTAGAAAATAAGGTAGATACCCGAGTTCGAGCGTAGGTGTGTGGAACGTTTGACGACACCCTTTGAGCAACGCTCGATTGCTTACACAACATCCTAGCCACATGCCAAATAACCTTTCTAGATATAGAGACGGAATTTCATTTCGTCGATTTATATCCAATAAAACTTAGATCAACGTAAAACAGTAAAAAAACCGGATCAATTGATTCCCTTGTACTTGTCTTCAGAAGACAGCGCTTTCCATCGTCCCACGAGAGGAATATTAACACTGAACGAACAATTTGTGTTAATGTGTTGCTCGCTCTGTTCTGCAATCTACGGTTTTGCTTGTGTTTCGAACGGTCCGGAGCAACGAAACCCCTTGCAGCTGGTCCGGTTAAACCGATCGATCCAAACGCGGCCACCTGCCCACCTCCAACCCAAAAGCCCAAACGGGCGTCCAAAGACTCGAAACGGTCGAAAAGAAGGGGAAAAAGGTAAGAGATATTTGGAAATTGCAAAACAATACCTAGAAAGCCGAAATAAAGGTTGTGCGAGAAGCATAATTTTCTTCCCCGGTGCCGAGCGGCAGGCAGCACGCGCAGCCGAGAGAGCACCGCACTCCACGCGCCGCGCACCACCCCCATATCGCCTCCGCTTCCCTCTCCGGCAGTGTCCATCCCCGCGACTGGCGCGCGCGGGTCCCCGGCGCGCCTCACCCTCTCCCCTTTGCCGCCGCCGCCGCCGCCTCCGGGGGTGGTGGTGGGGCCCGCCCCATGGCGAGCGGCGGCGACGACGACGCGGGCGTGAAGCGTGTGGCGGACCGCTACCTGAAGCGTGAGGTCCTCGGCGAGGGCACCTACGGCGTCGTCTTCAAGGCCATCGACACCAAGGTCGCTCCCTTCCTCCCGCTCCTAAACCCTCGCGGCGCTGATCTGCCGGTGCGCCTCGAGAATTAGGCCTTAGTTTGTTTGGCACCCTTGCTCCATCCATCTGCTTGGTGAGGGGGCAGGTGGTCGTGCGATTGAACTTTTAGGGGTTAGGGGTTTTGGGTCGCGGTAGCTTGTGTAATCGCGTCACTGAGCGGCCGGGCTCCCTGTGAAGTGGCTAGGAGAGGCAGGCAAGGCTGCTCTCCCACCCACCATGTGTGATTAGTCCTGTTGAGAACGGAATTCACTTGGTCTCGTCCAGTAGTGTGTTGATTGAGCTGGCATCGTTGACGCTGGGATACGTTTTCGAGCTGTTGTGCTGGATTTGGCATCCCAGTTGTAGCGAATAACTGAAATCATGGGCTGCGAATGCTTGAAATCATGGGCTGTTCCATTTGATGTGAAAGGGGTTAGGGTAATGGATAGGAGGCTGTAGTAGCCTTGCGTCTGTATTCCGTTGGACAGCAGGGTTTATTTGCCGTGGACTCATGTATTTGTGTATTCTAGGGACCTAGGGTATTAGATTTTATTCAACAGATGTAGGGTGTGTTTGCAGTGCTTTTAAGTTAACTTTGTCAAGTACCAATGCTTGTGAATTTAGTGTTGCGATAATTTACTACCCCTCTGTTGATGATGCTTGCTCAGATTTCATAGTGGCACTTCGGTCTGTTTGAGCTAGTGTTCACAAATTGTTGCTTGTTTATTTTCAGACTGGGAATATAGTTGCAATCAAGAAAATCCGGCTAGGGAAGTACAAGGAAGGTGTGAACTTCACAGCACTGAGGGAAATCAAACTGCTTAAGGAGCTGAAAGATCCTGATATTATAGAGCTAATTGATGCTTTCCCTTACAAGGGAAACTTGCACCTTGTATTTGAGTTCATGGAGACTGACTTGGAAGCTGTCATACGAGATAGGAACATTGTGTTATCTCCAGCTGACACAAAATCTTATATTCAGATGATGTTGAAAGGTCTAGCCTTCTGCCATAAGAAATGGGTGTTACACAGGTACTTACTATCTTGCTAGTTTCTTTTAAAGAAAGCAATATCTGACACAAACTGTGCTGCAGGGATATGAAACCAAATAATTTACTTATCGGAGCTGATGGGCAGCTCAAGCTTGCAGATTTTGGTCTAGCACGCATATTTGGGAGTCCAGAACGGAACTTCACACACCAGGTTTGATATACTTATGTACTATACATTCAGTTAATTTTGTCCTGGAACTCCCAGAAGCTGGTCGCAGGAACATAATATGCACTTCCGTCAAGTAGTATTATTAGTTCTTATGTTGTGTATTCTTTTGAGCCATGTGGATGTTGCTGGTTTTGATGGCTTTGATTTTCTGTTTATCCATAAAACATGACACATGCTTAGCAATATTTGTTGATCTTATGTAATTATTTTTGCAATGACAATAATAATTTGTGCCGTGGCATAGATAAATCTATTCATAGGTTTTTTTACTAATGTAACCTAATCTGGAAAACTATTTTAGCCCTCTCATTAGCAATTGTCTGCTAAAGTGAAAAGATAGAATATCTTAAACCAACTAAGTATCCTAGTTGTAGCTGCTGACTTTCCTAGGAAGTAGAAAAACTTAATCTTTCTGGATGGAACAAAATACATACATGTGAGGAAGGTTGATAAGGATTACACCTAGTAGATTAGATGAATTCCGATTGTTGGCCCAATCTTTCACGGTACACTCGAAGATCAGTAGCTCGCCATCCCCTTCTCTTTACTTTGAGTTTACTTTGGGTGAACAGTAACCACACTCGTGAACAGCACCACGCGGGTGAATAGTGCCTGGAACCCTATCTGATTTGGTCGAATTGCAAAGACAGTAGTAGATGGATCTTCTTGGTTGTAGTCAAGAACAAGGTGTCCTTTCTTTGTGCCCAAGCAGAAACACCATATGAGAACTTTCTCTTGCTTCCTCCTCTCTCCACCCCTCTCTTAATTCCTCTTAAGAACACATCTCAACTCAAGAACACATGATATGCACCAAAATGGCTTTTTTGATTTTTATTATCTAAAACATAACTAGTCCACCTTACAAGGTGCGGCCAAGGGGGGTTTATATAGCCGCCCACGTAGGCACGATTGCCTTGGATGAACAGTACCACATAAATAGTACGCTAGAATAGTGTGCGAAATAAACTCAACCTCCTAAACGCACAAAACCGAAACTCCTATTTTCGAATCTACCACGCGTGAATAGTGTCCGAAACCAACTCAACATCCTAAACGCACACAATTCAAACTCCTATTTTCGGAATATAAAAAATCAACAAAAAGAATTTCGGATTTGATGACTAAATGCAAACCACTAGGTGTCATGACCAGATTCACGACCAGGTAAGTGGTCGTGGACCTGGTCGTAACGACAACTTACCTGGTTGTGGACCTGGTCGTGACAACTTGGTATCAGAGCCAGCGATCTCTCGTGGCAACGATACTACCATGGGTTCTGAAGAACAGATGGCTGCTGTTGAATAGCAGGTGGCTGTTTTGACCTAGGATGCACGAACACGGACGCGTGTGGGACACGACACGTATTGGACACGGGATTCGCCATTTTCTAAAAGATAGCGACACGGGGACACGGCTATATATATATATATATATATATATATATATATATATATATATATATATATGAATGCTTTTACGTGTTTATCAAATAGTGTAAAATAAATAATATATGCATATGTATTATTGAATGCGTCGCGAAAATAAATTTTCTGGCGCGTGTCGCATTATGGACCATTCATTCGGCCCATTCATTGTATCTCTCATCCTAATGTTAGGAATATGTACCTCAAAGATGATCATCGATTCATCGGCTCTGTTCTTGACGCTGCTCAGCTGACGCGAGCTTCTCTGCTCCTCACAGCTCCTCCTGCTCTCATAGCCTGCTTCTGCCGCCCTTGGTCGCATGATTTGGAAGCATGACATATGTGCATTCAATAATATATATATATATATATATATATATATATATATATATAATCCCTGTCGCTATTTTTTAGAAAATGGCGAATATGTAACGCGTGTCCGTGTCCGTGTCCGTGTAGTGCATCCTAGATCAAGTTCTTCATAAAGCATAACTTCATATTAATACAAGAAATTCAGAATTCCTGTAACCTATGAATAGAAAAAACTTGATTAGTAAATATAAGTAACAATATAACAAATACAATGCAACAACAAACACCTAAGTACCTAACAATCTAACATTATAATAACCATCAAATAATTGACAAATGACAGAGTACAACCAACAATCCAACAAGAAGTAGCCAAGTTCAAACATAGAACTTGGATGTATCTCTGTCTCCAGTTCTCCAGATCTGCACGAACAAGCAAAGATAGAGCAAGCAAAGCCGGTGAAATAAAGAATGCACTACAGACGAAACGAAGAATTATACATTGGCAAGCCACAGCACTAGGATGTATCTCTGTCTCACGCACGCGCAAACGCTAGATCTGACCAATCACTAGACGAAACCGAATGGAATAAGCATCCAACCCAAAAGCAAGAGCTATAGCTAATCAACAATAAATTAACAGCAGTAATGACATTATGACAGTAGAGGTGATATCGAGCAGCCATATCAGCTGCGGAGGAGGCGAGGATCTCATCTCGGGAGGCGCGCAGATCTCCTCAGTAGAAGACCCCAACGGCCGCCACGGCGGCTGCGGCGACCCACGCGGCGGCGAAGGCGACGGAGGAGGTCGCGGGGCCTCGGCCGAGACCGGAAGATCGAGCCCGATGCCGGCGGCGAGGCGGGCGGCGGGCGCGGGCATTGCCCGGGAGGCGTCGCCGAGGTCGCGCGGAGGGCACCGCGCATGCGAGGAGGAGGGTCGCCGGAGGCTGGGCCTGAGGCGGCGTCGAGGAGGCGCGGGGCTGCGCGGCGGTGGTTAAGAGTAGACCTCGAGTCTGGTGGCTTGCCAAATAATCCAACAAGTGTCGGGCAGGAGCATGAGCCAGGCGGCACTGGGGTGGCTGCAGGAGTATGGGATCTAGGCGGCGTCGGGGGTCGGCGAGCAAGCAGCGTCGGCGTCAAGCAGGGGCAGGAGCCAGGCGGCGCTAGGGTGGCTGCGGGAGACGGGAGTATGGGGGAGGGAGAGATGGGGATGGGGAGAGGTAGGTTAGACGGAGAGACATCGGGCCTAATGGATGGGCCGAATCGGATGGGCGATACGTGTCCGATACATGGCTAAACGTGTCCGAATTTATTTCTATTTATTTTCATGGCATAAATTTCGGACACGCCTAGAATACGTGTCCGAGCCGTATCGGAGCCGTGTTCGTGTCCGACACGGTGTCCGACACGGACACACTGACTTCCAGGCATGTTGGTGCACCGCAGGTTTTGACTGCAGATATGTCCGATGTGAAGGCACAGCTAATCGACTTGAAGGGCACCATCGATCAGATCCAACCAAGCTCAAGAACGCGATCCTCAGCCTAACGGATCGCATCAGCGCAGTGGAGAAGGAGAAACGCACTACGGGCGACGGGCAGCTACCGGCGCCATTCGCACCGCCAGCGTGTCCAACCAGCGCACGGAGGGGAGCAACCCCCCACGTTTCCACAAGCTGGAGTTCCCGACGTATGACTGCAAGGGGGGATGGTTGCAACACTGTGATCAATTTTTTCAGGGATAGAAAACGTCGGAAGCGGAGAAGGTTTGGCTTGCCTCGTATCACCTTGTTGGTATTGCTCAACAATGGTACTTTCAGTTGGAACGAGACGAAGACGAGCCCAACTGGAAGAATTTCAAGGAATACATCAACCTTCGCTTTGGGTCATCCATTCGGCACAATCCTCTAGGGGAGCTCAAGCAGCTCTCGCAGACCGGCACTGTGGAAGAGTACTAGCAACGCTTTCTCGCGATATTGTGTCGTGCGGAGCGCCTTCAACCACGCTAACAGGTGCAGCTCTTCACCCCAGGCTTGGAGCCCATCCGGACGGACGTCGAGCTACAAAACCCAGCGAGCCTCCAGATGGCAATGACGCTCGCCTGGGCCTACGAGAGGTGTGGCTAAGGTGGCCGGCCAGCTGCCACCCTAACAAGCGGCCAAACAGCCGGTGTCACTATGGCAACAATCGGGGCGACGGCGCACGACACGAAGCACCGGCCAATCCGCGGCGCCCGGTACCGCCTATCGGCTCCGACGCACGGCAGAGGCGCCAGAACCACGCTCTC
The DNA here is from genome assembly GCA_036346395.1 of Hsuehochloa calcarea. Taxonomy (NCBI): domain Eukaryota; kingdom Viridiplantae; phylum Streptophyta; class Magnoliopsida; order Poales; family Poaceae; genus Hsuehochloa; species Hsuehochloa calcarea. The sequence goes on along the minus strand of CM070601.1, from coordinate 28,121,298 downwards.
GGGCGTTACTCGACGCCGGTCGAGATGCCAACTCGCAGGGAAGTCGGCATGTGCTTCAATTGCGAGGAGACGTTCACGCCAAATCATCGGTGCAAGCGCTTGTTGGTGCTTCTGGCCCCAAGCGATGACGCCTATGACGACTTACCACCGGAGAACGAGTAGGTGCCCGACATATCCTTATATGCATTGACCGGCATCCAACCGTGCGCGGCCCAAACCATGCGCCTAGCGGTGGAAGTGGCCAGAACAGTGTTGCTGGCTCTCATCGACTCGGGGTCGTCGCACAACTTCATCAACCACGAGATGGCTACGCACCTCAGCCCCCGCACGTAGGCGCGCACGGGACTACTGGTCATCGTCGCCAACGGGGAGTGGGTGCCCAGCACTGGCATCTGTCAAGCCTTGCTGATCAAGGTGGCGGCCGAAGACTTCCAAGTGGACTGCTACACCATTCCACTAGATGGGTTCGACGTCATCCTCGGCGTCCAGTGGCTGCGTACCCTCGGGCCGGTCTTGTGGGATTTCGAAGCACTCGCTATAACGTTCCATCGCGACCAACGCTCGGTGTGCTGGCACGGGCTAGGTGCACCATCCAACATGCCACGGTCGTGCGCAGTCTTGTCGTCCGACTTGATGGATGAGCTACTGGCCGAGTTCGACGACATCTTTGCCGAGCCAACCAAGCTACCGTCAGAATGCGGGCATGACCACCGCATCATTCTACTGCTGGACACTTCGGTCGTTTCTGTACGACCATACCACTACCCCCAGCTCCTCAAGGACGAGCTCGAAAGGCAGTCCGCCGAGATGCAGCGCCAAGGAATCATACTACCCAGTCACCCGGTATTCTCGGACGGTCTTGCTTGTCAAGAAGCGAGACGGCTCATGACGCTTCTGCGTCGACTACAGGGCCCTCAATGAGTGTACCATCAAGGACAAGTTTCCCATTCCCGTTGTCGATGAGCTCCGCGGTGCGCGCTTCTTCACCAAGATGGACTTGCGTTTAGGGTACCATCAAGTGCGCATGCACCCTCCGGACATTGAGAGATGGCGTTCCACACTCGAGAGCTTATTTGAGTTCCTGGTGATGCCATTTGGCCTCACCAACGCCCTGACAACGTTTCAAGCACGGATGAACGATCTTCTATGACCCTTCCTCTGATGTTTTGTGCTTGTTTTTTTATGACATTTTGATTTACAGCTCTTCATGGTCCGAACACCTCCGCCATGTGTGAGTGGTGTTCCGCGTGCTAAGGCAGAACATGCTTTTTCTCAAGAAGTCCAAGTGTCTATTCGGCACGACATCTGTGGCATACTTAGGCAATGTCATCTCCGTTCGATAGCGTCGCCATGGATCCCCAGAAGGTACAGGCGGTCCTGGAGTGGCCACAACCACGGACCGTCCGAGCCCTTCGCGGCTTCCTTGGCTTGGCGGGCTACTATCACAAATTTATCCAGGTGGCCGCACCCTTCACGGAACTACTCAAGGAGGCGTTTGCTTGGTCGCCAGCAGCGGCCGCGGCTTTCCAGACACTACAAGCAACCTTGGTGGAGGCGCCTATCCTCCAACTGCCCGACTTCACCGTCGACTTCATCGTGGAGTGCGACGCGTCCGACTCAGGCTTTGGAGTCGTTCTGCACCAGGGAGTGGGTGCCATCGCCTTCTTCAATCTCATGATAGCGCCACGCCATGCCAAACTAGCGGCCTACGAACGCGAACGGATCGGCTTGGTGCAAGCTATTCGCCATTGGCACCCGGATGGCCGGATCTATAGGGGCACCCATTCGTGGTACTTACTGACCATTACAGTCTCAAGTTTTTACTTGACCAGCGACTCCACGATTCCGCAACACTATTGGGTCAGCAAGCTCCTTAGAGCGTGGAATTCAAGCTCGGTCGCCTCAACATAGTCGCTGGCGCCTTGTCGTGGCGGGACGCCGAGGCTGGCCGGTCCAACGGTTAGCTTCTGGCCATCTCGGGGCCCCTGTTTGGCCTCTTTGAGACCATTCGCAAGGAGACCAACGGGGATACTGAGCTCGGTCACCTTCGGACTCAGGTGCTAGCTTACCATGGAGCGTCGTCGACGGCCTGGTCCAGTACCAAGGCCGGATATTCTTGCCGGCCTCCTCACCGGCATTGGCATCGGCCCTGAAGGCGGCGCACATCATTGGCCACGAAGGCGTCCAAAAGACGCTCCATCGCTTTTGGGCGGACTTCCACATGCTCTATTGTGAGCTACCGGGATCCCATTTTCACAAGCAATTTTTGGACAGACCACTTCAACCTTGCCGGTGTACAACTCCATCTCAGCTCGGCTTTTCAACCGCAATTCGACAGGTAAACAGAGGTGGTCAACAAGATTGTGACCATGTACCTTCGTTGTTTTTCCGGCGACCGTCCACGGCAATGGCTACGCTGGTTGCCATGGGCAGAGTATTGCTATAATACTTCGTTCCAGTCCTCACTTCGCGACACACCCTTCAAGGTGGTCTACGGTTGGGAGCCACCGACCATGCGATAGTATACGAAGAACGACGCGTAGTTGGCTGTCGTTGACACCATGTTGCGTGACCGTGACACCTTCCTAGCCGAGATGAAGGAACGACTCCTGAAGGCACAACAACACTACAAACACCACTACGACAAGCATCATCGCGAGTTGTCCTTCGAGCCTGAGCAGTCAGTGTGGCTGCGTCTTCATCACCGTCAGGCTCTCTCTCTCGCTGCCCGCGCCCATAAGAGGCTGTCGCCGCGATTTTATGGCTCGTACAAGGTGTTGGCCAGGGTTGGCACGGTGGCTTACCGCTTGGAGCTACCGCCTCGTGCTCGTATTCACGATGTATTTCACATTAGTATGCTCAAACCATTCCACGACGAGTCACCTGTTGCTCCTCCTGCATTACCCGCACTCCAAGATGGCCGCGTAATCCCAGTGCCTCGACGCGTGGTGTGTGCTCGTCTAGCTCGTGGTAACTGGGAGGCCTTGCCTGACGCCAACACATCATGGGAGCCATTGGACGACTTCAAGTGTCGCTATCAGAGGCGCAAATCACGCCAATTAGATATGGCGCATTAGTTACTTTGCATTTCAGAAAAGATTGCTTAGTTAATTTGTTATCTCCAAGTTTGGTACTGGTCGACGAGGCCTGGGCCAAAGCTTGCAATTACCCACGATTATCCAATTCGGTCTCTAGACCGTGACAAGGCAGTACAGTGTCTGGCCGAAGACTCCGACCGACGTTCCCTGCTCTAGGACCTACAACCTTCGACCAAGACCTAGTCATAGACCTGGTCATGACGACTTACCTGGTCGTGGACTGGTCGTGACACTAGGACTCTAATTTCGGAATGAAATATTAAACACCAATAGGTTGTTCGAATTTGATCCAAATTGAACCAACTAGGGCGCGGCAGTACAGGTAGTGCTCACCCATACCCATACCCGCGACACCGAATTCCCCCCACGGGCATACCCGTGAAGGACGACGGGCGAAAAACCTCGCCCATGCCCGTCACCCGCGGGCATGCCCGTTTACCCGCAAATGCATCGCCGCCCGTGGGTACCCATCGCCTGCGGGCATGCTCGTTACCCACGAGCAATGCATACATCAAGTTCATCATAATTCACACATCATTGGTGCGTCACACATTCAACAACTAATAAAGTTCATCACAATTCACATATCATGTTCGACAAGACAACTAATCAAGTTCAACAAATAAAATAAAAATACAAACTGACATAGTTCCTTACACATGCGGGTAGGTTACAGGTAATCGGGCAAAAGCTGGTACGGGTGGAGCTTACCCATGCCCACGCCCGTTTACCCGATGGGTAAGGAATTGTGCCCGTTTTCATGCCCGTGGGCAAAGAAAGATGCTTATACCCGTCTCCATTTGGGTATTCGCCTGCGGGCACGCGGATAATCGGGCACAATTGCCATCCCTAGAACCAACCCACATGCCATGTTCCCATCTTCCTCCCTATGCATGGCCAAGTCTCCCTCTCGGTTTCCCTTGTGCTGTGGGCTTTCCTTCTCTTAGCTTCATGCGCCAATTTGGTCCATGCACTTGATGCATCTTTTGACGCCAATGCAACCATCGCTGCCATGTCACCACATGTCTTTCTTGACCGCCTGCGTGCGTTAGGGTTTCATCCGAGAGCACGTTTCCTCTCTTTGGCCAGTCTCCCCATCCACCCTCGCGGTCTTCACAACGTTTTGTTTTACCTTTTGTTGCAAAACAGCACCAATGGCACCAAGTTGAGTTCTAGCATTAGTTTGCAATTTAGGAATGAAAACCAATGCTTTGGTAGTACTTATGGCCGTATCAAAGGTCTTTTCGTATTTCCAGGATATTCCAGTTGATTTATACTTTGTATGTGAGCTTTTAGATTGCAGTTTGCTTGTTTGGTAATTTCTTGGATGACCCAGTTAGAAAAAAATGCTAAAAAAAATATTGATTTGGGAAGGACATTTTCTTCCAGAGTCACCATTGCTGTTTAGAAAATATCCTAAATTTTATTGATTTAGAAAGGGCAGTTTCTTCTGGAATCACCATATCTGCAAGTTCTGTTAATCCATTGTTTTTATTCAGTAACAATGAGTATCATGTTGTCAAGGACCGCCTCTCAGCTTATCACAGTGTTGTTTACTGCATTGTTATTTCTTTCTATTTTATTTCTTTCACTAGAGTTATATTATCCTGATGCTGGTGGGCACTTGAATTTGACCTTTTCCCCCACATATAGGTCTTTGCACGATGGTACCGAGCGCCAGAATTATTGTTTGGCACAAAGCAGTATGGATCTGCGGTGGATATTTGGGCTGCTGGTTGTATTTTTGCTGAACTGCTTCTTAGGCGACCCTTTCTCCAGGTTTAACAGCCTCTTAGTTTCCTCGATCTATTTTGGATTAAGATATGTTTGTGCGCTCTGAGAATGCAATGTGCATGACTGCATGGCTAGGTTCACTGTTCCTTGACGATGGGATAACCGCACAGTTCAAATTGACTTTTACCTCAAAATATTGTTTTAAAAGCCAGATCAGACAGTAGGTTTAACCGGGAAAAACTGGAAAAGGGTATGGCCCTAGTGATATGTTTGGATTGTTCCCACAATCAGACTGCTTTGAAGTATCTAAGGGATTAAGTTGGACAGACAACTTTAATGGATAACATAAAAAATTGCTTCTGTGAGTATTCAAATCTTTCGCTTTAGTTTGTGTCAAAAGGAAGGCTATTTGCACCTAGCCACAGCATTTAAGCATCGTTTGTGCCATATGTGCCAAAATAAACAAATTATAGCTTTACTACGACAGTGCACATATGAAGGACCTTTCCAACAGTTAAAAATTGACATATATGGACAGCCCTACAATGCAAAAAAAAAGGCACGAAATTCACAATTTTTTTCTTCATATTATAGCCTTGTTTATTTGTATGTGAAATCTGTCATCGACTCGTCGTTTTCAGTAAGGAAGCTTACTTCTTTCAACCTATGCTTGAGAAGAAAAGTGTTGAACAGTCTAGGTTCTCACCGGGGTGCTATTTCTTCATTGTATTTGCCTTTTCCATGGTTTTGGGAAGGTGAATTTGTGGCATGTGTTCTTAGGCCTTAATCTCATGTGATGGATCTGAATTAGAGTCTACAAACTCTTTTATGTAGAATTAGTGCTTTGTATTATTCCTGTTCTTCATTCTTGTGTAACATAGTTTTTTTATTTGGTTGTGTTATTCCTGCTCTCCATTGCCTTAGCATAATTTTTTTGTAGGCTCTGGCATAGAGCTGGTTACCGACTTGTTATAGTCATACTTATTTTGGCTGAAGAAGGGTTTTCAGTTCAGCGAATCTACACTGTTCTGATTACTGGAAGCTTTTACCTTTGAAAATTAAGCTTGAACTTGCTTGCTGGTCATCATTCTGCTTGCACTTGCTTACCGGTCATCATTCTGCTTGCAATGTACATTTTGTGGACTTGATCCGAGGTTAAAAAAATATTAAGGCATCTTTGAGACTAGATAACTTGAATATTCTAATGCTGATAGTAATGTCCATATTTCTGTTTCAATCAATGTTTGTTAGATTGTCTCTAATTGCCTCCATATAGTAGGCTCTAAAAATATCTGATTTTCAATGGACATTTTTTCAGGATAAGATTTTCCCCTGTAGCCTTAAGTAATCCTGCCCTGCAAATCTGCGACTTCCCCATAATGCCAATACAAGAGCCCTGTAAAGTTTTTTGAGTTTAATAACCACTTAACATAGGACTCCTGCATATGGCTTTTGTAGGCTTTCTTAAACCCCTAAGGATGCTAATTCTAATGAATGGCCTTCTTTCCTGGATTCATTCGCATGTTTTATCTTTTGCACGCGGGGTAACTTTTTTCATGTGTGCTACTAAGAGAAGAACACAAGTTGATTTGCAAAAGGATTGGGAGGGAGGGAGGGTAACATTTTTTTTTGGGGAGTGACAGAAAACCATGCTTTGGTTGCTCATTTGTTGAATGGTGGACCTAATCAAATGAGTAGCAATTGCCATTTTGGTAGTGATAGTACTAGGAGCTTTAAGGGGCACCCAAGTCATTAAAAGTTAATGTTGCAGGGTTCTAGTGACATCGATCAACTTGGGAAGATCTTTGCAGCATTTGGAACTCCAAAGTCTTCCCAGTGGCCAGACATGGTTTATCTTCCAGATTATGTTGAATACCAATTTGTCTCTGCACCTCCACTTCGTTCATTGTTTCCGATGGCCAGCGATGATGCTTTGGATCTTCTGTCAAAAATGTTTACATATGACCCAAAAGCAAGAATTACTGCTCAGCAGGCTCTAGAACACAGGTATGCCAGTCTGATTGATTGGAAACACAAGCTTTTCTCTCTTACTAGCATGCATAACAAAACTATGTTTATATTTGGTGTTAAGGTACTTTTCATCAGTACCAGCGCCAACGAAACCATCACAACTTCCAAGGCCACCGCCGAAGGGAGACTCAGGGAACAAGATACCGAACTTGGACCTGCAGGATGGCCCTGTTGTGCTGTCCCCGCCAAGAAAGTTGCGCAGGGTGACTGCCCATGAAGGGATGGAAGGCAATATGCACCGGGCCGACAAACTGGAAGAGCATCCTTCAGGGGCGAGGCACTTTGATGACATGTCTGGTCAGAGTGCTAGAATACCAATGTCAATTGATGTTGGGGCTGTGTTTGGCACACGACCAGCTCCTAGACCGACGTTAAACAGGTAAGCAGCACTATCCTTGATGAATGGAACTCGTGTCAATGTGTTTAAATCACCAATGAAACTAGATTGTATTACTGTACTCAGCTGTTTTATTGTGTAATAATTGAACGTATTAACCTCCTATTTTGCAGTGCTGACAAGTCTCGTTTAAAACGGAAACTTGATATGGATCCAGAATTTGGATACACAGAGTAAAAGAAAGAGGTTTGCATGCTCCATTTTTTCCCCCTTACTGGCATGCTGATTTTTTATATATTCTTTGGGGAGACAGCTCCACTATTTACCGACAAAAGATGATTGTGTCGAAAGCAATAAAAACTTCACTGAAGGTCACTGACACAGTCAACTGCGCTGTTATCGTTTAACTTCCCCGCCGGCTCATGAAGAGGAAATTGAAGAAATATAATGCTAATTTACACGGGGCATCAACATGCCATTATAATTGGCCGACTTCCATAAGGAAGGCTCCTAAATCTGCAATCTTTATTGGATACATGGGTTTGCTGCTGTGAGGATGTGTTTCTTTGTAAGTGTTTCAAAGATTGTGGCGAAGTATCTGGTCCTAAATTCTCTGCGGTGTCAATTTTCATTCTCCTTGTATGGATTAAGCTTTGAGTGTTGTTTAGTCGGACATCTTAGGTACATTAATTCTTGTAACCAATAACGGCTTATATTATATTGACACATCTTCCTGTAAGACGATGTAACAATGCATCGGTGGCAAAAAAAAAAGAGTTTTGTTTTACGATGAACTGTTCGGTAAATGCAGTGCGTAGGATTTTTTTTTAATGTAAACGTTATATTACCTTTTAAAATTTAAACATTAAAAACTGTATTCATATGTCTTACTGAAATTTTGTTGAAAGAGATGCTTGGGATGGGTTAAGCGAATGGACATGTTTGTGCGTTCCAAGCTAGGTTACATGTAGTAACTTGAGCACAAGTTAAGTGATTACTATGCATTTTCTCTATGAGACGGTTGTACCAGTCTACCAGCAAACTTTTTTGAATCACGTGGTATTAGCATCAATATGTATAAGCGATTAAGGGAAGGAAATTTGCTCGGGGAGGCCTCACGGGAGATCCTCTACATCAGCTGTTGGATCGGTCCGGTCAAAAACGATCCAACGGCAGGGTCTCACGAGGAGACCCTTTCTCAACACATTTTTTTTCCCGCGATTAAGGCTCTTTTTGGAACAAGAAAATGATTTTAAAAATCATTTTGGCACGTTTTAAATGCGTATTTACAGAAATGATCGTGTTTCGAGCGTATTTACAAAAATAATACCGTTCCCGCACGCCCGTTCTGCGGTAAGACCTTCCCGCCCGTCACGTCGCTGTTAGCGCATAGCCGCACTCCCTTCGGATGCAGCTTCGAAGCTCATGAATATTCATTGCGTGGAATCCCTTGCCGTACCACTTTGCACTGACATCTTGACAGGTCTAACCCATCAGGTCCGACTCGTACGAGATCATCGCCGTAAAAAACATACAAGTTTTGCATGTTCGAAAAATACTTAAAGCCACAACAATCATATCCACTGTTACCTAAAACACTATTAGGTCCAACCCGTATGTGTAATTAAATACAATAATTTGCATGCAAGTGATGGTAATTAATTACCCCTAAACTAATTAATTATCACTAAAAATTTACTAGTAGTTTATTTTCACTAATTTATTAGGGTTAAACTAATTTATTACCAACAAATATAATTTATAATTTTTGGAGCTCAATTTCTACATTTGAAAATTCGAACAATCAGTACACTTATATAAATTACGAGAAAAATTCCGAAGGAATCAAATTATAGAAAATTTATGCAAGCAAGTACACTGTGTCGGGAGGTTCCACATAAATTTGTGTGATTTTTGAAACTCGTTTGCTATATTTAAAAATTCATACAAAAACCGCAAAACCTAATTTCCAAAACCCTAACTAAACCATAACATAAACCCTAACCGACACGTGGCGGCGTCAAGGTGTTGCCGCACAGCCACTGTGCGGTAATGGAAGTGATGTGGTGGTGTTGTCGCACGGCAGTCGTGCGGTAACGGTGACGTGGCGGGCGGGGAGGGCTTGCCACATGGCAGTCGTGCGGCAACGGTGTTATTTTTGCAAATACGCTCTGAAAACGGTCATTTCTGTAAATACACGATGAAAACGGAAAATAGTTCAATTCACGCGAAGCACGAGTCCTAAGGGTTATTTTTGTGTGTGTTTGACATGAGGACACGTAAAAATGCATAGAATATTTATAAAATATCTTAGATCTATAGAAAAGGATAATACTTAAGAATAATTGGTTCGTTTCCCTCCCAACTCGAGCATGTTTTTTAACAGTAGGGAATTAAGGATCCTACTGATTACTGAATATATATGTCAAAATTAAAATTGAAAAGATACAAGCAAAAATATTTAAACTTGAACATGTTTAAGAACGAAGAAACGTTTATTAGTGATGCTGTGAGGAAATCACTAACCTAATGGTTGATGGGCAATGTTAAACTCGGGTGTTGTTAGCGAGGACACAAACAAATGCAAGAGCCTAGGAGAATCGATGGGGCCGTAGGTAAGAGGTTGATTTGGATTCATGTCATATGAAAATCCATCCGCTAGAGGACAAATTCCCCTTGAAAAAGATACTTTTGCTAGCTTTAAAGTGATGTGTGCAGTGAATGCACGTGAACTTGTGATACTATACGGACCTGACTAAATAGCACTTTATGCGGTGTACGAAACTATATTATTTATTCTTTTAGGTTTACGCACAACTTATATATTAAAGGTTACATACAGTATTATTGTAGAGATAGTAACATTGATTTTTTACCGTAAGATGTATTTATGTTTAGAAAAAAAATACTTTTGCTAACTTTAGAGGCAATTTTTAGAAAACAGTCACACTACACATATGCCTTAAAAATGGCAAGCAAAACCGAGTAGAGTAGTGCTTTTATGCCTCCACTTTTTTTAGTCAAATTCTTATAACAAAGATAGATGTTATGTATATATATTTGTTTCCAATGCATTCACAATCATTGAACCACAACAACATGTTTATCTCATTGTTGTGACTGACCGTTCATAGCACTAATATTTCTAATAGAAGACAAACGCATATATGATAAAAGGAAACAATATCCTTTATGTATTTACATCGATAAAGGCAGAGGCAAATAATAGTTTGTAAGTGTAATTGCAAAGAATAGTTAGCAAAAGTATTATTGTGCACTATAGCGGCACCGATGTAGCTGACATACTTCTACAATCAATTTAAACGGTTTGTTTTTTATTTTTTTTTTTTTTTGATCAGACGATTCAAGACCTCCCAAAAGCAAGACATTGGTTAAGATGTAATCTATGTATCAAGAAAAAAAAAACTTCTACTAACTTTATAGGCCCGTTCCACAATGCATATGATCTTGACTTGCTAAACAGACTCGTTATAATATATATATAATCTCGATAAGCTTTGTAACGTATAATTACCTACAGTGTCAACAAATTTATTGTGCTCATAGTAAGAATCACATGTAACTCCCCATTAATTACACAGCTAAAATGACAGCAACAGGTAGCTAGCACCTTGAATATAAACAAGACAAATAATTCTTATTCCACCGCGGTATTCCTCCTTCATTAACACAGCTAAAACGCACAGCACTAGTAGCGGCTTTACGCGCATCTAATATATTTTGTAAAAACAGCTGAAAATTGAGTGAAGGAGCTGTCGAGAATCAGAAGAAGAACCCACTACAGGGATTCGCATCGCATAGCTCCAGAAAAGCCAGAAAGGGACAGGGACACACGGGCATCAGCATCATCTCCCGTGGCAGCATCTGGCCACAGTACAACGCAGCACAGAGCGCGGCCGCAGCCGATCCGGCCTCCTCGGCCTCCGGCCCCGGCCGCCGTTTCGCGGGCTTTTCTCTCTCCTTGTCGTCCGCTCGGGTCCACCGCCCCGCCCCCCGAGCGCTGCTACCCAAACCCAGTTCGGGCCCACCCGTCATACTCCCGCGCCATAAACCCCCCACCCCAACTAGCTACGATGCATCAACTGCCCCCACCCCTCCGCAGTCCGCAGTCCGCCCCACGCCCGCGCCGTTGCAAAACCTTCCCCCGCATGGATCGCTCCGCGCGCCGCGCCCGCAGCGGCGGCGAAACCCTAGCGCCCTCCCCGCCCGCGCGCCGCCGCGACGCGGGGATCGTCGTCATCGACCTCGACGACGGCGATGACGACGGAGCGGCGCCGGCGGCTGCGAGCAGGCGCGTCTCCTCGCTGGTGCCTGCCGGTACGGTGGCGATGCGGACGCGATCGCGGAGGCTGGCGATGCAGGCGCCGGTGGAGGCGGTGGTGGCGGAGGAGGCGCCGAGGAGGAAGAGGCGGAGGAAGGGGACGAGCGCGGAGGCCGCGGAGGTAGAGGGCCGCGGAGGGAGCAAGCGCGCCGCGGCCTCGAAGACGGCCTCGAAGCCGGTGTCGAGAGAGAAGCGTCGTGGGCGCTCGCGGCGCGCCTCGGTGCCAGCGGATGGTGCTCTGGCGCGGAAGGGCAAGGAGGTGGAGGCAGGGGTGGAGGCAGAGGCCGAATCGGAGGCGGAGGCGGAGGCGCCCGCTTGTGGAGAATGGGTGGAGGTGTCACGGGTTGATGGGTGTGAGAACAGTGGGCGAGCCGGTGATGCTTCAGATGATGAGAATGGCGAGTCTCGCACGGGGGACGTAGGTGGCATTGATCAGGGGAATGAGGGGCATCTCAGCGCTGCTGCTGGAGATCGAATTGATGAGCATCGTGGGAATGGGGAGGTCAGTGTTTTGAATTTGAATCATGTGATGAATGAGGTGGTATCAGGGGATGAGGAGGGAGTGGAAGGTGGTGAGAACGAGGGTGGTAGCCAAGATGGTGGTTTTGATGTGGAGGAGGAGATAATGGATGAGGACGACACAGAGGACTGTCGGAACAGGGAGGTGGTATCGATTGCGGATGTGATGACTGAGGAGGTGGCACCCTGTGAAGATGACTACGATGACGAGATGTTGGAGGAAAAGCTGGTCGGAGATGTCATTCGTGCTTACATCAATGGTGGTGATTTAGATGCAAATGGAGTGGATTGGGAAGCTGAGGATGAGATGGAATTTGATGATGATGGTGATGATGATGATTTTATGGATGATGCTGATGAATGTGGCATGTCTGAACCAATGCATGACGATGCTAAGGTGGCAACACAAGATTTGGTGGATCACAAGGTTGTTCTTGGTGGAGTGAGGTGTCATGAGGAGGCGGAAGAGGTTATCAAAGATGAGGTGGAGCCAAAGAGAGAAGGAACTCTGGGTTTTAACCAAGGGAGCTTGCTTATAGAAATTCTTGATTCTGATGAGGAAGTCAAAGTGCCCAATGATGTAAGCAATGCCTTGAAAAGGAAGCCGTTGGTGCAAGCAAAGATACCAGTTGTGCCATCTTGTGTTGCATGGAGAACTCGGTCATTGTGGGGGACAAATCAAGATAGGTTTTCGTACAATACATATTTTGAGGCATTGTCTGATGAGCCAAAAGAGGATGATGATGATACAGAAGCCGAACTGGATGAAGAGGAGGATGACAACGATGACAATGACAATAGTGGTAGTTATGATGAAGAGGAAGAAGAGGAAAAGGAAGAAGAGGCTGAGAGAAGAGAACACAAGAAAGGAATTGACTCATCCGACGATGAGATAATTGATGATACTGTAAGATATGGTCTCGAGTGGGACGAGGATGAAGATCCAGAGGTTGGTCTTATTCGGCCGCTCAACTTTGAGAAATATGGCAGTGAAGGCCCAGTGGGCAATGACATGATTACGCAGCAACAGAAGCTGTTGCGATTTACTTGGGAGCTTGAGAGGAGGAAAAAGCTGAAACTTGGGATAATGAAAAACCGTCGTTTGTATGAGCGGGACTTGGACTCCGATTCCAACTCATCGGGTTCCGGTCGGAATCGAAGGTATGGATTTCAAGGAGGCGGCGATCACAAAGTTGGGAGGAAAAAGAAGCATTCATCATTAAAATCTGGCAAGAAATCCAACCGTTCAACCATGCTAAAGCGGCAGTCTCTTATGAAGCTTCTGATGGATAAGATGTGTAACGATAAAGATGGAGAATCTTCTCCTTTTGACCAGAACCCTCGGATTGAGTATAATTTCAAGGATTTTCATCCATTGGTATTTTCATTTGGGGATGAAGATCCTATACCAACTGATAGGCCAGAGCAAGATGCTACACTGGGTATGCTGTGGGCTGACCTTGACTTTGCTTTAGAGTCAGAGAATATTGGAACCTATTATGATGACGAGGTACTTTTTTTATTGCAGTATGACTATTGTCTTGACATTGCAGATGCTGTCATTCTTTTGTTTTCTGTAGTGGTATTGATTTGATTATGGAGCATGGCAACCTATCTGTATTATGTGTTTATTGCACTACTGCTTATATTCGCAGACAAAAGAACCAGCTGTGTTTAAAAATAGGTTTTTGTTAGATCTTTTTTTTGACGGAAAACAGCAGGGCAGACCCTACTGTATATTTATATTATATATACAGTAGAAAAAAGTTTATGTACAAGAAAAAGAGAATGTACAAAGCCCTCAAACTCTGATACCAACTGATAAAGATCGAACTAGTTGATTTGAAGGTTCCCGAATTGTTGGCCCAATCTTTCACGGTACACACGAAGATTAGTAATGCGTCGTCTTCTTTAGGGCTGGAAACGAGTCGAGCTGAGCCGGCTCGAGCTAGGCTCGCTCAAGCTCGTTTCAACAGTAGGCTCGGCTCGTTTCGACCACGAGCCAGGAAGGCGGCTTGGCTCAGCTCGGAAGGCTGCACGAGCCCGAACCAAGCAGTTGTCCCTCACCACCTTAGACCACCTACGCTCGGCACATCCACACTGACCACACAAGACCACCACACCTCCGACCTCTTCCCCCGTCTAGACTAGCACGGAGAAGGGCAGAAGGCCACTGGCGCTCCTCCTCCCCTCCGCCTCAGTGGTCACCCCAGGTATCGACCCTGTACACGCAATCCACACCCAAAGCATCTCAATTCACCAAAAATTGAGGAATACAGCTTGTGATGCAAGAAACAGCCAACAACAGGAAGCTCTTGGCGTGCTGTCAAGGTGTTCGACGAAACGGCGGCGGCGGTGATGTCCTGGCCGTGTTGGTCGTATCCGACGCCCATCTCGACGAACAACAGCTTCATGGCCTCCTCCGCCCGTTGTTCCTGGCCGTCGCACATCCAGGGTTGGGCTGCCGCCATGGAGGAGGAGGTGAGGGCTCTCGTTGCCCCGGTTGTTGGCTTCTCTAGCTTGGGGATCAGATTCGGAGGCGGGAGTGAGACGGCAGAGGAGAAGAACGGGAGGAGGTGATGCGAAAGGAGGAGGGGCGGCGGTGCGGAGGATGGGGGGCGTCAGCTCGGGCGACCGGAGGGGGGGGGGGACGGGGTCAGCGGGGGGGGGAGGTATTGGGTCAGAGGATGGGGTGGCCGGGCGAGGTGGACTGGAGTTGATCTGGAATGCAGATTCGGGATTTTGGGGGCACATCGCACAGACATAGTTGGGACTCGGGAGGATTTCAGGGCTTTAGGATTTTGGGGCCACAATAGGGACTAGGGACTCGGGAGGACTGGGCGGCAGAGGAGGCAAATGAACCAAACGAGCCGATCGAGCTGAGCGGCTCGAGCTCGGCTCGAAAAAATTGCGAGCCAGGAGTTGAGCTTGGCAATACATGAGCCCGAGCCGAGCCGAGCTTGATTCGAGCCGAGCTGGCTCGCGAGCCTCGAGCTATTTTTCCAACCCTAGTCTTCTTCTCTTTGCTTCGGATAAAGAGTACCATGCATGTGAATAGTACTTACATGAACAGTACCAAATAGGATGACTTGAGAGGAGAATAGCAATCTCACAAACCAATTTGAGTGAATTGAATTGCAAGAAAATCAACACACTCACAAACCACTCTAATAGATTGAATTGCAAGTAGTAGCCCAGGTGAACAGTGTCCATGCGTCAACAGTAACCGCGCGGGAACAGTGCCAAACTCTTGATCAATCTCAATCTCTCAGGAACAACAAACTTCTCATCTTCCAAATACAAGAACACACAATATGCACCAAGTGTTTTTTTTATTCATCTAAATCATAACTTGTATGGTGCGGCAATGGTGCTTAAATAGCCTCCCACGCGAGCGCAACGTTTTTGATGAATAGTACCACATGAATAGTGTCCAAAACAAACTCAACTTCCTACGCACACAACTCAAACTCTCCTATTTTGGAATCTACCACGTGTGAACCGTACACATAAATAGTATCCGGAATCAACTCAATCTCCTAAACACACACAACTCAAACTATCCTATTTTCGGAATATAAAAGCAACAAAAAGGGAATTTTGGATTTAATGACTAATCGTAAGCCACTATGACTCTCTAATTTTAGAATAAGATATTAAACACCAGTTGGCTAGCCGAATTTGATCCAAGCCGAACCAATCCCATGTGCCATGTTCTCGGCTTCCTTCCCACGCTTGGCCAAGTCTCCCTCTCGATTTCCCTTGTGCCATGGGCTTTCCTTCTCTTAGCTTCATGCGCCAACTTGGCCCATGTATTTGATGCTTTCTTTGACGCTAATGCAACCCATGCGACAATGGCACCACATGTCTTTCTTGACATCCCGCATGCGCTAGGGTCTTATCCCGAGAGCACGTTCCCTCTCTTTGGCCGGCCTCCCCATCGACCCTCTTAGCCACATGTAACACTTCCTTCGTTTCATTGATCAAATCAGCACCCATTGTTACCTCAAGTTGTGAATGCAACTTAAGATGACAAACTGAAGTGGTAGTAGTACTTGGCGCCGTATCATCCCCTGCCCGTTCAAGCTAAATCGTCCTCGGTTTCGTGGTAGTCTTCACGACCGTCTTTTCAGGGACGATCTCCTCAACTCTAAGAGCACCCATCTTATGACCTTTACCATGACATTTAAAGAATGTTTTGTTAGATCTTTCATCATCACTGCTGTCTGATCTGCTAAGTTCAATGTTTACCAGTATTTTAATGTCACACTTTTTGGGAATGATAGTCTCAACCTGGCATGATCACCTAACGTGTTAACACAGACATACATAGCATGCATGCATACTTGATGCTACTGGCAAATATGTACTCTTTATTCTTCAACAAGAAACATTTATTCATTCTTTTAGAAACTAAACATTCCTTCACGCTATCTCTGTTTAACAGCAGAACACAATTTGAAGGTCACATCCAGGAGATTCTTGTCAATTTTAACTATATTATGTTTCATACTCCTCCAAGACTTTCTATTGTGAGATATGCTTTAATTTGTGGCATCGTCTAGTTGAGGCAACCAAATTGAAATGATTAGCTTTGTTGTTTTGTAGGGCCAAGAAGGGAGTAATCTGCTAGATTTTGCACTTGCTCCTATAGCACCTTGTTCTCGAGGGAAGCATGAATTTATTATTGATGAGCAAATAGGAATCAGATGCAAATACTGCACCTTGGTAAATCTGGAGATCAGATTCATTTTACCATCATTGGTGAGTTTTATATTCTCTCAACAAATTTAGCTCACTTTCCACAACACAAAGTTAATAAGTTCCATCATTTAACTCGTTCTTTCATTCCAGGTGTCAAATTTTGCAGAGAAACCTGTATGGCGAAATGCCTCTGGTTTGAAGAATGCGTTGATGTATCATGATCTTTGTGAACAAGCAGGGAGTGGTGACGGGCAATCTCAAGATTTCCGTCTTTATGGAACGGTGTGGGATCTCATTCCTGGCGTCATTAGTACTCTCTATCAGCATCAACGTGAAGCATTTGAGTTTATGTGGACAAATTTAGTCGGTGATATTAGGCTTGATGAGCTGAAACATGGAGCTAAGCCTGATGTTGTTGGAGGATGTGTGATCTGTCACGCCCCAGGGACAGGAAAGACACGTTTAGCTATTGTGTTTATCCATACATATATGAAGGTATTTCCAGACTGCCGGCCAGTGATTATTGCGCCTCGCGGCATGCTGTTTGCTTGGGAAGAGGAGTTCAAGAAATGGAATGTCAATGTTCCTTTTCATATAATGAACACTACAGATTACTCTGGGAAAGAAGACAGAGACATATGTAGCTTAATAAAGAAAGAGCATCGAACAGAAAAGTTGACAAGGCTTGTAAAATTGCTTTCATGGAACAAGGGCCATGGTATTCTTGGAATAAGTTATGGTCTATATATGAAACTGACATCTGAAAAGCCTGGCTGCACTGAAGAAAACAAAGTAAGAAGCATTCTTCTCGAGAACCCTGGTTTGCTTGTTCTAGATGAAGGGCACACACCTAGGAATGAACGCAGTGTCATCTGGAAGACATTGGGAAAAGTTAAAACTGAGAAGCGCATAATTCTATCTGGAACTCCTTTCCAAAATAACTTTCTTGAGCTTTACAATATACTCTGTTTGGTAAGGCCCAGGTTCGGTGAAATGTTTTTGACTAAAACAAGAGTGGGTCGAAGGCACTACGTCTCAAAGAAGCAACGGGATAAATTTTCTGATAAATATGAAAAAGGAGTTTGGGCTTCACTAACTAGTAATGTAACTGATGATAATGCAGAGAAAGTAAGATCAATATTGAAACCATTCGTTCATATCCATAATGGGAACATTCTTCGAACTCTTCCTGGGCTCAGAGAGTGTGTGATTGTTTTGAAACCTCTTCCCCTTCAAAAGAGTATCATTAGAAAGGTGGAAAACATTGGGTCTGGTAACAATTTTGAACATGAATATGTTATTTCTTTAGCCTCCACACATCCTTCCCTTGTAACTGCCATCAACATGTCTGAAGAGGAAGCTTCACTTATTGATAAACCTATGCTTGAGAAATTAAGGTCAAATCCCTACGAAGGGGTAAAAACAAGATTTGTAATTGAAGTTGTTCGTTTGTGTGAAGCACTGAAAGAAAAGGTATTGATTTTTAGTCAATTTATTCAGCCATTAGAACTGATAAAAGAACATCTTCGCAAATTTTTCAAATGGAGAGAAGGGAAGGAGATTCTCCAAATGGATGGGAAGATCCTTCCAAGATATCGCCAGACTTCAATTGAAGTTTTCAATAATCCAGATAGTGATGCGAGGGTGTTACTTGCATCCACAAGAGCTTGCTGTGAAGGGATTAGCCTAACAGGAGCTTCAAGAGTTGTTCTTCTAGATGTTGTTTGGAACCCAGCTGTTGGAAGGCAAGCTATCAGCAGAGCATTTAGGATAGGACAGAAGAAATTTGTATATGCATACAATTTAATAACTTATGGAACAGGTGAAGGTGACAAATATGACAGGCAAGCAGAAAAGGATCACTTGTCCAAGTTGGTCTTCTCTACAGAAGACGAGTTCAATAATGTTAGGAACATGCTATCAAAAGCTGAAATGGAGCACTGTTCTAAGTTGATCTCCGAGGATAAGGTTCTGGAGGAGATGACTTACCACGACCAACTAAAAGGCATGTTTTTAAAGATTCATTATCCACCAACTGAGTCAAACATTGTTTATACTTACAACCAGATTGCCCCTGAGTTAAGTTGATGGTAACCTTTGGCATCAGATTGATTCATTCTAACTCCAAGGTATGCTCTTAAACGTGTGACTTGTTCATGTCAATTAAGTATCTTAATGTTAGTGTTGCAGCACTCCATTAGTTCTATTTGTGCAAGCGATATCTTGGTTCCTCTTGTTTGGTTTTACTCCTGTGACTCAACTGCCGTCATGTCTAGAGTTTCTATGTAGCATAAATTGTCTATGAGTGTTCAATGTTGGACGTTGGGTATTGATTGTATTTCGTCGGACGTTGGGTTTTGATTGTATTTCCATCTGTCATTTACTGTTTACTCGTGTTTTTTGTTTTGTGCTATATTCTCTGCTGTTTCGTGTATGTTATCCTCTGATGTATTGTCTAGTTGTTATTAATATAAAATTTCAGGATTCTGCCCCTACAGTATGCACAAAAAAGAACTTTATGCCACCATCATTCATGTGCACGATATATTTTAATTCTGATTCTGGCTTGTTACAGACTTGATAAATGACAAGCTTGTTCTTTTGATGACTGACTTGCATCTTCTCAATTTTTAGGATAACAGTGATCTCTCTGTTACAACTTACAACTTCATAAATGGTGTTGCGGTTGCCTATCTTCACTTTGCATGTGCCGAACATAGATTAAAGTTCCATCATACAAGGTCCTTTTCTGCACCTTTTTATGTAAAATGAGATGGTGTTTATAACTACAATTGGAGAATATTTCATTCTATTGTCTCAATATGATGTTTTGGGTAATACAATTGTTCTGTGAAAACAGTGTTCACGAGCTAATGTGCCATAATTATGCCATCGATGCAATACGTTCTTCATAGTTGATATGTAGTAAGTTTGCATCTTGTGTCCACATAAGAGGAAAATGTGAAAAAAGAGAGTCAGGGCCTGTTTGGATGTTACAACATTTATAAACCACAGTTTTTAACGTACTGTAATGTAATACGATTCCGTAAACAATTTCGAAGTCTACCATATTCAATTGTCTTTTTGTATACGCTACAGTTTCCCTGTTTGTGTCGCTGCACTGGTTCCTGGACTTCTTCCCGAAGCTGCAGCTTGTGCGTGTGAACGACTCTTGTCTCTGATAATGAGTCCCCCAATATGAGTCCACAACATCCCAATCACACAGTTCCACCATATCACACAGTTTCATCCACTCGCCTTAGTTCAAATCTTTTTCCACCCTGTTGGTTAAGTGCAAATCATGCCATCAACAAGTAACAGCATATTGTACATAATTTTACATAAATTCCATATTCAGCGGTTGGGAGGGGAAAGAGAGGAGGAGAGCTCGAGGTTGGCAATGGAGGAGGTAGAGCTCACACTGGAGGAGAGAGAGAAAGAAGAGAGGGAGCTCAGCAGTGCTGGTGGCTTCGGCTGAAAGAAGAGAGAGAGGAGAGCCGGAGGTGCTTCAGCTGAGGGAGAAAAGGAGGAGAGGAGGGAGTTGGGGGAGGAAGGAGGGAGGAGTGGAGAAGGAGGGAGGAGCAATGGAGCTCGGGGAGGGAAAGGAGGAGTGGAGCTCAGCCGGTTTTGCTTAAATAGAGGAAGGAGGGTGAGAGCAGAACGGGAGGGAGGAGCGGGGCAGAGGCGAGGGGCTCGAGGAGGGAGGCGCTAGAGGGTAGGGCCGGGTGGCGGGTCAGAGCCGGTGAGAAAACGAGCACGAGACGGCGCCGGAGGACCCGGAGCATGGACGGCGCGGTGCAGGGGGGAGGTGAGGTAGTTCCGGCGGAGAGGGGCGGAAGGACCGGGAGGGGGGAGAGAGAACGGTGCGTGAGCGGGCGCGCGAGTGGAGCGGGCCATATTAATTCGGCCTGTGAACAGTGTTGGGGATTTTTAAAGATTTTTGTTTTTTAAAAAATACAACAAATCAATATGCTTTTTAGAAGATATCAAATAAAGTCCAAAAATTCCAGAAAAATACACATAAATTCCTTGAATTATTTGGAACTTAATAAAAATATTTTCAACTTTAATTTTTCTTTAAATTTTGCAAATAAAGTATTTTTAAAATTTTCAGCTAAAAGGAAAACCATTTTTAAAATCCAATAAATTCAAGAAAACACTTAAAATAAAAATTTTGATTTTAAATACCAGAAAACCCAATTAAACCAAGTTTTATTTAATTGAAGTTGGATTAACTCATATTAAACTGTTTTTTATTTCTCTGAAATTCCCAATTAAGCTTTTAGCGATAAAAGCAAATGGTTAATTTTATTTTGAAAATCTTCAAAAAAAACTCTGAAAGACAGGATGCTACACTCGGAGGCGCTCCCACATAAGCTGTGTCGTCGGTAGTTTCGCCACATCCATGGAGATGGCCATAGGCATGCTACTCACCAGGATGGTGGTAGCACAAGCTTTGGCATCCTGCCATCTCTCGTAGGCGTGCAGCTCAGACTGGTAGAGCTTCAGGGCCTCTTCGTGTGCAACATTGGCAACCTTCTAAGCCGCTTGATCCACACTAGCAGTAAGAGCTGGCAGAACTGGCAACATAGGGTGAGGCGGATAGGGTGCTCATCGGTGAGATGATCCCAGAGGCGCTGGCTGCTGAGGTGAATCCTCAGGTGAACAGCTCACTCCCGGAAGTTCGTCCTGTCGAAATGAACTGAGGGGAGCGGGCTGGCGAAGGAGCTACTGGCGGAAGCCATCCAGAGCAGAGGGGTGGCCTGGAGTTAGTGTGTCCGGACGCGAAGCAGAGGGGCGGCCACGTCAAGTCGGCCGGAGGCGAGCTTGGGCGGTAGCTGGAGGAGCTCGCAGGCGGCTGAGGCATCAGTTGGAGAGGAGGACCGGCGGTGGTCAGAGGTGCTCGGCGGGTGTAGCGGTGGCGGGGCGGCAAGCTCTGGCGGCGTTGGGCTCTGACACGCACGGATCCGGTGGCAGGGAAGCTCCGGTTGCGGGAGGTCTTCGGGCGGCGTGGGGAAGAAAACAGAGCAAGGCGGTCCGCGAGGCAGAGATGGCACGCATGGTGCGGGGTCATCGTCGGCGACCATTGGTGGTGACGGCGGTCACAGAGGAAACCCTAGCTCTGATACTGTTGGAATGATAATTCATATCTATTCCAATGATCAAAAGGCCAATATAACATGTACATGGTAGGCAATATGCAAAGAACACCCTAACCTATATACATATGTAACAAAAGCAAGTCGAGGCCTATATATACGGCCATGCACGACTAGAGGTATAGGTCTCTAAATGATCCGCTGTACAAGAGATAAAAGAGAGGGGATGAGAAAAAACGATGCAATGTATGGGAGAAGAAACCGGGAGCGTGCATTCGGTTTAGAAAAAAGAGGCCATGAGTAGATTTTTAAAAACTCCCAAAATACCATGGTATTGGACATAGTACGGTTTATAAAACTACCGAGTTTGTTGAATCCAAACACCTCAAAGTTTTTGATACTGTGGTATTTTTCAGAAACCACAGTATTCTCTAAAAACTCCAAAATACTATGCATCCAAACAGGGTATCAATTGCACTGGAGATTCATAAACTTGTACCACTTCCCAAATTAGACCCATGAACTTTGTAATCTTCCCAACAGCTTCCTAACTAGCATTGTACCACATTAATGTTTATTTTTTCTGTCTGGTAAGGGGTTACAGAAAAGTGATGTGGCACGCCAAATTTCTATGCTACTGTGCAATGAGTTCTCTGTAGTTAAAACATTTTGTTGATTTTTCTTTGGATATGTCTGCCTCTAACAGTGCTAGATTGTTGAAATATGTAAGGAACAAGATGTGCATGAATTTTCTTCTCTGTTATGTGAAATTCTCGTAAGATGAACTTAGGAACATAACAGAACATAGCTGCTCAGGATGCAGTTTTGTAGCAGTAGCGGACTAGCTAGTTTGAGGACAAGACTGAATAAAGCACAATTTTCAGCTCTTTTTGTTACATTTGATGACACACTAATTATAAGGTGAACCCTTGGTGAAGTTCCATTGGAAGCACATACTGTTGCTAAGGCATTTGTACTCTAGATTTCAAAAGTTCCTTAGTTGTTTCTAACTTTATTCCACTGACTTCATTATATTATTCAATTTTGCAGAATTAAATACTTGCATAAAAGATAGTAGTCTGATGCAGGGATAAAAAAACCGGCCAGGAACCGGTAAAAAAAATACCGGCCGAAATTTTTAAAATTTGATTTTGAATTTTTGACTCCATAATGTCCTTCCCTAGTTGTTTTAGGCATTCTTATGCTGATTATGTATTGAAACATTAGTTTTTAGTATATTTAGCACTATTAAAACAGAAATGATGACTTTTTATGTACAACTCGAAACACTTTCTCATTAATTGGATTGCATGCAACCATGAGAGAATTGGATTGCATCATTATTTGCTCAGGATTGGATTGATTATTTAATCCTATACTTTCAAATCATTTAGTGACGCGATATGATTAATAAGAATCTGAAAAAGTATTTGCTAATAGTTTGTTCGTGACACGGGTTTCATATGTATGATTACTAGTATCAATATACTGGCATTTGTTTGGCCAGGACTGGCCGACCAAGTCCAACTTTCATATTTCTGCTAAAAATACTAGCTCCTAAGGGTAACTTATGTAACTAGAAAGCTATCCTTTTAGGAGGTGGAGTCATGAAAGAAGCAAGAAAACAATTAATATACGGCCTTTGGAAAATATAAGATAGTTAAGAATTCAAATGGACCTAATATTTTCAACTAGAGTAAATTGCATTGGAGCTCCCTAAACTTGTGCAGTTGTCTCACTCTAACACCCTGAACTTGCATTGTACTTTGCCGCCCCCTAAACTTGATCATGTTTGTACCATTGATCAATCAAACATTTAGGTAATTTCACAACCATTGCACCAATGCAATTTACTCTTTCAATTGTGTCTGTGCAAGAGCATACTACTTATCCTTTTGAAAAATCATGTATGCCTGTGTATTTAGAATATATGCAGTATTTTATTTGGTCTATTGTCATTCCATTAGGCAACCTTTCAATTCATCAAGGACAGACAATAGTTGCTTTGGGAACGTTTGGATCTATACTTAATTTTTCCATCCTAGGAGAGGGCAAACTAGCCTAGTTAAGCTCTTGCTTGGAAAATCAAGCTTTTATGTACAACTTGAAACACTTTCTCATTAATATTTGCATTATTCCTAATTTAAATTTTCTAATTACCATTTTCACCATTTTCCGGTTTTTCCCGGTTTTTCAGCCGGTTTTTCCGGTTACCGGCTGGTAACCGGTCCGGAGAAAATCTAGATTCAAATTTTGAAATTCGAATTCGGGCCGGTTTTTTTAAAATTTACCTACCGGTACCGGCCGTCGGCCGGGATCTTCCCCGGTACCGAGATTTCAATCCCTGGTCTGATGCATGTTAATTACCATTCTTTTTCTTGTGGATGGACAGGTGGGCAATATACTTCAACATTTCTGTAGGCATGACATGCACAGAAGAATTCCTGATTCAGCAGACTGTATGGTCCCTATACTCCATCACATAATGGATCTGCAATTGTATTAGGTCACCCATTATGCAATCATTCAAATAGGAGAGGACTGAAAGCAGTAGTTAATAATGGGTGGGCAGAGCATCAATGTGTTTGAAATTTGTACAAGGTTGCAGGTCTCAATCCTCGTCTATAGTATTCTCCAGATGTGATGTACAATAATGCTGTTGGCTCATTTCAGGCAGCTCAATATTTCTTTAAATAAAAGACAGTCTTAATATGAATAAATAGACTAATTTCGGTCAAACCTGTTTTAATTTTGTTTGCTACGATCTTTTGGCTGGTCCAGTTTCCGTTTGTGTTCTTGTCCATACCTTATGAACATGGCAATTGTGCTTATCAGTGTGTCACGTGTGTGTGCGCGCGGTGGTGGTTTGGTGGGTTCTGTCAGTATGTGCACTTTTATATTTCAATATCTGCGATAGATCTTTTTATTTATGGATCATTAGTTATGTCATGAATCATTATACAAGGAATGTTTAAAAATAACATCCTTACATCCTACTGGCCTTACCAGGAGTAGTTATTGTTGTTTGTATTCGGATTCAGACTGGCTCACCTCACAGTTGTTCCTTATTTTCTTTTGGTGAAATATCCACAAAGCCAGATATGTTTGTTGCAATAGCATAATGTTTTATCTGAAGAGTCCAGCTGGATGATACAAAGTGATGTCAACCTTTGGAATCGTGAGTTAGTAAGGGAAATTATTATTATGTGCTGAGATAATATCTAACTGTCCGAAATTTGTAAAAGCTGGGGTCCACAGCTAGCAGGAAAGTTAAAGATTCTTGGTTGTATTCTTCTTGGTCCAATCAGGTGGTAAGATCATTACACTGTGTCAATTTACCTTTATTCATATTTACCATAACATACTATGTAATTGCGTGCAGGATTGGGACAGGACCAGTTCTATGGTTATCAATGCCTCACCAGTCAGCTTCAGGTGAAGATGCTTGAAATGAAGTGAGATCAGCTTCAACCAGGCAACATTCTTGGGCACATCCATAATGGAAAGAAAGCGATTGAAACTAGCGTTATGAGAGGGAATTTTCTTTGCTTCGTGTGTGTTGAGCTCAATTCTGTTGGAAGTTGTGCCAGTTTGAAACAATCTCAAGCTTAATGTATTATGTACTTGATAATGGAGATCTTAATATATTACGGTTTACTGATCACCATGAAGACATGGCGAAGAATGTGGATCATCGCAATCTGGATCAATTGACCACTAGGCATTTGCAAAAGGGTAAAATGAGATGGGACAATTGTGGCACTTCTATACTTATTGTTGAGGCTGTAGTAGTTAGTATGTTTGATTGATAAGCCCAGAAGAGCTTCTATTCAATCATCTGCAGGAGAATTCATTTCACATTTAACTGGTTACAACTGCACTAATTCTATCAGGTATAGATGCTGCCAAACTTCTAACTAGTTATTCTGTCGGATTGAAATTTATGCTTTTCATTTTTCATAGAAAACACATGAATTTTTTTTGGCTGATTGCTGTTTCAACATGTTATGTGAGAACTGAGAAGTAGGCTTATTTCTTGACAAAGAAATATAACATTCAAATATTTGTGGAACTGTATAGTGTAACCTGTGGTAAAAAAAAGGAGTAAATTGCACTGGAAATACCCATGTTTTTTTTTCCGAGAACGCACAAATGCTTTGCAAGTTTTTTTGTATTAAGGTAGAAAATGAATGAAATGTTTAGGCATTGTCGTAGATGGCCCACCGGCCACAACGTCCAGGCGAAGCACCCTGGAGGACCCCCGAAGCCCCGCGAGGTCCGGAGCAGCAAGACCTTCGGGCCACCCCTGGGGCGGGGCCGGAGCACCCCGGAGGGCCCCCGAAGCCCTGCGAGGCCCGAAGCTAAGAGGCCCTCAGGGCGAACCCGAGACCTCTGCTACCGCTCCTGGACCGGAGACTCTGTTAGGGTGAACCGAGTCCAGGAGCGCGTACCATGGACCAAAGCCTAGGTGTAGGGGCGGGGAATGTCCCTGCAACCCCTATGGATACTGTACCATGGTAGGGTCAGAAGGGTAATATACAAAACCCTCATAGGGGGCTATAAATAGGGGATCACCCTCCCTTTTGTGGGGGTGAGAAAAAAGCAGGCGCGAATTCCCTAGCAATAACCATCTCGTTCTTGTCACTGGCTAGTCCCTTCTTGAGGATCCCTGGAGCCTCTTGGGCTTGTCAAGGTCCCCTCTTTCTTGTATAGCTCATTTTTGCTACTACAGTTGGCGTCGTCCGTGGGGACCGACAAGCCGAGCGCGTACCCAGATACAAGCATGGCACCTCGAAGAGCCGCTCCTCGCCAGCAGCGTCAAGGCGATGGCAAGACTCGAGCCACCCAGCGCCAGGGCCAAGCGAGTAGGACCTCCCAGGCCGCAGAGCCCATGGCTCGCCGAAGAGATCGAGCACTCCACGCGAGACACCGTGGTGGTGGCGCCCCCGCACCGGGCGGTCGGCCAACCGCTTCGCTCGAGTCCCACCGGCAAGCCAACAAGCTCGCGATCTACAACAAGTGGCGGATCTCCGGCTGAACTACTCGATCTCGACAATGGGGCGGCCCACCATCGCCCACAGGCGCCGCCGCGCTGAGCGCCGGCCCGTGGTCCTCCGCGCGCTCTGAGCCAATACGGGAGATCCAGCTCTCCCTTGAGTGCGGGGCTTGAGGCGGCCCACTGGCTCCTGGGCTTCAAGATGCCGGAGGTCTGTCCCTTCAAAGGATCGACGGACCCGTCAGAGTTCCTCCGCGTCTGAAACCGCCATAGAGGCGGGAGTGGATGACACCACGAAAGCAAAAAGCTTGACCACGGCTCTGGGGATAAGCGCTAACATGGTTCTTTACCATCCCCGCGCTCGTGTATGCGTGGGAGCAAGCATGGGACATGGTGCGCAACAGCTTCCAAGGAAACTACGCCAAACCTAAGGACGCAGGAGACTTATTCACCATGAAGCGAGACCGGCGAGCCCTCGCGGCTTCTTGAAGGTTTGCGGAGGTCAAATGCCAAGTGAAGGGGTCAACGAGGCGACCGTGATCAATGCGCAGCGTGCGGGCTCCGAAGGGCCCTTGGCGGAGCGCCTCGCCCATAAACCCGTCGCTCGATGGTGAGCTCTTCGACAAAATGGAAGAGTATGCGAGGCGGAGGAAGACAAAGACACAGCGGGGAGGTACCTCGGGCGCCTCGTCTGCGAAGCCGCGATGACCGGATCGGCCCCACACGAAGAGCCTAGCGGCGGCCGCCCGCCAAGGGGCGAGCGTGTACAACGTTGAAGGGCGGCCGGCGAGGACCCGTCGCGGGGTGCGGTGAGGCGTGGTCGCGGCGAACAAGGCGGAAGACACACCGAGGCGCGGTTGTTCTGTGACCTCCACGGCGAAGGTCCCGCTCAGTAGCGCAATGTCGAACCCCGGGACGGCCGGAGAGGCCACTCTTGTTTTGTGACTTGCGCGCGAAGGCTCCCCACTACCAGCGTTGCGCTGTCAATCGCGCCATGCAAGAATACATGGGCGCGATCGCTCTGCGGGGCCAAATGATGGGGGGAGGCCATGGACCCAAGTACCCGCCTCGCTCCCCAGGCCTCGCATGGAAGGGCGCCGCAGAGCGGCGGGAGAGGATCATCAACATGATTGCGGGCGGCTCATCATCGAACCTCTCGTCAAAAAAGGCAACGGCGGGCTTACGACGCCAAATACACCATGTGGCGGCGTCGCGCAACCTCTAGCCCGCCACGCTACGCCGAAGTACCCATCACCTTCGGCCCTGAAGACGCCAAGGGCGTGTACTTCCCTCACCAAGACCCCCTGGTCATCTTGGCAAACATCACGGACTTCGAGGTGCACCGCGTCCTGGTGGATGGAGGAAGTTCGCGGACCCTTGTTCGCGGAAGCTTTGACAAGATGATGATCGAGGACCATTTATCGCCGCCGGGCATCCCCTCGTAGGCTTGGCGGGAGGCGATGCGACAGACCGGGTAGATCGACTTGGCGTCACCTTCGGTGGCTGCCACGCCACCCGCGGAAGTCATCACGTTTGATGTGGTCGAGATCTTTGTCGCGATAAGCGCTATTCGGGGACGGGCCACGCTAAATGCATTCGGTGCCATAGCCACCACAACTTTGCATGAAGATCCCTTCGGGAAGGGTAGTCACGGTGAGGAGATCAAGATCGGCAAAGCGAGCGGAGCATGAAGCACTATCCCGCCCGCCATGTCCACCACAGTGGGAGCAGCGCCGCAGCCAAGCGGCACCCGCCAAGATGGGCGCCAAGGCCAAGCCCGAGGCGGCTCTAAGGGTGCCCATCGAAGATGAACGGACAAGGCGGTGGCCCTCGGCGAGAGCTATCAACCAAGGCTGCGAAGACATACTTACGGTGCTCGCCGCAACAAGGATATCTTCGCAGGGCTCCGAGGACATTAGGGGTCCCACGAGAAGTTCTTGAAACCGATTGACATTCTGGCAACGCTGTGCCCAAGAAGAAGTTGCGCGCATGTCGATAAGTGCACGGAGGCCGCGAAAAAGGTGGTCGCTAGGCTCTTGAAGGCCGGGGTAATCAGGGAGATCAAACACTCGGATTGGCTAGCCAACCCGGTCCTCGTGCGGAAGGGGGAAGGGGACTGGCGTATGTGCGTCAACTTCACCGACCTCAACAAGGCCACACCCAAAGATGATTTCCCCCTACCCCGCATCGATCAACTAGTGGGCGCCACCTGAGCCGCGAATTAATGAGCTTCTCGGCGCCTATTAAGGTACCACCAAGTATTCATGGCAAAGGAGGATGAACTCAAGGCGACCTTCATCACACCCATCGGCACATACTGCTACACTCGCATGCCCTTCGGCTGAAGAACGCGGGAGCCACGTTTAGCCGACCTCGTCAACAAAGTTCTGGCCGACCCAGTTCGGCGGAATGTTGAAGCCTATGTTGACGATGTGGTAGTCAAGAGCAAGCTTCATAACTCCCACGTGTCCGACCTCCAAGAAACATTCACCAACCTCAGGATGAAGGGCATAATGCTCAATCCGAAAAAGTGCGCCTTCGGCGTCCGAGCCGGAAAACTGCTTGGCTTCCTGGTCTCGCAAAGGGGCATCGAGGCAAACCCGGAGAAGATCAAAGCTATCCAGGAGATGGCACCCCGCCACGGCCCCGAGGTCTGAAACTCACGGGCGCCTCGCGGCCTAGCGAGTTCTGTCGCCTCGGCGAGCGGCACTGCCGTTCTTCAAAACACTCCGTGGGGCGGAGCCCTTCAGCTGGACCCAAGATTGCCAAGAAGCATTCCAACAGCTCAAATAATACCTCGCCAAGCTCCCTAGCCTAGCGAGCCCGGCCGGAGGGGCAACCCTTTTGCTTTACCTCGCGGCCTTGTCTGCTGCCGTCAGCGCAGTCCTCGTTCAAGACGAAGGAACCCAGCGCCCAATGTACTATGTATCCGAGGCCTTACAGGGTGCCAGAACCCGGTATACAGAGTTGGAAAAGCTAGCCTACGCCCTCCTCATGGCCTCCCGCAAGCTCCGGCATTATTTTCTGGCCCACGCCATTGTAATTCCCACATCCTACCCGTTGGCCTTGATGTTAAGGAACAAGGACGCATCCGGTCGCATAGGCAAGTGGGCAGCCGAGTTGGCTCCGTTCGACGTTACCTTCACCGCACGTACAACGATAAAATCGCAGGCGCTCGCAGACTTCGTCGCCGAGTGGACCCCGCAACAAGCAGACCAAGCTCCAGACCAGGTTGAGGCACCTTGGGTGATTACCACCGATTGTTCGTGGTGCGCTGCGGGGCCGGCGCCGCCGCCATCTTGACCGCGCCGGACGGCCGCACAATCTCGTACGCCGCGCGCCTGGACTTCCCAA
The DNA here is from genome assembly GCA_036346395.1 of Hsuehochloa calcarea. Taxonomy (NCBI): domain Eukaryota; kingdom Viridiplantae; phylum Streptophyta; class Magnoliopsida; order Poales; family Poaceae; genus Hsuehochloa; species Hsuehochloa calcarea. The sequence continues at coordinate 28,091,084 of CM070601.1, read as the reverse complement.
CAACAAACGCCGCCTCCGAATACGAGGCCATACTACTCGGCTTGCGGAAGGCCAAAACATTGGGCGCGAAGCGCATAATAATCAAAAGTGATTCCCGCCTCGTTGCAGGGCACTTTGACAAATCATTCATAGCAAGGGACCCGGAGATGTCGGATACTGGCGGTCCGGTGAAGGGAACAATTTCCACGGCATCACCGTCCGAGCATCCCGCAACTCCAATGACCGGTAAACGGTGGCGGGATAGCAGTGCCAACGAAACCCCAGCGGGTGTATTATACTCTAGGTGCGGGAACCATCAAGCGCTCGGAAGCACAAGGGCTGAGCGGCGGTGGATGTGGCACCGGGGACGTCACCGGCCCGGGAGTCGAGGTCGGTTCTGCAGGTCGGTGCAACGGACTCGCGGGACCCTATCCGAAGATACCTTGAAGGAGAAGAGCCCGACGAAGCAGCTGAGGCAACCGGCCTAAAGCACCGAACCCGCAACTAATGTATCATCGACGGCCAGCTATACAAGGGAGGTGTCTGCGCCCCATTGCTGCGGTGCATCTCCCAGGCCGAGGGGCAATCCTTCCTAAGAGAAGTACACGAAGGACTCGCGGGCGCACAAGCGCCACGGGCCTCGTGGGAAAAACTTTCGCCAAGGTTTTCTTGGCCTCTGGCGCAGGGGACGCACATAACACAGTGCAAGCCTTGCCGGGTGCCAATGGGCGACCATCGGTCAAGGCCCCGCTGCCGATTCTGACCACTTGCTCCAATATGGCCCTTCGCGCGATGGGGCCTCGACATCATCGGCCCCTATCCGCGCCAAAGGGCGTGCGCCGCCGATTCGTCGCCATCGAGTACTTCTCCAGATGGGTCGAGGCCGAACCAGTGGCCAAAATCAAGGCCTCGGCGGCGCAACGGTTTGTTTGGAGGAACATTGTGTGTCGATATGGGGTGCCCCGGGACATAGTCATCGACAACGGCACACAGTTTGATTCCGCGGCCTTCAGAGTTTTTTGCCAGAGCATCGGCACCAATATATGCTTCGCATCCGTCGGCCACCCCGAATCAAATGGGGCCGTAGAGCGCGCCAATGGCAATTTGCTGACTGGACTCTCCAAGCGTCTAGTAGGGCTCCCGAAGGGGTTGTGGCCAGAAGAACTCCAGAAGGCCTTATGGGCGATCCGCATGTCCCCAACAAGAGCCACAAGCTTCTCCCCCTTTAAGCTTCTCTTAGGGGACGAAGCAGTGACACCAGCCGAGATTGCGGGAAGATCTCTCCGGCAACCGCAGGAAGAAGCACAGAGGATCGCGGGGTCTCAATAGATCTCCTAGAAGAGCACCGGGTCGAAGCAATCTCCACAATGGCCAAATTTCTTTGAAGGGTCACTCTGACGCATACAACCGCGTGTCGGGATCCGCTTGCTGGCACCAAAGCGACATGGTACTCAAAAGGGTACCAAACGCAGCAACGTTGGGAAAGTTCGAATCAAAATGGGAAGGACCCTACATCATCACACGAAGCACAAGGGCATGGTCCTACTACATAGCGACGCCTTGGAAGGACAAATTTGGATCACACATGGGCGCCAAGAGCCTCCGAGTATTACCCCTAGAAAACACGGCTGCGCCGGATAGCTCCTCTCCCGAGTGTACGCGGCACAACCCTCTCCCATGTAAAGCACATTTTGACAAAGAAATATCTGACCATGGCGAGCAAAGACGCCACACAGGGCCCCGAGCCCCGGCGCACACTAACTCACCCCTTGGGTGTGAAGTGTATAAACTGACACCGCGCATGGCCCACGGCCCCGGTAATACACGCGATAACTCGCAAAGACGCCACACGACCTCCGAGAGCCAAGACACTAACTCACCCCTTGGGTGTGAAGTGTATAACCGACACCGCGCATGGCCCACGGCCCGTGTACACGCGACAACTCGCAAAGCGCCGCCCCGAGCCCCGAGCCAGCGACACTAACTCACCCCAGGTGTGAAGTGTATAAACCGACACGCGCATGGCCCACGGCCCCGGTAATACACGCGATAACTCGCAAAGACGCCACACGGGGCCCCTAGCCCCGGCGCACACTAACTCACCCCTTTGGTGTGAAGTGTATAAACTGACACCTCGCATGGCCCCCCGGCCCCGGTAATACACGCGATGGCGCATGTTTAAATCGCAAAGGTACAACTCCGAAAAACATACATTATCACATCGCAAAGGTACAACTCAGAAAAACATACATTGCTACATCGCAACACTACAACTCCGAAAAACATACATTGTTACATCGCAACACTACAACTCCGAAAAACGTACATTGGTACAGCGCAAAGGTACGACCCCGAAACATACATTGTTACACATCAAGGTCCCACTTTTCCACTTGAGCAGCCCACGAAGCCAGCCCCTCTTCGGAAGAATCGGAGGCAACAAGACGATTGTACCGCTCCATCGCCCATGCAAACAGCTCCCCGTCGGGGACACCAAGACTTCAGACGCTTGATCCGCCTCCGCCGCGCATCGCCACGCCCAGCGATGCGGGTAAAACCACCGCCTCGCCCGACTTAAAACGCAGCGTATTCAAAGACGACCTCGGGCGGCCTTGCGCTCACGTAAGCGCTAGAAGCGCTCCATGGACCCTCCGTTTCTGGCGTTTCAGTACGCACTGTGCACCACGGTACAAGACCCCGCGGTAACAAATTTGTAGGGGCCACCCGTGGCGCGCGGGGGGCTCAGGGCTCGCGGGGCGTGCGGGGCACGCGACCCACTCAAAATAAGCGAGGCGCTCAACCTTCACACCGCGAGGCGGTACTACCACTTTCATATTCCACCCTACGGCGGGGCGGGGCCGGGCCCTCGTTCGGCGGTCCACCGAACCGCCATCGGTCCGTCCTAGAGCCAAAGCAATCGTACAAACCAAACTAAAAAACCAGCCATTTTCATAAAACGAAGAGATGGATCATTACAAAAGCACGCCCCTTTGGCGGCAAGCCGAGGCGGCGGGACAAGCAGAAATAAGGCGCTAGCCTAGGCTACGGTTGGGGGCACTAGGCGAAGGTCACACCTACCACCAGAGGCGGCCCCTACCATCGGCGTCGGGGAGCCTCACCGCCTTGCCCTTGGTCTTCCGCTCAAGACCGTCGCGGTGAAGCCATCGCGACCTCGCATCCTTGTGGCGCCCGAAGGCTGAGCAAAGGCTGCGTCGCCTTCACACCAACGTTCATCGGCGGCGGCGTCGACCGAAGCCACGGGCAAGGAGGCGCGCCGGGCATCAACATGCCCACAACGCGCTTTCTATAGCGACAAGAAGGCGCGGTCGAGCGACCCCGTGCGGTGATCACCGTGAGGCTTAGGCGGCGGGCAAGAATATCTCGCGCCTCGGCGAAGCGGTCGGCGTCCGATCAACCTCCGAAGCGGTGTGTTCTCGGCGGCTGCAACGCCGGCGTGGTAACGTTAGCCTCCACCGCTTCCATCGCTGCCAGACGGCCGCGACACCGACTCGAACGACTCCATTTCCGACGCGATCTCGACGTCTAGGTCCGCCTTAGCCCGGCGAAGCGTCTGTACCTCGTCGCGAAGGACCCGCCGCTCGCCTCTAGCTTGAAACCCGCACCTCAAGAGCCTTCGCCGCACCGGCAAGCTCGTCGCGCCCGCGGCGCCTTGCTACGCGAAGGGCGAATCCACGACCTTGGATCTCGCGTACTCCGCGTAATATCCACACCAGAGCGCGGAGAGCATCATTGTGCGCAAAACAATATGATCAAGCATGTACAACCTCGTAAAAAAGGGTACTCGCTAAGCGGAGTTCGCCGATCACCAAGCATCTCGCTCATTGGCATTTTCTCAAATATTTGAGACACGACGGGCGGGCGGCAAACCGAGACACCTCCTCGCACCACGGTGGCGCGCGAGGATGATCTTAAAGTCGTTGGTGCTGCGGCCCAAGATTGGCGCGGGAGGCGCCCCATAGCACCAGCCGACGTCGTGTCCCCGGCACTAGGCTGCGCGCGCTGATACCGCCTTAGAAGACTCGTTGAGGGCTCGCCGATTCCACCGCCTCTGAAGTTCGGTGGGTGAAAAAATGCATACCCGGGTCGGCGGGCGTCTCCAACTCGTCAACCATCGTGTCTTGGTGCCGCGCGGCCGTCGCGAGAGGTGTACTGCAGAAGAACCCCGAGGGCTTGGCTCGCAACGAAGAACCGTTACCTGAGCCGGTGGAAGCGACCGCTAGAGGCCACCCGCTTCGGCATGGCCGAGGCGCACGCGACCTTGAAAAACAGCGGTCGGCGCTTTGTGCCAAGGGTGCAGCTACGGGCTCCGCCGACCCGCCCTTCTAGCAACCTGGCGTCGATTGGCGGGAGCATTGACTCTTCGAACAGCGTGCGGCGTCGGTCCGACCGTTCCTCAAAACGGTGGCGGGTCAAATGCAGCGCAATTTAATCGCGCCTTGCGCACGACCGACCCGTTTGAGTGCTCCTCGCCGGTGTAGGGGCGAGAAGGCTTTCCGCGGCCGCGGGCGCCTAAATCAACGGGAAGAGCTGCAAAATCATAAGGTCAAGAAAGGAAGACGACCATCTGCGATGGCGGGACGGCAATTACCGCTATGGCCCTCCGGCAAACCAAGCGCCGCGACATGTGTGCTTCCGCGCCGAGGCGGACATCCCAACCTCGCGCCAGCGGCCACACCCGAAGCGCGCAAAATTCTTCCACTAGGTCGCGGGTGGAGAACCGCTGCGTCACCGTCGAGAAGAAGTTGAAGCGGTGACTCCTCCTCGAGCTAAGCTCGATCTCGGAGATGGATTGAGCGAATAGGACCCCGCACGACCGCATGACCCATCCTCACATGGGGGCGTGTGGTAGAACCACCTCGGGTCGGTCAGTCTCCCGGTGATTCGCGGGAGGCGGCGTGGGTAGATACCAGAAGAAGCGCGCCGGTTGGAAGTTGACGCCCGAAGTTGAGTGTCTCCCGATATCTTTCTTTTTTGGTGGCAGGCGTCGTGGCGATAGCGAAGAGCCTACCTCTCATTTGCCGTGGAGTGAAGAACCAGCTCGAAGACCCCGAGTTTTACAAGGGAGTTTGGGGTCAAGCGAGCAAGCTCCACGGTAGAGTTGCGACCGCACTCACTCAACCCCACGCATGGAAGTCGGAGGCCCACGTCGAGGTAAGAGCAGAACAGAACAACCTTGTTCTCTCGGGGTGTGGGAACCGTCTCCACCCCGGGGGCCCGAACAAGGAAAGGTCGGAACTTTTCCTTCCTTCATAGCACTCGGAGGACCGCGAGCATCACGAGACCGCCCGGCTCGTCGATGAAATATCGCCGGAGCCCTCGTCGCGCGCAACCGTCATCTAGCGACAAGATGCGGCAAGAAAGCGCAAGAAGTAGGCGGCGAAAAATGAAGAGATGCAAGCGAGGCAGAGAGCGCAACCCCTATATTTATACCGCCCGGGGCCGCGAAGCAGCGGGCACGGGAATCGAAGAAACGCGGCGCTTGACAAGAAGCGCGTGTGCCCTAAAACCAGCGATCGCGCACCAAAAGCGAAGCGGCGCAACTCATTAACGAATCGGTGCGACGATCAAGGAAGCAGCGCGTCCCATTAATGACTAATCGCATCGCATTAAAGCAACCGATGCGCGCCCGATCCAGGCGGGTCAAGCAAATGGTCATAAGGATAGGTCATGCGAAGGCGCTCGCTTGAGCGAAGGGGCGGTGTGCCCAAGCCCTTCGGGGAAAAAGCAGTAGCGGTTTGACCATGGCGGCGGGACCTCGGCCGCGAGGGCTTGTCGTGAGGATGGCCCGCGACCACAACGCCAGGTGAAGCACCGGAGGACCCGCGAGGCCGGGCGGCAAGACCGGGCCGCCCCCGGGTGGGGCAAGCACCGGAGGACCCAAAGCCCGCGAGGCTGGGCAACAAGACCTTGGGCCACCCCGGGGGGGCGGAGCACCTGGAGGGCCCCGAAGCCCGCGAGGCCGAGGCAGACAGCCTCGAGGCGAACCGATGCCTCTGCTACTGGCTCTGGGCCAGGAGACTCTGTTAGGGTGAGCCAGAGTCGAGCAGCGTACCATGGACCAAAGCCTAGGCGTAGGGGCGGGGGATGTCCCTGCAACTCCTATGGATACTGTACCATGGTAGGGTCAGAAGGGTAATATACAAAACCCTCACAGGGGGGCTATAAATTGTTGATCACCCCCCCCCCTTTTGTGGGGGTGAGAAAAAAAAAAGGCGCGAATTCCCTAGCAATAACCATCTCGTTCTTGTCACTGGCTAGACCCCTCTTGAAAATCCCTGGAGCCCTCTTGGGCTTGTCCGGGGTCCCCCTCTTTTACTGATAGCTCGTTTTTTGCTACTACAGGCATACAACAGCAGTACCCCATGGTTTCAAAATTGCCCCACTGAAACCTGTGGTTTGGAGTAAGTTCGCCTGCAATGGTCTTGAAATACTTCTCTATTCCATCATTTTAGGACAAAATAGGGCAAAGTTACTACAGTTACATGTATATTGGAAAGAAAAATAATACTTGTGTTGTGTATTGTGTAGGGATATTTTAGTTATTTACACCTCCTTTTTCACTAGAATAATGAAAATGTTGTAACATATAGCGGATCTATAACAATTTTGGAACCACAGGTACCTGATTGCATAACCATGAAATTATTAAGAAATACATTCATTCTTTGCTTCAACTTTGGGGCTGTTTGGACTTTTCTGCCAGAATAATCTCATACTGGCCACTGGGTAGAATCATGCATCATGGATGGACCTGCCCTAAATATGGCCATTGAGGTCTTCTTGTGTTGGTCATGTGAAATAAGTAGTCTGGCTTTTTGGTTGACTGTCAGAAGTTGCCCTAATGTGTTGAGGTAGTGTTTTCCTTAATGAGCTAATTTACGCGAGGGTGTGTGAATGAATGTGGTCTCACATGTTGGATGGAACTGTGTGTAATGGTGTTTCACCACGCATAATAGCGATTATCCCACTTTTGCATTATCCCATTCAGAATCTAGTATCTACTATATAACCCCTTCGTCCAACCATTGGAAAATAGCTTCATTCTGCACCAACCTATGCCAGGATGGTACCGTATCATGTGGCAACAAAATAACCCTTGGTGACCGATTGAGTGTATTGTGCATCCAGAATCTACCTTGGATACATCTTATCTCTGGGCTAGAAAAATTAAGGACATGCCATTCATTAGATTGACTATATGGCTGGCTTCATTGGTTTGTGGTTACTTGCACACATACCGTTTTATGATACCTGCTTGTTTAGGCAAATCACCATCCCAATAATTGCTGGCTTCGGAAGGTGTATAGATGCTGGGCTGCCACAATAACCTACATGCAAGTATCCCCTATCCAAGTCTTGTATGAGCCTTTGTTTTTTCTGAGTTATTATGCTTGGCAATTTGCATTCTATCTTGTATGTTGAAGCCTGAAGGCTATGCATTTGAGGTTCAGGTAAATTTTGCTTGATCATATTCTTGAAAAAAACATTGGTCAATCAGTGTCTGTTAAATCTTAGTTCGGTAAGATCAGTCCATGCCATTTTTTCGCAACTGCTCTTCTTGCACACAATCATGAAGTGGTTGATCCCAATACCATGGAAGTTCATCTTATAGTGGTGATTGGTGCTAGACAGTTTGCCACACATGACAGCCCAAATAAGAAGATATCCTGTGCAAATAATTTTCTTCATTACATATAGAGGATCTGTGGGCTAGTACTTCCAGCTGACACGAAAACAGGTAGTATTCTCTGCAGCCTCTGCTTATCAGATCTTTTCATCCTTATATATCTTAATATCAGTTGCGTTTTGATTCAGGTTTGGTCAAGAACCATGTTGGTGCCAAGCTAGTTCAATCCTTTAAGAGCTAAGCGTTAGCTCACGATTTGACTTCTGGTGTGCGGAGATTGAGAAGGTTCGTTGAGACTTTGAGTATATCAAACAGTATTAGACAGTTCATGAACTCCAAAATACTTTTGTCGGCTTCATCAGATGCGTCCTCCAAATAAGTTTCCTCTGTTGACAGTTGAATGAACTGACGTCAGCTACATCAGATGCGTATATGTTTTGATATAAAACAAGGGTTTTGCTAATTATCAGGCACCTGATCTTTTTTTTTTGTAAGTGTAAGTCAAATTTGCTGGCCGTTAGATGTGCATGGAGACGTTTGCTTCAGTTGTTGGATGTTGATCTGATGGACGAAATTTTGATTTGATCCTAAGTAAAAAAAAAAGGCGCATGAGTGGTCGACAGCAGTACGAGTATTCCTTCTTCTATTCTGGAGATGGTATAATATATATGGTATATTGACTTACCAATAACTTCACGATGTGGTTGATTTGATAAGCACAGTAAACAATTATGCTGATAGTATGTGCTGTGGTACTTGAAACCCGGAAGATCTTCAATGTAAATTGCATGAACGAACAGCATAACATGCTAATCATCAATGTAATGCCTCCATGCTGGGATTTTGAAATCTTTCGATGCTTGCATTGATAACTTGTTGAAGATGCAATACTGGCAGCTATTGCAAAGCCTGGCGATGAGGCAAACACGCACTTAACCATAAATTGAAGGAGTTTTGGGCTCATTTAGCCTTGTTTTGAAACAAAATAACAAAATTAGACATCCGAACGAAATGACAAAAATAACACTTCTACTGTGCAAAATCACTGCAAAGGCGACGTGTCGCGAACCGAGACCATGGAAGCTCACTTGCTGCGAATCGGGGCCGTGGCAAATGACTTGTCGTGAAACTAGACTGCGGCAGGTGGCTTGGCACGGTTTGGGTTCGCGGTAGGTCGCCTGCCACGGTCCTAGTTGCGGTAGATCAGTTTACGCGGTTTCGGTTCGGGACACGTCGTCTTCCACGAGTCGGTTTCGGTTCGCGGCACTTCGTCTTCTGCTGCGATTTTGCACGGTAAGGATACTTGTTTTGCTATTTCCTTTCAAAAAGAGAGCATTTAAACAAAACAAAAAACTGAATTGAAGCACCAACAAATGGTACATCAACCTTTGCTGCACCAGTTCATACGAAATGCTATTCTAGGTAAATGTTGAAGTACGATTGTTGTGCTGCACATGTTTACGTTGCAAAGTTTTATTTTCAAATAGCTGTTGTCGTATTTCAATTGAAATACCCTATGCTCGGAAAACCGGGAGATTGAACCTTGTTCAGCATTTCTGCTTTCTCTTCTGCGGGATTCCTTATGCGGTTCCCACTCATTTTCGCTCCCATTTTATCTAAATATAAGAAAATATTGTCAAATATAAATTTTGCCAGGGTCCTCTAGTTGGCTGCCGTTTGCATCCATCGGAGGCCGCCCTCCACCACGAGTGCCCCCAACCCCGAAACCCCCCCCGCGTTCCATCTTCATAGTTGTGAATGGGCTTGCCTGTAACATCTTAAATAAAGATTTGTATTTCAAATATATAAAAATATGATCTTTTTTAAATTTTTACTGCATCTTGTTGTCATTTGGATTTACATCCAAGGTTTTATTGGATTTTTAAAACCTAAACATCAATAACAGAAAATTCAAAGAATTATAGAGAGAAATATAATACATGAAAAACCTTAGAAAAATTATACAATGATCTACTCTAGGTCAGAAGCCACCCCTAAAATTATCATAATTTTCATAGTTGAATTGCTATATTTAAAAATTTACTTAACTCTTAGCCTATTAACAAAATCAGAAAAACCAAAAATCATGTCCCTCCTCTCGCTGATGGGTGGACCTCACCCGTCAGGCCCCCTGTTCCACCAACCGAACCACGTTGCGATCGAACCAGCTCAGCGCAGCACCCTTCACCCTCTCGCTGGCAAGCGGGCCTCGCTTGCCAGTCTTTCATCTCCATGCGGCGCTCACCGCAAGCGCAGCTCGCCCGAGCGCAGCGCCAGCTCGCCATGCGTGCCATGCAGCCCGCGCCAGCGTGCCATCTACCCTGGCTCCACCTCGCGCACATCGTCTGCTGCCTCTCCATGCCCTGCGCCCTCACCTGCCCGATCGAATCCTCCATTACTCGACGCCTACTCCTCCTGCCCTTTATCTCATCGCAACGCCGAGAACATCGCTAGCCGCATGCGTTTCTCCACCTCCTTGGCTATAAGTAGTCGTCTGAAAGCACCCTGAGCTCCCCCTTTACCACCCCAAGCCATTCCCCTCTGTCACTCTCACTCTCGCCCAGTGAAACCATCGAGAAAACTCAAGCTCAAAGTTTCGGCCGAGACGCCGCCATGTTGCCGCCAGTGTTCTAGTGGAGCTCCTTCTCCCTTACCTGTGTCATATCGTGTTCTGGCCCCCAATCCACATTTACCCTAAACTAATTTGGTGTTTGGTCCACAGGAACCGCCACCAACCTTCATCTTCCTCGGCTCCGGCCGAAATTGCCGCTTCCACCACTGCTTCTTCCTCGGTGAGCCATACTTCAATTGCTCTTGCCTCCACCATCTCCTATCCTCACTGATGCTTCCTTGACCTTTCTCCTCCTTCCTTTTGGCTTAGGTTGCCACCTCCACATGGAAGCCATCGCCGCCGCCTCAGGTTGACGTCTCCGGCCATCCACCGTGCACCTCTGTCCTCCCTTTCGCCTCCGGTGAGTTTCTAGAACCCCATAGGTGCTCAGGCGCACACCACTAAGACAATAGCATTGCCGAGTTGCCAAATGGCTTGTATCCTGTAACGTTTCTGCCGCTGAACTTCATCGCGCCGCCACTTCGGTTCACTGCTGGCGAAGTTCCAGCCACCCATGCGATCGCCCGAACTTCAGGGTTCCATTTTGTGCCTTGGTGAGCACAGCGATGGACCACCTCACCGGCGATTAGCCGGAGAAGCCAACGCATCGGAGCTCCCTGTTGTGTCAGAAAGACTGATAATTACTGTAGCGAGTAATTAAAGACCAAATCTTGGTCATTAGAGTTAATCATTGTGTTAGCTGTTGATTTAATGACATTTGGTTTCACTGCCTTGTGGGCCCATAAACAGAAAGCTAGGTGTATTAATGCACTGGTTCCGTAAGGACTCATTGCCACATGGGCCCGAGGCCTTTAATTGCATAGTGATCCCACCGCGTGGACCGAACACTGTTCGCATGGACTACGGTCCACACGCACTGTTTTGGTGAATCGAGTCACTGACAGTGGTCCCACTTGTAAGAAATAGATTTCCTTTAGAAAGTTAAATGAAAAGAAAATAAAATCGCACGGACCCACCTATCATACCCTGACCATTTTTGGCTAGAAATCAAATCAAAAAGAAAAATAAAATGGCCGCGGGTCCCACTTGTCATAGACACACTCTCTCTCCTTTTATTTTTCCAGTCGAGCCAAATTAGATCCCTAATAATATTGCTACAAAACTCTAAATTAAATAATTTTTGTCTCTAAATTCGTCTAAAATCATAATCTACCTGAATATGCAAAAACATTTGAGTTTAGTTACTGTTAGTATTTATCTACATTATTTAATTAATTTCTGGCTCTTTGCAATAGACGTTGATTTCTCAAGCGATATCTTCGACGACCAACCAATCTCATATTCATAACAATCCGAGCAAGGCAAGCACCTCATTTGATCATGTTGATCCTAGTATTTTACTTACTGTACTTTGTTTTGCAAATTCTATTATGCATGCGTGTGTATTGTGTATGAAAATGCTATGTTCGGGAAGTCGGTAGTTGTAAATCTTATTTGTTGCATATGTCTCCTTGAAATGTTGATTTCTTACTGTTGTATCCATTAGATTATGGGTTAGATAATATATAATGTTATTTAGGAATATTTGAGTGTGATTACCACACAATTGCTAAAGAGGACGATAGATCTTCTAGAAAATGTATAAAAGGATAATATGATAAATGTGAATTTGGAAGATTTATGAAAATGTCCACAGGAGGTACCTCTGTTATTTTGTATAAAAATAAATTGAAAATCCTAGTTTTGGACGCGAACGAGTTATATTATATTCTGATAAAGTGAGAAAGGAGTCTCACTAGTAGATACGGGGGATTCTCGCCTGGGTCAATTAAGGACTAGACACCAGCAAATCCAAGGCTAAGACCTAACGTACGACGACATATGTTGGTATGAGGATGACCTTAGCTAATTAAGTCATTGAAAACATAGCCTTACACGTAGGTAGACCCTAGAGTGCGGATAGGGCCAAAGGACCGACATGTCCAAAGGGGCTCCCTTCTCCGAGGCGTTGGGATAAAGCCTTCTGACACAACGGTGAATGCCTCATTTAACAGGAGGTCCCCAGGCTAAGTGAGGGTAAAATTTGCCAAGCTAGTGCAGGGTTAGGACTAGATGATGTAAATGTTTCGACGCGTACTCTAGACTGCTTGCCTACGGTCGTGAGCGGTAGTATCGACGGATGCCGAACAAACTAGAGAATTCGTGTTATGTGGGTAAAGCTGTATACCTCTGTGGAGTGTAAATATATTATAATAGCTGTGCTCGCGGTCATGAGTGTGCTTAGTGCGGACGGTATGGGTTTAGTGTTGATTTTCACAAAAACTGTTTTATCAGAAAAACATGGGAAATGGTTTTTGGTTTTATTTGAGTTTACTGCCGAGTTATGTTTGAACATGAAATGTTGCTCACAACCAAGGAGGGTTGTGAGTCATAGTTGTTATTATTGAGGATTCATTCAATTACTTATTACTATCTAGTATCCATTTAATTGCTCTTTCAAATTCCGTTGCAAAGTACAATTTATGGATATTGCAAACAAAATTTGTTTAATGCAAAATAACTTGTACCATAGAGCCTCTCTTTGATAGCCTTGCATCTATATAAATTTAGCGATATACTACAAGTCTTGCTTATGTAGTTGTTTAGAGTATAAAGAAGAGAAGATACCAGACGTAGTGAAATCTTTCTCGGCAGGATTTTTTAACTGGAGGGGACCGGTAAGTCTGATTACCGACGAATATCGGAAATTTCGGCCAATTTCAATCGGAATTTTCAATTTGTTTTTTGATTTTTTTTTAAAAAAATCAAATTCGAACAAAATTCATGCAAATTCAAAAAAATTCAAACAAATTTTATCAAAACTGATTTTTCATCGCCGGTTTTAATTTCTACCGGCTACCACCGGTAACACAGGGTACCGGCGGTAACCCGCAAAATTTCATCGAGAATTTTTTCCATGACCAGACGACATTTTCTTCGCACCTAGAACCGGAGTGTTCGGTGACAGGTCTTGATGAACCCAAAGGTCCTTATTTGTTGACCCGATCTTTCGATGAGAACGATAAGTTCGGTAGTTGTTACTCAACTCTCACGATCCTGGCTACGAACACGTAAGGCTCGAAACCACGCAATCGCTGAACTGCTCGACAAGTCGTTATCAACCGTGCACAAATATCCGGATGACTTGATCATGAAGATCAATTCCTGCATACACCGAAGAAGCAAGCAAGAACGAGGTAAAAAGCAATCTGAATTGCAAATATATGATAGAGTTCAAAAGGTGGGATTCCGTAGAGGTCCATTACGGTTGGTCTAGTCGACACAAGCGAAGAACGAGAGTTTTCACAATGGAGAAACTAATCAAACGAAATCCAAGGAAACTATAGGGGTGCGACCTCCTTATATAGGGAAGGGGAAGCCGCACATAGCTAACAAAATAGGGGGTGATACTATTCATACATTGTTCACAGATGTGCTACTGTTCACGTGAACAGTATGGCCCCATTAGGTGCCCGGCTAGTGTATGGGCCAATTCCGGTACGATTACAAGGCCCAAATCGGCCTAAATTGGTGATATAACACCTTCTTTTGATGATTTCGAAGTCTACATAAGGATTTTGGAGGTGAGGCTAGATCCGTTGGAAATATATCAGAATAAGCTTTCCAACAAGCCCAAGAACACCCAAATCGGACTCCGTTTGTAAAAGTTATGTGCGTTTAAAGTCGGTACTGTCTCCGGAGGCCGAATTTGATTCCAAAATGTGTCCAGCTCGAACTCTTACTTAGCTTGGACAAAAAGTGATGTGATGCTGCATAAATATATATTTTTATCATTAGGTAGCATCATATAGTTCATATAATATAAATACACTCTTAAAAACGAGTTCACCTGATAATTTAAGTGAAGCATACGAGCTCATGTAATTGGAATAGTAAGCATAGCAAATGTGGTTGTATCCATAGGGGTCATGTCCTCATCATCCTCCCTTTCTTGAAAACAAAGCTATCCTCGGCTTTTGATATACTGAAAATAGGGTAACAAAGAAGCCAAGGTGTATGCATGGTATATATATATGTCATCTGTTTTAACTGTTCTTCGTTGTTGCACAATTAATGTTATAAAACAGCAGTGATCATAAAAGTTCATTGTAATATTAGCCCAAGAATAATCATATATGTTAATGAGAAAAATAAAATTTCTTACACAATAATTATTGCAATTAGTTTTGCAAATGTAAGTGAAGCATTTATACAATTCAAATATCTGAAGTTGTAAACTTGTAGTGGTAGCACATATGGGTAAATCTACAACCTTTGGAATCAACAAAGTTCATCCATATAATCATATTTCAATTGAGCGTTAGCAAATTCATCTAGCAAGGGTGAAAAGATTTGAAAGTTCTTCCATACTTCAACATTATTATGCAGATTGTCAATACTAGATGGCGCAATAAGAGATGAACACATTGGCATTGGACGATCACTAAAGTTTATTTTTCTTTCATAATGAACAAGAGGTACACAAGAATTGCTGTTCAAAACAGTAAGCTTCAATTCATCTATGTGATCACAAGTTATGCATATTCGATACACATGAAATTGATTGTCTACACCATAATCTCCGATCAAATTAAAATTATATCCAGAGGTGTACGCACTAGACAAGGATTTCAAACAAGCGATTTCAGAAACTTTCTCCATAGCATGTGACAATTTCATCGGTGGCTTCAACATAATGTAACAAAAAGAATCAGTAGGAGAAATTCTAGTCAAAACTTCTTTATGTCTAACCAATTCCACATGAACATTATATGTGATTGACTCATCATATGAATCACTCAAAACAGCAGGCAATTCAATTAGTTTATCACATGGTGTACTCAAGTCAACAGGTAAATCAACAAGTTTATCACATGGTGCACTAAAATCAATGCAGTCTGAATTCTTTTCGTGAAACATGTGCATATCAGAATTGTTTTCCACTAATTTTTACTCTAACATAGCATGAACAGTGAATAATTGTAGTTCTTCACAAGCATACTCATCTTGAGTGATGATAGCACCATGATCTTTACCTTTTTGGCTCTCCTCAGATGATGTAGATGCATCCATCTCCTCATCTTCCTTCTCAACCAATGGAGTCGATGGTTCAATCAGCTCATTCTCCTCTTCAGCATGATTCTCAACTTTTTGCATGTTGTTACTCACAGAAAAGATACAAACACAGATTTGTTCTCATATTTTCTAACATCAAGCATTCTCAATTTCTCCTTAATCTGACTTTCAACCTTACAGGCAAGTATAAACAAATAAGAGAGAGAACCATATTCTCTGTGAACAAGAAGGTCCTGAATTATTTGATTAAACCCACTTAAGAATCTATTCTCTGTAGCTTCAGCATGTTCCTCTAAGCCACAACGCAACAAACGAGTTTTCAATTCATGATAGTATTCCCTTATCGTTCGACGACCTTGTTTGAGACGTTGTAATCTAGCTAACAAATAATTAGCATGATATTTAGGAACAAATTCAGCTTTCAAAAGTTTCTTTAATGTATGCCAAGTTTGAGACACTCTTCCATGTCTACGTAAATACCTCCACCAAAGTATTGCACCCTCAACAAAAACACTAGTGACAGCTCTAATCTTTTGCCTACCAGACCATTCATAGTATTCAAATTCTTTGTCTAAAGCTATCTCCCAGTCAACACAGGCATCAGGATCAAATTTACCAGCAAAGGAAGGCAAAGTGATTTTAGTATTACCGTACGTACTATCACGATCATATATGTGGTGAAGAAGCTTGTCTCAAGCGTGCATATTTCTCGCGAACTTTCTTTCGTTCCCGTTCAATGGTACGAAGAAGATGTGGATCTATCTCGTAATTATCCCGTGAACCTGCCATGGTTAGTAGAAAACAAAGAACAAATACAGTGTATATGTTCCTATAGACTACTTGGTTTTGGAATTTCACAAGTCACTCTCTCACAACGCCTTACCAAGTTCTTAAAAGCTCTTACCAATGCAGTAAGGAGGTAGTACAACCGGTGGTTGGTTCGTGATACTCTCACTTGCGATTAGCCCAACGATTGCAATGAACGGAACCTGCTGAGTTAGTAGGAAGTGGAGCTCGGAAGGCTTCAATATGGTAGCAAGGATCATCAATAATCAAATCAGTTAATGCAAGTTGAAAAATTGTTCAAAGTACTAGTCAAAGTTGTTGATCCTAGCCTAGAAAGAGCTAGCTAATCAAAGCCTGCCAAGAGAAGTGTATGTGCGCACACGCAAAGATAAATGTGAATTGATGTAAGCAATGGAAAACCTCACAACAAGTGCTAGGAGAGACGCTAACCAATTACTCAAACTTCTTTGTAGGGCACAAGATTGTTCACACGATGTAGAGTACAAAAACGGAATAACGTGCAGTGTAAACAGTCATTTAGTTCAAGCAAAAAAAACAACAGTTAGTCTCGAGAGATAAAAGAGCAAAGTTTTATATGGCTTATATATATACTCATTTGAAAGGTTTCGATGAAATCTACAACTTTGCAGTTGAGGCGAACCGTAAATTCCGAAGGAAAGACCGAAAGAAACGGAAAAAAACAAAACTGAAAACTTAAGACACGAATTTGGTGCTGAAGATGGCTGATTTTGGGGGCCCAGAGGGCGACTAGTGGCTTAAGTGGAAAGGATGTGCCACGTCGTTAGCTTTCCAACGAGTACTAGAGCTTCCAAAACGGACACCGTATGCAAAAGTTATGCCTGTTTTACTGAAGGTGTCTTGGAAACGGAATCGTACTCGAACTCGAAACCGACTCAGGTTCAATCTTGAAACTGCTATATCTTTTGATTTAGTGAGCCAAACTTGCTAAAATTTTCACAGGTTTTTGGCGTAAGATTGTTTTTCTTCTTTTTTTTTCTATCATGGTTTTTGTTTTGTGTGTCGGCCTCTTTCCCCTTCTATTATTTGTCGGCCCTATGTTTTCCACAAGTCGTGAAAAACAGCAAAGTGTTCTTTTTTTTGGGTGCAGATTAGAGGAGTTCTAACCCACGAATTTTTTGTTTTAGATGCAAAAACTAAGAACCCTAAAGAACGATTAAGCGACGCAAAGGAAAAATACGAGAAGCAATCTAGACAACGACCAACTAGACAATAACTAGAACTAAATATCAGCAACTAGACACGACAATGCAACCAAAGATTCAAGAAGCAAACTGAAAAGAAAAAAATTGCAAAGGCTCAAAGGGCTCGGTATGGATGATAGATGCATTTTTTTTTCTTTTGGCAATTTTCTGGACTCTAAGTATGAAAAATGAGTCTACTACTAGAAAACTGGAAACTCTCACCGATGAACTGTAGCTCTGATACCACTTGATGAACCCGAAGGTCCTTATTTGTTGGCCCGATCTTTCGATGAGAACGGTAAGTTCGGTAGTCGTCGCTCAACTCTCACGATCCTGGCTACGAACACGTAAGGCTCGAAACCACGCAATCGCTGAACTACTCGACAAGTCGTTATCAACCGTACACGAATACCCGGATGACTTGATCACGAAGATCAATTCCTGCATACACCGAAGAAGCAAGCAAGAACGAGGTAAAAAGCAATCTGAATTGCAAATATATGATAGAGTTCAAAAGGTGGGATTCCGCAGAGGTCCTTTACGGTTGGTCTAGTCGACACAAGCGAAGAATGAGAGTTTTCACAATGGAAAAACTAATCAAACGAAATCCAAGAAAACTAGAGCGGTGTGACTCCTTATATAGGGAAGGGGAAGCCGCACATAGCTAACAAAATAGGGGTGGTACTATTCATATACTGTTCATAGATGTGCTACTGTTCACATGAACATATGGGCCCCATTAGGTGCCCGGCTAGTGTATGGGTCAATTCCGGTACGATTACAAGGCCCAAATCGGTCTAAATTAGTGATATAGCATATTCTTTTGATGATTTGGAAGTCTACAGAAGGAATTTGGATGTGAGGCTATATCCGTTGGAAATATATCGGAATAAGCTTTCCAACAAGCCCAAGAACACCCAAATCGGACTCCGTTTGCAAAAGTTATGTGCGTTTAAAGTCGGTACTGTTTCCGGAGGCCAAATTGGATTCCAAAATCTATCCAGCTCGAACTCTTGCTTAGCTTGGACAAAAAATGATGTGATGCTGCATAAATATACATTTTCATCATTAGGTAGCATCATGTAGTTCATATAATATAAATACACTCTTAAAAACGAGCTCACCTGATAATTTAAGTGAAGCATAAGAGCTCGTGTAATTGGAATAGTAAGCATAGCAAATGTGGTTGTATCCATAGGGGTCATGTCCTCATCAGGTCTATCTAGGTCTTTGTTTCTTGTCGGTTGCCTGAGGGATGGATGGGAATGCCGTTGGAGCTGTTGTTACTTTTGTTATTTCTTTCGCTGGTACTTTACTCTGTTAATACTTGTTAATATTTGGTCGGTCGGCCACTAATGTAATAAATGCACATCTTAAGTTAAGTACCCTTTACTTTACTTTGACATGTGAATATATGGATGTGAATGCCAAATGTTGTGAATACGTGTACTAGCCACTGATTATGGAACTAGTACGGTACACACATAAGGTCCTCTGGTGTTCCATGCCTGGGGGTCTGACAACGCTTGATATCAGAGCCATACTGACGGTAGGACAAGCCCTAGATAGAATGGTCGTTTGATTGGACCTTATATTTAAAAATGCAACCTAATCTAATCATAGGAATGATTCTAAAAATTTAGGAGTTTTTGCTAATCTTATCTCTCTTAGCATTATCCTCTTATCTAAAGTCTTCCTTTTGGTCACATGTTCTCATCTCATTCAAAAAGACTCTAGTTTTGAGAGATGGGATGCTCTATGAAAATAAAGCTCTTAAACACTTCTAGGACATTAAAACTGAGCCATAATATTTTGAAAAAGTCTTTAAAACATCCTAAACAAAGATCTCTTGGAAGAACCCGTTGTTGACACCTCAAGATGCTGCTTCGGATGTATCTCCTCCCCAAAATTTCAGAACCTAATTACTTTCTGAAAATAATATGATGTATTATCATTTACACCCCTCCTACCTTCATTTGGAGTTAAGTTGATTGTTATTATAAAGGTCTACTAATATATAAAGACCAAGAGGTGGTATGACCTGAACCCTAACCCTTGGATTTGGTTAAATAACATAGAGAATGAATAAGAAACTTGTGCTGAAATTCCTTCCCTGTCTAATATCATCTCTTATCCATGTCTCCTATCACAGGATTACCAACTTTCCTTTTTAAACATGTAGATGACCACCCACTAGGAACCACAGTACCGCACCAGTGCCTTCGAGAAAGGTACGCTACAGTACACCTTATGGGTGATGCTGCTTCATGCGGAGTGACCGCATACACCCCAGTATACGGTCTACCGCGCACCCTCCAGTGCAGCATCTGCTGAGTACCTCACCCAGGTGCTTATCCAGGGATGTCACTTCGGAGATCCCACCTTCCATTACTACGGGAGGGGTTCGACGGTCCTGATGTCGCTATACGACGCGATTTATGTCGCCATCATACGCCTGCAGCACGAGCTGGCAAGAGCTGGAGGATCCATTCTTCCACTTCCCAGCATGGACTATGGATCGGTAGGAGCACTCCGATCTGGTGGAGGGAAGGTAGTTCCTCACGCCCCACCTGCACCTCGTCGGCCCTGTAAGGTCTCTTGACAGATATCTCTGTCGGGTGTCCCGCACGAGCTGCTATAAGTCTACCAGAGGAACTGCACACTGGAAGACAGTATCACACCGATGGTGGCCCAGGGGCTCTTCTCACGGGGCTACTGTACGGGGAGGATGCCATACTAGCACCTTCTGAGGAGCTTCCAGAGCCCATCATCCACATATTGTCCCATGCCCGACATCCCCGCATGTCGGTAACTAGTCATCGCTGTCGGGTGATGGCCATTTGCTCAAGGATGGAGGAGTCTTCACGGATGGTGCGGTGACACCATCATCCTCGTGTCGTATATGAGGAGGCCAAGTACCAGAGTACTCCACCCTTCGTTGTTCCAGAGTCTTCAGGAGCCACCCCGAGCGACTATGATGTCTAAACTATAGCAGGTAGTCTAGAGCTCACCTATAGGACTTAGCATGAGCACTTTTGGACATTTTGTAGACCTAAGCCTATGTGCAATCTCGCTCAAAATTATTGTAATATGCTACTTATGATATTTCATTTGCTTCTTTTGTAATGTACAAACACCGGGTATGTGCGCCATGCAATTTTTGACTCGTATGTTAAAATTCACGTGTGCTGCCCCTAAAGTAAAAAAAATGCACATTTTCAGCTTAGATAAGTTAGTTTAGTATGGGATGATAATACTTACCGACCCACTTAACTTGTGCTTATTCCCCTCATCTTGCGTATGTTGTTTACACTGCACCTGATTAGGATGCTGGTAACTCACTCTGTCCGCAGCTCATGGTGACAGGAGCCACCTCCGGATCACAGCGACTGGGAAATGAAGTCCTTACACCTTCGCAACCCAACCCGCTGCATCCTTCTACAACGGCACAAGCTGAACAATCTCAGCTTGCTGTCATTCGTGCGCTTTTCGGGAATTTCCCTACTTTGATAAGTCGGGCCCACCTATCAGGATTGTGTGGAGGCAGGGTGGATACATATCCCTTGGCATGTCTGTTGTTTCCTTCTGCTAGGGCTTGACCGCTTGACTGTGTGCTTGGAGTCGGTTGGTCTTCCGGTTCTTGCTCTCGTGATGGAAGAGGAACCCTAAGCAACGGCACCTGGGAGGCATGAACTACTGCACGCGATGCGTGGAGGCGGTTCGCAGCAGCCGGTGCCGAGTCCCTAGGTCTCCATCTTCAAAGGGCCAACCTTCTGGCTGGCTTTCGGTGGTGAAAAAATCTGGCAGTAAGTCTTTTGCTTCATCTTCTATTCCAGATTAGTTTTCCTCTTGAGATTTGGATGTTCTTGTGACATCTTGATCTACTTGTGGCATTGTTGATTGAAAAATCTGTGGCAAGGGGATTTTGGACTTTTGTGTTCCTGGATTGGTTGTGGGTTGAATCGATTTGATTATTCTAGAGTGAAGGGGAACATTCTTTTGGTGGTGCTCTGTGAGTGCTTCAGCCGGATTATTTGCTTTGTATTCTTGTGTGACATTCTTCCTGCTTCCTCATCTTCACCCTTGGTGTGACCCGTGCGTGGAGTTCGGCACTGTATCTCTGTTAACCTCGTCCTTCACTGTGCCACGGTGGGGCACTAGGTTTTCTGGGACAACGCTTCTCAGCGTGCCTTGTCGGTTGTTCTTCTAGGTAGCTTTGAGTGCTACCGGCTCTGTGAGTATTGTGTTACTTGCTTCTGTCTCTTGATCTGCTATCAATCTATTGCTCTGGGTATAACTAGTTTCCTATGTTCTCTGGTTATATTGGTATCTAGCAATTCGGTTTGATTACAGCACTATTAGTCATTCGGCTTTATTACCGAGCTTTGTCCTGTACTGTGGGTAATTTTGTTTTTTTCAGCTTGTGATCCCTGTGATCTCCAGTTTGACTGAAAATTTTAGTCTATTGTCTATTATCTTTGAGATCCTTTAACAGTTTAGTAAAGTTTTGTTTAGATCTCAAAGTTTGAAACTATATTATCATGATTCATTTAATGAAGAGTATAGGCAAAATGGCTGAGATGGCAAGGGTTAATTCTTTTGTAACTCACCTTCTGACAGCACTCCTTAACTTCCAATATTTGAGCTCTATGCTGATTTCGTTCATATACATCTGGTATATGTTTAGCTTTTCATTCACTTTAAATGACCTGGAGAATTTACATTTGTATATGTTGATTTGGTCATTTAAATGTTGGTGGATTAATGCTTTATTGTCTTATGATTATACTGGAATTAATTATCGTTATTTGCTAAAACTTCATATTTTACAATAATCCAAAAAACCTACTTATCAATAAATGACTTCATCGTCAGATGTCTTTAAGCTAGAAGTGTTTGATGGTGCTAACTTTAAGTGTTGGCAAGCTAAAACCAAGTTATGGCTGACCGACCTCAGACTTTTTCGGGTCGTTTCAAATCCTCCGATGTTCCCTTTGGAAACCACTGAGATGACGCGGTGGGAGGATCCAACCAATTCAACCCTAGCTAGGTTGTTAGCAGTCTTATCCAACCGACTGTTCGACGTATATGTCAATTTCACCAATGCCAAACAACTCTGGGACGAACTAGATGAAATGTATTCCGAAGGGGATAATGGTAAACGAGTCCTTTATTACTGTTGCATACTTTAACGACAAGATGGTAGAGGGACGGTCGATATTGGAGTAGCTCCATGAGCTTCAACTCCATGTATGTGATCTTAATCAGTACGACTATCTCCTACCTGAGAGTTTTTAAGTTAATATCATTTTTGCTAATTTACCGCCCTCGTGGCGTGACTTTGTGACTGCCCGACGACATATAAAGGAGCGCTTTAAACTCAATGAGTTGTCGTGACTATCAATGTCGGAGGCGAGGCAAAAGCCGATGATGCAGAGGTAAGGCTCAAGTCCAAGCTCATCTAGTGGAGGTCAAGAGTCTTTGTGTGTACAGGAATCGAAAGTCAAGAATCAGCCCAAGATCAAGCTGCAAGGGAAGAAGATGAAAAAGAAGGTGGACATTGTTTGCTTTGTGTGCAGAGGGGCTGGTCATAAAGCCAATCATGCAATAAAAAGGCAAGGGTCCTTCTCCTGCTCAGCACAAGGGCCGAAAGGCCGAGGTTAATGCCGTTCTGGATAATCCCAGTTCTGAAGGGTATGTACCTCAAGACTTTATAGCAAGTCCATCTATTGATTGGTGGATTTCGAGAGACCATGTGAGAGGTGTCCCCAAGTGAGTGATGAGTATTTGACACTTTTGTTGACAAGTTTGTGATTTGGTTCCTTCTTTGTTTTGTTTACGTTACATGCGGAACTTCCGCCAGGTATCTGAGTACCGATCATCGGAACTTCCATACAGGAAGCGGAACTTTCGATTGACTGGCGGTGTGTTGTGATTTGGTATTGTGCGGAGCTTAGCCACAGGAATGCGGAATCCGATCTTTGGAACTTCCGCCTTGGAGAAGTCGGAACTTTCGTTTGTGCGCAGAACTGAGCAGTGAGTGCATAGTTTTTGATTTTGAGTTGTGTGATTCATGAATGATTTTGAGTATAATGCAAATGTTGATTCTGTATCTAGAGCAATGCTATGTGATGTGTTTCTTATGCATGTCTTTGGTTGCAAGGCGTCGATCTTGGTCGTGGCGAGACACGTGGAGACCGGACTAGGCGCGGCGTTGGTCGAGCGGTCAAGGTGTGTCGAAGGCGGCGTGCACTCGAGGTGGTTGCAGTCGTGGACAACAAGGAATGCGGGACCTTCGGAAGGTGCCGCGGCGAAAGGGTAATTTCGCAAGGCGGCACAAGTGGAAGCGGGATCTGTTAGGGTTTAGCCGGCGTAACGGGTTGGAGACCCGTTAGCCAAGGGCTATAAATAGAGGTGAAGGCCTGGTTGTTTTGTGACTTTGAAAAAAAGATGATTAGGGTTAGCTTTTTCTAAAGAGCCTTTGGAGAGGTTGTTTTGCTTTGTGGCTTTAGTTGTTGAGATGGAGAGGGAAAGGAAGAACTGAGTTTCTTGTAATCATTTCTCTGTGTGTGCCTCTGTAATCTTTGATTCCGAGAAATGAAATCTCTGATGTTTGTTTCTTTGAGTGTGCCTCTTTTCTTTTCTCTGTTCTTGTTTTGAATACCTAGGGTTTTGGTAAAATTCTTGATTTCTCTTGTGAGATGGCATGAAACTTGATATCTAGAGTCTTATGGATATTGCTAACATATCCTTAAAGTTTCATAAGCCAAGAATCTAAGAATCTTGTGAATTTTGGTTTTTGGTCTCTCTTGCCAAATATTCAAGAAATCCGATTTTGCTTTGATTAATGGATCTTTGTCTGCGATTCCTTCTCAATGAGGTCAAGGTGTTCTTTAGGATGATGTCCTGTGAGACTTGACCCGAGAAGAGTAGCAATTTGTGAGTATTTTGGATTTTTTTGAAAATTCCAGTTCGTTGTGTTCTTCTGTCTGGGACAGTCGGAACTTCCGCATTTTACACGGTGGAACTACCGCGTGCGGAACTTCCGCTGGAATCTGGAACTTCGCGATGCGGAACTACGCGAGGATAATCGAACTTCGATTACCAGCGAAACGACCAGCATTTCTTTTCCTTTTCTGGTTTTGGTTCATTTCTCTTCTCTTGATTATCTGAGGGTATTTTTTATCAGTATGAATACTTAAGAGGGGAAGATCTTAATTTTTAAGGCACCATTCACCCCCCTGTTGCCATTTCGGTCCTTCAATTGGTATCAGAGCCGGTTAGCTCTTCTCGTTAGATCTTTAACGGTCTATGAGCCATGGCAGCGGATAAGTATTCCACCAAGCCTCCGTCTTTGATGGCACGGATTACCCTTTACGGAAGAGCGAATGGAAACATACATCCAAGCTCGGGGTATGCCATCGGCGGAAGGTGAATGTCGGTTATTTGTTCTGCAGATGAAAACATCAATGTGGGAAACATGCCCGATGTTGAGGCCAATGCAAAGGCAAGGAACATTATAATTGAGGTTGAGCGAAGCGAGTTTGATCGCATCTCTCATCGGCGTCGGCTTTACGACATCCGGGTGACCCTCGGCGCTTACCATGAGGTACCACCGGATCAAGGCGATTCGACAGGACGATTCAGCGAGATTACAACAAGTTTGAAATGCTCATTGGGAGTCCCTTGATGAGTGCTGCGGCGTTTTCACAAGATTTTGAGTAACCTCGGCGGTCGGTCTCACATACCTCGACTCGGACAATGCTCGTCAGATGCTCGCAGCTCTTGATTTGCGCGTTTGGGAGATGAAGGTGACTACCATCAAGGATACCACAGACCTCTCAACTTTGACTCTTGACGCACTTTACTCGCGCCTCAAGACTCACGATATTGACATAGTCTCTCGAAGGTCGAAGTCACGATCGATGGCCTTAGTCACCGATCCCATACGGATCTTCTTACGAGTAAACTGCGGTTTCTCCTGGTGCTCTCTGTGACATAGCGATGATCGTTAGAGCGACTTGCGGATGGCGATTAGCCCTCCTAGCTCGAAATTTTCCCATGCTTACAAGAGAAGGAGGGATGGAAAAGAGGAGGACCGGTGATTTGCTTGAGTGTGGTGGCCCCAACCACATCCGAGCAACCGCCCCAGGTGAGGGAAGGGCAAAGGCGACTACGGCGGTTCGGGCAAGAACGACTACATCGACAAGAACCGCAACATGAATTCCTCAGCACCTGCTCAAGGCAAGAAGAAATTCCGCAACTTTGGGAAGGCCAAGAAGCTCTTCCATCGCGTCCTCACCGCCTTCGACGACCTTAACTTCAGCGACGTGGAGGGATGGAGCGGCAGCGAAGGCAAGGATGATCAAGATCCCAAGGGCGTGGCGACTTCATCGGCATGTGCTTCATATTACGGAACCGATGTCGTGACAGTGAGCTCTACAGCGACTCCGATGAGGTAGGTCCCTCCTACGACCAGCTCAATGATGCATTTCTTAAGCTTGAAAAGTTCTATGCTAGATCTAGAGCTAGGGTTGTTGATCTTGAGAAGGAAGTAGATAGACTATCACGGGAGCTTACTGTAATATTCTGAATAATAATAATAATAATAATAACGTCTTAAGGGCCGGTGCGTAATTAAATAAATTAGATATGTGAAAATAGAATATTTTAGAATTATACGGAGGGACTAGAGTGTGCGAGGTATAAAAAGATCGTGGGGATTCTAAAAACCCTAACAGTCTTCTCTTATTCCCCTGTTCTACACAGGCGCGCCGATATTATCACCATTTTTTGTTTTTCACTCGGCAGCGATCGTTGGGAGCGTTCAAAACCCGGTTTCGTGTAATGCTTGAGCGATCGACCCGGCCAAGCACGGACGCTGGAGTCTTCTTGCCGACCAAAGCGCTGCCCACTGTTCTCCGTCTTCTAGTGGCTCTGCGTCGCGAGCCATTCTGCCGATTAATTCAATGACGTGTCTTTGCTAGTTTGCAGCACTTGTTTGCTTGCATGCAATCTCAGCCAGAGCCCGGCCGATTTGGTAGGTGCGTGTGCTGTGGTGTTTCATTTGTTTATTTGTTTACTGCTAGGAGTATTAACGGGATTATCACGTTTGTGTACTGCTGAGACTAACTAATTAATGGGAGGTGCCGTGTATGCATGCACGTGAATTAGTGGTTCTAGCTAATTGCTTTAGGTTCAATTAGTGTTGTGATTAGAGAAAATTGCATGCTGTACAATGGATAGAGAAAGATGGAGTAGATACTGCTAAGTAGTAGTTAACTAGTTGGCCGTAGCATTATATGCATGCAGACTAGAATGATTTGTCGAACAGTAAGGTAGTTTATTATGATGTTTGTAGTCGGAGATATCGATTATTAGATCTGTTTAACCTGCTGTTCTGTTGAACGATTTATTCGGATACCTTAATGGAGAATTTTGAAAATATCATCTACTAGTTAATTGTAGATAATTTCGATATCTTTCTATAGCATATTTAACCATGTCAATCGGACAAGTATAACTCGAGTTATGAATTTTGGAAGACTGCTGTCTTTGTAGCCGTCTTTTTTTCGGTACTGTTTTGGTAGATCAGATATTAAAAATAGTAAATAGACTAATTAGAGTTTTTGATCTACATGAAAGATGTAGATAATTGTCCAGTGGTTCTGTAGAATCTAAAAACTCGAATTTTGGTTGGATAAAACAAAAGTTATGAATTTAGTAAGACCAGCTGTTCCGAAGCGGACAGATCGGTTTTCTGGGCTAAAAACGGAGGGTTAGATGATTTATTTAGAAGACTTTGTAATCTAAGAAAATGAGGGGAATTTTGTGTAGAATCCAGAACTGGGTGGTTTGTCGTGACCGGACTTTTGAGTCAAAAGTTACGTTCGTTTTAGAACCAAGACAGCAATGGGTAACTTTTCGGTACCGGAGAAGCGTGGTAGATTTGAGGACGGGTAGGAGCGATGTATATTGATTGCTATTCTTGATGCTGTACCTTGTATTGAAATTTGTGTATTTAATATAGGAGAGGCGTCGTGCTTGTTGCCATCTTCTAGCCAAACCGTGCGTCGCAACTAGTAAAGGCAAGTGCATGGTAGACATCGATCAATGATTGATCACTGTTTTCTTTATCTTCCATTACCATTATTGTCGTGCTTTTATTTTATTTAATTGCAAGCAATGGAATGGTATGGTTTTATATTGTTAATGGACATGATGAAAAATTGGAAATGATGAGAATTATGAAATTCTGCATGTTTGCATTCATAAGCATCTTTGCATATGAGCAGGTGATCATGAATGATCACAACTCCACGGGAGTGGAGGAGGTCCCCGATCCTTGTGGAGGAACAGGCTTGAGAGTGAATGTTGTCGCAAGCATTCACTCATGCTATCTGATATCTGTGAAAGAAGTGCATGTGGACATATAGATTAGAGTTGCATTGATATATGAGATGAATGGGTGTGAAACATAGAAGTTAATGACATGAGAATATTAATAGAAGTGCATGTGATGATAATGAAATTATTGATTCTTGTTGATTTGTTATTGTTCGTTGTATATTAATGTATTTCTTGAGTCGTGGACTCACCCTTGCTCTTTGTTGTCTTTAGGTGATCTTCGAGAACGCCGTGACTGAGAGCGAGTAGAGCACATGGATTAGATCCATACTTCAATCACATGATCATTTGCCATAAGAACCTTTTCATTCAATGTTGGCTTACTCTTGGTCATGTTAGAGGCCGAATAAAGTTTAGGTCACATTTTGGACTAGATTATCTATTTCAATGACTTGGATTCAGTAGTTTGTGCTATCCTGGATTTTTACTTGATTATATTTCCCCTTGCTTATTTACTATTGCTTGATTCATAATTATGGATGCTCTTTTGTGATCTAGGAATATGTCCATTGATATCTTCTTGCTAAAATTTTATAGTGTGTCAATATTTATTAGTTGAGAGAGTAGTTTAGTGGCATTCCAGGCTCAGTGTTGGGCTGGGGTGTTACACTTACTTCACTTAGATCTGCTTCCTCCCGTGATGATTGTGATACATGCTGTGTCTTGATTGGTGACATGGAGAAATTAAGGACCTCGCATGATAGTCTGACTTCTGAGCTTGATAAACTTAAGGTGGAGAATGCTAGTATGCTTACTGAACTAGAAATGAGTAGGGTAGCACCTATTTCATCGACTATTGTAGAGACTACTTCTTGCACCTCATGTGAGGATAAGGACAATGCTTTTAAAGGTCTTTATACCATGTTGCTTGATCTGCCCGAGATTTGTGAAAGGTGTAATAATCTGAAGATGAATCTAAAACAGGCAGACCATAAAATTACTGAATTACAAGCTTTCCTTCTTGAGCCTATTGCTTCATGTGTGAATTGTCCCAAACTTACTGCTGAACATGAATCTGTCTCCAAACAATTTCAAGAACTAGTTGATGACAATAACAAGTTGGCCAAATTTGCTTCTAAGGACCCTGTTAGCTCACCATGCAGTAACTGTGAAAAACTCAAATATGAATTGATTGTTCTGGATGAAAAATGTGTGAAGCTAACTAAGGACCTTCTAGAGAAGTAACCATCTGCTTGTAATGTGTGTGCTGGGAAGAAGCATGAGGGTTTGGTAGAGATGCCTAGCGACGTAAACCAACTGGCTAGTAGTAGGAATGTTCCCTCAGAGTCGGCTATGCATGCACAAGCCAATCTTTCCTCTGCTGTTGGTTCTTCTTCTGCTCCCTTATCCTATGCTGTTCCTTCTTCCCCCTGCTCTTCTTGCACCTCTCTCTTTCGGGAGTGTCAGTATCTTATGAACACTCTCTAGAGGTTTGTAGGAGGCAAGAAGAAGCTCAACCTCATTCTAGAACAATCTAAGATTTGCAGATTTAATCAGGGTCTAGGATATTATTTCCATGAGGACATGAGAAAGCATCCACGTGTCGTGCTCAGAACCATAGCACCAGGTGTGATCAAGACTAAGCCTAGGACTGAGAAAGTCAATTTTAAGTCGGCAGATCTTGTCCAAGGGATCTCTGACAGCAAGGTGATTCCACCTGCAACTTCGGCCTCTCAGAAGGCGAAGTATCATTGCACCTTCTGTCAGAAGGATCCAACTTGTTTGATCATTGCTTCAGGCACGCCAAGATCGCGCGTAGAGACCGTGTTGAGTCTTTTAGGCGCATTCAGGGTCAGCCCCAGACCTTGAGTGCACCTAAGACCAACACGAGGTCTAGGCTTGCTCCAGCTGATGATTTTGGGCAGCATCGAGGACTTGATTTTTCCGAGTTTTCTGGTTTTCGCCCTCATGCTCCCTTTGGTTGTGACTTCCGTTGTTTTGAGGGTAGATCCCAGTTCCCCTTTCGAGATGGCTACCCGCGACGAGATCATCATGTTGCCAGCATTCCGACTCGCTCTTCCATAGCGATCGAATTGACCAACGACAGTCTGCTACAGACCTTCTGGCTCGTTGAGTGACAGAGAGCGTAGGGTAGATAGAGGTCAGTCTTGCTTGACTACTTCATCTGTTCGACGTGTTACTCAGTATTGGGTGCTAAAATCACTTTTGATTCACCCCGGTACTGAGACTTTACTCTCTGTTTGACTCAGGTTCGCCGGGCAGGGAAGGGAAAGGTTTGGCTTGTAGACTCTGGTTGTTCTCGCCATATGAACGGAGATTCTCATTGGTTTTCTTCCCTAGCCCGTGCTCCACGTGATGAGACGATCACCTTCGGAGATGCTTCGTTTGGTCGCGTCATCGCTAAAGGTATTGTGCGCATTAATGATTCATTTATTCTGAAAGATGTTGCCTTAGTGAGTAAGCTGCAGTATAATCTGCTTTCAGTCTCTCAGCTCACCAATGACGATTTCGAGGTGAGTTTAAAGAAAAATAATTGTAAATTTTTTTATTCTTCGGGTAGTCTGGTTTGTGGGATTTCTCGTTATGGGAGGATCTTTCGTGTTGATTTTTCTTAGTCTTCTGGTGATCCTCTCCGGTGTTTAATTGCTTCTGAATCCCGTGATTTGACCTTCTAGCATAGGAGACTTGGTCATATAGGATTTGATCATTTGACCCGAGTTAGCGGCCACGATCTCATTCGTGGTTTGCCGAAACTCAAGATGGTCAAGGATCTAGTTTGCGCTCCTTGCCGGCACGGCAAGATGGTTGCCGCTTCTCATTCTCCAGTCACAGTGACAATGACCGATGCACTGGGACAATTTGCTCCACATGGATCTGATTGGCCCGGCTCGAGTCTGATCGGCAGGAGGAAGTGGTATGTTCTTGTTGTGGTCGATGACTTCTCGAGGTACTCTTGGGTGTTTTTCTTAGCCTCGAAGGATGAGACGTTTACATATTTTCGTGGTCTTTTTAGTAGGCTTTCTGTTGAGCTCCCAAGTGCATTACGAGCAATTCGCAGTGATAATGGCACGGAGTTCAAGAATTCCTACTTTGAGAGTTTCTGTGGTGAGACAGGTGTAGAGCACCAGTTCTCTTCTCCGCACGTCCCTCAGCAAAATGGCGTTGTGGAGAGGAAGAACCGTACCTTGGTCGAGATGGCCAGGACGATGCTAAATGAATATTCTACACCTAGGAAGTTTTGGGGTTAGGCTATCGCCACTGCATGCCATGTTTCAAACAGAGTTTTCCTTAGGGCACTCTTGCATCGCACTTCTTATGAGTTGAGATATGGGCGAAAACCCAGTGTCTCGCATTTTCGTGTGTTTGGTTGCAAGTGTTTTATTCAAGTGCAGGAACCTAGATAAGTTCGAGTCACGATCTTGTGATGGGATCTTTCAGGTTACTCGACTTCCTCTCGTGCCTATATAGTGCAGGCTCGCGAGTCTAGCAAAATGGTATAAACTTTGTGATGTGACCTTGATGAGGCGGTCAGGGACTAGGCACGATATCTCGAGTTCTCTAGAGCAGTCCGAGTCCATCTTTGCGGATGATGAGGAGGACGGAGATGAGGGTTGTCTACCCGATCCAGTTCTTTCTCCTCCTCTTGAGGTGCCTTCTTCCACCGCACCTCGAGGAGATCAGCCTATGCCTTCTGCTTCTTCTGAAGCTAGTGGCTCTGTTCCTATCTCATCTGCTCATGAGATAGAGGCCACTTCCTCATCTCACCCTGGACCTCCTAGACACATTCAAAAGGATCATCCTTCAGAGCAAATCATTGGAGATCTTTTTGAGCGAGTCACTCGTTCACAATCTGGCATGTCTCATTTCTGTCTCCATTCTGCCTTTGTTGCCTCATTTGAGCCCAAAGACGTTTGTCAAGCTCTCTCTGATGAGTCATGGATTAATGCCATGCATGAGGAATTGGAAAACTTTGAAAGAAATAAGGTCTGGTCGCTTGTTGAGCCCCCTCTAGGTCACAATATCATTGGGACCAAGTGGGTGTTCAAAAACAAGCAAAGTGAAGATGGGGTAGTCATTCGAAACAAGGCTAGACTGGTAGCTCAGGGCTTCTCCTAGGTTGAGGGTCTCGATTTTGAGGATACTTTTGCCCCTGTAGCCAGACTTGAAGCTATTAGAATCTTGCTTGCCTTTGCAGCTTCTAAGGGCTTCAAGCTTTACCAGATGGACGTCAAGAGTGCCTTTCTTAATGGACTTATTGAGGAAGAAGTCTATGTCGAGACTGACCTCGTGTTTCGAGAACCCCAAGTACCCTAATCATGTCTACAAGCTTTCCAAAGCTTTGTATGGACTTAAGCAAGCTCCTAGAGCCTGGTATGAAAGGCTTAAGTCCTATCTGTTGAGTCATGATTTTGAGATGGGTAAAATAGACAAGACCTTGTTCATCCGCCATCATGGCACTGATCTTCTGCTCGTCCAGATTTATTTTGATGACATCATCTTTGGCGGCTCCTCGCATGCTCTTGTTTCCCAGTTTTTCGATGTCATGAGCTCGGAGTTTGAGATGAGCATGATGGGTGAGTTGAGTTTCTTCCTTGGCTTCCAAATCAAACAGACTCGGGAAGGTACTTTTCTGCACCAAGGCAAGTACACTCGTGATCTCCTGAGACGTTTTGACATGAGTGATGGCAAGCCAGTGTCAACTCAATGGCCTCTGACCTCACTTGACCCGGATGAAGGCGGCGAGCAGTTGATCAAAAGGAGTTCAGAAGCATGATTGGCTCTCTCTTGTACCTCACAGCCTCGAGACCAGACATACATTTCTCCGTGTGTCTTTGTGCTCGGTTTCAGGCTTCTCGCGTATCTCACCGCTAGGCGGTGAAGCGCATCTTTCGGTACCTTCGAGCTACCATTGACTATGGTATCTGGTACTCTTCCTCTTCTTGTCTATCTCTTAGAGCCTACTACGATGCAGATTTTGCTGGCTGTAGGATAGATAGGAAGAGCACTTCTGGCACTTGCCAATTCATTGGCACTTCTCTTGTCTCTGGTCTTGAGAAGCGGTCCGGTGTTGAGCAGTCCACCGCAGAGGCCGATGCGTTCTTTGTCAGCGATTCTGTTGTAGCCAAGTGCTTTGGATGGTCTCGACCTGCGGGACTTTGGGTTAATGTCGGCCGTGTTCCACTCTTTTGTGATAACACGTCTGCAATTAGCATTGCCAAGAACCCAGTGCAGCATTATCGGACCAAGCATATTGATATCAGATATCACTTTCTTCGACACCATGTAGAGAAGGGTGACATCGTGCTCCAGTTTGTGGAGAGTGACCACCAGTTGGCTGATATCTTCACCAAGCCTTTGGATAGCTCCCGGTTTTCAGCTCTGCGGGGAGAGCTTGAGGTGGTTTGTCCTTATGGATTGATGTGAGGGGAGTTTGTGCTTTACTGTTGTATTATATTTTATTATGCTCTTACTTCTTTCTGGTTGCATTGCATTTGGGTGCATTGGGTCTAGTCCTTCCAGCATAGGTTAGAATGGTTCTCTTGCTGAGTTGCTTAGACTGCTTGTTCTTATCTTGTGCTTCTAGGTTGCTTCTTATTAGCTGCTTCTTTTCTCACTAGGATGAGCTTACTCACTTCTTATAGGTTCTAGCGAGGGTCGGGCCACCCTTGGGTAGACAGGGATAGTGTTTGCTCCTTAGTGTGTTAGTTGACCAGCTGATAGTTCTGGAATCATATGGGGGTAGATGGGAATCAGTCTGAGCTATAGTATCCTCTATATCTTATCTATGCTCTAAGGATTGCCTTTTCTATTTCTCTTACCAGTTTCTCGTTTTTGTTCATTTGGTTCAGGGGGAGTTCATCTTGGTTCTTCTAGTTCTTAAATTTGTCATAACTCACCTGAATTAAAGAAAAAATGCATCTCATTCTGAAGGGGATCTGGATTTTCTTGCATTTCATTCTGCATTGTAATATATTTACATGGAGCCTTGATTCTTATCCCTTATGATCTGTTTTCACTGTCTTACATCTTGCCATGATTTGTGCTAAACTGCTAGATTTATCATAACTTTTTATGTATAGTCTAGTCTTTGCCATGATAAGGTGACTAAAAATGCCCAACTTGAATTATAATCTTGTCATGATAGCTCTTGAGACTAGTCTGTTGAAGTTATCCTTTTATGATTCTCGCCATGTCAAGTAGGCTGAGTTGAATCTTTAATCTCTATTGAGTTTTAGATCAGGCTATGCCAGTTCTTTAAAGAAGCATGACTTTTCGTTAAATCCTTGGTCTAAAACATAAAAAAAAATGATCTCTTTTGTGCGAAAAAACTGATCTCACCAACTCTTTCTCATGAGACTGCTTGTCATTGCACTAGGCATGAACTCAGGGGGAGTCTTGGATGACCTAAGATCACTTCCTTAAGTCTGTTGCTTGGAGTGGTCGCATAAGGCTTGGGATCTAGCACATGGTTAAGATTTGAAAAATGGTTGAAGCTTAGGAGGCAGTTGTGGATGGCTCCTAGTCCAGGACTTGCTTTACTAAGATAAAGCCATAAATGATTTTCAGAAAAAGAAAAATATGCTAAATTTGCTTCTCTACAAACAGACCAAGTCCTTGATCAAATGAGTCATTCTTAAAACTGGTAACTCTCTAAACTGTTCAATATTTGCTTCTTGGTTCCACTTAGAGTATTTAACATGGCTTGTATCATCCTTGGATACCTTTAGCTAGACTATAATCTTGGTTGATTTGACATGCTAAGAAATTGGACCAATTCTCAGATTATGCCTTCCTTGGTAGGATTGAGACCTAGGGGTTATTTTGGAAGTCGCCAAAGTCAGTTAAGGACCAGTCTTTGAGCCGCATCTTCCTAAGTCACATCGTACTTCCACATGTATCGAATGGGAGAGACCTAGCTAACTAATTTGCAATGTTTCACCGTGGTTGTGCTATGTTGATGTGTGGGTGTCAGAATGACCTACTTTTATGTATTCCCACCTGCCGCAAGAGGGGTCCTGAACCCGGCGGGTTTCTATCCAAAGGGGGTGAATCCTTAGCGAGGTAGGACTACGGTGAAATGGCGCATTGTAAAGGCCTTGACACGTGCTCTAGACTGCTTACCTAAGGTAGTGAGTAGTGGTATCGACGGATGCCAAACAAACTAGTGAATTCATGTCTTATGGATAAAGTTGTACAACCTCTGCAGAGTGTAAAACTATTCGAATAGCCGTGTCCACGGTCATGGACATGCTGAGCAAAGCCACTCAAAGTTAGACTTTGATTTTGTTTTCAAAAGACTTTATCAAATGGTTTTGGATTTCTATCCAAATAGGAAGTTGGGCAGGAAGCCATGTGATAGGAGGGTATCCATCACCATATTTCATATGGAGGTTATTCTACTATAAAACTTGAGAATTTATAAAATAAATTTTAGTTATAAAATAACTGCTTTGGAACTTAGTACAAATATTTAAAGAAAATATTGCTTTATGCAAATTCAACCAATAAGTCTTCATTTGATATATCCATGCATGCATTAACTCTGTTATTGGGTGTAACTTGCGAGCACGGTAGTTGTGCTCACCCTTACTTCATGCAAATAAAATTCAGAGGAGAAAGACTTCGCTACCGGTGTTGATCTCGATAACTAGGCCGCTGCCCCAGTCAATTGTCTGTGGTAGATCAGCTGGACTCCACTACTTCTTTGTCTTCCGCTGTGTTTGTTATTGTTGGCTTGTAAGCCTCTTTTGTAATAAACTCTGTTGATTAATAATAAAGTTATGCGAATTATGGATGCTACCATATTTGTTTACTATGTGAACTAGCTACTGATCATGGGACTAGTTCAGAAATACACAAAGGATTCTGGGGTGTTACTTCCGGGTCCGACAATTACGGACCTCCCGTCCGGATTCAAGTCAGTAGGCTGCAAATGGATCTTTAAAAGAAAGCGTAGACATGATGGTACTACAGAAAAGTACAAGGCCCGGTTAGTGGCTAAAGGTTTCACGCAAAAAGAGGGTGAATACTATTTTGATACATATTCTCATGTGGCTCGTTTACCCATAATTCGAGTGCTTTTAGAACTAGCTGCTGCGTATAAAATCCATGTACATCAAATGGATGTTAAGACTGCTTTCCTAAATAGAGAGTTGGATGAGGATATTTATATGCAACTGGCTGATGGTTTTATGGTTGAAGGGCAACAGAGGAAAGCATGTCGATTGATTAAAATTTTGTATGGCCTAAAGCAAGCTCCCAAGCAGTGGCACGAGAAATTCGATAGTACTATGACCTCGGTCGGCTTTTGTGTGAATGAAGCTATTAAATGTGTCTACTATCTGTTCAATGGGGACGAAGGTGTCATTCAGTGTCTTTACATAGATGACATTGCTTTTTGGGACCAATATAGATGCAATCAATAGAACAAAATCTTTCCTCTCCCAGAATTTTGATATGAAAGATCTGAATGAAGCTGATGTTATCTTAAACATCAAGCTTATAAATGGTGATAATGGAATTACTCTTCCACAATCCCATTATGTGGACAAGATCCTATCCAGGTTTGGATTCATAGACTGTAAGAAGCTTCATAAAAACACTGAACATGGAAAAGACCACCTTAAATATTCTCAAATTATAGGATCTTTAATGTATTTAACTAGTGCAACGAGGCTTGACATCTCAGATGTTGTAAGCAGATTGAGTCGTCATACGTCCAATCTAGGAGATGATCATTGGATAGCACTAGAGAGGGTACTTAGGTACCTAAAGGGGACCTCTAACTTGGGAATATATTATTCGGACCATCCAGCAGTTTTGGAAGGATTCAATGACTCTAACTGGATTAGTGACTTGGATGATATGAAGGCTACAAGTAGCTATGTATTCACTCTAGCAGATGGGGATGTTTCGTGGAAGTCCTCTAAACAAACTATCCTCACACGGACCACCATGGAGGCTGAGCTGGTAGCTCCAGACTCAACAGCTTAGAGGCAGAATGGATTAGAGAACTCCTTTCTGACCTACCTATGCTGGAAAATCCAATTCTAGCCGTATTAACCTACTGCGATAAGCAAACCATTCTGGTTAAAGCAAAGTGTAGGAAGGACAATATGAAGTCCTCAAAACATATTAAAAGACGACTTAAGTTGGTAAGACATGCTAGAGAGACGGGTGTTATTTCTGTTGAATACATTCAGTTTGAAAGGAACTTGGCAGATCCTTTCACAAAAGGATTGATGTAGAAGGCCATCCTTGCAGCATCCAAGGGAATGGGGCTTATACCCGTGTAAAGGCTCGCATTAGTTACAATGGTGGTAATCTATCCTAGGAGATCGGAGATCCCGTGAACTAGGCTCTAGGACAACAAACTATGTGGGATTATAGAGCACATCTAAAGGGTCTCATTAGCTGCAGTGCTATTTCTATATGGAAGGTTGAGCAATAGCTCTTAATGAATTCAAAGACATAAATGGTATCGGGAATCGTCCTACAGGATTCCCTGAAGAATTCACCTACTCGAGTATGATCGTGAGGTCGCGATCAAAGGAAGATAAGGGTATACTTTCTTAAGTACTCATGAGCTAGATACGGGGACATGACCGTAACGTCCCAACCTGAGAGGGAAAAGGGCAAGCCGCCCAGTACAGAATGTAACTTGGGCGAAAATTATCACACAAGGCATTGGATCAAGGCGTAGTCCTCCTTTGTCTATGCAAAGTCATAGTTCTTGTTGCTAGACTTTGGGTTCAAACCCGTAAGGTACCCATCGTCGAATAGCTGTATATTAAACAACTCTTTTTGAGCATCATTTATCAATTTGGTAAATTGGTGGGGATTGCTGTCATTCGTGGGCTTTTTGGGAATTTACCAACTTTGATGAGCCAGGCCCACCTGTCAGGATTGTGTGGAGGCAGGGTGGATACTTATCCCTTGGTCTCTCCACCGTTTCCTTCGGCTGGGGCTTAACCGCTTGACTGTGTGCTTGGAGTCGGTTGGTCTTCGGGTTATTGTTCTCGCGATGGATGAGGAACCCTAGGCGACAGCACCTGGGAGGCACGAACTACCGTGCGCAATGTGTGGAGGCGGTTCGCAGTAGCCAATGCTGGGTCCCTGGGTCTCCCTCTTCAAAGGGTGAACCTTCTGGCTGGCTTTCGGTAGTGGAAAAATCTGGCAGTAAGTCTTTTGCTTCATCTTCTATTCCATATTGGTTTTGCTCTTGAGGTTTGGATGTTCTTGTGTCATCTTGATCTACTTGTGGCATTGTTGATTGAAAAATCTGTGGCAAGGGGATTCAGGACTTTTCAGTTCCTGGATTGGTTGCGAATTGAATCGATTTGATTATTCTAGAGTGAAGGGGAACAATATTTTGGTGGTGCTTCAGCTGGAGCATTTTCTTGGTGTTCTTGTGCGGCATTCTTCCCACTTCCTTATCTTCACCCTTGGGGTGACCCGTGGGTGGAGTTCGGCACTGTATCTCCGTTAATCTCGTCCTTCACCACGCCACGGTGGGGCGCTAGGTTTTCTGGGACAACACTTCTCAGCGTGCCTTGCCGGTTGTTCTTCTAGCTAGCTTTGAGTGCTACCGGCCCTACGAGTATTACAACATTGCTAAGTTCGTATGATCCTTTGCATTTGTACTGTACTAGCTGTTCATTCATTCAGTGATAGTTAGACTAGTACTGAAAGAAGTGCAAAGTGATATAAGTGGGTTTGCTATTTGCTCTGTGATGATATTTTTCATATACTGAAATTGAGTTAATAATTAGTTCATTCTTGAGATCTATTGTGTTACTTGTTTCCGTCTCTTGATCTGCTATCAATCTGTTGCTCCGGGTATAACTAGTTTTATATGTTCTCTGGTTATATTGGTATCTAGCAATTCAGTTTGATCAAATCATTCGGCTTTATTATCGGGCTTTGTCTAGTACTGTAGGTAATCCTGTTATTCAGTCTATGATCCTTGTGATCTCCAATTTGACTTAAAATTTTAGTCTCTTGTCTATTATCTTTGAGATCCTTTGATAGTTTAGTTAAGTTTTGTTTAGAGCTCAAAGTTTGAAACTATATTATCATGATTCAATTAATGAAGAGTATAGGCAAAATGACTGAGATAATAAGGATTAATTCTTTTGTAACTCGCCTTGTGAGAGCACTCCTTAACTTCCAATATCTGAACTGTATGATGATTTCTTTCATATACATGTGGTATATATTTAGCTTTTCATTCACTTTAAATGACTTTGAGAATTTACATTTGTATATGTTGATTTGGTAATTGAAATGTTGGCGGATTAATACTTTATTATCTTATGATTATACAGAAATTAATTATCATTATTTGCTAAAACTGCACATTTTACAACAAAACTGAACCATGCTGGGATCATCGTCGGCCGTTCTTCCCCGCCGCCGGGGGACGGTGTATCCGATGACCCGATCCCCACCTACTGCTCAGTTCGCTGGTTTAGGATCCTTCGCTAAATAACAATTTGTTTCCTTCTTTTTCTTTTGGCTATGCTTGGTGAAATTAATACGGGCTTGGCCCAATT
Organism: Hsuehochloa calcarea; assembly: GCA_036346395.1. Taxonomy (NCBI): domain Eukaryota; kingdom Viridiplantae; phylum Streptophyta; class Magnoliopsida; order Poales; family Poaceae; genus Hsuehochloa; species Hsuehochloa calcarea. The sequence goes on along the minus strand of CM070601.1, from coordinate 28,051,838 downwards.
TTCACTCTAATTAATTCCTGGAAAATCTCAAAGACCCATGTGCACGTGCTAAAACTGTTTAGTCCCACATGGAGTATTAATGGGGAGTTACACCACTTTATAAGGTGGATCGTGGTAACCCTCTTGTGGAATTGGAGAGAGTCAACACACGGCGCTTTCGCTCGCCTTCGAAATTGCCGTGCGTGCGTGTGCGTCTTGTCTTATAAGTGCGTCGGGTGCGCGTGCGTTTTTCTTTATCTATTCGGAAATCGAAACGCACCGACTCGCAGTAATTGCATTAACAAACGGACTAGCAGTAACGGTTCAGTTACTAGTGGCTACTGTTAGCACTGGTTGATGGCGACCGTTTCCAGTCTCTTTGCTTTTTGTGGACCATTAAAAGAACAATGAACTGTTCGTGAGACTCTCTCTCTCTCTCCATTCCTTTTCACTCCACGCGACTAAGACAGACTCTTCCTCTCCACGTTTTGCTGCTTTCTCTGGCGATCTCCATCCCGGTGAGGCTCGTGTACGGTCGAACCGGGAGAGCAGGCCTCTGGAACCCCGTCCTTGAAGGCTTACACGAGTGAGGACGAATAAGGTTTTTGGGGAGCGTTCGCGCGATTTTTCATTGCCGTCATCATCATCCGATCCTCTGCTTCATCTACATCAACTGCACGACTACGTCCACTACGCCATGGCAAATGACAATCTCGTCAACACTTCTGCTGCTGCTGCTTCTTCAACTGGTTCTGGGTATATCAATCTAATTCTTGTACTTTGTTTATCTTTACTTTATGTTATTGTTTTGAACACTGAGATAGAAATGCTAGTTTCTGTTCTGTTAGAAATTGGTATGACTATGGTGTTCATGTTTATCTGTCTTATGCAAAAAGCTAGAATATTATTCATGATTCATCTAGTATATTTCTGGATTAAAGTAATTCGAAAAATACTTATATGTTCATCAATTCAAAAACCTTATTCTAGGCATTTTTCGTCAACTGGCTTTGCTGCTGCGCTCAAACCCTCTGAATTCGATGGCGCGAATTATAAGAGGTGGCGCACCAAGATGGTGCTTTGGTTAACTGCCATGAACGTTTTCCATGTGGCAAATGGCAAGCCTGAAGGAACCCTTACTCCTGAACAGCAGCAAGCGTTCGAGGCTGCTGATAACCTTTTCAAAGGTGCCGTGGTTAGCGTTCTTGGTGAGAAGTTAATCGATGCATATATGGTGATCAAAACAAGGAAAGAGATGTGGGATGTACTCGAGGTCAAGTTTGGGGTCTCGGATGCAGGCAGTGAACTGTATCTCATGGAGCAGTATCATGATTACAGAATGGTTGATGGCCGTTCTATAGTTGAACAGGCTCATGAGATACAATCCATGGCCACAGAACTTGAGCACTTCAAGTGTGTGTTACCAGACAAGTTTGTTGCAGGGGGCATTATTGCCAAGCTTCCTCCTTCTTGGAGGAATTTTGCTACTACTCTGAAACACAAGAGACAACAGTTTTCTGTTGAAAATCTCATTGGGTCTCTTGATGTTGAAGAGAAGGCGAGAGCAAAAGATACACACACTAGAGGTAATGAGGGACATTCTAGTGCCAATTTGGTGCAGAAAAAGAATGGCCAAGCTTAGAAGTTCAAAGGCAAGAGCAAGACCGCACAAACAACTAGCTTCAAGAAGAAGAAGAAGAATACAAAGGATGGTTTTTGCTTTGTGTGTGGCGAATCTGGTCATTGGGCCAAGGATTGCAGCCAACGCAAAGGTGGGAAGAATCAGCAAGGGCAGAATTCCAAGTCTGCTAATATTGTTGTTGATACCACTGAGACGGGAACATCAGAGTATGGTAATTTACCTACTGTGCTTTCCGTATGTCAAACTACCGATTGGTGGATAGACACTAGTGCTAACATACATGTGTGTGCTGATATTTTTTTTTCTTCTTACCAGGTCACTCGGGATTCGGCCGTTCTAATGGGGAACGGGTCACATACTACTGTTCATGGTGTTGGTACGGTCAATCTGAAGTTTACTTCGGGGAAGATTGTGCAACTCAAGAACGTGCATCATGTGCCATCCATAAATAGGAATCTCGTCAGCGGATATCTTCTGTGTAGAGATGGCTTTAGACTGGTGTTTGAATCCAATAAATTTGTTGTGTCCAAGTGTGGACAATTTGTTGGTAAAGGCTATGTGTGCGGAGGCTTGTTCCGCCTATCTCTTTCAGATTTGTGTAATAGTATTGTGAACCATGCCTGCAGTCGTAATGAGACTACTATTTGGCATTCACGACTTTGTCACATAAATTTTGGTTGCATGACGCGTTTAGCCAGTTTAGAGTTAATCCCGAAATTTACCCTTGCCAAAGGTTCTAAGTGTCAAGTTTGTGTACAATCAAAGCAGCCTCGTAAGCCTCATAAGGCCGCAGAGGTAAGAAACTTGGCACCATTAGAACTCATACATTCAGATCTGTTTGAGATGAATGGTGTGTTGACAAAAGGTGGTAATAGATACTTCATGACTTTAATTGATGACTCCACTAGGTTCTGCTATGTGTATCTTTTAAAAACTAAAGGTGAAGCACTTCACTACTTTAAAATCTACAAGGCAGAAGCTGAGAACCAACTTGAAAGAAAAATCAAAAGGGTTAGGTCTGAACGTGGCGGCCAGTACTTTTCTAATGAGTTCAATTTATTCTGTGAGAAACATGGTATAATCCATGAGAGGACGTCTCCCTATTCACCCCAGTCAAACGGGATTGCTGAAAGAAAGAACCGCACTCTAACTGAGTTGGTTAACGCCATGTTAGACACAGCGGGTCTTTCCAAAGCATGGTGGGGGGAGGCTATATTGACTTCATTTTATGTCCCGAACAGGGTTCCTGCAAAGAATAAAGAGATAACCCCATATGAACAATGGGAGAAAAAAATACAATCACTTTCATACTTGCGTACTTGGGGTTGTTTGGCGAAATTCAATGTGCCAATTCCCAAAAAGCGTAAGCTTAGACCAAAAACCGTGGATTGTGTCTTTTTAGGCTATGCTCACCATAGTGTTGGATATAGATTTCTAGTGGTGAAATCTGGAGTACCTAATGTGCATGTCGGTACAATTATGGAGTCCAGAGATGCTACATTCTTTGAGGATATTTTTCCGATAAAAGATATGCCTAGTTCATCGAGTCAGGAGCCTGATACAACTCCTGAACCTGGCATTCCAATGGAATATTTTGAGCAAACCCCTGAGCAAATTCCTGAGGAGGAAGACAATGAAACTCTGAGGACGAGTAAAAGACAAAGGACTGCAAAAAATTTTGGTCCTGATTTTATTGTGTACCTTGTGGATGATACTCCAAGTACCATTTCTGAGGCATATGCTTCTCCAGAAGCAGAATACTGGAAGGAAGCAGTTCGTAGTGAAATAGATTCCATTATTTCTAATGGAACTTGGGAGATCACTGAGCGTCCTTATGGTTGTAAACATGTAGGATGTAAGTGGGTGTTCAAAAAGAAGCTTAGACCTGATGGTATTATCGAGAAGTAAAAGGCACGGCTTGTGGCCAAGGGTTATACCCAAAAGGAAGGCGAAGATTTCTTCGATACTTATTCACCTGTGGCTAGATTGACCACTATTCAAGTACTACTATCTCTGGCTGCCTCACACGGTCTTCTCGTTCATCAGATGGACGTTAAGACGGCTTTCCTAAATGGAGAGTTGGATTAGGAGATTTACATGGAATAGCCAGATGGATTTGTAGTAAATGGTCAAGAAGGAAAGGTGTGTAAGTTGTTAAAATCTTTGTATAGTCTTAAACAAGCACCTAAGCAGTCACATGAAAAGTTCGACAGAATTTTAACATCTACAGGCTTTATTGTGAATGAAGCTGACAGATGTGTGTATTATCGCCATGGTGGGGGCGAAGGAGTCATTCTATATCTGTATGTTGATGACATACTGATCTTTGGGACCAACCTTAATGTGATTAAGGAGATCAAGGATTTCTTGTCTCAAAACTTTGAGATGAAAGGTCTGGGAGTAGCTGATGTTATCTTGAACATCAATCTGTTGAGAGGTGATGAAGGTGGGATTACATTGTTGCAAACCCATTATGTGAAAAAGATTCCGAGTCGTTTTGGTTATAGCAACTGCAAATCCTCTCCAACACCTTATGATCCTAGCATGTTGCTTAGGAAGAATCGGAGAATAGCCAGAGACCAATTGAGATATTCTCAGATAATTGGTTCACTCATGTATTTAGCTAGCTGCACCAGGCCTGACATCTCGTTTGCTGTGAGCAAACTAAGCCGTTTTGTTTTCAATCCGGGAGATGATCATTGGTATGCTCTTGAGAGGGTAATGTGCCATCTAAAGGGTACAATGAGCTATGGCATTCACTATACCGGGTATCCTAGGGTACTGGAGGGTTATAGTGACTCAAACTGGATATCTGATGCTGATGAGATTAATACCACAAGTGGATATATCTTCACACTTGGAGGTGACGCTGTTTCATGGAAGTCTTGCAAGCAGACCATCTTAACAAGGTCAACAATGAAAGCAGAACTCACAGCATTAGATACTGCCACTGTTGAAGCCGAATGGCTTCGAGAACTCTTGTTGGATTTGCCAGTGGTTGAAAAATCGATACCGGCTATTCTGATGAACTGTGACAATCAGACTATGATTGTCAAGGTGAACAGCTCTAAGGATAATATGAAGACATCAAGACATGTGAAGAGAAGACTGAAGTCTGTCAGGAAATGAGAAACTCTGGAGTAATAGCTTTGGATTATATCCAAACAGCTAAGAATCTGGCAGATCCCTTCACAAAGGGTTTATCACGGAATGTGATAGATAATGCATCGAGAGAGATGGGTTTGAGACCCACGTGAGTTATACCATAGTGGTAACCCATCCTATGTGATCGCAGATCCCGTGAAGTAGGATTGGCGAAACAAGCTATTGGTTAACTGGGAGGAGAGTACTTTTATAGACCCACTCCATTGGAGATGCAATTCTCTCCTAAATCTGTATGGCAGGATGATTTTTATCTTAATGTGTTTTGTGGCTTGTTTAAGCAAAGATGCTGTCCTGCAGAGCAGTCTTGAAAGAACACACCTATATGAGCCCGACTGCTAGTCACAGTCTATGAGATAGGGTAATCTCTAGGAAGCTCATGAATAGGCCAGGAGTATGACTTATATGCTCCAACCCGCGGGGATGCCTTGCAGCCTAGTATCAGTTAAGGACTTAAGTAAAACCTATTCACACAAAACTGTCAATTCAAGGCTTAGTCCATTGTGCAGTTGTGGATAAGTGTAGCTTCTATTCTAGGTGGATGTTCAACCTTAACCGGTCTCCATCAAAACACTAGTATATTAAAAATACTGTGGATCAAGGCATTTGATATGTGCCTTTGGGATCTGGTGGGGGATTGTTGAAATTAATACGGGCTTGGCCCCATTTTAACTCTAATTAATTCCTGGAAAATCTCAAAGGCCCATGTGCACGTGCTAAAGCTGTTTAGTCCCACATGGAGTATTAATGGGGAGTTACACCACTTTACAAGGTGGATCGTGGTAACCCCCTTGTGGAATTGGAGAGAGTCAACACTGCCGCTCGCCGCATCTCGCCGAGCCGTGTCGTCTTGCGTGCCGTCTTAAATGCGTGTGCGTGCGTGCGTGTGCAGCGTCTGTGGCAGCGTCCGAGTCTGTGTGCGCGTTTTCTTTATCTATTCGAAAATCGAAATGCACCGACTCGCAGTAATGGCATTAACAAACGGACTGGCAGTAACGGTTCAGTTACTAGTGGCTGCTGTTAGCACTGGTTGATGGAGACCGTTTCCAGTCTCTTTGTTTTTGTGGACCATTAAAAGAACAATGAATTGTTCGTGAGACTCTCTCTCTCCATTCCTTTTCACTCCACGCGACTGAGACAGATTCTTCCTCTCCACGTTTTGCTGCTTTCTCTGGCGATCTCCATCCCGGTGAGGCTCGTGTATGGTCGAACCGAGAGAGCAGGCCTCCGGAGCCCTATCCTTAAAGGCTTACACGAGCGAGGACGAATAAGGTTTTTGGGGAGCGTTCGCGCGACTGCTCGCTGCTTCGTCATCATTCGATCCTCTGCTTCTTCTACATCAACTGCACGACTACGTCCACTACGCCATGGCGAACGACAATCTCGTCAACACTTCTGCTGCTGCTGCTGCTTCTTCAACTGGTTCTGGGTATATCAATCTAATTCTTGTACTTTGTTTATCTTTACTTTATGTTATTGTTTTGAACACTGAGATAGAAATGCTAGTTTCTGTTCTGTTAGAAATTGGTATGACTATGGTGTTCATGTTTATCTGTCTTATGCAAAAAAAAAAAAAAAAACTGGAATATTGTTCATGATTCATCTAGTATATTTCTGAATTAAAATAATTTGAAAAATGCTTATATGTTCATCAAAGCTTACGGTTGAAACTCTGGATTTGACAGCGCCATTTTTCAGAAGAACCCGTGACAGTTTGAAGATGAGACACTGGGTGGGGAACTTGTTGAGGAAGAAATGAGACAGAATTCCATGGCACATTACGACTTGTTTATGGGTGTCATCGCCGGCATCGTAACACGCTATGCTCCGTTTCACAACTCTTTTCGTTGTCGGAAACATATAGTCCATCCCGTTTCAGAATCTGATCCTACACAGGAGAGCGACCGGTTTCCTCTTCCGATGCGTACGAGCATACCCCCAGGCTCCAGAGCCAGCAGCACTATATATGGACAGCACTTGATCCAACAAACCAATCGAAACAATAAACGCAACTTTGGCTTGATCACGCTCGCTGATTAGCCTGTTTAGCCGCCGCCAAGCTCCAAGAACGTCACAAAGACCGCGCACGCACGCGACAATGTCGTCGGCCGAGAAGAAGCTCGCGGAGACAACCACCGCCGCCTCCGCGGCAGAGGAAGAGAAGATCGTCCCGGGTTCCTCTGAGGGGGAGGAGCCCGCCGAGACGGCCACAACCACCACCTCCGTGCAGGAGGAAGGGAACATCACTCTGTTCTCCTCCGACGGGGAGGCATTCGACGTGGACGTGGCCGTCGCGCAGCAGTCGGGGTTCATGAAGGGCATGATCGAGGACGGGTGCATGGTAGGCGGCGTCTCGCTGCCGAACGTCAAGGCCCGCACGCTGTCCAGGGTGCTCGAGTTCATGAACACCAAGCACCGCGGCGAGCCAGCCGACTTCCCGAAGTTCGAGGCGGACTTCTTCGAGAGGCTGGGCAAGAAGGCGCTGTTCGACGTGATCCTGGCCGCGAACTACCTCCACGCGCAGGAGCTGCTTGACGCGGTAAGCCGGTGCACGGCGTACACGGTCAAGGGCCTGACGGTTGAGGAGGTCCGCGAGACGTTCGGCATCGTGAACGACTTCACGACGGGGGAGGAGGAGGTCATGTGGGAGAACACATGGGCCTTCCAGTGATGGATCGATATATCCATGCATTGATCTCGTCTCTTCAATCTCCGCCCGTCCGTTTTTTTAGGATTAATTGTTTTCTGACTGGCCTTCCAGTGATGGATGTTTATCCTAGTTAATTAACAATTTCCGTTGTTTTACTTTTTTAGTTCTGGGCAATATTAATGCATGGACGTTAATTTGTACCGCATGCAATATTTAGTTGTTTCTCTCTTGCACTAAGGGTAAGGGTATGTAGATGGTTTATAGTGTTTATCCATGTCATTTATAGGCACCATTAAACATAACTTCTACAGTGAGTTATTTTTTTTAACATATTTTTATAGACAGCTCTTCCATACACAATGTGTTTTGTTTCAAGTGTTATAGTAGATTACTGTATGAAAAATAACTCAATTTTCTATGCTCCTCTCTCTCCTCCACATCATGTCATGTCCTACATAACAAGACTTACAGACAGCTGACGTCACACCATTATACATACTCTAAGTAGATAGTGATCCTTGCTCGCTAGTTTCTTCAATTTATACATGCCCTTGGAAATACAAAACTAATTAAGAATTTAAAATAAATTGGAATGAAAGATGATAATTAAAAATCCACACTTGATGTAATTGTACGGTTAATAAAATGGGGAAATGATTAAATAATGATTTGAAACTTTCCTCAAATCAAATGGTAAAAATGCATACAAACATAAACTTAAAATAATTTGAGAGTAAAACATAGAACAAAAAAAAACCTAGGAAAATTACAAAATAATCCCAGTTATATTTCTATATCTAAAAATTCCCTAAAACTCTCACCCTTTTTCTGGAAAACAGAGTTTTCTCTCTTCTCTCATTGATCAACCGAGCCCATCTGTCAGGGTTCTTCTTCCACATGCAGCCAACGCCAGCACCAGCTAGCCCATGCGCTCCCGCAAGCGCAACGCTTAGCCCACTGACACAGCCAGCCGCCCCGTTTTCACCTTGCGCCCATACTGTTGGAATTAATACAGGCTAGGCCCAATTTTTAATTCTAATTAATTCCTGAAAATCTCAAAGGCCCATGTGCATATGCTAAAATTGTTTAGTCCCACATGGAGAGTTGAAGGGAAGTTACACTATTTTATAAGGTAGAACGTGGAAGCCCCCTTGTGGAATTGGAGAAAGCCAGCACACGCGCTCGCTCGCTCGCCGCGCCGGTGCGCGCATGCGCACGTTCACAAGCATTGCAGGCATGTCGGGTACGGGCGCGTTTTTCTTTATCTATTCGAAAATCGAAACGCACCGACTCGTAGGAAATGGCATTAACAAATAGCTGGTAGTAACGGTTCAATTACTAGTGAGTAATGGTTGCGGTTAACACTGATTGATGGCAAATCTATGGCGACCGTTTCCTTAGCAACTCTCTGGCCTCTTTGTTTTTTGCTATTAAATCTGATTCTTCTCCGATTTGCTCCTAGAAAGACTAAGACAGAACCCAAGAGTTTGTTGCTGGATCTGGCGATCTCCATCCTGGAGAGGCACGTGTACGGTCGTACCGGGAGAGCAAGCCTCCAAAATCCTCGTTATTGAAGGCTTGCACAAGAGAGGACGAATAAGGTTTTTGGGGAGTGTTCGCGCGATTGCTCACTGCTTCCTCTTCATTTGATTCTCTGCTACGTCTACATCAATTGCACGACGTCTACTACGCCATGACGAACGACGACCTCACCAAGACTCCTACTGCTGCTGCTTCTTCCACTGGATCTGGGTATGCCTATCTCACGCTTGTTGTTTGGTTAGTTTTATTATCTGTTGTTGCCTTGAACACTGAGATAGGAATGCTAGTTTCTGTCCTTCAAGAAATTCGTATAACTATAGTGTTCTTGATTACCTGCTTTATGAAAAAGGCAAAAGTTCTTTCCATGATTCATCTAGCATATTTTTGGATTAAATTAATTCAAAAAATGTTCTTATATTTAACAATCCAAAAACATTATTATAGACATTTTTTGACAACTGGCTTTGCTGCTGCGCTCAAACTTTCTGAGTTCGATGGTGCGAATTACAAGAGGTGGCGCACCAAGACGGTGCTTTGGCTAACTGTCATGAACGTTTTCCATGTGGTAAACGGCAAAACTAAAGGAACACTTACTCCTGAACAGGAGTAAGCGTTCGAGGCTGCTGATAACCTCTTTAAAGGTGTCGTGGTTAGTGTTCTTGGTGAGAAGTTAGTTGATGCATACATGGTGATTAAAACTGGGAAAGAGATGTGGGATGCACTCGGGGCCAAGTTTGGAGTTTCAGATGCAGGTAGTGAATTGTATCTCATGGAGCAATACCATGACTATAGAATGGTTGATGGCAGCTCTATAGTTGAACAGACTCATGAGATACAATACATGGCCACAGAACTTGAGCACTTCAAGTGTGTGTTACCAGACAAGTTTATCGCGGGAGGCATTATTGCCAAGCTTCCTCCTTCTTGGAGGAATTTTGCTATTTCTCTGAAACACAAGAGACAAGAGTTTTCTGTTGAAAATCTCATTGGGTCTCTTGATGTTGAAGAGAAGGCGAGGGTAAAAGATACACACATTAGAGGTAATAAAGGACATTCTAGTGCCAATGTGGTGTAGAAGAAGAATGACTAAGCTCAAAAGTTCAAAGGCAAGAACAAGACTACACAAACAGCTAGCTTCAAGAAGAAGAAGAAGAACACAAAGGATGGCTTTTGCTTTGTGTGTGGCGAACCTGTTCATTGGGCCAAGGATTGCAGCCAACGTAAGGGTGGAAAGAATCAGCAAGGGAAGAATTCTAAATCTACTAATATTGATGTTGGTACCACTGAGACGGGAACATCAGGGTATGATAATTTACCTACTGTTCTTTCCGTATGTCAATCTACCGATTGGTGGATAGACACTGGTGCTAATATACATGTGTGTGCTGATATTTCATTGTTCTCTTCTTATCAGGTCACTCGGGATTAAGCCGTTCTAATGGGGAACGGGTCACATGTCACTGTTCATGGTGTTGGCACGGTCGATCTGAAGTTTTCTTCGGGAAAGATTGTGCAACTGAAGAATGTGCATCATGTGCCATCTATCAATAAGAATCTCGTCAGCGGATCTCTTCTGTGTAGATATGGCTTTAGACTGGTATTTGAGTATAATAAATTTATAATGTCCAAGTGTGGACAATTTTTTGGTAAAGGCTATGTGTACAGAGGCTTGTTCCGCCTATCTCTTTCAGATTTATGTAGTAATATTGTGAACCATGTTTGCAGTGGTAATTAGACTACTATTTAGCATTCACGACTTTGTCACATAAATTTTGGTTGCATGACGCGGTTAGTTAATCCCGAAATTCACCCTTGCCAAAGATTCTAAGTGTCAAGTTTGTGTACAATCAAAGCAGCCTCGTAAGCCTCATAAGGCCGCAGAGGTAAGAAACATGGCACCATTAGAACTCATACATTCAGATCTGTATGAGATGAATGGTGTGTTGACAAAAGGTGGTAAGAAATATTTCATGAGTTTGATTGATGACTCCACTAGGTTCTGCTATGTGCATCTTTTGAAAACTAAAGATGAAGCTCTTCACTACTTTAAAATCTATAAGGCAAAAGCTGAAAACCAACATGAAAGGAAAATCAAAAGGGTTAAGTCTGATCATGGCGGCGAGTAATTTTCTAGTGAGTTCAATTTATTCTGTGAGGGAAATGGTATAATCCATGATAGGACGCCTCCCTATTCACCCCAGTCAAATGGAGTTGCTGAAAGAATGAACTACACTATAACTGATATGGTTAACACCATGTTAGACACAGCGGGTCTTTCCAAAGCATGGTGGGGGGAGGCTATATTGACTTCATGTCATGTTCTAAACATGATTCCCACACTTTCATACTTGCGCACTTGGGGTTGTTTGACGAAAGTCAATGTGCCAATTCCCAAAAAGCGTAAGCTTGGACCAAAAATTGTGGATTGCGTCTTTCTAGGTTATGCTCATCATAGCATTGGATATAGATTTCTAGTAGTGAAATCTAGAGCACCTGACGTGTATGTCAGTACAATTATGGAGTCCAGAGATGCTACATTCTTTGAGGATATTTTTTCGATGAAAGATATACTTAGTTCATCGAGTCAGGAGCCTAATACAACTCCTGAATCTGCCTTTCCAATGGAATATTTTGATCAAACCCCTGAGCAAATTCTTGAGGAGGAAGAAAATGAAACTCTGAGGAAGAGTAAAAGACAAAGGACTGCAAAGTCTTTTGGTCCTAATTTCATTGTGTACCTTGTGAATGATACTCCAAGTATCATTTCTCAAGCATATGCTTCTCCAGATGCGGAATACTGGAAGGAACCATTCCGAAGTGAAATGGATTCCATTATCTCTAATGGAACTTGGAAGATCACTGAGCGTCCTTATGGTTGTAAACCTGTATGATGTAAGTAGGTGTTCAAAAAGAAGCTTAGGCCTCATGGTACTATCAAGAAGTACAAGGCACGGCTTGTGACCAAGGGTTATACCCAAAAGGAAGGCGAAGAGTTCTTTGATACTTATTCACCTGTGGCTAGATTGACCACTATTCGAGTACTACTATCTCTGGCTGCCTCACACGGTCTTCTCGTTCATCAGATGGATGTTAAGACGGCTATCCTACATGGAGAGTTGGACGAGAAAACTTACATGGAACAACCAGATGGATTTGTAGTAAATGGTTAAGAAGGAAAGGTGTGCAAGTTCTTGAAATCTTTGTATGGTCTTAAACAATCACCTAAGCAGTGGTATGAAAAGTTCGATAGAATTTTAACATCTGTAGGCTTTATTGTGAATGAAGCTGACAGATGTGTATATTATCGCCATGGTGGGGGCGAGGAAGTCATTTTATGTCTGTATGTTGATGACATACTGATCTTTGGGACCAACCTTAATGTGATTAAGAATGTCAAGAATTTCTTATCTCAGAATTTTGAGATGAAAGATTTGGGACTAGCTGATGTTATCTTGAACATCAAGTTATTGAGAGGTGATGATGGTGGAATTACATTGTTGCAAACCCATTATGTGGAAAAGGTTCTGAGTCGTTTTAGTTATAGCGGCTACAAATCCTCTCTAACACCTTATGATCCTAGCGTGTTGCTTAGGAAGAATTGGAGAATTGCCAGAGACCAATTGAGATATTCTCAGATAATTGGTTCACTCATGTATTTAGCTAGCAGTACCAGGCCTGACATCTCGTTTGCTGTGAGCAAATTATCCATTTTGTTTCCAATCCGGGATATGGTCATTGGCATGCTCTTGATAGGGTAATGCGCTATCTAAAGGGTACTATAAGCTATGGCATTCACTATAACGGGTATCCCAGGGTACTGGAGGGTTATAGCGATTCAAACTGGATATCTGATGTTGATGAGATTAAGGCCACAAGTGGATATATCTTCATAATTGGAGGTGGTGTTGTTTCATGGAAGTCTTGCAAGCAGATCATCTTAACGAGGTCAACAATGGAAGCATAACTCACACCATTAGATATTGCCACTGTTGAAGCTGAATGACTTCGTGAGTTCTTGATGGATTTGCAAGTGGTTTAAAAACCGGTACCGGTTATTCTGATGAACTATGACAATCAGACTGTGATTGTCAAGGTGAACAGTTCTAAGGATAATATGAAGGCATCAAGACATGTGAAGAGGAGACTGAAGTCTATCAGGAAAATGAAAAACTCCGGAGTAATAGCTTTGGATTATATCCAAACAGCTAAGAATCTGGCAAATCCCATCACAAAGGGTTTATCACGGAATGTGATAGACAATGCATCAAGGGAGATGGGTTTGAGACCCACGTGAGTTATACCATAGTGGTAACCCATCCTATGTGATCGGAGATCCCATGAAGTAGGATTGGCGAAACAAACTATTGGTAAACTGGGAGGAGAGTACTTTTATAGACCCACTCCATTGGAGATGCAATTCTCTTCTAAATTTGTATGGCACGTTGATTTTTATCTTAATGTGTTATGTGGCTTGTTTAAGCAAAGATGCTGTCCTACAGAGCAGTCTTGAAAGAACACACCTATATGAGCCCGACTGCTGGTCACAATCTATGAGATAGGGTAATCTCTATGAAGCTCATGAATAGGCCAGGAGTATAACTTATATGCTCCAACCCGCGAGGATGCCTGATAGCCTAGTATCAGTTAAGGACTTAAGTAAAACTTATTCACACAAAACTGCCAATTCAAGGCTCAGTCCATTGTGCAGTTGTGGATAAGTGCAGCTTCTGTTCTAGGTGGATGTTCAACCTTAATCGGTCTCCAACGAAACACTGGTATATTAAAACAATACTGTGGATCAAGGCATTTCACATGCGCCTTTGGGATCTGGTGGGGGAATGTCGGAATTAATACGGGCTAGGCCCAATTTTTAATTCTAATTAATTCATGAAAATCTCAAAGGCCTATGTGCACGTGTTAAAACAGTTTAGTCCCACATGGAGAGTTGAAGGGGAGTTACACCATTTTATAAGGTGGAATGTGGTAGCCCCCTTATGGAATTAGAGAGAGCTAACACACACGCGTGTTCGCCCTCGCCTCGCCTCGCCATGCGGTGCGGTGCGTGCGTGAACTGGTTCTTCTCCGATTCGCTCCTAGAAAGACTAAAACAGAACCCAAGAATTTATTGCTGGATCCGGCGATCTCCATCCCGGCGAGGCGCGTGTAAGGTCGAACCAGGAGAGCAGGCCTCCAGAACCCTCGTACTTGAAGGCTTGCACGAGCGCAGCTGAAAGCATCTAGGCCCCTTAAAATGTGTTTTGGTAATTAATGACATTATGTGAATATGGGACTAATATGTTTGTTGAAGTGATTACAAGGCATAGTCCTAGATGACAAAGTCAAATCAAGGAGCTGCATGTCCAAGAATGTCAAGAAGATGGAGTTTGTCTCAAGGGCAAGGTACAAATAGACTAGGACCCCTTTTGGATTTTACCGGTCTTTGGAGTATGGAGGAAGACCGGATTTTAGGATAAATATCGTACTATTAAGGGGGAGCTTGTCTAGTAGCTTGAAAGCACTTCATTATGCCTTTGGATCAACTTAGGATCATGCATGCTCTTTTGGTCTGGTTTCAAAACCAAAATCTTTTTCTCAGTACGCAATCGGAAGTTCCGGCGTTGTCACTGCGGAACTTCCGCTAGGCGGATCTTCCGAAATGTCTGCGGTTCGTTTTTTCCAGAGAGCACCCTTTTTAGGGACTTAGCCGATTTCTCGAAGTGCGGAAGTTCCGCCGTGATACGAGCAGAAGTTCCGATTATCGGTTGCTCCGAAATTCTTGCGGATCGTTTTTTCCAGAGAGCACCCTTTTTAGGGACTTAGCCATTTTCGCAAGTGCGGTAGTTCCGCCATGGAATGAGCGGATCTTCCGATTATCGGAAGAACCGAACTTTAGTTGGCGGAAGTTCCGCACATAAATCCAACGGCTATAATCAGAGCATTTAATGCCACTGTAATGATCGTTACAGTGCACTCGATTGAAGAGCGGAAGTTCCGCACATTACACGGTGGAAGTTCCGATTTCCCTGATTGTTTCTGAATTATTTGTATAACGGTCATATTTGGTTGTGGGAGGTATAAATGCACCCCCACCAGCTCAAGGTGAGGCATTCAATACATTTGAGCTTTGAGCACTCCTCTCACTCCTCATTTACTCTCTTTGCACATATTTGTGAGGTTGTGAGCAAAACCAAGAGCATTGCATTTTAGTTGATCCTTTGGCTCTTGATTGCCGTCAAGCGAAGGTCAATGTTTATTCTCTTGGTGCTTGTCGGCACCTAGACGACTTGGCGGAGGTTGCGCGGTGATCTCTTCAAGAAGTTTGTGAAGAGACCCGACGCCGGTTGTGATTGGTCGGTGTTCACCAACTCCGGAGAGGAGGAAGAACCACCAAGTGATTACGAGGGAAGGCTTAATTTGTGGAGCCAGCTTGATCGAGTCAAGCTTCCTCAACGTGGACTAGTGAAGATCGACAAATCTTCGATACCACGGGAAAAACCTCTTTGTCCCTGTGCAGTTATTTCTTGTCTTTACTTATTGCATTTAATTTTGTAGCACATAGCTTGTAATAGATAGCTTTGCTTAGTGTATCTTGCTAAATTGAGTAATTTAATCTAGAAATTTTAGAAACCTCCTATTTACCCCCCTCTAGTCGGTTATCCTTAATCCTACAAGTGGTATCAGAGCTTGGTCTCTCTAATTTTAGACTTAACCGTCTAGGAGAGAAAGGATTGCTAGTGAGGGGATGTCAATAGGCAATGCTACTCTATTTGATGGATCAAATTATGCTTATTAGAAAATTAGAATGTTAATTTATTTAAAGGCCATGAGCCCAAGCATATGGAGAATTGTGAGTGAAGGTTTTGTTATGGCACTTGATCCCACACATCCCACAGATCAAGACGAACGGAACTTTCACCTCAATGCTCAAGCGATGAACGCTCTCTTTGGAGCTTTAAACGCGGATGAGTTCAATCGAGTGAGCAACCTTGAAACCGCTCATGAGATATGGACTATGCTCTCTGAAATTCATGAGGGCACATCCACGGTTAAAGAAGCCAAATTGCATAGACTTAGGATCAAATATGAGATATTTACAATGTTGCCTCAAGAAAGCATCACCGATATGTATTCTAGACTTAACAACATTGTAAATGAGCTCAAGGGTCTTGGTACTAATTTGCTTGACATTGATGTCGTGCGCAAGATGCTTAGGGCTCTTCCCGACAAGTACGAAATGTTGGTGATATTGTTTCTCAACTCTCCCAAGTTGCCGAGAATGACACCAACTGGGCTTTTAGGAAATCTCATCACAAATGAGCTTTACAAGAAAGACAAAGAAGAGCTCATGGAGTCAACTTCTTCAAGGAAGAAAGTTACCGCTTTTAAGGCAAAAGCGGAATCAAGTGATGAAGAAGATGAAGATGAAGATTCTGAAGAGGAATTTGCTCTCCTTGTGAGGAGAATGAAGAAGTTCATGAGGAGACGTCCTCATCGAAGCTTCAATTTCGATAAGATTGCAAAAGGGCAATCATCAAATAAGAAGAAGCGCTATAGCAACATTCGTTGCTATGAGTGTGATGAGAAGGGTCACATTGCCTCTCATTGCCCAACCAAGAAGGACGACAAGGGCAAGTCATCAAAGAAGAAAAAATTCAATGGTAAGAAGAAGCTTTTCAAGAAGCTCCACAAGGATGGCAAGAATGAAGCCCATATCGGAGAATGGGACTCCGACAAGGAGTATTCGGATTCCGACTCCGACTCCGATGTTGAGGGGTCCTCCAAGAAGAGAGGACTTGTCGGTATCGCTATCAAGGAGGCTCCATCGCTATTTTCCACTCCTACTTGCCTTATGGCAAAAGGAGAAAAGGTAAAATCCTTTGATAATGAAGAACCCTCCTATGATGAGCTCATGGATATGCTTGAAGAATTAAATGAATATCTTGGAAAGGAAAAAGCTAAATTTAGAGTCTTAAAGAAAGAACACATGTCCTTAAAGATCTCTTATGATGAACTAAAAGAAGCTCATGATTTGCTTATCCAAGATAAGTCTTACACTAGCATTGGTATTACTTGTGATATTCAAGAAAGAATGCCTAGTGTAAATATTGCTAGAACTAGCATATCTACTTCTTGCGATGATTTGCTTGCTATGCCATGTAGCTCAAGTGTTGATTCCAAAATTGAAAATGCTAAATCTTGTGATAAGCTATTTGTAGAGAATAATGAGCTAAAGGAGCAAGTTACCAAGCTAAGTAAGAGCTTGGAAAGATGTTTTAAGGGCAAAGCTACCCTTGATAAGCTTTTGAGTGAGCAAAGGTGCTCATTCAACAAGGAAGGACTTGGGTATGTGCCCAAGAAAGATAAGAAACCGGTAAACAAGCCAGTAAGGTTTGTTAATCAAAATGGTAAGTATTGCAATAAATGCCGGTAAATAGGACATGTACAACAAAATTGTCCTATTGGTAAGGTTTCATCGATTAGCTTGTTTGACTCATGCTATATGCTCAAAAAGGCCAAAGATGGAAAAGTAATTGCTAGATTTGTTGGCACCTCAATTTTAGGTGTTAAGAAGAATGCTATTTGAGTGCCCAAATCATTGAGAACTAACCTCCAAGGACCCAAACAAATATGGGTACCTAAAAGAACTTGATTCCTTTTGTAGGTGAACTACAAGACCGGTGGAAGGCATTGGGTGCTCGATAGTGGTTGCACTCAACACATGACCGGAGATCGGAAAATGTTCACCTCATTTGAGAATGGGAGCAGAAATAAAAAGATCACATTTGGTGACAACAGCAAAGGAAAGGTAATTGGCTTAGGTAAAATTGCTATCTCAAATGACATTTCCATTTGAAATGTGTCTTTAGTGGAAACATTAAATTTCAATTTGCGATCTGTTGCTCAATTATGTGATCTTGGATTAACTTGCTCATTCTCTAAAAGGGTAGTTACCATTTTTAAGGAAAAAGAAAATGAAATATTTTTTAAGGTTTTAGATTTGGCAATCTTTATTTGGTTGATTTCTCCTCAAATGAATCTTGTTTGAAAACTTATTTGATTGCAAAAACTTCAATGGGTTGGTTATGGCATAGAAGATTAGGTCATGTGGGAATGATTCAACTCAAAAAGCTTTTCAAACATGACTTAGTGGTTGGCCTGAAGGATGTGAAGTTTGAGAAAAATAGACTGTGTAGCGCTTGCCAAGCCGGGAAGCAAGTTGCTAACTCTCATCCTTCCAAAAGTATCATGTCAACCTCTAGGCCATTGGAGCTCTTACATATGGATTTGTTCGGGCCAACAACCTATAAGAGCATTGGGGGCAATAGCTATTGTTTAGTTGTTGTAGATGATTACTCTAGATATACATGGGTATTCTTCTTATATGACAAAGGTGAAGCCTCCAAGATTTTCAAAAGTTTTGCAAAAACGGCTCAAAATGAATTTGATTTCAAAATAAAGAAAATCCGTAGTGATAATGGTTCCGAGGTCAAAAATACTAATATTGAAGATTATTGTGATGAACTTGGAATAAAGCATGAGCTTTCCACTACCTACACTCCTTAGCAAAATGGAGTTGTAGAGAGGAAAAATTGTACATTAATAGAAATGGCTAGGACAATGCTTGATGAGTATAATACATCCGATCGCTTTTGGGTGGAAGCCATTAATACCGCTTGTCATGCCATAAACCGTCTTTATTTACATAGGCTTTTGAAAAAGACTTCCTATGAACTCCTTATTGGAAGAAAACCGAACATCTCTTACTTTAGAGTATTTGGTTGCAAATACTATATCTTAAGAAAGGGTGTTCGACTTTCTAAAGTTGCAAGTCGTTGTGATGTTGGTTTTCTACTAGATTATTCTTCAAATAGTAAAGCATATCGTGTCTTTAACAAAACTAGTGGTATTGTTGAAGAAAGACACGATGTACAATTTGATGAGACTAACGGCTCTCAAGAAGAGCAAGAAGATTTTGATGATGTAGGTAATGGAGCTCTTATGGAAGCAATGAAGAACATGCAAATTGGAGACATTAAGCCTAAAGAAGATCAAGATGAACCATCATCTTCCACGAAAGTCGAACCGCCTATCTCTTCCGTGACAAATCAAGTTAATCATATTGAAGGAGATGTCAAGGAAAATGATCAATCATTGAATCTACCTCCAAGAATCCACAACGCTATAGCTAAAGACCATCCAATAGACCAAATATTGGGTGAAGTGAGTAAATGTGTCCAAACTCGCTCTCGTATTGCTTCTTTTTGTGAACATTACTCTTTTGTTTCCTCTCTTGAACCAAAACGCATAGATGAAGCACTAGAAGATCCGGATTGGGTGACCGCTATGTATGAAGAGCTAAATAACTTCACCCGGAATGATGTTTGGAAAATGGTAGAAAGACCCAAGGAGCATAATGTTATTGGCACAAAATGGGTCTTTCGAAATAAACAAGATGAAAATGGAGTTGTGGTAAGAAATAAGGCAAGGTTAGTTGCTCAAGGATATACTCAAGTCGAGAGTTTAGATTATGATGAAACATTTGCACCCGTAGCAAGACTTGAGTCTATTCGTATTTTACTTGCTTTTGCATCATGCTTTGATATTAAATTATTTCAAATGGATGTTAAAGTGCTTTCTTAAATGGCAAAATATCTGAACTTGTTTTTGTTGAACAACCTCCGGGTTTTGAAGATCCCAAAAATCCTAATCATGTGTATAAACTCTCAAATGCGCTATATGGTTTAAAGCAAGCTCCTAGAGCATGGTATGAGCACCTTCGAGATTTTCTACTCTCTAAGGGATTCAAAATCGGAAAGGTTGATACAACTTTGTTTACTAAAATTATTGATGGTGATTTCTTTGTTTGTCAAATTTATGTTGATGATATAATTTTTGGTTCCACTAATCAAGATTTTTGCAAAGAATTTGGTGATATGATGTCTAGGGAGTTTGAGATGTCAATGATAGGAGAACTTAGTTTCTTCCTTGGACTTCAAATCAAACAACTCAATGATGGGATCTTCATAAGTCAATCCAAGTATGTGAAGGATTTACTCAAAAGATTTGGCATGGATGACGCAAAGCCCATCAAGACTCCCATGGCTACAAATGGCCATCTTGATCTAAATGAAGGAGGTAAATCTATTGATTTAAAGCTTTATAGGTCTATGATTGGTAGTTTACTTTATCTTACCGCATCTACACCCGATATTATGTTTAGCGTTTGCATGTGTGCACGTTTTCAATCGGCACCAAAAGAATGTCATTTAATGGCTGTTAAAAGAATATTAAGATATTTAAAGCATTCCTCAAGCATTTGCCTTTGGTATCCGAAAGGAGCTAAATTTGATTTGATTGGATATTCGAATTCGGATTATGCGGGTTGTAAAGTGGATAGAAAGAGCACTTCAGGGAGTTATCAATTCTTAGGTAGATCCTTAGTGTCATGGTCTTCTAAGAAACAAAACTCTGTTGCCCTTTCCACCGCCGAAGCCGAATATGTATCCGCAGGTAGTTGTTGCGCACAATTGCTTTGGATGAGGCAAACATTGATGGACTATGGAATAACGTTTGATAAAATGCCTCTTTTGTGTGATAATGATAGTGCAGTAAAAATAGCCAACAACCCTGTCCAACATTCAAGAACCAAGCATATAGATATCCGCTATCATTTCCTTAGAGATCATGTATGCAAGGGAGATATTGAAATTAGCCACATTTGCACTGAAAATCAATTAGCGGATATTTTTACCAAACCTTTAGATGAAGGCCGTTTTTGCCTATTGAGGAATGAGTTAAATGTCATTGACTATTCAAATGTCGCTTGAACTCTTGTCACTTGCATCTTGGGTCTTAGTTGCATTTTTATCATTTTTAAGATGTCTTTTCTCAAATTTTTGCTCCAAATGTGATATATTCATAAAAATTACTTTCTTAAATAGACATTAGTCTTTTCATTGCATAATAATCCTGAATGATACTTGGTTGAGTGCAAAACTAAGGATTATTTGCAAAATCTTCAAATTCAGCTCTCTCTTCCTGAAGTGTCAGGATAATCGGAACTACCGGCCTTCCAGGCGCGGAACTTCCGATTTTCGGAACTTCCGCTGTTGAATTGCGGAACTTCCATTTTTCGGTAGTTGAGAGGCTTTAACTTCCCTGCGGTTCCTCCGTTTCTCAGTCTCTCTCCAGCCGCCGCAACCTCTCTCCCGTGCGCTCCTCTTCTCTCCCAAAGTTCCACCGAAAAAATTGATCTTTCTTTGGCTTGTCCTCAATCCCGTTCGATCATTTGCATCTCTAGGGTTCATTCACTTCTTTCCTCAAGGTATAATCAATCCCCTTCGGATTTCTTCCTCTCATGAACCCTAGTTTTGAATCTTTGGGGAAATGCAAATGTAGATGAAATATGGGGAAACTTCTTGGGAAAATAGGTTTATTCAGTACTGTATGATGTATATGCATCGATTTCATGGACTCAATCCATCAAAGATACTAAAAATCTAAAAATCTTGTTGCTCTAGAATCGGCCCAGGATAATCAGAACTTCCGCCGCTGAAAAACGCGGAACTTCCGCCAGCGGTAGTTCCGGCGTTCAAAATTGCGGAACTTCCGATTGTCCTGACAAAAACAGAACTTTCATCTCCTTTTTGAATCTACATTTGATACTTCATTCATTGTTTTTGAAGATACCTAAGACTAAGAAGACTTTCAAGAAGTCCTACGGGAGTGCAGGCCAATCGTCATCTCGATCCCCTCCACCTCCTGAAGCACAAGAAGAAGAAATGAAGGCTATTGAGGACCAAAGGGAATCCTCTGAGAATTCAGATACTGAGGCAAGTGCATCGGGTGAGGGCTCTCAGTCAGAATCTGATGATGAATTGGGAGATCCTGAAGAACTTCAGATTGATTTTAAGTCATTGACAGCTGATGATTATACTCTTCTTCGGCTTAAGAATCAGTATACACTTCCTCGCAACTGTGATGATCCTCGCTTTCATACCATCTTTCAGAGGCAAGTGTATGAACTCTTCTATGGACCCAACAAGCCCTTTGCCGACCATAAGTGCATAAATTGGTCATATCTTAACGGGCTGGACAAGTATGAGGGCACATATAGACTCTTTCAGCGAGCGGGGATCCATAACTTTGTGGCACTCAAATGCAATTATAGTGATAAAATCATTCGTCAATTTTATGACACAGTGCACATTTCCTCAAATTTCTCTGAGCTTACCTGGATGACTGGGACAGTCAAATACTCCTGCTCAAAACATGCTTTTGAGAATGCATTGGATATCGAGTCAAGCAGATTTGAGCAGATTTATGATAGACCGATTCTTCCTCTTTCATCTTGAACTGAATTTTAGGACACTACTCAAAGGTTTATCCCTAGTAAGATAACCGGTCTTCTCCCTATTCCTAGCTTGGTAAATCGGATAATTAATCATACTATATTACCAAAAAGCGGGAATTATGATGCAATATGGGGCCATGTATGGAACATTTTGGACTGCATCATGCATGGGAGAAAATTTGATGTAGTTGATGTCATTATAAGGGAGATAGCAGCCACCAAGAATGATCGGGTCAAGAGGATAAATTTTGCTCCATATATTATGGCCCTGATTATTCGTCAAACTGATTATAATGGAGCTACACCTTCACACCACAAGTTCTATAAGCCTAGAGAAGGTCCTCCTATTCCGGCCAACCTTCAGCGCCCTCCAGCAGAAGACCCGGAAGCCGCACCTGCTGCTGCCCCTTCACAAGAACAGGCCTCACTTGATCAAATCTATGCCACATTGTTGGAGATGAAGGCATCTCAGGAGGCCTTCAAGGCAGCGACCTCTTCCCGTCTGGATGCTTCCTCCGCCAGACTAGATGCTTTTGAGGCTGCCACCACCTCAAGACTTGACGCCAACACCGCTGGACTCGGCGCTCTCGGCCCGACTTTGCAGAGCGGTTTCCTCCTCCGATCCGGTTTGGACGACGTCGCCTCCGCTCTCCTCCTAGTGATCCTCCTAGTGATCCTCCACAAGACCCTCCTGCAGAGTGAAGCTCTTTTTGGCCTCTTGATGACAAAGGGGGAGAGGAGTGAGTGAGTCAGTGTGAGAGTTTAAAAGGGGAACTTATCTTTGAATGATCTTATCTATTGTATATTATAACTGTCGTTTTGACTATGGTCTGTAATGACTTTGACTCTGTAATGACTTTGACAATATTTTGCATGTGATGATATATCTTGTTATCTTAAATTTTTTTGTTGTACTTGGATCTGAGTTTATGGTTATGATGTTGAATGCTTATGATATTTTTATCTCCAAACATTGTCATTCGGTATTGCTCTTTTCAAGTATCAACAATCTACAGAAACTCCGCCTAATTTTTCTGAAAATCCAAAACATGTGCTTTACATTATCTTCTACTCAATATGCACATGTTAAGGGGGAGCTTTCTGTTTCAAACTAAATATATCTCACATCTTTATTGTGTTGTCATCAATTACCAAAAGGGGAGATTGAAAGCATCTAGGCCCCTAAAAATATGTTTTGGTAATTAATGACATTATCTGAATATGAGACTAATATGTTTGTTGAAGTGGTTACAAGGCATAGTCCTAGATGACAAAGTCAAATCAAGGAGCTGCATGTCAAAGAATGTCAAGAAGATGGAGTTTGTCTGAAGGGCAAGGTACAAATAGACTAGGACCCCTTTTGGATTTTACCGGTCTTTGGAGTATGGAGGAAGATCGGATTTTAGGATAAATATCGTACTATTAAGGGGGAGCTTGTCTAGTAGCTTGAAAGCACTTCATTATACCTTTGGATCAACTTAGGATCATGCATGCTCTTTTGGTCTGGTTTCAAAACCAAAATCTTTTTCTTAGTACGCAATCGGAAGTTCCGGCGTTGTTGTAACACCCTGACTATAAGAAAGTCAAGATGTCACCTACAACCACTACTCTTTAGAAGAATAACATCAAAACACATGTCAAGGTTAATCAAGTAGTAAGATTATACGGAAATAAGAATTCATCATCAGGATTAATCAATGGAATGGAAATAAACAATTCTGAGAGATAAGGTAGTTATGACCAAACTGGCTTATTACAATTCAACACAAGTCATTAATAACGACAGTAAAAGTCCTCAAAAGGTTTGGTTTATGGTAGTGAGTGCATCGTGATGAACTACCCTCCACAAGATCATTCTTCCTTGTCATTTACCTAAATAAAACAACAAAGCAAGAATGAGCCAAAGACTCGACAAGTAATCAGATGTAACAATCAAACATTCCATGAACAATATATCACAATCATCATTTGAACATTTACTGGAAACGAATTTATGAATGGATGAAGTGGAATGATGCATTGAAGGAATTGGACATAATGCAGCATATACCGGTATAGCGAGTGAAACACCCGTCGGTGTTCACTTAAAGTAATCGTATGAAGAACGTTTCATACGACCGTCCAACGTGGCCCACATTGGAATGGTGGACTCACGTAACATGGCCCACATTGGAATGGTGGACTCATGTACCCATTCCGGAATTGATGGGATTTTCAAGTGCCCATACTGGAATTGATGGGTCTTACAAATGTAATTTATGCATGTCATGATGTGATCCCATGGCAATATTGAATAGTACTCATAATTGAAAAGAAACACATGGTATTCATCTACAAGTACGAACAATTATAATCATTCACTCACACATCACATTTTTGCATCAAACAGAGTATACAAGGTACTTGCAGTATATCAACATCATGAACAAGGCACAAAACATTCATGTAAACAACATATCATTATGCATACAGTACTTGCCTTTGGCGTAGTGACTCGTTAGCAGGCAACGGGGTGTTCCCACGGGATGTCTCACCGCCTACACAAGCATGTTCCCAAAATAAGAACAACGATATAACACTGCTACCGATGTTCTACAATAACCCCTGACTATTCAATATACCGCATAGACCCAAATTGAAAATAAACTATTCTGCCAGATTTCAGCCCTTATGAGCAGCGGTACGAGAAAAAGCATATTTAATTATATGGAACTCGAAACGACACGAAACCAGTGCCCAGATTTTCTTAACGTAACAGGCTACGAAACTCTAGTTGATGGTAAACTCTAATTTGGCCAATACAGAGGTCTAACCATCCAATGAAAAACTTTAACTGCAGTCTGCCCAGAATTCAGAACAGCCCTAAAGAAAAGGCTCTAACTTTTAAACCACTGATCCAAATAAAGTGATTTTTATCAGCCTGGAAAGATGGTGAAATTATCTTCAAAAACCTAGTTGGGTGGCCGACCTGATTCTGACTCTAACTAGATCAAAACCTAGGTGCAACCGACTATACTCAGCATTTCTGGCAGACAGACCAGCACGTAGTAAAACAGTCATAACTTTTAATCTACTGGGTGAAAATTCGTGATCCAGGTGCCAAAAGAAAGCTAATGAAATAAGGAACAAAACTCTAGAAGGCGAAGACATCCAATTCTGCCTCTAAGATACCCAAAACCGAGTTACAACGTACTGGACAGAATCAATCTATTAACCGAATCAAAACGAAACTACAAATCCAATCGGATCCTCAATTCTAATAGAATCAAACAACGAATCGGAGGTCTAATTACCCTTGTAGACCAGTAAAAAAACGAAGATCCGCTGCACACGGGTCTTCCTCGCTTCTCCTCTCTTTCTTCTCTTAGGGCCGGCCACCGGGAGACGAACGAGCGGCGTCGACGGCGGCGGGGAACGGAGTTGATGGAGGGGACCTTGAGGAGGAGCGACGGGGATCACCGGAGTTGGAACCACCGCTGCGAGGGAGCACCAAGGGGCAGCAAGGAGGCCGGTTTGGGGGAGAGGAGGAGGCGGCCAAGGGGGAGGGGGAGATGCAAGTGGCGGCTAGGGTTTGGGGGTGGCGGCCCCTTTTTGGCGGCCTCCTCATGGGCCGGCCGACCCTCTTGGGCCTCTGGGTCGTGGACATGCCCAGGTTGACGAGAATTAACAATTACCCTCCGCTGATTGGAAAATTCGACGGCGATTCTTTTACTCTCTCCGACTTCTTTCTTTTTACCGATTCGGTTCCGGAAAGTTTTAAATCTCGATTTCGAATAACATTCCTAGACAATCGAAATGATACAACCTAACTGGTTATATGAGGTATTACAGTTGTCACTGCAGAACTTCCGCTAGGCGGATCTTCCGAAATGTCTGCGGTTCGTTTTTTCCAGAGAGCACCCTTTTTAGGGACTTAGCCGATTTCTCGAAGTGCGGAAGTTCTGCCGTGATACGAGCGGAAGTTCCGATTATCGGTTGCTCTGAAATTCTTGCGGATCGTTTTTTCCAGAGAGCACCCTTTTTAGGGACTTAGCCATTTTCGCAAGTGCGGTAGTTCCGCCATGGAATGAGCGGATCTTCCGATTATCAGAAGAACCGAACTTTAGTTGGCAGAAGTTCCGCACATAAATCCAACGGCTATAATCAGAGCATTTAATTCCACTGTAATGACCGTTACAGTGCACTCGATTGAAGAGCGGAAGTTCCACACATTACACAGCGGAAGTTCTGATTTCCCTGATTGTTTCTGAATTATTTGTATAACGGTCATATTTGTTTGTGGGAGTTATAAATGCACCCCCACCAGCTCAAGGTGAGGCATTCAATACATTTGAGCTTTGAGCACTCCTCTCACTCCTCATTTACTCTCTTTGCACATATTTATGAGGTTGTGAGCAAAACCAAGAGCATTGCATTTTAGTTAATCCTTTGGCTCTTGATTGCCGTCAAGCGAAGGTCAATGTCTATTCTCTTGGTGCTTGTCGGCACCTAGACAACTTGGCGGAGGTTGCGCGGTGATCTCTTCAAGAAGTTTGTAAAGAGACCCGACGCCGGTTGTGATTGGTCGGTGTTCACCAACTCCGGAGAGGAGGAAGAACAACCAAGTGATTACGAGGGAAGGCTTAATTTGTGGAGTCGGCTTGATCGAGTCAAGCTTTCTCAACGTGGACTAGTGAAGATCGACAAATCTTCGATACCACGGGAAAAACCTCTTTGTCCCTGTGCGGTTATTTCTTGTATTTACTTATTGCATTTAATTTTGTAGCACATAGCTTGTAATAGATAGCTTTGCTTAGTGTATCTTGCTAAATTGAGTAATTTGATCTAGAAATTTTAGAAACCTCCTATTCACCCCCTCTAGTCGGTTATCCTTGATCCTACAGCGGCCAGCATCGTTAGACGTCCCTGTTAGAATTACGTTTACCATATAGCTTTTGGAATTACACCTGAATGTTGATGGTCATGTTTGCATGTGTTGATCAAAGTTTTTGCGATCTCCTGGACTAAATCAATTACCATGGCCTTGCAGTATCCTATCATGTGTAATTGTTAGACGTAAGGGCATAGCTGTGATGGATATTGGTAATGCTTATTGACGGTTCAATTTGAAGAATTATGATATTGTTCTTCCAAAGTTGGATAATCTATGAACTACCTATTATAATTAGGTTTACCATATAGCTTTTGTAATTTAGTTTCACCTAGTAAATTGGTTGACATGTTACCTTATTCTATAAAATAGTTGTCAAGTTGTAGAGATAGACTGCTACAATTTTTCTTCTTGTTTGCAGTACTTTGATTCAGCCAGTTATTGCTACACTTAGTGTTCCATCTTTCTCCATGTTCAGTTATTTGGGTAACCTGTTAACTCCCTATTAGAATTACGTTTACCATATAGCTTTTCAAATTTAGTTTCGTCTACTAAATTGGTTTAGATGTTTCCTTATTCTATAAGATAGCTGGGCAGTTGCTATAGAGGTAGACTGCTACAATTTTCCGTCCTGTTTGTAGTGCTTTAGCTCAGTTAATTATTGCAGCATTTAGTATTCCATCTTTCTATGTGTTTAGCTATATAAAAAGGTTACTTTCGTGGTTTATTTTAGTTGTATAGTTAAGCATTGCCGATGAATAGGGTTGCAGTTAGCGTATATAGGTTTTGTAGATATCCTCTGATATGGTTGTTGGTGAGTTACAAAATTTCTAGCGATGCCATGATTTCTAATTCACACATGCGCTTTCTATTGTGACATACTCTGATTTGCGGTGGTCAAAATGTTCCAATGGATTATCATCCCTATCTATAGTGTTATGCCTCCATACTTCCATATTTAAATCCCTTCTACAAAACATCGGAACCCATGGAACGTTGATTTTTACTTAAAAAAATGCCTGATTTGCAGATTTAGCTTTTGAGTATAGTGTTTAGAGTGAAATTGCGTGTTTGTTTTAGTTTATTAGGAGATGTGCACAAAGATGACACCGTTTTTACCCGTAGGATGCCTGCTACGATTTTAGTGATGTCATTGCAAACTCATTTGTTATTTCTCCTTACTTCGTTGTCTGTGGATGACAAATGGTGAATGCTGCAAAGTCCTTTAATGCAAGTCAAATGGTGAGTGTTGCAGAGGTCCTTCAATGCAGGTTTGTCTTTTACTAATTGAATCTTATTTACTCTTTTCCTTCTCCACCTGGCAAGACGTTCAGTTCCTAGACATAAATGTCTACATGTTTAGTTGCTCGTTGTAGTAGACATTTTTTTTTAGTTGTGTCTCTAGGTGGCCTCTTGACGTGCTACCATCGAAGTGGGTCCAGATGTCTATTAAATTGTTCCATGATTTAATGTGCCTTATGAAATACATGAAGCAGAGTGTTACATTCTAATAATTGTAATATAATTATATGGGTAGTCAGGTACATGTACTTTCGAATAGAAAAAAAAACATGATTTAGAGTTTACGGTAACAATTAGCTCGGGCTATATGTATTTGTCATGACCACTTTGTTTTTTTTTGTGTGTTATTGGTGCTTTTGATTTGTCCTTTGCAACAAACAAGATTTAAGATGATATATGATGTCGAAGTGCGTACGCAAACTTCGATCTCACTATAGGTAAAAAAAGACCCCTTAAATTTTACCTGAGTAAATACCGCTGAATCTTTTATAGTCTTTTATTTTGCGTAGTTTACGCACACCCACAAAACTAGCTTATTATCTGATTTATGGATTAGAGTAGTATCATTCACTGTCTTTTGTTTGATATATGTAATAGTAGAGGAGCAACAGGTCATGTTATAGCATCATTAACTTATTTCCAACCCGCCTGCCGCCCCAATTGAGGCCCTTCTAGTATATATGTCTTTTGTTTGATAAGAGGTTAGGAGCAACAGGTCATGAAATAGCATCAAAAAAAAAACCCGCCTGCCGCCCCAATTTTGACCTCCTTCGTGTAAAAATGATAAAGCCATTTCGACACGTGCACACATAAATAATGGTAGAGCCCTCACGATTCACTCGTACAGTTGCAATCATTTCCGATGGGACATGACGCCAGCAAAGATCGTTATATCACAAATTAATTTGATTCAACCTAACCTGAACAGTTTTATATACATCGTGGAAACCTTTAGTCAAGACGGTTTCAACGTATAGATTTAGTTCAAAGTTGAGATCACTTCAATTGAATACTTTGGATCACATCTTGATCGGCACTAATCTCCATTTTAGGATAATTAGATATTACATTGTTGCACTCTCGTGTGTGTCGTATGGCCTGTATTGCCATTGAGTGCAATGCAAAACGATCTTCTCTTCCTGGTGGCCGGTCTAACTAGCTAGCTAGTTGCTCGCGAGACACCACCAAGTGCCTGCCTTGCGACTCTACGACACCAACGCCAATGCAGGATGACAGTAGGTGTAAATCGAAGAAACTAGCGAGCAGGGATCGCAAGCTACTTAGAGAATGTATAATGATGTGATGTCTCGATATACACAACACGATATGATGTGGATGAATGCAGTATTCAAATGTAACATAAAAAAATAAAATACATTATATATGGAGGAATTGTTTATAGAAATATGTAAAAAGATAACTCATTGTAGAAGTTATCTTTTAATGATGTCTACAAATATAAACCATTGTGCATGCCCTTAATGCAAGGCAAACAAATAAATATTGCATGTGGTACAAATTAACATCCGTGTATTAATATTGCCCAGAACTAAAAACTAAAAGAACGGAAAGAGTTAACTACGATAAACTGCCAATCAGAAAACAATTAATCCTAAAAAAACGGACGGGCGGAGATTGAAGAGCCAAGATCAGTGCATGGATATATCCATCCATCCATCACTGGAAGGCCCACAAGTTCTCCCACATGACCTCCTCGTCCTCCTCCAGCGTGAAGTCGTTCACGATGCCGAACGTCTCGCGGACATCCTCCACCGTCAGGCCCTTGACCATGTACGCCGTGCACCGGCTTACCGCGTCCAGCAGCTCCTGCGCGTGGAGGTAGTTCGCAGCCAGGATCACGTCGAACAGCGCCTTCGTGCCCAGCTTCTCGAAGAAGTCCGCCTCGAACTTCGGGAAGTCGGCGGGCTCGCCGCGGTGCTTGGTGTTCATGAACTCGAGCACCCTGGACAGCGTGCGGGCCTTGACGTTCGGCAGCGAGACGCCGCCGACCATGCACCCGTCCTTGATCATGCCCTTCATGAACCCCGACTGCTGCGCGACGGCCACGTCCACGTCGAACGCCTCCCCGTCGGAGGAGAACAGAGTGATGTTCCCTTCCTCCTGCACGGAGGTGGTGGTTGTGGCCGTCTCGGCGGGCTCCTCCCCCTCAGAGGAACCCGGGACGATCTTCTCTTCCTCTGCCGCGGAGGCGGCGGTGGTTGTGGCCGTCTCGGCGGGCTCCTCCCCCTCAGAGGAACCCGGGACGATCTTCTCTTCCTCTGCCGCGGAGGCGGCGGTGGTTGTGGCCGTCTCGGCGGGCTCCTCCCCCTCAGAGGAACCCGGGACGATCTTCTCTTCCTCTGCCGCGGAGGCGGCGGTGGTTGTCTCCGCGAGCTTCTTCTCGGCCGACGACATTGTCGCGTGCGTGCGCGGTCTTTGTGACGTTCTTGGAGCTTGGCGGCGGCTAAACAGGCTAATCAGCGAGCGTGATCAAGCCAAAGTTGCGTTGATTGTTTCGATTGGTTTGTTGGATCAAGTGCTGTCCATATATAGTGCTGCTGGCTCTGGAGCCTGGGGGTATGCTCGTACGCATCGGAAGAGGAAACCGGCCGCTCTCCTGTAACGGGATGGACTATGTTTCCGACAACGAAAAGAGTTGTGAAACGGAGCATAGCGCGTTACGATGCCGGCAATGAACAAGTTGTAAATATCAGGGAAATAATTTCGCCCCCGCCCCCGAAATTTTTACAATTCGTTCAAAAAAAAATCGGAAATATTTGAATTTGGATCAATTACATCCTAAATTTGATTTTTGACAAATTTCGTTCAACTTTTGGTCAAATTTTGAGTCCAAATTTCGTTCGGTTTGAAAACTCACAGAAATTCCAAAATTTTGGTAATTTCGTTCGTTTTGCTCCCCTCTGAATTTTTTTTCAAAACGAATGGGCCATGGAATTCCGTCGCATTTCTTCCTCAACAAGTTCCCTACCCAGTGTCTTATCTTCAAACTGTCGCGGGTTCTCTCAAAAATGGCTCATTGGATACACCGTGCCTAAGGCGGCGGCGAAGAACGGCCGACGATGATCCCAGCATGGTTCGGTTTAACGACCAAATCGGTCCAACCCCCGCGGTAAAAATATGGAACCGGTTTTGAAAACCTTGGATCCCAGCAATCGAGTTAGGCTTTAGGACTATTGAGTAATCGTCGCTGGCGAGTCCAGTCCGTACGGGTACCTCGTATACAATATTCAGAATCGTAAGGACGGATGAAGAACACAATAACACAACAGTAGATTGAAGACAGAGATATGAGAGGACTTCAGGCTTCGCTTTATTGCTTCAGAATAATCGGGGTTACAATGAGAGGGGTCCCATCTATTTATAGACTTCAGGAGATGAGGAGTTCAACTGGGCCCGGTTTCTTAACACTCCCCCTTGGACACTCATCCGACATGTTCATGTCTCGTCAAAACTCCATAAAAATCCAGTGGAAAAAATTTAGAGAAAGAGTACATGCCATGCGTTCTGCTGTGTTGCACGAATTGCCTCATCAAAAACCTTAACTAAGAAACTTCAGGAAAACTTGTAAGGGAAAAAGAGTACAATCCACCCAATTTCATTTAATCTCCAGGATTTATTCTTTGGATATTTGATCTTCGTGATCAAGATTCAATAATGAGTTCGTGAATATTCTCCCCCTGAATTCTGCATTTGTCTAAATCTCATCATTCTAATTCCACGAATGCATCTTTCAAAACTAGACGCTGGAAGTGACTTAGTAAATAAATATGTAAGATTTTCACATGACTTAGTATGCAGTACCTTAATTTCATCCATCTTTTACATTTCGTGAGCATAGAAGAACTTGGAATTGATATGCTTTGTGAGGGGACTCTTCACATAACCCATCTACACTTGTGCGACACAAGCTGCATTATCTTCATAGATAATGGTGGGGTTTTGCGGTATCCAATCCACATGACTGCTGGATGTGGTGAATCATCCGTGAAGCTAAGAACATTCCCGTGAGGCTTCGTATAGTGCTATAATTTCTGAGAGGTTCATCGAAGTAGGTACAAGACTTTGCTTAAACGATTTTCATGAAACTGCAGTTCCACCACACAGGAATACATAGTCTGTTTACAACTTAGCTGTGTGCGGGTCTGACAGGTACCCAGCATCTGCATAGCCAGTCATGGTTAGGTCTTGGTTCTTTCTGTAGAATAGACCAAGATCTTTACTTCCTTGTAGGTATCGAAAGATGTCCTTTATTCTCTGCCAATGCCTTTTGGTAGGTTCTGCACTGTACCTTACTAATAGGTTCACTGCAAATGCAATGTCCGGTCTGGTACAGTTTGCTAGATACATGAGTGCTCCTACTGCACTCAGGTATGGAAATTCCAATCCCAGGACTTCCTCCCCTCTTCTTTAGGTCTGTATGGGTCCTTGTCTTGCTGTAAGGATCTCCTAATCATCGGCACTTTCGAAGGATATGCCTTTTCAAAACTGAACATTTCCAACACTTTCTGAGTGTAGGTTGACTGATGTACTAGAATCCCTTCAGGGGTATGCTCAAGCTGCAGGCCTAGGCAGTATTTGGTTTGACCCAAATCTTTTATTTCGAACTCCGACTCCAACTAAGAGCTTGCTTTCTTAATACCTTCTAGGGTTCCAATGATATTTAGATCATCTTCATACACTGAGATTATACAAATCTATCATGGGATCGTCGTATAAATACACAAGGATAATTCTCATTATTCGTGTAGCCTTTCTTGCATAGAAAGTCGCTTCAAGCGATTATACCGTATTCTGCCTGATTGCTTCAGTCCATACAGTGACTTTCTGAGTTGCACACTGTATAGATTTCTATTTGCTCTATCTTGGTTCAGGATAGGGATACATTCAGTTATCTTCATATAAATATCAGAATCCAAATTTCCATAAAGGTATGCAGTTACCACATCCATCAATTTCACTTCTAACTTCAAAGTTCACTGCCATTGAGATAAATATCAAAAGGTAATTCCGTCTATGACCGGGAAATAGGTTTCTTCGTAACAATCTCCTAGACGTTGAGTGAAACCTTGTGCAACGAGCCTTGCTTCTTTCATTTCTCTTCGAATAAATACACACTTATGCTCTACGGGGTGCACATGGGGAGGTGTGCGGCTTACAGGCCCAAACACCTCTCTTTTATTCAGAGAGAATAATTTAGTTTCCATTGCCTTCTTCCAATCTTCTCAATCTGATCTTTTCTTACATTCAGCGAGTGATGCAGGCTCTGGATCAAGATTTATGATTGTGGCAATTTTCTTTACAAAGTAAATGTCGACATTGGTTGTTGGCTTATTCATAGATTCTCCCAAGGTCATAAAGCTTACAGCTATTTCTTCAAGGGGCGATATTTTTAATGCTTCTATTTGCTTACCGCTGCTTTCAATTGCGGGGCAAGTCCCTTTAGTTTTCAGCATGGATGTGTGCGCACACATCCATGCTGATGTCTCCCTTCATAGGGATGTTCAATTCTGGTATGCCTTTTCTGAAGGTGCCATACTGGTGCTAGGTCTCAACTGGCTCCCCTTCTGGTTCTGGGGAACTTCAGTGATAGGCTGTGTCAAGTCCTTATCCTTTTTCACCAGGCGTCCCGGTTACTTCGGATTCGAGGGGCCGGAGTTCACGTCATTTCAGAGGCCTTAGGACGGGATTAGGGATACCTTCATCGGTATTTCAACCCTCTCTGGTGCATTGCGTACAGGCATATGCGACTTGGTCACTCTCTTGATATCACTAAAGTGGTTATGCAGTTGATTCGCTAATGCTTGCAAATCAATTATCTTCTGGACTGCAATTGTCTTCTAGACTTCAATTGTCTTCTGGACTTCTCTATTTGCTTCACTAGTGTGCGGGTCATATGCATGGATTTTAATTATCTTCTAGACTTCAATTGTCTTCTAGACTTCAATTATCTTCTGGACTTCTCTATTTCTCGACATTTTTCATCAATGGTTGATTTCCTCCCCCTAATGACGAGAAATAATTCTCATCTAATATGCTATCAGCGAAGTGGGCTGCATGCAAATCTCCAGTCGTGGGGTCCAAATACCTGATTATGGATGTTGTCTCATAACCAACGTATATCCCAGACTTTTAGAGAGTGCTCATTTCAGTTTACTATGGTGGTGGTACAGGTACATAAACCTTGTAACTAAATCTTCAAAGATGAGAAATTTTCAGTGTTGACCCTTGCGCTAGTTGCATAGGTGAATGGATGTTATATGCCGGTGGTCTAAAATTGATGAGAGTTGCTGCGTGCAGGACTGCGTGTCCCAAACATGTAGTTGGTAAATAACAATTCTGCTAGTCCATTCTGGGTGTGGACATACGGTATAGGATGCTCAATTTTAATTCTCATTTTCATACAATAATCATCAAATGCTCTCGAAGTAAATTCTCCGGCGTTGTCCATTTTGGTGGACTTCACATGATGATCAGGAAAATTATTCTTAATGTTAATTATCTACGAGATTAGCTTTGCAGAAGCGAGGTTTCTCGTAGATAATAAACAATCGTGCGACCATTTCGAGGAAGCATCGATGAGCACCATAAAATACCTAAATGGTCATGACAGTGACTGTTTAGGACCGCAAATGCCTCCCTGGATACGGTCCAGGAAAGAAGGGATTTCATCATTTACTTTCAGAGTAGAGGGCCTAGTAATCAGTTTCCCGGTGGCACATGCAGGGCACACAAAATCTTTCTGATTCGGGAAATTCTTTACATTGATATTATGTGTGAGGACCCCGGATTATTAGGCTTATAATGCTTAGTCACCAATTGACCCTAGCATCACAAACAAAATAGCCCGTGTCTTCGAGACATGTATACTTCCTAGAAATACAGTATACACACCCCTTTACAAAATTCATGCATCAATTCCATTCATTCACATAGAACCAAGCACAGCAACAAACCAAAAGTTAAAATAAATAAAGGATAGTTATTACAAAAGAGAGGCCGACCGGCCAATACATATAAATACAAAAATAAACAGGAAAGTAAAAGTGTCATAAGATGGCTATAAACAAAAGAGCCAATCAGTGTGCCTTTACCCCACAAGGCAACCGACTGGACCGCCAAGCTAGTCATCAAACCCGCAGCACATCTCACAAAAGTGAGGCCCTAGGGGCTCACCTTCCTCCTCTGCAACAAATAGTTAAGCAAAGCAAATGAGTACAAAAAGTGTACTCCGCAAGACCTACGTGTAGAATAACAGACCTATACATATGCTACATGCAAGCTTATTTAAGTGGAGGCTGTATGTTTCATTTTCAGCACAAAGCAATCTTTATTTGTAATAATGTAATACATTTGAAAGCAAGTTTACAATCTGGTTTTATTGTTCAAATAACCGACGACAACAGTAATAACAATGGATAGATGACAACAACCTGTAAGTGACTAAACCCATAGTCACCAGAACAATAGCATGAATTTTCCATTCATACCAACCATGTCAAATTTTAATAACAAGGTTGTAGTCTAACTCTTGGAAGACCTCCCCAAGCGTGTTCATAACCTAGGACGAGGCTATTCGAATAGTTTTATCCCTACAGGGGTGTACCACTGTACCCACACATCAGACCGCCTTTTTGCCAAGCTATTAAGCACACTTCCTTAGGTATGTCGGCATGGCTAAGTCCTACAAGACATTTCCAATATTATGCATTAACTACGAGTTGCCGTATGGATAGAAACCCATACGTTGTGTCGGAGTCATCGTAAAGCCTCGGTCAACTACCCATCGCGGGTAAAGCCTTGGACAACTACGATGCCCCTCGAGGTGGAGAGCCTACCCGGAATCTCCACCACCGCACACCCAACACAAGAACACATATCCTTTTTCACACAACACACACAACCCCCTCCTACGACTCGGAGATAACACATGCCAAAGTACTCAGTCAAGAGAGGTCCCATATCCCTCTCGCGTGGTTAGCACGCAAAAATGCTTGGTTTAGTGTAACAAGATGTTCGGTCCTTGTTGACCCGGGCAAGACATCCACAAACCCAATAACCCACCATCCAACCACTTACCCAAGTCTAAATCATTTCAATTTCACTTTTTGTTTTCAAAATAAATTAGCACAAGGTGCTGAACAAGGAGGAATAACATGATTTGTGTGATCAAGGTTATCGACTAAGTCGATAATCGCCTAATTCTACCGGTAGCTAAGCATTGCTAAGCATGATATCGAAAAGACAATAAAAGAGCATAATTAAATCACCGGGCTCTAATTCACCAGTGATATTAGTAACTTATGTTTGTGGCAGAGGATAACAATTTGAGGGCAACAATGCAATAGGAGTAACTACCTCTACTCGGGAAAAGTAATTTGACACAAAAGCATGCATACATATGATTTATAAACAAAATATTAGACTTGAAAGTAATGGAAAATTTATGATCAAACTGCTTGCCTGGTTGTTGCTGTTCAAGATGTTGCGGAGGATCACTTAGGTTATCAATGTGCTCTTCGGAACCTACCGAGAAAGCGAAAAAGAACCGATAAGAACGAAGAAAATACAAAGATTCAACATCAAACTTTCTCCGAATGCTTTGAAAGTTTGACAGCAGCAAGAGCATGATTTATAAGGAATTTAGCAACAAGAACCAATTGATTTGGATTCTTAATGCAAAAGATATGAGCAAAACAAATATGCTCAGCCTTATAAATCACAATTGCTACTATTCATTACAACTAAAATCTTTGCAAACATTTCTGGAGCTAAATTGAGGTTAGAATCATTTTTAGATTAAAGTTTAGTTAAAAACATAACTAGCAAAATTTGAATCAACCGAAAGGAAGTAAAATAAAAAAGTTATGCATTTTACAAGTTAATTTCATTTTTCAGTTGACAAACAATCCTCTCGGGAAAATTTGAGATTAAATCGACGTGGGCGAACTTGGACTGCTGATCTTGGATCCAACGGTTCCAGTCCACGGGACAGCGCGCGCTTAAGCGGCTCACAACCCCATCCAACGGTCCACGCGGATGGAAACGTTCGGACGGTCCGAACGTTCAAATAGATGTGGGCCGTTGATCTAGAGATGGACGGCTCACAACGAAGGAACATTCGACCGGTCCGAACGTTCACGCGAACCTGAGCTGTAGATTCGAAATCCAATGGCCCACGCGCGCAGAGCACAGCGCGCGAGGCTCATACGTTCACCGTTGGATTTAGATCCAACGGTCCATGTGGATAGAGACGTTCGGATGGTCCGAACGTTCACTCGAATCCGAGCCATTGATCTAAAATCCTACGGTACACATGGATCGCCGCGTTCGGATGGTCCGAACGTTCACGCGATCGTGGGCCGTTGATCTAAGGATCGACGGTCCACAGCGAACCACGTTCAAAAAGCTCGCGCCCAGTTCAACCGACAAAACTCGAAGGCGAAAGGAGGCTCACCGCCGGCGACTCTGGTCACGGCGGTGCGAGCAAAGGCCCAAAATAGGTCCGTAATAGTTTTGCGCACATAATGGGACCAAAATTTGCTGCTGCGGCGTTCTAGAACGCCGGCAAGCCGGAGTTTGCAGAGGTGACAAAAATGGCCGAAAAATAAAAATGCAAAGAAGCTCTGCTGCGGTCCAAGTAAGCGTGTGCCAAGCATCTAGGGACTAATGTGGAGTTACCTGAGCACGGGAGAGGCACAGAGGAGGTTGGAGCTACTCTGGTGCTGAGGAAGAAGAAAGGGGATGAACTCCGGTCGAAAATGGGAAATCTTCAATTCAGCCAAGCCCTGAGGATGATAAGTGAAATTGAGCGAGGGTTAAGCTCAAGAACGTAAAGAGGGAGCAGAGGGAGCAAGAAATGGAAAGAGAGAGCCACTGTGGTACCGCCTTCACCGAAAGCTTGAAGCTCGGCAATGGCGGCTGAAATGGTTTCGGATGAATACAGCTCAAACAACCACTGAAATGTCAGCTAGAGTTGCGGAGATGCTAAAGGAAGCCAAAGGGGAAGTAATGGAGCTTAAATAGAGGAAATGGCAGAGAGCAACGGCAATAAAC
The DNA here is from genome assembly GCA_036346395.1 of Hsuehochloa calcarea. Classification (NCBI taxonomy): domain Eukaryota; kingdom Viridiplantae; phylum Streptophyta; class Magnoliopsida; order Poales; family Poaceae; genus Hsuehochloa; species Hsuehochloa calcarea. The sequence continues at coordinate 28,013,263 of CM070601.1, read as the reverse complement.
CCTCTCGGGTCAAACCTGCCATGAGAGCACTTGAGAGCGACGAGAGCAGTTGAGCAATGGACTTTTGAGGGCAGTGCACGACGGGCAATTAATGCGAGCAGAGAGAGCCGTTTAAAGGTGGTCATCGAGGTGACCCAACGCTGCTCCAGTTCTGCGCACACCATGGCTTTGACTCAATCGCACGCTAGCTCAGACTCGAGGAAGGAGACGACTCGGCCACCGTTGGATTGAAATCGGACGGTTTCAATGAACAGGACGATTGGAACGGTCCGAACGTTCACTTCAATCCAGCCCGTTGATCTAAGATCCATCCACCCTCATTGATCGAAACGTTCGGATGGTCCGAACGTTCACGCGCATATGAGTCGTTGATCTCAGATCCAACGACCCACGATACTTGCGCCCGAGCGACCACGGGTGCAGTTAGTTGATTGAACCAAGTCACTTGGCTCGAACCCGAGTCAGACTCGAACCCAAGGAACAATGAAAACCAGCTAGGGTTTGAATTAACAATTGATTTTTGGAGGATTTGCTTAAGGTAGCAAATAAGCTCCAAAAATCCTGAGATTTTAACAGGATGCTGCTTACTGCAGGATAAACCTCACATAAACTTTTCAGAGACTTTTATGAACTGCATTTACTCAAGAAATTCCAGGAGGTGTGAATTAGGGTTTGACAAAGCTTTGACTTGGCTTGACTTGCCTCCAAAATTATCAAATAATTTCTAAAAATTATGAAATAATTTAGAGGTGTTACCAAGCCTCCCTAGAACTCGAGAAAAATATTCACAGAGGTTTGCCACAAGATTTTTGCTAATGAGGTTTTTGATTGGAGTCAATTGGAGATTTTGATTTTGATTTTTCCACAATCCTTGTACAAGAATCAGGGAACTGGTCAAAAATATTCAGGTGTGAGAAAAGTTTTAATTTCTCCTCATTTTTATACATTTGAAACACAAATCCAAATTTGGGATGTAACATTATGTCCTTACGAATTGTTAATTATATTTCTCATCATCCTAAGACCTAGGCGGCATGATCTATCATGTCAGAGATAGAAGAGTTTCGAGTTTCTAAATAGAGTTTTCAGAGCAGTATAGGCTGCAGATACCTTAATATTAGTGTAGTATAGCCCATTTTCAAATGAAGGAAGTCGTTCTAATACCATTTTTCTACTTTCTTTACACTTTGTAATGAACATGTATTCCTTACCATGCTCTTCTTTGGTCTCTACGTGGAAACCGTTAGCGCAAATATCCTTAAGAGTTTTAGTCGATTATGGGTACAACAAGGCTTCTTTAATGACCTAAGTTGTATCCCGTTGGGAGTATAATTGTGGCCCTTCTGAGCCTATTATACAAGTATCGCTGCCTGCGATTGTCGTAAGGCTACAGACATTCTTTCTGATCAATGAAAAATTTCGTCTCTCTCAAGGTGGTATTCATTGTGCCGCTATCTGCTAAGCACATTTCCTCTATGGGGCGCTACATGCATTCTAATATAATGTACTTTACTAATATGAAGCAGAAATCCAGCAACACATAAAATAAAATACTCCAGATATCAGAACATAACTTGCTATCATAAATACGAGAATATAAGTCTTGCAGGACTCATCATAAGAATTTAATGCTTTGCTCTTCTGGAGCCTACAACCATTATTCAAAGTTCCATCACAATCATAAAATGCAAGTGACTGTAAAAGGATCTAAGTGCAATGCGTGCACTAGATCGAATCAGCGAAGTATTCATAAACTTTTGCCTTAATCTGCTACATGGTGATCTTCTCCTCTTGGGCAACTACGGCTGTGGCCGCTGCTATGTCCAAAGGAGGGATGATGGGGGCTGCTACTAGGCTGTCCACATTCATAAGTGCAACTAATGGGTATGGATCTTCCGTGCCTGCAATGGTGAGGTGTGCCTCATGCTATCCTTTGCCCCTTTTCTTAGACTGTAAAACATCAATTACGTGCGACTCACGACTTTACTCTTCTTGCCCCTTCCTTTGTGAGAGGCTTCATCACCTTGTAGCTACTAGTATTGGCTTCATAACCAACATTGCTACTAGGTGGCTGTGAGATGTAGTTCTTCCTTAGAACATCATTTTGAGCTTCCGTAACTTGCATGGTGTCAATTAATGCAGCATACTTCTTGTAGCCATTTTGACAATAATTGCGTGCGGATTGCACCGCATTCGGGTGAAGGTAGAGAGGGTATTGTCAATCTTCTGCTCATCCATGATTACCTTATCACAGAGTTGAAGACTGTACAAATTCTAGCCATGCTGGGCCAACTCTTTCGAACTTCTGGTTCGTGATACCAGTCTTTTTGCGCGGTAGTGATTATAGTTTTGCTATTTTATTTCAAAAAGATGCTATTTAAACAAAAAAAACTGAATTGAAGCACCAAAAAATGGCACAACATCCTTTGCTGCACCAGTTCATACGAAATGGTATTCTAGGTAAATGCCCCCAGTCCCCCACCACATTCCATCTTCATCGCTGCGAATGGGCTTGCTCCGGTTCTTCAGTGCTCACAGTTGCCTTATTGCTCAAAATCAAACCTAACTCCGCTACTGTCGTCCATGCTGTTGTTCGTGATGCTGCTCGGTTCGGCGGTGCGGCGATTTTCCTTCCGTGTGCTGCTGTCGCTAGCGAAGGTTGTCTCTTCCCTTATCGTTGTTTGCCTCTTCTGCTCTGCTCTTCCATGTGGTACCATCACCATCGAAGGGCTGCTTCTTCCCTTCTTACTGTTTGTCGTGTTGATTTGTTGGGGGTTTTGCAGGCCGCGCTTCGAACTGCCGGTGCAACCACCTCCGTGTGGGAGGCTCCTCCTCTTCGCCATCCAAGGTGTCATCTTTCCTTCTTGCTGCTTTCATCTGTAGGACCGGAAAGGCGACTGAGGGGGGGTGAGTAGGCGCTTTCAAAACTTTCTCGCCTAAAACAAATCCAACACGAACTTTACTCCTTTAGCTATGAAAGCTAAGAAGATCGATAAGCACCTGGAAACCTTGTCTTTGAATTCGATAACCCCGACAACCACACGACACAAATGTGGTGACTTAAACTCAAAGGGTTGATCTGGGCACAGGCGGTCGGGCCGGCTACCACAGGCGGTCGGACCGACGTTCAACCAATGATCGGCCGGCAACTAATTGGCGGTCGGACGGTGGGCAACGATTCGACCGGCGGGACAGCGGTGCGAATATACGAGCGGTCGGACCGCCGTTACAAGACCGGTCGAGACCGGTTGATCGATCTTGAAAAATCCACCCCAAATCCAAAACGAAATTTGATCCAACTTTTGATTCAACCAATGAAACTTGACCAAATTTGAGCACACCTCCTAATGATATTGGAGACCTATTTCTAGCGGCGATCCTTGGATCCACTTCAGCGAAACAAACTCTCAAGGATTAAACAAAGAAGTGCACAAACCCTAGAAATATGAAAAACTTTGATTCAAGACTTGCTTGTGGGGGTTGATGGTCTAGATGATCCTAGGAGTACTCCCACACATCAAAGCAAGACACAAAGGGTCAAAAGACCAAGTTTAAACACTTGAATCAAGGAAGCATAAAATTCATTCAAATGAGAGAAGAACACAAAGGAGGAGACAAATGATCTCACAAGCAAGCATCACAAGATTGATTGATCTCAAAAGATACTTACAAAGCCACTCCAACTAGGAGGACAAGAGCTCACCCAAGGAGCATACAATCTCTCCCTCTCTTCCTCTCCAAACCCTAACCCTAGAAAAGCAAGGGAAGAAACCAAATGAATGCCTCAAAAGTTTTCCTTCTCCCCCTTTCCTATTTATACTAGAGAGGACTAGAGTCACATTTGGGGCCCACTCACACATGGGACCCACACACAAATAACTCTTGAAGCAATCGTCTGCTTCACCACGTGTAGGTTGATCAGCGGTTCTTATCGACGCCAAGCCTCTCTTGTCCGAATCCCATCGGAACCTCCCAGAGACTCGCATCGATATCCGCACCGCCTGATCCAACCAGCTGTTTCGAACCACCCGTTCGATCCATCTTGTCCATTCTGCACCATGCTTGAGTCACACGACCTCACCCGGTATCCATGATCGTTCTGGACCTCAGCTCTCCAAGCGTAGTCCCGATCCACTCACCGTTGACGTCGTTGACCTGCAAGCCACCGCGACAATAGACAAACAAACCGTTTCCGGGAACAAGTTCTTCACAACTTGACCCACGTCAGTTCCGCAATGCAATATACATCAATAAAGCATTGAAGTTCATATAATAACACACTCAGAACAAACTCAATGCAACACTTGGCTCACCTCCAAGTGACTGCCGGTCTGACCGCCCCACAGGGCCGGTCCGACCGATTTCATGCCGGTCGGACCGCTCCCACAACGGCGGTCGGACCGGTCCAAAGGACTTAGCCAAAATTCAAGCGAAATTCGAAACCTTCGGAAATTTCAATCGAATAGAACTTTTGGTGGGAGCTCCAAAATGATGGGACCACATCCAGGAGACTCCCCTCACTTGCCTACACAACCTATTTTGGCCCAGCTCAAAACACAACTTTCAAAGAAGCGGTCGGACCGGCCACCATGGCCGGTCGGACTGCTCCACGCACGGGCGGATCCGACCATACACGACAACCGGTCGAGACCGGCCGGTGCTTTGACGACCTTTGAACAAACCCAAAAGCGAGATTTTGCAAACCAATAACGCCATTGCCAATTGACTCATCATCCTGAGATCGTGCACATATCCTCACGATATCCACAATCTCCCCCTTGATGAACACATTGGCAATTTTCAAGAAAATGTGGTTTTTCAAAATGAAAAGTAAAAATCGCCGTTTTCGCATAAAGGCACAACTTGGTCCATAAGCAAGAAAAAGCTTAGGAACCGACCAAGCTGGCTTCAGAATAGTATAAGCAAGTGAGATAAGGCAATGAACGCACAAAAGGATTCAAATTCCAGAAGATGGCCAAAAATCTCACTAAGGTCCATATGAAAGACAACATGTTCTATTTGACCTTTGATCATTGTGAGTCTTCTTGAATTGCAATTCAAATCAGAAAAAGGCAATAAACCCAGAGACTCAACTCACTATGATCACAAATTTTTAAAAGGTTCACAGAATTTTTTGTGTGTGTGTGTGTTCTTTTATGCATGAAACCTTATGTGAACCAAAAGCTCCAAAGCAGCATTTTCTTCAATCCTTCTCCCCCTTTGACAATGAATTCATCAAGATGCATGAGAGAAGAACGAGCATGAAGAAATGACTTTATTTGAAATTTAGCAAAAGGAGCCATGACCATTATCTATGTAGACAGTACAAGACATATACCAAGTGATATAAAGAGTAGAAGCTATATTCAATCATGGCAAAACATGTACTGCAAAGCTAACACCAAGATAGCAGAAATCTGAGATTAACAGAATTAAAACCATGAAGGGTTGCTCAATGTCATAGATTCACTAAAAGCAACCAAAAATGAGTCAAGCCATGTCTATAAGCAAAAAGAGACTCAAAACAAAAAGCGAGGCATTTTGAGCATCAAGAGTATTCTTTTGAAGCAAAACTCAAGCACTTAGCATTTTGAGCATTTTCCTAAAAGGATTTTTTTTTCTTGTGCTAGATCTCAAGCCTTGCTTGCGACCATCTCAAGCGATAAGCTTAAAAGAGTGGTCTAGGTCATCCAAAACTCCCCCTGAGTTCATGCCTAGTGCAATGGCAAGCCGTCTCATGAGAAAAGATTGGTGAGATCAGTTTTTTCGCACAGAAAATCTCTCTTTTTTTTATTTGCTTGACTTAAGAAGATAAAAAGCTCATTTTTCATCTCAAAATAAGTTCAAGACTCAATTCAGCTTGTAAGACATGGCAAGAATCATAAGAGGATCACTAGAGCAAAACTAGTCACAAGATCCAACAAGACATGATTCGATTCAATTTTCTCACAGATATAAAGCTAGCAAGGGAAAAGCTAAGCCGAAACACAAAGAGCCATAAAAGAAGTCCAGCAGACTATCACTTGATATGACAAGGTATAGAGTATGAAATCAAGCCATACAAGGATAATACTCAAAGCTCCACAATTTTTATTATGCGAGGTACGACATTTGAAATAAAAATGCATTATGATACAATGAAAGCAGAGAAGAGCGAATTCCTCAAAACATCCAAGCCTCGATCTTTGGATTTGAGATAGAAAATGGGTGTCCGATCTTTGAAATGAACGATGCTGGGAATAGCAAAAGAAGCGTGAGAAAAATGATTAGGCACAAAATCATAAGAATGCCCATGAGCACCACCTGGACCTCTCCAAAACGATCTACCAAAAGACCGATACTCCCCCTGTCTAGGTGCTACCCGTGGTCTATCCTCACGATATCCTAAACCACACTTCTTTGCTGGACCCACCAAAAGAGTCAACAAGATTCTCTGCACGCCTAGGCCTATATGTGGTACGCTGAATAGGTTCCCCGGCTCTAGAGACTATCGCTGAAGAAGAGACTCCTCTAATGGATCTCAAAGCGCTCATCCTCTCTTTCCTCTCAATCTTTGCTCTCCGGAAGCAAAACTCAACCGTGTGGCCCTCTTTCTTGCAGAAGGTGCAATGGTACTTGACCTTTTGAGCGGTCCGTACTGGTGAGACAGAGGGTATTGTCAATCTTCTGCTCATCCATGATTACCTTATCACAGAGTTGAAGACTGTACAAATTCTAGCCATGCTGGGCCAACTCTTTCGAACTTCTGGTTCGTGATACCAGTCTTTTTGCGCGGTAGTGATTATAGTTTTGCTATTTTATTTCAAAAAGATGCTATTTAAACAAAAAAAACTGAATTGAAGCACCAAAAAATGGCACAACATCCTTTGCTGCACCAGTTCATACGAAATGGTATTCTAGGTAAATGCCCCCAGTCCCCCACCACATTCCATCTTCATCGCCGCGAATGGGCTTGCTCCGGTTCTTCAGTGCTCACAGTTGCCTTATTGCTCAAAATCAAACCTAACTCCGCTACTGTCGTCCATGCTATTGTTCGTGATGCTGCTCGGTTCGGCGGTGCGGCGATTTTCCTTCCGTGTGCTGCTGTCGCTAGCGAAGGTTGTCTCTTCCCTTATCGTTGTTTGCCTCTTCTGCTCTGCTCTTCCATGTGGTACCATCACCATCGAAGGGCTGCTTCTTCCCTTCTTACTGTTTGTCGTGTTGATTTGTTGGGGGTTTTGCAGGCCGCGCTTCGAACTGCCGGTGCAACCACCTCCGTGTGGGAGGCTCCTCCTCTTCGCCATCCAAGGTGTCTTCTTTCCTTCTTGCTGCTTTCATCTTTGCCCTCGCCGTTTCAGTTCTGCACATTCATATCCTTGGTTCTTCCTATGCACCTATGCTCACATACACAACGAACTACCGATTGATGCTGCCCTCTGATCTTTTTGTACAGCTTTACCAGCATGCCTCGTCAGATCACATGGTTCAGCCAAAATCCAGACCAGGCTAAGCCTACACCCGCAACAGTCGCCCATCTATCTACCCTAAACGCACATGACGCTGTGGTGGGATATGCTTCCGACACCATTAATACATTATATCGTATACTATTAGTTTCCCTTCTTACAAATGTCCATGCCTTGCCGCCTAAGTCATGCTAGGGCCAAAACTATACTGTTCACATCGTGGTCAAAGATACTGCTCCCAACGGTGGATGGTGGTACCTAGCTTGCGGTGATTCAGGAGGGCGACGACACGCATCGATGAAGGTTACAAATGCCCAAGGTGCAGTAGCATCACAGTAGAACCAAGGTTTTTACTAAACCATGCAAGTTACTGATTACTCCCCCTTATTGTCAGTGCCTATAGTTTTTACCCCTTGCCTTCTGTCTAATGTAGTGTTCCTCGTCAAGGTAGTTATAATCGCGATCCTACTCTTAGAGTCTTACGATTCTAGGAACCCACGACAGCCTATCGATCCAAATCGCACCGTGAATTAGAATCGGGTAGAATCGTGGTAGAGTCGCGATCCAAAGAATATAATCGTGTATAATCATGTAGAATCGCATAGTAAAATAGTGGTAGAGTTGTTTGGACATAAAAAATGCAATTTTTTTTATGTTTTTTAGAGGCCTGGGTTTGATGATATTTTATTTTAGAGCAAAATTTATTGATATTAATTTCTGATAATGAACTATAAATAAACAAGAAGCATGCAAAATATTATATCATTGTGGTAATACTAGTACAAATATTTATATTATAACATGAGCAATCTTGAGCTTGATAATGATAAGCTATTTTTATTCCTGGAGTATGTCTAGCTGTTTTTAAGTAACATGCAAGTGTTGTAATTAGATATTGATTTATAAAAGTTGTGAACATTTCTTATGTAATTGTAGTAAACTAGTCATGATCATTAGTTGTTCTCCTGTAGTTCAGAACTATAACACACATCATGTCAGTACCATTATATTTTTCTATTGTGCGATAAAAATTACTTTGTCCCTTTTTCGGTTATAAGTAAGTGGTAAACCATATAAGAATCATACAAACTTATAGTATAGATGTTAAATATGTGTATTTTTATAATTCCGTAGAATCGCCGATTCTACGATTCAATCCTACCGGAGGCAAATCGATCCAACTTAGAATCTTGAATCTGACTACCTTGTTCCTCATATTAATTTTTGACCAACTGCCATGTTTTGTTGTGATGTACAGAGGGCCTAAAGATCGTCAATGTACACCTTGTTTACATTAGCTTATTGTAAAATTAAGGCTCTGTTTGGTACATCTCCAGATTCTCATTTTTCAGATTCTGCTCCTGATTCTCTGAGAATCCACTTCTCAGAGAATCTGGAGTTGTCTGTTGAAACCGTTTGGCTGGTAGGTTGGGTCCGAAAATCATATGAGGGAGGATTAGAGGCAAATAGACCATGTCACCCCTGTGTGTAATACTTTAATTGTATTTGTGTAACTCAGTGGTATTTGCGGGTAAAAACCTTCAACTTCAAAGGGTATTTTCGTTTCTGAAGATTGGATTCTCACGAGAATCTGCTAGGAGGCTGCTTCTCGTTGCTAGTTCATTTTCGAGACAACTCCTCGCGAGAAGCAAAATCTAGTGGTTTTGAGAATCAGGGTGTTTGGTACGGTTCCACGAGAATCGATTGAGAAGCTGGGAATGGAAGCTGTACTAAACAGGACTTAAGTGGTACAAGTTTTGTGATGCATATCTGACCAGCTATAATGATAAGAAAAAAATCACCAAGCCGATAGAAATGGTTAGGCATTTAAATGTTTCAGAATGGTTAGAGCAAAAAAAATGTATTCGTGAAGGATCAGAGCATTTTCTCAAGTTGAATAAAAAAAATACATGAACAAATAACTGTTATGCTCATACTTTACTGCAGTGCTTCTAAATTTTGTGAAGAATAGGTAGACTTCAAGTAAAACCTATAAAGCCCAGGAAGTATTATTTTTAAACCTTGAAACAACTTTTGTACCAAAATTAAGAGAGCAATAACAAAATTTACGGTTCACAGCTCAAGAAGACTGGTTATTTGACATGTGCGTTTTGGTTCAAAAAACACACTTCTTAACCAATATTGGAATGAGATTGTCCTTAATCTACATATAAATGCACATATTTATGCAGTGTTCGAAAGTAATAATCATCTACATCATGCGATCTGCATTGGTGTAGTTTTATGCTGGCTCTTGGGGGCTGCAGTTCTACCTTCATTATCCTACCAACTATTGGTAATATACTCTAGAGACAATCACAAAGATGATTATATCACGTCTATGTTTATGAGTTATAGAATAAATGTTATTATGTTCTTTGAATGAATTATCAGTTATAAAGATTAACAAGTATGTGACTTGTTGGTGAAGCTCTTTAACTTATATAATGACATTCTAAATGTATCCCTGGTCGGATGTCACTGGTCGGAACAATATTGACTTATCGACCAGCACATGTATTAATTGATAATCATGTTTCACCGGTCATGGATATAGGGATATCGAATCAATAATATAAACACATGTCAGAGAACATGGTGTTGGTTGACCCACCTTGAGAAACTATTGATATTGTTATAATTTTTTATGTCATCAGTTGGTCTCAAGCAATGATGATGTATAACCCTTAGACATGAGATCAACATAGTTTCCTACATGTGTAATATTACACTTATAGGGTGTCAAATGCTACTCCGTAACTGGGTAGTTATAGAAGTAGCTTTCGGGTATGCTATGAAATATGCGGGGAGATGTGACTGGTCGAATATGGGATTTTACTACTACACAAAGGCTCATCGCAGACGGTTCTAAACCGTCATCACAGACGGTTTTTTAAACAGTCTGGATTTATGTGTCTGTGATAACAGGCGGTCATCAAAGACGGTTTTCAAACCATCTGTGAAAAAAGGTATCACAGACGGTTCTTATCACGAACCGTCTGTGATAGTAACTATCACAAACAATTTTTGTTGAGTAAATGCAGTGATAGTCTATTTTCACGACAGTTACGAACTTGTTCGATAATTATCACGAGCGGTTCTTGTTGAAGCTGTCTATGATAGTTTTTTCTGTTACAAAAAAATTAGATTTTGAGCCAAACCAACCAATTGCTGGTCATGTAAAGAATGATTGGCTAGTTCTTTGTGCATCGAATTGTACATGTGGCTAGAAGCCTCCATATAGTAATCAAACTATCATATTTAGCACCGAAGAGAGGAACATGTAATCTCTCTTGAAAAGGAGCAAAAGAAGAAGAACATGGAACCCAGCACGAACCAGAGTGCTGATTTTGCAATGTTCTTCCACATCAACAATTCGATGATCCTTTCACAGAGACCTTCCCACCCAATCTGCTCCACAACGTCAGTTCCTGTGATTTAAAATAAGAACAATTAGAAAGGAATGGATAGAAAAATTACCCAAATAAGAAGAACAAGGGAACAAGAACCAACAAGAGATTAGTTTCGCATACCGTGAGTGGCATCGGTACGAGACGGAACCAAAGACAAGCTCATGTCCTCCTCCTTCTCCGCCACCACCACCTTGTCTGCGGCCACCGCCGCAGTAGCGGACTTTGGCGCCACCCTTGTGGACTTCCTCCTACGCGCCCTCTTGGCAGCATCCTCCTCCACCTCGATCTTCTTCTCTAGCGTTCAATATATAAGGACAGCACCAAAACATTTTACTTCCCGCGTACGCGTTCAAAAATTTTCATACTCCCACGCTGCGAATCACAGACGGTTTCATACAAAAACTGTATGTGATGACATATCACAAACAGTTCGTATCATGAACCGTCTTTAATAAGCATCTCATCACATACAGATTTTAATACAAACCGTCTGTGATAAGTATCTCATCACAGACGGTTCTTAATACGAACCGTCTGTGATGAGACACTTATCACAGACGGTTTGTATTAAGAACCGTCTGTGAACTATCACAAACGATTTGTAAATAGAATCGTTTGTGATAATTCACAGATATCACAGATGGTTCTTAACAATAACCATTTGTGATCTCTACGATTATCACAGATGATTCTTCTTAAGAATCGTCAGTGAATTATTATAGACGGTTCTATTTACAAACTGTTTGTAATAATTTCATATCACAGACGATTCTTAAGGAACCATATGTGATAACTACAACACAGACGGTTGTGCAACACAGACCGTCTGTAATGAGGCGTCTAGTATAACTTGTTTTGTAGTAGTGTTTGCGACTTCTAACATAATAGGAGAGATATCTCTAAGCCCTCGATGTGGTCGGATAAAGAAAATGCATGAACATGCAACTAGTGGTCGAAGAGTCGACCACATGAAGTTATCTATCACTTGACCGAGAAAGTATTGAACAGTCCATGGATGATAAAATGGCTACGTGATACACTTGTTCAACTTCGATTTCTCTCATCTCAGTTCGCTCTCACCTGGAGTTCAACCAGATATCGTGAGGCAATGGGAGAATACACGAGTAAGCCGTTCAGTTCGACCAGATACGGACTGGTCATATGGAGATACAAGTTGGTCGTAAAGACTGGTTGAATATAATCACTAACTGGTCGTAAACTAGTTGTAAGGAGTTACGATCTAGTAATGACTAAATATGAACTGGTCGTATAGAGATACGAGCTGTTCATAAGTGATTAGGACCTGGTCGTAGATCATATTGCATTAAGGTTCATTTCATATAATTTATGTGTATTCAGGAATCGTTATGTCCTGCTAGGAACCGCTAACGACTGGTAGTCGGAAAAGGGTTTTCGAGTCACAATCAATTACACATAAACCTGCAGGGTCACACACTTAATGGGTTGGAACAAATGAGTTTGGATAGGATCCGTCTTGGGCTCTATATAAGGGGATGCATGAGGCTATTGGGAAGTACGACGGACAACGTGAGTTGCTCCACCGAAACCCTAACCGTCATCCTCTTGAGAACCCTATCGTGCGAGTTGGTGCTAGCACACCGCCGTACGGTGTTCTATCTCTGGACGTGTGGATATTGTAGAGACGTTGATATGGTTGCTACTGCGCTGACGGAGGATGATCCTCAACCTAAACAAGGAACACTACTGGTTGCTGGAGAGACGATCGACACTGAGGTTGTTGGACGGTCGACTACGACCACTTTATCGACACGCTCAACGTTGGATCAAGCTGCTCCAACTTTTTTTCGCTGCGCTGCGCGTCTAGTGGTAACAATCAATGATCTCTTGCTTGCATGATTTTCTGATTTACATGATAAAATTTTTGAATTGACAACTAATATAGTCTACCCGTATCACTTCACCGACAACCCCTCAGCTTCCGGTTGCCCCCTTCAATTATCGACCAGTGCTCTCAGCAGTTAGACCCTGTATCTCGCCCTGAAAGTAGCTCATCCGCCGCTCCAGCCATGCAACTGTCACTTTTACCTCACGGACCTGCATCACACCCAACGCCCGATCCACCTTCGACTCTAGTAGCCGCTCCAGTTTCATCAGATACGGTGCCACGTCAGTATACCCCACCTACACCGCCGTCTGTGCAGCTTACGGAGGTTTTGTACTTCCACCCTTACTATTATCTTCTAGCCTTAGTTTAGCGCCTTGAACAAATCAATTCAGCCAGAGTAAATGACTGTCAATGCCTTCGGTTTTTTAGTTAACCTGACATTTCATACTTCCTTCGTTTCGTCGTCTACGATTTTTTTTCCATACTAGGTTTTTGCTCTCGAGCCGCATATACATGATTCCTGCAATACTCAGTATGCTTGCTTCTGTCTGCATGTCCACAACGTAAACATCATTGCATGATTTGTGATTGTATAACCCTTATCATTACACGATATGCTTGCTTCTGTCTGGGCGTTGTCCCTACACGCACGATTCGTGTTCGTAATGCTCTTCACTGATGTAACAAACACACACAAAAGAACAGGATCACCTATCTTCCTAGTATTCATTAAGATAGGAGAAAATGCGGTTACCATTGGAATGGGGAATCTGAAGAGGATGTGTTTTACTAGATATATAGTACATTAATTGCTCACCCATTGATGCTTGGCTCGCTACTATTCACACATCGCATAAGCATTGCTTGGTTCCTGAGTAAATCTTGTTTGATCAGTTTATTTCATTCACTTTTATATAGAATAAAAGTTGTTATTAACTCCAGAACACGAACATGAAGATTGGAGTCATATTCGGGAAAAATAACCAGTGCTGAACAAAATTGTTTTGACTTTCGACACGCCCTTGAGACCCTAATGAGGTTGAATCATAAATATTTGTTCTAAAAATTACAAAGGTGTAGAAGCCCTGTGTCAGCCTGGCTGACATAAAGCTCATAAAGCTTCTTGCCCAGTTCTTGACATTTGTCGGGAATTTTGGCCATATAAGTCCTAAGAAAACAAAACAAAAAACTACCGCATGTTTGGCCAAGCTCTAGCTCCGCGGAGCCGGGTCTCAGGCTACTAAAGCGTGAGATCTAAGATCAAAAATTCATAAAAAATCATTTTTAAAAATTATTAAACATAAGTTCAATCTAAGAGCAGCCAGCCCAACCTGAGGTTGAGCTCCGCCTCTACCTGAGGAGAAGATGGTTGGAATCTAACCTTTTGAAAGGGCTTAGGCTCACAAGAAAAGCCGGATCCAAATCCCCCCACCACAACCACCATCACACGCGCATGACTGAATGGCTACAGGATTGAATGGCTGGGTTGAAGAGATTTGGTATTTGACTGTCTAGTTTTTAGGTAGGCTAGTTACAGTTTTCGCAATAGTAAATATCTGAAATGCTCTTGAAGACAATAATGACATGCTTGATATCGTTTAACGTAATTAACAACACTTAACGATAATTGACTATTATTAATAACGACTAACACAATTAACAATATTACCGCAATTGACGAGAACTACCGCAATAAATGACAACTACCACAATTGACAATAATTAACTGCAATTAACGATGATTAACACAATTGACTGTAATGAACGATGACTATCGCAATTGATGGCATTCAACGATGATTAACGACAACATACCACAAACAATGTAATATACCGTGATTAACGATAATATACCGCAAACAACGCAATAAACCACAATTATTGTATTTAACGATAATTGTTACAACAAATAATAATTAAAAATAATTATTACAATGAATAAATATTATAATAAATAAATTATTATTACATAAATAATTATTACAAACAATCATTACGGTGAATAATTAATACAACAAATAATTAATAATAATTATAGCAGAAAAAAGAGAAGAAAAAAAAGGGGAGAAACCGGCGGCGACAGCTAAGGTTATAGCTTGGCTGCCGCTGCCGCCGGCGCCGGTGGGAGATGGGTGGCTAGGGGGAGGAGGGAGCCGGGGTATGGAAATGTTATGCATTTTCTTGTTCCTGCCTGATTCAGCAACCGAATCATGTAGGGAAAAATAGTAGTATAAATAGGACAGCTACGAAAAATGTCTATCTACTATGATAAGGCAACAACCACTCGAAATCCAAGAAGCAACAGGTCTTGGAAGAAGTCAAAATTCTCATTCCACACAGTAAATTGTGCTAGCGTATTTTACTTCTCTGTACATCACACACATCGATTGTGCTAAAATTCTTTCATCAATTACATTGCTAGCTATATAACCAAAGGACAATAAACTTCATTAAACGTGTATAAAGAGTGGTAAAACCCTGTTTATAAGTCTTGTCAAAATTCTTAAAGCTTCTTCGTCATGGCTTGTTCATCTTCCTCAGTGTAGTCTGATCTCTTGTTGAAGATGTTGAAAAGCTTGACGACCTCTTTGGCAGTTTTGGCCCTCATTCAGTCAGAGATGACCTCACAAGTCCGATCAAAAAGACCTTCAGATCAGACATACCATATCCTAATCAGCATCTTCTGGATTCTTCCTTTGTATTAATCACAAAATTGAGCAACACCATCGCCATTTTGGCCATCACTTGTTGCTGTAACACGACGCAGTTCATCGAGTACCTTAGCAAAATCATCTGGCGGGGGGCATGAGAATTCAAGGATCTTTCCTGAATGAGGATGCTTGAATCTGAAAAGAAAAAAATAATCGCACTAAAATGCAAGAAAAAATATGACAGCTACATGCATCTAAAGATAGCACCCACCCAAGCAATGCAGCATGGAGACATGGCCTGTCAGTCTTTGATATCAGATTTGAAAGATCACTATGATATCTTGAAGGAGTTCTGGGTCTTTGACAATGCCATGCTTTTGGAACCTCCATATGTTTCATCACCAAGAAGGGGGATCCCTAGATACTTTGGATGTGCTTGGATCTAAATATCAACAGGTGAAAGATCATTAACAAGATTAAAAAGAAGAAGAAACTGTATTTGAATAGCACTCCCCAATATAGAGAAGTACAATGTATACAAATAAATGGTACATCCATATGTTTCATCATGTATGGAACCACAAAAGAAAGGCATAAGTGAAAAGCATGAATCACCTACTAGCAGCATGGCATGCATATCTGTGCCCTGATCCAGGAGCGGCAATCAACGGATCCGATTGTTAGGATCACGAGCTATAGGAACTTCCATCCTGGAAGAATTTGGATTAGGTACACCACAAGTAAGACTGATGTAAACCCTACATGTTGTATGCAGCTTGAGTTGTTCTGCTAATTGAGCATGAGAATGCTCATCCTGTCAACAAGGGAAGAGTTCAAAGTCGGTCTGAATCCTTGATTGCAATAAGATAATTCAAGTTCAATATGGCAACCCTTAGCAATTCCATCAATTATGTGCAAACATGACCGAAAGTTATTAAAGTGTTTGTTTTGGGTTAGGAAGAATTATAGTTAGTACCTTGGCTACAACAAGAAAGTTCTAGTTTAAACTAGCAACTAACGAGTGTAAAATGAGGTGCGGAAAATTCGTAACACCTTGGAGGCGCGGTGGCCATTGATGGCCACGAGGCCGGTGCGGATGTTGGCCTGCACGCGCGCGCGGCTCACACCTCCGCCTCCAAGCCGCGCAAAGATCCATGCGTCGAGCCGCAAACGCCTCTCCCCAGCGCCGTGGCCATACTTGGGAGGGACCGTAGCGAAGGGGGAAGTGGACTAGTGGAGACTGAACTGCAGAGAGGAAACTGGATCTGGGCCAGGGCAGCACCGGGGATGAGGGAGGAGGAGGGAGGGAGGGAGGGAGGCGGCGCTGGGGCGGGAGGAGGACGGGCGCGGGAGGGAGGAGTGGGCGCTAGGGAGGAGGGAGGAGGAGGATGGGCGGCTAGGGAGGAAGGAGAGAGCGCCAGGGGCAAGGGAGGCAGGAGGGCGGCGAAGCAGGCGAGAGAGGACTGTCGCGGGAGGGAGGAGCAGGCGAGGGAGGTAGCAGCGGGAGGGAAGTGTGCAGCTAGGGTTCTGGGGTGGGTTTTGTGCCGTAGCAAAACGTGGGTAATCCGGGGGTAAAGTTGAAACAGAGGTAGTAGGAATCCGCAAAAAACTGCCCTTCGGCAGCTTTCGGCTTCTCCCATTATATATAGCTTTCTGCTTTAGAAAGAGCCGCGAAAAAATCGAACGAAAAGCGAAAGCTAGACCGTCCCAAACACAGCCAAAAATGGTGCCCATGCCTTCCGCTTCTGCTAGAACTTAGGCCCCGTTTGGGCCTTAACACTTGATATCATCTGACATTACAACATGGGAAATTTATTGCAATCGATTCAACCAAAGAAGGAATATTAACAAAATTACAAAACTGATATTTTACACATTACAGACCACATTATTGCAACTAGTTATGGGCAACACCTATTTCATTTCAGTAGCTATCAGAGATTCAGAGCTAAAAAAAGAAAACGAACAAATTTATTCAGAAACATTCCCTGACTCTGTCAAGGTGATCCCCACATTCCCACATATACATCGTGCAAGCTTCTGTAGTTCTGTTCCTTGTTTCTCAGATTTATTCTTTGGTACAGTATCTCAAAACCCGTGAACGATTAGATTGGTTTTTTCCAGCGAGAATAATGATACATTATACACTCTTGATTCTCTTCTGAGAAACAAAGAGATATCGCCGCAAGGCAAGCAGCGAGATCCATGTAAACCTCGAAATCTTCTCCTTTATCATCAGCAGTAATGCAGAGCTCAGAACTGTCTTTAGTATCTGAGCATGTAATCCTTTGAAGAAGCCTGGGATGCCTTCCTTGCTCCACATAGCATGCAAGGCACCCAACATTGTTTTGGGAGATCTTGATTTGCCTGGCCTTTCAGATTCATCGTCATCATCCTCATCAGGGTCTGCAGACTGAATCATGACCTTGCACCTGTTTGACAATGATGTCAGATAATTTGCAGTGGTAATAAGAATTTATAGATAGCATTGACAAATAAAAGGTGTGGAAGGTCCTGATATACATTTGCTGCCAAATTGGAGTTTACAGACCTGATTAATGGGTACGTCAATATTGTAGCAACACTTTTTGAGATGGCACCAAGGAGAAATGCTGAGAAAGCAGAAAGAACAACCGGGGAAGAATCGCCCACTGATTCTGCGTTTTTACATCTCTGCCTCTTAATTAGCTTTTGCTTGAGCTGATCAAATATAGTGTACTGCAAAAGACAGATAACAACAGTCATAAAACAATTGTCATCTTGTGCACAGAAAGAACAAAAACAAAGCTTTCTGTTGTAAGTTGCAACAGAGTGATGATGTTAAGGTAACAAAGCTTTCTGTTGTAAGTTGCAACAGAGTGATGCTGTTAAGGTGATCTTAGATTAGAAATACGCTTATTATACTTTTCACTTGAAATATGTTAAGGCAGTCAATATAGATTTTTAAAAAATAATACATCATTTTATTAAAATGACAAAAATAAATGCTTGTTTAAAAAAATTACATGAATAATACCATGTCTCCAATTCATTTGGCGACAGAAGCTCTCCGTCATTTGGAGGCATATTAATTGGCGTCAAGAATTTGAAGCCAAATGAATTGGTGACAGGGTATTATTCATGTAATTTTTTAAAACGAGCATTTGTTTGTCATTTTAATAAAATGATGTATTATTTAAAAAAAACAGACAATATATACTGGATGATACTTGAAATATAACTGAAGGTTCTACAGATACAGAACTAGAACAACATTTACAGCCCAATGTTTTTTTACTGAATCAGGAAGGTGGAAAAGGCTAGGGCAATGCTGCACATCATCTTCCAGAACTAAATAGCTTGGTGTACGAATTTGTTCTAGTAAAAGACATTTGACAGCAGCACACATCCACAAATGAAGTTCTGCAGTTCTTCCTTCATTGTATAGTTCAAGATATTCTCCAACGTTTGTTTAATGCTACGTACGAGCACTGCATTTCTTTTTTAAAAAAGGGTGTTGAATAATCAACTGCAACATTACAAGCATAGTACAAAAAACCAGAACGGTCATTGACCTGTGAGTATCTCAGTTCAGCAGTTCAGCAGTTCAGCGGTTGGACCGTCGGTTCATTGGTCCAACCGTCGGTTCAATAATATACAATAAAATAGTGGCTGCTAGTAGTCTGGTGGAGAAAATAAGATTTAGTTTATTAGTTTTCCGATTCTCCCATCTAAAGCACCAAACTAACCTTGCCCAGTTGGTTTACGTGGGCAGCGGGAAGCCGGGAACTCTAGTGCCTCTGCCTAGAGGTCTCACATTCAAATCCCGACGCCTCCAAATGTTTTTCCCGTCTAATTAATGGAGTTGGTCCAACCAGTCCTAGCCTAATACCGGTTCGGTATGCAACCGACCAGTTCAACCATTGTTTCACCGGTTTTGACCGACTTGCTTGCATGAACGGTCTTGACACGTGACCGGACCGGACTAGGCACCGGTCCCAGTTTTTTCGGTTGAACCGCCGGTCCGGTCCGATTTTTTGTACTCTGGTTACAAGTACAGTATAGTACACAACCAGAAAATAGTCTAACGAATTTTGCCCCTGCCTGAGTGTTTTACTTGTGATGCCTCCCATATTTGGTTTCAAACAAAAGAATTTGTGACTTTGATAGATAATCATATAAATATCCCTTTAAAAAATATTTAGTATTTATGTTTTAATATACAAAAAAGGGGCATAGTTGGAAAATGTAGCTCATAGGATCAATATTAAGTTCTACAAGATCTATTGTATAAGAACGATGCAGAAGTTTAATACCTGAATAGAAGGATTACAAGTTAATATAAGGGAAATGCCCAAGCCATCGAATGCCTCAAGCCAAGTACCCTCCGCAAGAGTTGCGCGCAGGCCTTTGGACTTTCCAAAGGCACTTGTTTGCATTCTAGAAGATGCTGTATCAAGTGGCTGAAAGGAAGAGAGAAATGATCATAAGATCAGGCAACTAACATTGATTTTCAGTAAGCCCATAACACTAGTTACCTGTGTCACAATAACTGTGCAAGCACCAGCAGCAGCAGCAACTAACAAGTTGGCTTTTGTTCCAATAGACTTTGCTCCACTCTTCTCCAAATAGAGTCTTTTGAAATAGCTATAGCCATAGAAGTAAACAAATTGCGAAATGAAAGATTGAATGTTCTTTGTCTTAAGGCCCTGATATAGGGACAGAATTTGTCTTTTCCGAACTGCTTCCCAAAAGACATCTGAAAGGTTCCTGAAAAAGCATTTGAGGCCACTTAGTTTGTACAATGGAGTAACCAGAGAGGTCCAATATAGATGCTGAAAACAAATGCAATGCTAGAGACGCAACAACATGCAGCAAAAACTCCTTCAGCAACAACCACAGAAGGCCAGGACATACATGAACCACAAGCAAAAATGCATCTTCATAAGCTCCAAAGCCTATTAATCTTTCTGGGCATGAAATTGCAGTCAATTAATATCCCAACATGTCAAAATGTTAAGGTCAGAGCATTTCCAGTGGTAGTGTATGAGAATGTATTGTTTCCACCGCCATTGCTGATTGATTACGATGATAGTTGTTGTCGCTATTTTTAGAGCTTCCAGATATACTAACATAACCCCATGGTGGGAACTGGGAACTGAACGTAAAACCTCCTATGTAACAATGTGCAGTCACTATGCCAACATATTACACGATTCCCAGATTACATGAACTCCATGTGAACCTAATATGGAGTTATAATCCATTCATGTGCCCGTATTACCTAAACAATAGTCCTAGCACTGGTTCGAAAGACCACGAGTAATTATTTCCCCTTTCCCCCTTTTTAACAACAACAAAGAAGGAGGGAGATGTTCGCATCCTTGACTACCAAAGGAGATCTTCAAGTACAGTTCCTTCAAGTACAGTTCTATCCAGAGAATTCACAATCGGCTTATGTGGAAATCAACACATCCTCCTCCCCTAACGCAAGATTTCTCCCAGCCATCATATCAATCCACAGAAAACCCAAACCATCCCAGATACCCTCTGCAAAATCAACGACCCCCAGATCCAAATTCTTCTCGATCGAGAACCCAGTTCTCGAGCCCGCGATCATCCCAGCTCCTGACGGACAACAGATCAGCGATCCGCCCAACGAGGCACATGCGCCCTACGAATCAAGCAGGGCAGGCAGGCGAAGGAGAGAGGGAGAGAAAGAGAAGGGACGAACCGCTGCTTACCTGTACTTGTACGCGCCCTGCTGCGTCTGGAGCTCGGCCTGGAACTTGGTCTTGCAGGTGTCGAGCGGGTAGAGAACGGTGGTGCTGACGAGCGCGCCCACCGCCCCCGACGTCGCCTCCGCCAGGCTCTCCCAGTCCACCCCGCCGCCGCCATCCCCCGCCATCGCTCCTCCCGGCCGACGAGATGCCGAGGAAACAGAACTCCCCCGAATCTGCGCGGAGAATCTCCCTTCTAGCTCTCTCCACTCCTCGGGGTCCAACTCCAAGCTCTAAACGGCGTGTGCGTTGTGCGAAGCCAGCGGGAAGAGGACAGGAAGAGGAAGGGAAATCGGGGGCAATAAATAGCATAGAAGATGGAGACGTCACGGCAGACGGGCGGGGGTGATGGAGATGGCGGGGCGGGGCGGGCGCTTCTTCGTGTGCGTACGCGCGGAGTCGTGCAGATATAGTGCAGTCAGCGGCACGATTTCTTCAATATAGTAGTAGCCACTGCACTGAGCAGTACTTTCTCAATTAAAACTCTAGGGCAGAAATTTCTCCGCTGGTTACCGATGTTATTGATAGGTTCGATAAATTTTTATATTAAGTAGAAAATCAGATTTATTTAATTTTTATTTAAATTCAAATTTTAGATACATTTTGTCTTTAAATCTGAAAAATTCACATTTCAATTCAAAAATTTCATCCAAAATTTGGCCGAAATTTCCAGTAACCGGTGAAAACCGATGTTATCGCTACCCTCCGATAAAAATTTCTTACCTGTAATATTTTCCTTCTCTACTCACTTTTGCTTTGATATACCTTGCACTCTTGATTTTTACTGGTCATTCTGATCAATAATTAATTTTAAATATTTATTATATAAAATAAAAATGATATTCATAATTTTGTTATGAAAAGTACTTCAATAATATTATATATTTATAAGTGTATACATATGTATCGCTACACAAATAATGATATACACAGTAAAAGTCAAAAGTGTCATTTAATATAAAAACGGAGGCAGTATATCGGGTTCCCTAGCGTGTAAGAATGAGCTGTTCTCATTCGGTTTGGAGACTGGGTTGCGCCGTGGCCCGCACGTACCGCGCACGATGGACGATCGTGCCGCACGCGCGATTCCAAGCTCCAAAGTGGCGCGGTAGTCGCTGGGTCAGGGTACTACCGGACAGCGGGGGCGCTGATGGGTTGGTGGAGACGGCGAGGACGGGCGGAGGAGACCGACGCGCGGCAGGCAGGTCTACTGGAGTTGTGCTGTTCTCTGGTGGCCTCGCCATCTTTCAGATTTTGGACGCGGCAGATTTCAATGACGCTCGGCATGTGAACCTCGTGCCGCGTGCCCTCTTGGCAGTATGTGCCGCATCTTACTAGTTCGTTGCTTTTGGTGGAGAGATATCACGTCACCAAGCGGGCAAAAAGATTCGCGAATTTGGCACCTGTCGTACTAAGAAAAGTTAGATAGTATAAAAAGAGGACATTGGTATGTACGAGAGGGACCGAAGGATTAGGGGATTTGTTGTAAAAGAATGAATGCATATTTTAATTGGATTGCCTGAAAATTAGATGTGAGTTATTACATCGGAAATATGGCTATTTATAGTCTTTTGATAGCTTATATAAGATTATGAATCTACTCTTAAAAAATCCTATGCATATAGGGGTTGCGAGACTTTTCTATCCCTGTGTAAACCTTCACTCACGATGGACCCTCCTAGCTTTGGTCCACCCGGTTGGTGCATCCGGTCCACCGTTGTACTTTTATCCTTCGCTGCGTGTGGGATGTCCACGGCCGAAGGGCTCGGACACCCTTCGGGTCCCCACGAGGTGACCCGGGGACTCCTGACCTCTGGGCTTGAGGCGCCTCGGCGGCCCTTCGCGTCTTTTCCAGAGCCTCCGAAGGTATGCCCTACAACCTCGGGGAGGGGCCTCTTCGCGCGTCCGATCGCAGGGCCCTCACGGGAGTCTTGTGGTCTTCGCCTAGTCGTTGGGGCAGTGGGCCCACCCCTACGACAAAACCCTCTTGGTCGAGGTCCTGCTTCGTCATGGCTAAAATCGCGCACTTTCCCGGATGGTCCAGGCACACCGTCTCCTTCGCCTTGGCAAAGAATACATGCTTACCCTTGGTTTCTCCCCCAAGACGTGGGTGGCCCCCATAAGTATAATGGTGCATTGGTACTAATGGTGCCTCTTTTTACCGAAGGGTAACGCTGCTAGTTGTATTGATGGCGCCCTTTGGGTACCGCGCGCCTCTGTCGGATGCTGCGCGCTTTGATCCGGCGGCTGGTGTTGATGGTGCCTTCTTGAGCAACTCGTGCGTTGGTGAGGCCCCATGCACCATAATGGTGTTGGTTGGGATCCTGTTGAAGTGACATGTGTTGCCTGATGGTTGGCTCGTGGCTCTTTTGCTCCCTATTCTCTCTGTGGGTCTAATGCATGTATAAATAGGGGTCACCCCCCTACCGGGCTTTATTCACACCATTGCAAACCCCAGCTGCCCTTTTCGCAAACCTCATGTGTTATTCTCTTGCGAGGAAGTTTTGCTATGGTTCTCCATCCCTCATCCTTGTGGTGTTGAGATTACGAAGCAAAGCAAGGATGGTGGTGGCGGCGTGGTATACACCGATGAACTCGGTCGCTCCACCGTGATGCCACGGGTGCGGCAGGCGCTGAAGGATGAGGGGAAGTTGGAGGACTTCACGCAGGAGTAGGTCCCCAGGACAGTGACAGCGCCAGCGCCCCGGGAGGACAAAGCGGTGGAGTTCGTCACCTTTTTTGATGTCGGGCTTCTCTTCCCCTGCGTGGATCTGGTAGAGAAGGTGTTCCAACTGTACCGGGTGGAGCTAGCGCAAATGACGCCCAACTCTCTCGTCAAGCTCGCCTTCTTCGAGTGGGTGATGTGCTCCACCGAACGAGCAGGGGTGTGTGTCTTGGCCTACCTCCACGATGGGCGATGCCAACCAAAGAAGAAGAAGAGCACCTGCGAGATCGCTGAACTTCGGTAGTGTCAACTTTCAGCTGAAGTTGCATTTTTGAGGTACGTGCTGGCTCCAACGGCTAGGAACCGTTGGGAGACCGGTTGGACCCGGAGGTGGTTCTACCACAAGTCCCCTGTGGGCGATGGACTTCAATCAATCGGGGGACCTATTCAACCCATTGCCACCCCGAAGATTGTGTTGACTTTGGGGAGGAAGCGCTGCTCCACCTCCTACTCGATGTGACGCGAGGCTCTCTACGAGAGATCTAGTGGAAGAGTTTTGTGCACTCCGAGTGTGCCCCTAGCACGAGGTTGGGGGTGGAGCTCGGGGACCCGAAGGGTTGCCTCCCCTCCTTCCTCCTTCTTGATAGAGAGCCGCGAGGGTACGTGTTCTTGGCCCCATTTTTTGACGAGGTGGACTGGTGTTTCAAGTGATGCCCATCGATGAGGCTGTGCATGTCGCGGAGCAACTGCTGGGCCCCTACACTGGTGAGGAGCACGCCAAGCGGGGGTTGGTTGTGCACGAACCTCGTCTAAACCGGGCATACCCAGATCCAACATTCTGTCTGGCGGAGCTCTGGACCCCAACAAAGGGAAGAAAAAATGGGCCCGTGTGCCCGAAGAGTTGGACGCCTCGGGCCGATTGATGCAAGGCCCCTACGATCCGCTAGGGCTAGTGAGTTGGTGGGCACCAGCTGCACGAGGGCTGTGTCTCCCCACGTAACTGTGTCTCCCCTGTAGGGCTGTGTCAGAAAAACGTACGCTGCGCTTCCGCTTTCCGGACACAACTCCTTCCTTTCACCTTATTATATATGAGTCATACACAATAAATCCCTACCTTGGCGAATACAACACCTTGAAGAAAAACACATACACAAGAGAACACTTTAACACTCTTCGCACATCGGTGGGCTAGGGTTTACCTCCTTACTCGGCAACTTGTGATTCCCAACAAGTCGAGACAATTCTCAAACTTGTTGGCGGTGACAGACTTGGTCAACATATCCTTGGCATTATCATTAGTGTGCACCTTCATCAAATCAATATCTTTAGAGTTGACCAACTCCCTATCCCGTGATACCTTGCATGAATGTGCTCTCGTCCTGACATGATACACTTGATTCTTGGCCAAATAAATTGACTCTGACTATGACAATGCATCTTAACTCCACCTTGCTCAACACCTAGTTCCTTCACTAATCCTGCAAGCTATACCGCTTCCTTTGTAGCTTCTGCCATAGCCATGTACCCTACCTCAGTTGTAGACAATGCAACAATAGACTAAGTTGATGACTTCCAACATATAGGCCATCCAGCTAGAGTAAAAACATACCATGTAGTAGACCTACTCTTATCCAAATCACTAGCATAGTTTGAATCCACATATCGAACAACCAAAAGATTACCTTGTTGTCCACCAAAAATAATATCATGACTTGTTGTACCTCTCAATTACCTGAATATCCACTTGACTACTTCTCAATGTCGCTTTCCTGGTTTTGCCATAAACTTGCTGACTTGACTAACAACATATGTCAAATCAGGTCTTGTACAAACCATAGCATACATTAAACAACCAACTACACTAGTATATGGAATCTTTGTCATCTCTTCAAATTCTTTGTCTGGTTTATAATAAAATTCAGAAGAAACTTTAAAGTGTTGTGCCAATGGAGTACTTTCTGGTTTGGACTTGCTCATATCAAACCGCTCCAAGACTTTCTCAACATACTCCCAGTGAGGCAACCACAGTCTCCTCGAGCTTCTATCCTTGTGTATCTCCATGCCCAAAAAATTCTTTGCTGCCTCTAAGTCTTTTATATCAAATTTATGACTTAGCAAACCCTTCAAACTAATCACATCATATATGTGCTTTGCTACAATTAGCATACCATCCAGATATAGTAGCAGAAAAATAAATGAATCGTCATCAAGGCATTGTACATAAACACAATAGTCATACTCACATCGATTGTAGCCAATCTGCAACATGTAGGAGTCAAAACGTTTGTATCACTGTCTTTGAGACTATTTCAACCTATATAATGACTTCTTTAACTTGCATACCAGGTGCTGATTTTCCGGTTCAATGAACCCTTCTAGCTGCTCTATGTAGATTTATTTATCAAGATCACCATACAAAAACGCTATTTTCACATCCATCTGTTCCAATTGCAAATCCCAATTAGCTACCAATGCAAGAACTATCCTGATAGAGTATGCCTCACAACCAGAGAGAATACCCTCATCATAATCAGTCCACTTCTTTTGTGAATACCCTTTTGCAACTAATCGAGCCTTGAACTTTTCCCCTTCTTTTTCTGATACTGCAGGCTTTCTCTTGTAGACCCATTTGCACCCAATGGCCTTCTTATCCTCAGAAAGATGAATCAACTCACATTTCTCATTCTTCTGTAAAGACTCCATTTCTTCTGTCATTGCAGTCATCCACCTATCTTTCTCCTGGCTTTTAATAACCTCCTGAAAATTAGTTGGATCATCAGTACTAACAAGAAGATCAAATGGAACCTAGTCTTTATACCCGAATCTCTTTGGAGCTTTCACATTAGTGAGCCACTGTCTATATCTTACCAATTGAAAATTTTGCAAATTCTCTAAAGTGGAATTTGGAGGCAGTGTGTGTGAATTCTGAGTCCTTGAACTATCTTCTAACTCCACCTGCACCGTATCTGAACCTCCAATCTCCCGTGTCACCTCCTGTTTGTTTTGTTGTAACATTGATTTCTCATCAAAGACAACATCCCTACTTATCACCACCTTCTTCGATATTGGATCCCAAAGCTTGTACCCTTTAACACCTTTCTTGAAACCCAGAAAAATACACTTTGTTGATTTGCATCAAGCTTCGACCTTTCATCAGCTGGTATATGCATATAGGATGGGCAACCAAATATTCTTAGATTAGTAAAATCAATCGAATTACCACTCCATACCTCATATGCAACCTTACCACTCAAAGATGCCTGTGGTGATCTGTTTATAAGATAGCATGCCATGTTCACAGCCTCTGCCCATAATTTTTTGGAAAGCCCTACATTCAACCTCAGGCACCTTGCTTGTTCACATATAGTCATATTCATCCTTTCTGACCGTTTAGCTGCGGTATTTTGTGCACTGTGAAATGTCACTGAATACCAAGCTCCTCACAATATCTTTGGAACTGTGAATCAGTATATTCAGTACTATTATCAGATCTCATATACTTTACCTTCATGCTTGTTTGGTTTTCCACCTCAGCTTTTCACACCTTGAACTTGACAAGCACTTTAGATTTCTACTTCATGAAATACACCCATACCTTATGGGAAAAATCGTCCATAAAAGTAACAAAATACTGAGATTCACCCATTGACAGTTTTCTAGTAGGCCCCACACATCAGAGTATACGTAATCAAGTATTCCTTCTGTTTCATGTTTGCCACATGAGAAGCTAACCTTAGACTATTTTTCAAGAACACAAAACTTACATAAATATAACTTGCAACTTTTAATTCCTGTCAATATGTTTATCTTATGCAATTCCGGGGTTCCACGAACACAAAGATGGCCCAACCACATATGCTAAAGTTTTTCCATATCATCATGTGACTCCATTGAACTGACTTCGTCTACAACAGTGCTCCATAGCAATATGTAAATATTTTTAGCAGTTCTCCTACCCTTTACTACAGTCAATGCACCTTTACAAATTGACATAATTTTCTTATCGTTGTCAGCTTTATAAGTAAGACCACTATTATGTAAGGAGCCTAGAGAGATCATATTGTTTTTCAATCCTGGTATGTTCCTAACATCACACATTGTTCTCAATACCATTATACATCTTAATTTCAACTTCATCTATTTCGACAATACTATAGCATGTATCATCACCAAGGTAAACAGAACCAAAATTACCTGACCTGTATGAAGTGAACCACTCCCTGTTTGGCGTGATGTGATACGAGCACTCCGAATCAAGAATCCATACATCTATCAACCAACCGTTTGAAACTGAGAGAACATCTACATCGTTGCTATCCGAATTATTTTCTTAGCCACATTGACAGTCTTCTCACCACGCTTTCCACAATTCTGTTCTTTCAATTTTAGACAATCCATTTTTATATGTCACATCTCTTTGCACTTGTAACACTCGATATTCTTTCTACTTCTTGACTTTGATCTAGATTTACGCCTTCCAGATCTCGCCGCGGTAATCTCATCAATCTTGATAGTATCTTTCCCGTATGTCAGAGTGGTGACCAAGTGTTCATAGAAAGGTGGCAATAAACACAATAGAATAATCGTCTTGTCTTCATCCGCGATCTTCATCTCCAGACACCCTAGATCAGTGATCACCTGATTGAAGACATTCACATACTATGCAAGATCAGAACCCTTCTTCATCTTCAGTCCGTATAACCTCTGCTTCAGATATAGCTTGTTCGTCAGGGATTTGGACATAAACTGAGCCTGCAACTTGTCACAGATTTCTTTCAGCGAGGTTATATCAATCACACGATACATGACTTGATCCGAAAGACACAGTCGTATGTTCGCGACTATCTGCCCCTTCAACTCCTCCCAATCATAATCCTCCATCTTCTACGGCTTTGCTTCATGCGGCCCCTTGGAACAACCCTACTACACCAACAGATCTTTCACCCTCGCCTGCCACAATATGAAGTTACTAGTCTTGTCGAACTTCACCACTTCGAATCTAGCACCTGGTGTAACCATCTCAACCTTGCTCTGATACCAATTGTTGGAACCGGCGACAGCTCTTTGCGCGAGAGAACAATCATAACAAAGCACATAAGAGACACGAGAATTTATTTACGAGGTTCGACAAAGCTTACGTCCCCGAAGCCGGAAGCTGAATCGTAGTAGCTCCATCCATATGAGAGAATTTTTTCTTCCGATTAGAATTATTAAAGATCGACAATATATATTTATACATCTATTATATATTCGACTCGTACACACCATGGGGCGACAGAGCACTGAGTAGTCTTGTGCGACAGCGACGAAGACGAGGTGAATGAAAGGTCGATCAGAGTTCATTCGGAGCTGTTCAGCAACCGGCCCATGTCGATGATACGCCATGCCAGCTTCCCCGTGGAACTTGGCACATATCCACCACCCTCTTCTAGACATGAGCAGATTTGGTCGGCCAGGGGCCAGTCCGTATGAGCTTAAAAATGAGACCCGGTGATGAACTAGGCTGGACTCGTAAAATAGCCGATAGCTCGTAGCTCCAAATGGGCCAGGTTTGGGAATACGTCAGATTGTCTGAATGGAATTTAGCTTGACTATTTCCCATGACCACTTCAGATTGTCTGCGAACCTGGAATCTTCCCAGATTCTCGCGGAAATTAGAACGTTTTGAGTGGAATTTCTACGCTCCAAAAGGTGCCGTGCCTTATGTGAGACTCGGCCTGAAGAGAAGATGAATTGAGCCTGAATGTAGCATATATAGAATGGTGGAACTGTTGGGGGTAGTCTCACGTTAATGCTAGTTACAAATGAGGTTCATTGGTATATAACCTCCGTTGCCGAATGCATTCCATTCCGCGACATAAGAAGGAAAGCAAAAGCAGATTTGGTACGAGGATGTGGTTTATCTAGCGTGGGGGTAGGTAGGATGAAGCATATTTATAGCTAGGGCGTTGCACGCCTTTGCCGACCTAGTTTCTTGCCCTTCCATGAGCTCCACTGCCGACTGCCACCATCTGTTGATCATGCCTTGGGAGGTACACAATTTAATTTTGTAATGGTGGTTGTGAATGAATTTAGGTGTTTATTAGATAACTCTTTGGGCAGATCTAAAGGTGGGAAACTCTTTGCTTTCAGCTAAAGAACAACAACATATTGTTTGAGCACTATCCAAAAATTAAATCAAAATTTTGCAAAGCAACATTGGAAATAAAAAACGACATGCTAGATCTAATATGGGTGGGCACCGTACAAGGCTCCTCCGATGTAGACATTTGCAAAGCAACACTGGAAATACAATCGACAGTCTAGATCTAAAAAGGATGGACACCGGACAATGACCTTTTGGGCCATTTGATCAAGTAACCATCGCACCATACTGAAACATTCAAATGCACAAAAGAAAATGAGAAGCAAGACAAAATTTTAATTTCTCGATTCGAGGTGATCCTAACCTTTGTTTTTGGTTCCAGAGACGCGAATCGTGTAGTAGTGGTGTAATAATAGTTAGTTCTGCAGTGGAGCCCTGTCCTTTGAATGGGATGGCGGAAGATGAGACGATAGGATTCATATCCTCTGACTGGTAATGTTACCAGCTACTATTACCTTCATTTGGTCCTCATGGAGAATTAGTATCAAACTTTTGAGATTCTAACATAATTCATGACGAAAGGTTAACATAATTCATGCATCCCCTCCGACACACCGCCGCCGAAACGCGCATCCGCCGCCTGTTCTCCTCTGACCGCGCCAACCTTCCCCGCCGGCCGAGTCAACCCACCTTCACAGCACAACGCGAAAACACCCCGATTCGGCGGATTCCCCTCCATTTCCACCCAAAATCCAGCGACGAAAGAAACCCCACCAAAATGCAGACTCTCCGTCCCCTCCTCTTCCTCCTCGCCGTCCTCCTCTTCCCCCTCGCGGACGGCCAGCGATTCCGCGGCTTCTCCTACCTACTAGACTGCGGCGCCGCGGCCCCCACCACCGACCCGCGCCGCGGCCTCCGCTGGGACCCCGACGGCCCCTACGTCTCCGCCGGCTCCCCCCGCGCGCTCCCCCTCCAGGGCCTCCTCGACCCCACCCTCGCCACCCTCCGCGCCTTCCCGCACCGCCCCTCCGCCAAGTTCTGCTACGCACTCAGCGTCGACAAGCGCCGTCGCTACCTCCTCCGCCCCACCTTCTTCTATGGCGCCTCCTCTCCCTCGTCCCCGCCTCCTGTCTTCGACATGATCGTTGACGGCACAGTCTGGACCGCCGTCAACACCACCGACGATAGCCTGGCAGGCAGCGCCTCGTACTACGAGGGCGTGTTCCCGGCGAGGGGCAGGAACATGAGCTTCTGCCTCGGCGTGAACCCCGACTACACCGACGCCGGCCCGTTCATCAATGCGCTGCAGGTCATCCAGCTTGATGATTCGGTGTACAACGCGACGGATTTCGGGGGCAGCGCCATGGGGCTCATTGCGCGCACCAAGTTTGGCTCCACTGGCGACGTTGAGAGGTGAGTTGTCGATCTCTCTGCCCTTAATTCCGCCCTTTTATGCTTAGTGATGAAATGTTGGGGATTTTGTAATTTGCTAGAATTGAGTAGGTTTAATGACCGCAGAGCTGACTCAATCTGGGCATGGTGGAGAATGCCGTGAATCTGTCATTAACAGGGCTACGCAAATTTTATCATAGATAGTCCCTATTGGATCAGTTTCTGGTGGACTGAGTAACTCTAGGTTTTAGCTTTTATGGTCCTGAGGTTAATGTAGAGCGTCCCTGGTTGACAGCATTTGTAGGGTGGATGCAGGTGGATTGGAATTTTTTTCCCGTTCTTTTAGAACATGAAGATTATTACGTTTGTGCTGATTTTCCCTCCAAGGAATCCAATTCTTCTTGGCGAGAACCTTTGCAATGTATCAGGGGGACTGTTTGGGTGTTTAGTAGAATTTTCTTGAAGTAAATGGCAGATGAAACTTGAAGGATATCTCATTTCATTCATGTGTTCCTTACCATTTAAATGTTATGGTCATGGTGTGTGCCGTTGGTGCTTTAGCTCCTAGAGCATATGTAGCAATTTCCTTGGTCCACAAATGTCAAACAAAGTGACACTCGATACATAGGATTTACTTCCCTAGTTTCTAAGCTATCATATAACCAGAAGTTCCTAAAACTATTTTCTCATCACTTCTTTTGAGGAAACATGTGCATGCACTAGTGATTTTATGGGAAATTTAGTTGTGTACTTGTGTATTTCAAGGAAGAAATAAGTACATTGCCAACTATTGCTCACTAAGTGAAACACAAAAAAGAAAGATGAAGAGTGGCGGCCTATTTTATGTTCATTTATTTATTTCTTGTACTTGCACAAAACTACAAATCACAAGTTTTGTATAGATTTCTGACTCATTTTCTTCCATTCATTCAAACTTAGGTACCCTGATGACAGGTTTGATCGCCACTGGCAGCCATTTCCAGACAGCAAACATGCAGTCAGTAGTACCCACAATGTTATGTCAGCTGAATTCTGGAATCTTCCTCCTCCTGATGTGTTTAATACAGCTTTGGTGGGTGAACAAAATTCACCCTTGGTGTTGCAGTGGCCTCCAATGCTTCTCCAGAACGATAGCTATTATGTTGCTCTTTATTTTGCTGATACATTACCTGAGAGTTCGAGGATCTTTGATGTCTATATAAACGACTACCTCTTTTACAAAGGTCTAACAGTAACATCAGCCGGCCTTTCTGTCTTTGCTACACAATGGATTCTCTCAGGCTTGACCAGAGTGATATTGACTTCTGCTTCTGCTTCTGCTTCTGCTCTCCCTCCACTTATCAATGCTGGCGAGGTCTTTGGACTTTTCCCCGTAGGAAGATTAACACATGCTCAGGATGGTACATCAATTGCTACATTTATCATTTTTTTAAACGTGATATTACATAAATAGAATTATTGAAGAATTTCCTAGCCAGCATGGTACAATGCATACTATTACTAAGAATGAAATCCTCTTCCATGTTATGTCTTTGGTGGCGCTTATGTGGCCGGCACATTAGTATTATATATGTAGCAACATCATGTCATCAAAATGTGCTTTATGGTAAATTTTTCGGTACATGGACCATTATATCACTCAATTTAATTCGTTGAGGTGTTAACAATGCAGCGCCACCTAGTTGTTGAAGTGTTTTGTTATTTATCCAGTGCTCACATCAACTTTAGGGGGTAGCAAAGTATCCAGTAAATATTGCCGTGAGCATAAGAACCTGTATTGCCTGGTGTTCTTGTAATGCAGCAGGTTGCTATAACTTGCATATCATTTTGCAACATTCATATGTCTCTCTTTATTAAATTAACCTATTAATTGCTCTGCCATTTTTCACAGCACTTGCCCTGGAGAGTATCAAGAGAAGCCTTCAAAATATACCTGATGATTGGATTGGAGATCCATGTATGCCTCGTGGATATACTTGGACTGGAGTTACATGTGATGAGGGGCCAAGAATACGTGTCATCTCATTGTGAGTTGAACTCATTGTGCTTCCATTTATGTTATTTGATTCTCTTCCTCTTTGCAATAGCAGTTTATTGTATTGGTTCACACCAGGAACTTTTCAAGTATGGGCCTCTCTGGATCTCTTTCATCTGACATTGCGAAGCTGACCGCTCTGAATGATATGTAAGTCCTATTAGAAATTAATTAAACCGAATAAAATAGAAAGATTAACACTGGTATCATGAACAGATCTTTCGCAAACAATAGCTTGTCTGGACCTATTCCAAATCTCCGCAACCTGAGCAGGCTCCAACGACTGTAAGCTAATCCTTAGCTATTTAATTCCCAAACTATTTGAATAAAGTTTTACTCATAAAGTTATACATTACTTAGGAAAAGAATTTATCTTGTAGGCACTTGCAGGACAATAGGTTGAATGGAACAGTACCTCAGACATTGGGGACAATAATGGGTTTGCGTGAACTGTGAGTTGATTTGTGTAACTTTGTGCTTATGGTTTATTACTATAGTTTCAACACCTCATTATTTGCCATGTCAACACAAGTAATACAGCTCCCTGCATAGCATGTTTATACTTGGCATAAAAACAGCTGGGATTCGACACATTGGTGGTTCTGGCTTTAAATTGTCACACTTCTGTAGGTGATAAATAAATATGTGTTGCATGTTTGGAGATCACTGCAAAGTTCACATTAGATGTGAATTTGTGCTAAGTGTTAGTATTTTATGATGTGTTGCAAGATGGAAAATAGACGTGGTGCAATGACAAAAGATATATTTGCAAGGTCTAACTTGTAATATATAGGATCTTACTGACTTTCTCCTCCATTTGACAATATCTTTCCAGTTTACTGGAAACTATTGTTTCACAATATCTGTCCTTTGATGAAATAAAGAGTTTAGTTATTGTGTTTCTTCCATATCTACCTATGCCTTTAAAAAGTTGGGAGAGAGGAATTTGAGTCGTTACATCTTAATAGGGGTAGGTCAGCGCCTCCTTGATATGCACGCACAAGGTGGTACAAATTGGAGGGAGTATATGATGTGGAAACTGGTTTGTAACTACAACAAAGCAGTAGGGGAAAACAGTGCAACTATTTGTTTCCACAATTTTTTTTTATCACGCCTTTAAAACCTTGGTTGTCAATTGCACCAAGAGAGTGGTCTGTTGCGCCACAGTAGCCCTGAATCACAATTTAATGGCAACTAAATGGAGACATCCATAATTAGGTACTGCTAGGAAAGGAAATGGAATTGAATCAATTTTGAATGCCAGCTACATGCTACAGTTCCTGATTTCATAGCTGTCTGCAACGAATTTCATAATATTTTGCCATAGAAAAAGAAAATTGGTTGCCTGTCAGTGTCAGGCACTATTTTACCCTAACTGATAAGTGCCTTCGGTTGAGGCCTATCCTGGATGATAATGATATGATATGTTATTAGGCATGTTTTTAAAAGAGTTCCCTAGATTAAGGTTATCTCTACATGCACCTTGCGCTCTGAATGTGGTCCACCGAGCACTTTGGTCAGTTTTCTGCTGAGATATTCTTTGACAGGCCTCACCTTTTGTTACATTTTGACATACCTTTCTTGTCTTTATTCAAATATTCCATCCCATTCCTCATTTTCTTTGGAGAGTATTCCAAGCCACAAACCATTTTTTGATGTTGATCTTCAATAGTTTGTTTCATTCTAAAAGAGAACTCTTCCTTGAAGAGTACACAGTATGCGCATGGTATTATGTCTTTATTTTCTGTTGCGAGCAATTTATTCCTGGGATGTATTTCATTAACCCCTCAGTAGCCAATTGCATTCTGCTTGCTGCAATTGGTGGCTTCCTCAGCTTCTAAGGGTGTAAATAATAGTTATACCTTCTTTTGTTAAAAAAAAAGATGTAACGAAGCATTGGGAATCCACTTGATTGCATGAATAACATTCAATACCCTATTTGACCAAAAATAGCTGGATGTACAATTCAAGCTGTCAATTTCCTTGAGGTTCATGCTTGTAGGCTGTAGCTGTACCATTCTATTCTTTGCTGTTTTAAACCAATCTGTAGCAATATTCACTTGCCAATATGTTTAATGTTTTTCTTCATTCAGATTCTTGCAGAACAATGAGCTGATTGGGGCAGTTCCGCAGAACTTGCTGGACAAACAAGGATTGACTCGCCAGTAAGTCTCATTTTAGGCGTTAACCAGAAAGTCCTGTATTACTGAGGATCATATGTTCATTGAACATCTTAATTATATTTCATTTAATTGGTAGATTTCTTCCGGGGAATCACTTCTCTCCCAAACCACCAGGCTGACAGTGAAGCATCTTCTGCAAACAATTACTGCTAAGTGTACTCAACAGAATTCAGAGGTAGCGGGAGAGTTTGTTGATTCTTTTAGGGTGGTCATACCAAGATTTTGTTACCATTCTGTAGATGAAAGCAAGATAGCAGTCAAATGATTCAGACCCAGTCAAACCGGTTGGCATCAGCTGGTGAAGATACATAATAGTGATTGTACAGTTTGCTGTAGTTTACGCTGTCAATATATTCAGTACAAAAGGTTGGGATACAGGAAGAAAGTGAAACGGTGTTTACATTGCTTGATGAACTTCATAGCCAGTACATTAGAAACTAGAACTGAATGCTTAACGTGAAATGAAACTGAGTGCTTAACGTCAAAAATACTGGTCATCTGGTTTATGAGCGTAAAACAGATCGTGATGCTATTTTGCTACTAAATGATGCTTCCAGCATGAACGTTTCTTAGAAAAAAGCTTCAGCAAAGGCAGTGATTTCCCTTTCGCTGTTAATATCATTTTTAATGCGATAGTGCAAAAGGTCATTTTGGACTAGTTCCGCTCAGAATTCTTCGGATGTCAAGTAATGTTGACGGCTAAAATTGGTGAAATAAATAGTTGTTTCTGTTGTATACTGGCTCGTTTCAGAGAGTCGATTATGCGTGGATATTTTATCTAAACAAATATCAAAATATCCATTAAGTGGCTGTCGGTCCACAAGGCTCATTAGGTAGGTTAGTCTTGTATTCTTTATTCGTGCATAAAGGGAGATCTCTTGTATAAAGGGGGCATGAGTTCTCATTGTACACAAAACTTTACGTGACTAAAGAGATCAATAAAGAGATAAGACAGTAACTATTCGACTATATCTTTATATTCTTGTCTATTGTTTATTATTTGTGAGTTGAGAGTTTCGTTCGTCGGCAACGCAAATTCGATTATAGAACACGTTATCAATATGATAATATTCTAAGCTAAGGCTTTCTGATACGTTGCTTTGATCTAAGTTTTCAATTCTAGTGGTAATGTTCTTTTAGCAGAGTAGTTTTTATTCTACTGTCCATTGTTGTTGATCCCGCCGGTCGGTCGGGCGCACGCATCTGCGTGTGCGCCGACCCCGGCCGCGCAGATTGTATGCCTCTACGTATGCGTCCACGCCACCGCTAACCGGGTGCCGCCTCAATGGCGCGCTGCCGACCAATCGAGCCGAACGGGCATGTGCCTCTGCGCATGCGCCACCGGACTCCACTGAGATTGGTTCGGGTCCGCGTACCTTTACCAATCGCCATCGATGGGTCGTTTGATCGTGCGCCTCTACGCACACGCCTCCAGCAACAACTGTCTAGGAAACAACAACACGCCTCTACGTGTGCGCCGTTGTAATGAACCAAGAATCGGGCACCACCTCTGCGGCGCACCATCATCAGATCGATTTCGCCATCCTGACTGGATAGGGCGCCATCTCCTCACGCACTATCGGGTTCCATTGGGCAAGGATCTCACCATCGGGCGAGGTGTGTTGTGCACCACCTCCGCGTTGCCCGTCGCCTGCCAAATCGATGCCTTCGTGTTGTGGCCACAGCCACCGCCATACTCTTCTGTTGCCGTTGACGTTGCCTTCGCGCCAGCCCGTCGGAGAAGAAGAGAGATAGGATGATCTCGACACATCCACGACAATGCCAAGCTGAGGTAGACTCTGGGCCGTACCGCACCGGGCCGTAGAGGTTGGAGGCGTGGTGCGAACGACCTGGGGGCTCGGTGTCGGGAGGGGTGAGGTGGTGAGGTGGTTAGGTTAGTGGAATTTTGCGGGTAATGAAGTCCAACTTCAAGGGGTATTTTTGTTTCGAGTATGCTGGCTTTCCACGAAAATCTATAGGAAGGTCACTCTTCGTTGCTAGTTTATTTCTGAGATAGCTCCTCGTGAGAAGCAGAATCGGGTCGTTTCAGGAAATTGCGTGTTTGGTGTAGCTCCACAAGATCCGAACGGGAAACTGGGAGTAGGAGTTGTACCAAACATGCCCTCAAGTCTTTTTGTGATTAATTTAAGCTACCAAAAGTTGCTTTTCTATTAATTTGTGAGTATAGTAACGGTTCTATGCCTAGAAAATTAGTAGAAAATTGCTGGAATTCTGTAAATATGATATTTACTACTCATGCAAGTTGTTTTATTACTGTAACACATGTTTTGATTCATGTGGTACATGATGTACCTATTCATTACCTTATGGTAATTATATACGTTGCTAGGAAGACAAGGCTAGTGCCATATTCTTCCTACATCATCATTTGAATAAGGATCTCATGAACGAGTATTTGACTGATAGAGATCCTTTAACACTACGGGTTTCCCTTCAAAAGAGATATAATTAGCAAAGGGAATTAATGCTCCCACAGGCGAAGCATGATTGGATGATTTTACGCTTGTAGGATTTTAAATCTGCGGTGGCTTATAACTCAACACTCCATAGGATAATGTCTCATTTCAGACACTGTGGAAGAGATTTTATAGAGGGGTTGTTGATCGAGAAAACCCTTTCCATTTACCATGCTACAAATTTGGTGCTAGCACAACAGTACATAGAAAAGGGGGTATGAAAACCACTTTGAACTGATGACCACACTTCTAGCGGCGGAAATGCATAACGAGCTCCTATTGAGGAATCATAATGCCGGTCCTACAAGAACTTAGGGTGCACCTGAGGCGCATAAGATTCAGAAAAGGAATGTCGGTGGAAAAGGAAAGGGAACTAGGGGAAAGAAGTCTAAAATTGTTTTGTCTTCAAGCCAAAAGGTAAGACGGGAGGAAAGGAGAAATCTCCAATGAAAGCACGATGTGACAATAAGCCCTGCCATAAGTGTGGTGTAATACTCCGATTTATTATAAGAAAGAAAGCTCTCAAAAGAGAAATTAGATATAAGAAAAAGAGGGTTTCTGCAGTTTTTCGGTAACCTGGGCCTCGGGCCTTGGCTCAGGAGGCCCATGAGGGGCCATCCACGTATAAAAGGAGGGGAAAAACCCTAATGCTACTGTAGCTACAGTGCACACCACCACTCTAGCAGCCCCCCTCCGTGTTGCTCTACCAAGATGAGGAGAATAGGAGAAAGGAAGGAGAGGAAGGAAGACGAAGAAAGGAAGAGGAAGAAAGGGAGAAGGAAGAAAGGGGGGGAAGGAAGAGGAGAGCAAGGGAGCGTTCAAGCAGCGATACTTCGATCTCCAGCTGTTCGTCATGGGTAAACTCGATCCCCGATCGCTCGGTAGATTAATCGATTCGTTTTGATGCTGTCAGTAGTAAATCGGTTTGGTATAGCGGCGTTGGTCGTCGATTTTGGGTAGGTTATATGCGTTTTCTGGTCTGGCCGTTTCTTAGAAAGTTGTAGTGCTCGTCCTTAGCTTTCTAGAGGAGTAAATGTCACTCTATTTGGAGTTATGGTTTAGGAGTTATGATGGTTTATTTGCTACTGTTTAGAAGGGCTGACGAGGATTATCAGTCACTTTTTGTGTCTAATATGATTTAATTAGAGGCCGAATCAGAAAGTTCACCTAACATGAAAGTTGTAGGAAATTCTTTAAGATTTCCATAATGGTAGATAACTTGGTTTTTGGACCAGCTAATCAAAAGATACGAATTTTCTTCTACCGCTATATTTCTGACTAACAGATTGAAGGAACATAAACTTCACCTGATCATTAGATTTATTACAAGGCTGAATCAGAGGACCTTGACAACTAGGTTATCGTAGACGATCTTGTCGTGTTTCCAGAGAGTCCAAGATCAATCCGTTCTGAGTTTCATAGTAAAAGTTGTGATTTATTTTGTACTTGCTATCCAGATTGTAGTCCTGTTAGATTATTGGTTTATGTGAGTAGATCGACTTTGTGATCCTTGGGTTAGGATGCTGCGATTAGATGGTTCGAGCGAGGTCCTGTTCACGTGGTTCCTTATTCAAATATATTTAATTTGTGTAGGAGGGGGAAATTCGAGTGTAGCAGCGTCCGTCTTGCCTCATAACGCTTCGCAGAGTGGAAGGCAAGTACATTGTAATTCTTTATGTTGATGAATGATGAGTGCTTGTATTCATACTGTTATTTCTATGATCCAATGTTACATTCAATGTTTCATGTTCCTTTCATATCCATTAACCCATGTTGAAAAAGATGATGTCTTTCATTATTCATGATTTATTCCATTCATTCATTTGTTCATATTTCTTCCACGGGGGTGGAAAATAAGGACCTATCAATTCCAGTATGAGCACGTAAGACCCACCATTCCAATGTGGGCAGATTTGGATCCCCATATGAAACGTTCTTCATACGGGCCTTGGATCCCTGCTTTTGTTAAATACGGGCCTAAGTGAACACCGACGGGTGTGTCACTAGCTGTACCGGTATAAGCAGAAGTGTAGTTCATTCATTCCATTCATTCATATATACATTCGGTGTTATATTCATATTATTTAATGTTGTTGTCTTGTTCATATTTGTTGTATGTTCTATTATTCACTGTACTTGCTGAGTCTCGGACTCATTCTTGCTTTGTTTGTTTATTTTAGGTGATCGTTGATAATGACTCTATTGGGAGGGAATAGACACACATAAATCATTCACTTCACCATATTCGAGTTTCAATAATATGATTTGGTTCCTGTCTTTCATTCGTTAATTGATGAACTGTAATAAATAAAGTTAGATGTGGTTGATATCTCTCTCCATGTTATGGTTGCTTAAGTATTGCTTGTGGTCCTTGATCATTCCTTTGATATAATTATTTGGATTCAGTCTTTATTCCTGCCATTGTACTATTAAAGTTTGATCTCTTTATGTCCTTAGATGAGTTATAGTTTAAATTCTTCCGCTTGATGGTCATATGTTAGGTTATTTTGGTGATATCTTGGCTTCCGAATAGCCAGGGTGTTACAGTTGGTATCAGAGCAAGTTTTAGGTCCGTGGTAAATAAAGTATTAAAATGACACACTGTGCACAGTAGGTGGGGTTTGGAAAATCCATTGCATCCGCATTTCTAGTGATGCGGTTCATTATGTTGTACTGTATCGAATTGCTTCTGTACTATCTTTCTTGTTGTTAATCTATGATATGATGTGGTATCCTATATCTATGAATTTACTCTATGATTGTCATGAGATGATCCTATATATTCATAATTGGTCACATTGGTTATGCGTGTTGATAACGGATGTTAAGAAGTTGAGGTCGTGGTTGTTACTCTGGGATTCACCAGGTTACACCATCGTTCGTGGTATGTGGTTAGGAGAATAGTTACTCCGAGTACCATAGTTTCAGGTGTTGAGCGTGAGTTACTTTAGAAAGTTGTTCTCTTCCTTGATTTCTGAATTTGACAAATTCTTGTCCGGTGGTAGTTGATGAATTTCTCTTGGGTTCATGGTTCATGGTAGTTGATGAGTTCCAATAGGTCTTTAATGGTTCTCTGAAATTATTATTATTTTTCGACTGTTGAGTTGCTTTTACTACTGGTGATCTTCGTCAATTGGCAATTTGATATTTCCATGGTTGTTCCTTCTTTCTCATTGGAAAAGAGCGACTCATTTACTTGTTTGATAGTTTGGATAATGATAGTTTTCTATTGC
Organism: Hsuehochloa calcarea; assembly: GCA_036346395.1. Lineage (NCBI taxonomy): Eukaryota > Viridiplantae > Streptophyta > Magnoliopsida > Poales > Poaceae > Hsuehochloa > Hsuehochloa calcarea. The sequence goes on along the minus strand of CM070601.1, from coordinate 27,972,058 downwards.
AAGTTCGTTAACATGAGAAAGTTTTGGCTCTATGTATTTCTTTTGGATCATTCCGCGTGTTGACGTTTAATGCATATCTTTTCTGAAGAAAAGTGTTAAAACCCTTTTGTGGTGCCTTGTTGTGATTAAGTCAGAGATTGTAATCAAACAAAATGGTTGGCTACGGGTTTCTATTGGTCCATATTTGTTTTTTCAAAATAATTGTTGTCTTTCTGACTACTGAGCTCTCTTTGCTACTTGTAAACGTTATTATTAACAAGATCGTTCTCTTTTATGATAGTTCTGTCTTTCTTGTTGATAAAGGTGACCTGATTATCCGTTTGGTATTGTGAAAAATGGGAATTATCTTTTACAAAGTTCATTGAAGAAAGTTTTGACTCTGCTCATTTCTTTTGGAATAGTTGGGGTGTTGGAGTTTAGAACCTCTATTTGAAAAAGAAAAGTGTCGAAACCCTTTGTAAGGTTTTGTGGTGTTATGTGAGGGGTTGTAAGTAAATAAGCTAATTGATAATCTATGAAATCAAGTTGGATTATTAGCATGATGCATAATTAATCTTAACCGATGTCCTCAGTAGCGTTGCTGGTTAATTTTTTATTGCCTTGCAATGATTGCATGACGAGCTGTGATTTAGAATATATTTATTCCTGATTAGAATCAATAGGGCTCTAAGAAGAGTGAATATTAATATGAAACTATCTCGTAAACATCTACTTGATGATCTTACATAAGTGCTAGACTTACCTATTTTCTTGACATATTAAGATTGTTGAAACCTTATGCTTTTGCCACATTGAGATTTCTAACTTTCAAAGTCAATACCTTCTTCTCATTTGGAGTTTGATCTTCTTTTCGTGCGGGTCATGTGGCCTCAACTGTGGACTTCACATATGTTTTTAAGTTCATTGCCTAATTGGTTTTTTCGTTGGTCCTGTGTTCATTGCGAGTGGTAAATGACTTTCTAGTTGGCGAAAATTGTTTTTATGTGCCTCTTCTTTTGAGAAAGATTAAACCCATTCTTTTCGCATGGGTCTTTCTATGTGTTTTCTAATTGTTGTTGTGAGATTGATGTTAATACTTCTTGTAAATTGATCGCCTCTGGTGATATCGCTTAAATGAGAATAATTCAAGTTTAGTTTTCGTGATCTTTTGGAGCTCATGAATATTTCAGGTAGCTAAAATTATTTTAAATAAAATGGTGTATGGGAATGTCCTATTGCTTCTAAAGAGTTTCGTGTGATTTAGTCTTAAAGACTCTTTGGTTTGAGTTCACAAAGTGATGTTGCAATCAAAGAATTTTTTTTTGATGATTTCTTTAAGAGGAAATTAATCCGTTTACTTTCCGTGAAGTCCTGTAAATGAAAATATTTTGAGTTTTGTGGCTGAGATAATTTGGATCTCATGTTTCATGAGTAGATGAACTGTTCCGATCAAATTTGGCGTGTTGAAGAATTTTATTGGTTCTTAAGTAGTTCTGTGGGTTGGACTAAAGAACTTACCTTGTTCATTGTGGCAAAGTGTTGTTAGTTCAAGGACTAATTTCTGTGTTAAAGGAAAGAGTGCAGTAGAAGTATTTGAGAATTTGTGTCAAGTTTTGTAACTTGTGGTTATTTGAATCATGCGGTGCACAAGGCTATCCAGGCACAAAATATTCACCCCCACAGACTCAGCACCGCTGAGTACGCGTGTAAAATCTCAGGATGGATGAGTGAGGACAATGTGGCAATCCAGTCGGAGGTCTCCCCGCCATTTGCTGGGATCACAAACGAGTGCTCCCGACACTAGTTAAGAGCGAGGCCTCAACCACGTCATTGGGCGCCATCACTTTCACAAACCCCGCAGACGAGGGAGTGTTCCAACGCCTAGTAAGATATATCAAAATACCTAGTTATTAATAAGTTCATAACTTCGTAGGGTCTAAAATAACATGATGGTCTCTTGCAGCAAATATTGAGTACCCAACCTTCCCAAGGCTCTTTTGAAGCAGTCAAGGAAAATGATATACTATCCACAGCCCTGGGAAACAAGGAACATCCGGGTCGCACGCGAGGTCTTGGGGTTTACGTACCTTGGATGTATGGATTCCCACACGACTCCCAGCGCGAGGAACAGTTGAAAGAGGAGATTAATGCATGGATTACTGCACAATTTCAAGGATAGTTAACATCATCATAGGAAAAAAATGAATTAACTCATCAACCGGTCGCAAGACGACCCTGTGATTTTGGGAGCCAGTCCCCCTTAACATCAGAGCAGGGTCGCGTCCTGCACTTTCTGAACTTGATGACGTCCAATTACTTATCGACGTCATCCAGGTAATGTACATCTCTAGAATGCTCCAAAGATAGACCTGTAGGACGCCTTAACTAATTGTGTATCATTTTGTAGGTGTCCACGCCCTGCAGGCTCTAAGTGAGGCTGGTTGGGTCCATTTTTGTTGAGACTGGGTGGGGGGTGGTGTTTCTATACCAGAAAGGGATAGTGGTGCACGGTGCTTAGCTGGCATAGGGTTACGCCAGGGTATAGGTTGACATGATACATGATAATTTGATGGTCATCCCGCTGGTGAAGCGCTCGAACGAATACATCATAACACTAGGGGATGCCTTGTACACTTATGTCCAATGGCCCAAGAGGGACATCACACTTGACCCTATAGTGCTGCGATCTCCACACAACGACCATGCCTCTCCAACAGTACCCTCGATGACTCCACTCAACCCCCGCTTCAGAAGGCCTCCGTATCGGCTACCGTGGAGACGATGCCGAAGAAACAAGAAAAGCACGTCGAGTCGTCTTCCAGGAAGACAAATAGCACACGAGGCACTAAGGCCAAATCGAAGAAGATTAAGGCGCCTCACAAACCCAAAACATTCTCCCTCGGAATGTCGTTGGTATCCAACACAATATTACGCCACATTGGTTTAGCTTGTGGGACTTTGCATGCCTGGTACATGCGACAGACCGACGAGGCGAGGGAAGATTAGCCTACTGGATTCACTGTCAGCTATACAGAGAACCATTTCCTCCATAAGCTGGGCTACTTCGCAGCGGGCTTTGAAGACTTATTTGATCTATTCAACTGCAACGCCCTCGATGCCTCACTTCTACGATGCTGGACACTATAAGTGTGTACAATCAAGTTCTATATTCACGCAATACCGATAGATGTTATTGTGGATATCATGGGGATATGCTCCAGATCTTAGGATGATGTGAAAATTGGCAATGGCATTAACGGTTTGTCGTTTTGCGTATTTTCGCCACGATTCTTTGTCTTTGTCGAGTCCTCTTAGATCGATCGGCGGTGGCGGTCAGACCGGTCCAAGATCGGTCTGACCGGCCCTAGCTGCGGTCGGACCGACAATATCAGAAAGTGGTGGATTGAGCTGGGCCAAAAATAGAGGGTGTAGGCAAGAGAGGGGATTCTATTGCACTTGGTCCCATAATTTTTGGAGTCTCCAGTCAAAAGTTCTATTGGTTTGAAATTTCTAGTAGATTTTGGTTTTCAGAGGTTGAAAATAGGCTAAGTCATTACTTGCAGTCAGACCGGCCCTGGGGGCGGTCTGACCGGTTGTCACTTGGTTCGTCGCCCGTCGTGGCGACGATTTTCGTTTGTTAGGTCAAAGTCATGAGTTTCAGGGCATATATGTTGCATGATGCATGTTTTGACTAACATGGGTCAAGTTGTGAAGAACTTGTTCCCAAATTTGGTTTACTTGTCTATTGTTGTGCAGGTTGCTTGGTGGTCAACGACGGTCAACGGCGAGGATGATCGGGACTAGGCTTGGGGAGCTGAGGTCCAGAACGATCGACGATGTCGGGTGAGGTCAATGTACTCAAGCGTGGTGCAAGATGGACAAGGGTGACCTATTAGCTAATCCGAGGCGCAAGATAGCGCAAGGTGTAGCTAGTTAGGTCAAGGGGTGTTAAAGACAACGCATTAAAATACGTGCGTTAGTGTCCTGTTTGTTTTGGGCCTTAACGGGAGCCCAATTGAGTTAAACTTCTAGAAGACCTAAGCCTCCACTATAAATAGGAGAGGGAGGTGGCTGCACCTTTGTTGTTCATCTCTTTTGCAATTCTTGTAAACCCTAATTTTCTTAGGGAGAGCTTTTGTGGAGACTAGAGTTCTTGATAGTTTGATGTGATTTTTGTGCTCTTGGATTGAGCATTGTCCTCTATTGATGGAGAGGCTATAAGCCCATATCATATCAATCAATCAAATGAGAGTTTGATCAATGTTTTGTCTCATTGCGTTCTTTCTCTCTATTTGATGATTTTAGGTCTTTCTTTGATCCATGAGTTTTTTTATTGAATTCTTCACATGATCTAGTTTGTTGTGTGTTGGGACCCAAATATGCAAATCTGGACCCTCTGTGTGTTCTGCACTAGTCCAGGATCACGCTAGTGCACAGAGTGTCAACATCGATGAAATATCACATCCATACAACGAATATAAGAATAAACGAGTACTTTGAATAACAAATAACTGTTGGGACCTTACGGTCGAGTTTTACATTTATTAAGTCATGCAAGGCTGACAATAAAGAATAAACTGCAGCGGAAATGAAATAAACTCCAGTGGGCTCCCATCAATTTCCCACAGGCAACTGACTGGGATCAAGACCCTAACGATCAACCTTCGTAGAACTCTTCTTCAAAAGCAGGCGACGACTCCTCCACTTCTGTTGATTTATTTTGCAAGAGTGAGTACACACCGTACTCGCAAGTCATACCACAGAATGCATTTATACATGATGGCTTATTCCAAAGAAATGGCTTCTGTGGTTATTTTGTGGAAATGCAACATTTGCAATTGAATACAATTAATAGATTGAAAACATAATTGAAAACAATTAAAGAATATTAATTTAACAATTGGTTTCACAAAGGACACACAGTCTAAACAAGTTATTCACACAGCTGTAAAAGTTATCTCACACAGCTGACCCTTCCCAAATGTTTCATGAAAATCTACCCCTCGTGTGAAATTCCCGAGCATGTCCACATCCGAGGACGCGGCTATTCGAATAGATTGGTTTAACACTCTGCAGAGGTTGTACATTTTACCCACACGATACAATCAGTGTAGCTAGCACTGACCATAACAAAACCTTTCAGAGACTTCATCTCAAGCAATGACACTGCCGATGTGCTTTCCTGCCGGCCAACCGATACACACAGCGTTTGGTTGCGACACACATCTTTGGACAGGGATGCAGCGAACCGTCCCGCGATGTGACATATCACACCTCCATCCCATCACACAGCTTAAAATACAACCTGAGTTGTCAATGTCAAGACTCCATAACTTACTAAGTTAGGCCCAGCCCATACTAGGCATGTGGTAAATGCAAGAAGGTCCAGTTCAATGGCGCACAAAGTTAAGTCCTTAATTGATCAAGGCAAGACTTTCAGTTTTAACCCAAATCACAAAGTTTAAAGCACACAGCTCCACCATTCACACAGATCCACCACTTGCCTCAGTCCAAATCTTTTCCCACCCTGTTGATTAAGTGCAACACATGCCATCACGAGTAACAGCACACAACACAAACAGTTTCATCACACAGTTCCATAATCACTTAGTCAAGTTTATAATTGCAACTCACATGAAATGATAACTCGTGGCATGACTAAGCAGTCTACTCGTATCTAACCAACCCACGTTGGTGCTACGATAATACCAACTAATAAAGAACCAACCTAGGGTAAAAAAAGATCATGGCATACAATAGACAATGTGGATATAACAAATTGGATTAATAACTATCCCAAAAGCATTTAAATAAATACTTGAAATAGAATGCAATATATTGAAACAAAGTATTTTGAAAACTGGGTTCAATATGATCAAAGGTATAACTTGCCTTGGAATAGGTCTAGGTACTGGTCTTGATCTTGAGGAGGTGCTCCTTTTTCAGCAAAATTTCTCGAAGTATCGACGTCTACTCGCAAACGAGATAAAAGAACAAAAATAAATAAATAACAGAGGGAAAACAAACTCCAAAAATTAAATAAAATTCACCATTAAATAGATCTTGATTTTATATGAATTTACAAATTTGAATGGGCTCAAGCGGAGTTCGGATGCAAAAGATATGGGCTTTGGAAGTTTTGAAAATCAAATAAAACCCTAATTTGGATTTTATTGAATTTCCCGAATTTTTTTTATAAAGGAAAATCAGATTATTGCGCAATGCTTGCGTCAGCCGAGAATTTCCGGAAAATAAAATAGATTTAAAAAGAAATCTGACATGTGGGCCCCACATGTCAGTCTCGGGACTCACGGTGGACCGAGTGCACCGAGCCGAGGGAGATCTGGCGCGGTGGATTGAGCCACGCACGCGTGTGCTGGCGCTGATCTAGCGCCACGCGGCTGCCACACCAGCACCGAGGCTGACGCTGACGCTGAGCTGGACGACAACGGCGGCGGTGGCACTCGGGACCCGATGGTCGCCGGCGAACGGCGGTGACTTGCCGGCGGTGGAGGGTACCAGTGGATTGCTGGCGCTAATTCGCACCCGTTGGTGCCCTTACCAGAGGCTGGTAACGACGGTGGCGACCGGCGGCGAGGAAGAAGCGGAGGTGGAGCTTCGGGTGTTGTCGGACGAGTGCTCCGGTGATGCTTCGACGATGAGGAGGTGCGCCCAAGGTAGCCTGAGACTTGCTGAGCATGGTGGTGGAGTCGGCGAGGTAAGGGCGGCGACGACGGCGGCGCAACTTGCCGGAGAAGAAGCTCGGCCGAAAAACCCTAAAACTTGAAATGCGGCGGCGCTAGAGCGATCGGGACGACTAGGCTGGCGGCTCTGGGTTGCGGAGGTCTGGGTAGTGCCAAGGGGGTATTTATAGGCCCGGGGGACGCTGGAATTGGAAACCACCAATTCGGGTCCGAAACGGCCGGGATTTTGAAATCCTTGAATCTCGGGGATATTTACCGAATTCGGGTTTGATTCCAACAGAAATAGGTACGGGATAACACGGGATTTGTTTTGGTAACGTCGGCGCGAAGAATCTGCAACGGATACGCGTTTGTCGGACGAAGCTTGAAGCTTCGGCATTGGCGGCGAAGCGCGGGCGTGAGGAAGAAGAAAGGCGCGGAGACGACGACCCTGTGGCGGTCCCACCTGGTAGCGGCAGCGAGGCGCGGGCGAGCGAGCGAGCGAGATCAGCTGGCGAGGCCACGCGACAGCAATCCAACGGAGGAAGGCAGGGTTGAGCGCGTGCGTCCGATCAAAACGAGGGGCACGCGTCAAGCATCCAACGGACGAGGGCGCGGCCGAGCGGCGAGATGGTCGCGCACTTTGGAATAGTATTGGGCTTGACCCAAAGATCATTCTAGAAGATTTTCTTTTAGTTTTTTTTGAAATAACTCTAGAAAATACAAATAGCCAATAGAAAATAGCAAATGACTTTGGAAAAATTCCAGAAAAATTTGGAAAATATATACAATCCTAGAGAATCCAAATAAAATAGTTTTGACAATTGTTCATGTTGGGATTAACCATATTAATATGTTTTGTTACTCAAAGTCCAATATTAAGCTTTTGAATTAATATTCAAATAAATCCAAATGGTGAAATTTCTCACTACAACTATTTAAAGGATTTTTAAAGTTCTAAAAATTGGGATGTTACATTGTGACGTGTGGGAACCTATCTAGGATCATCTTGATCATCAATCACCCACGAGCAAGATCTTGGATCAAGTTTTCGTTTTGACTCGGTTTTGAACCCTTCTTCAATCAAATCGAAAAGGATCGCTATTCTTCTAAGAATTATCATAATTTTCGATTGGAATAGGTTCCTGATATTATAGAGAAGGTGTGTTCCAAATTTCATCAAGTTTGCATTAGTAGGTTAAAAGTTTCATCTAATTTCATCTTCGTAATCAAGGCTGATATGTTCTATTCTGGAGGCTAGCGGTCAGACCGCCCGTGGCCACTGGTCAGACCGACCGGAAATCGGTCCGACCACCCTTGAGCTAGCGGTCTGACCGGTAGTGCACTGTGATTTGTTATCTTGTGCTTGATCTTTTGTAGTATTGCTTAGGGGTGTTTATTGGATTCAATATTAGTCTTCCGCTGTACTGATATACTGATCTTCATAGCTTCCATAGCTACTGGAGTGAAATTGTGTTGAATCCAGTATTTGTGAAAAAGTGAGTGTGCTCCTATTCAGCCCCCCTCTAGTCGCCTTTTCGGTCCAACAGTTATAACTCATTTCCTATGTATAGATACATGATGCAACAAGCCCAGCGATCGTGACAACCAGTGGGTTTCCTCGACCCACAGTTGATCTTTGATCAATGCATCACCCAAGACGCATCCTATGTCGAAAAGTACATAACGAGGGGATTGCTTACTCATCGCAACAAGGACTACATACTGGTGCCCTATAACCAGGGGTAAGTGTTTCACTACTTGCTATACAAATTTTATTTGTTCTTTATACGCAGCATGAACTTATGTTTAATGACTATAGCGACATACATGAGTCGGTTACACTGGATCCTTTTAGTCATTGTACCAAAGTGGAACAAGGTAATATACCTTGATTCCATAGTCGACAAAAACTATAACTTCACCATTGTGCAAAAAGTACTCGACATGTATGCTCATTTCCTCCAAACGTAACTCTATTGTAGTATTCCTTCATTTGAAATGTACGAGGATAACTTTTTGGAATCACGTAGGTCGTTTAGTGCCTATGTTGCTGGGGGAGGGACACACAAGGAACCGGACGCCACACTGCGACACATGACGCGATTTTTGGTATCCGCTATAACACAATAATCTTATATCACACTTCGTAACCTGGCCTCTCGAACTGACTATACCTGTATCCTATATCACACTTCTATTTTTGCAGTGCCACTAGCAACTACTATAATGCAACGTATATGTATTCTACGTTTGTCGTCATATGCTGAAAATCATGAATACTAAGACGAAGGATCCAGAGGTTTGTCAGTCAATCTCACAATAGTTATTTCGTAATTATGAATTCAAATATATATCCTTACTTCTTTACTCTTACTAGCGACAGGGTATGATAATCGAAGAAAGTGCCTTCCATCTGGACTTACTCGCGGACGTTCCAGGACTGCTCGCCGGCTTCATCACGGGGAGATCATTAACCAGAATGGAGAGTTTCACCCCGACGACACCGATTTATTGTAATTTACTTTGAGTTGTAATTCAAATCACTCTGTAATTGATATATAGTTTTTAAATCACTTTGAGTTGTTCTATATCAAATCAATTGTGATATATTTGTTTTCTGCTTACTTGTTTTCAGAGGGTATGGCTAACATTACCTGAGGCTAGCTAAAAACCAAAATATTTAGGTATAGAATGAACTATCACAGACGATTTTGTGGAATAAATCATCTGTGAATGCATATTATTACAGACGGCTACCACAAAAAACTATATGTGATATGTGGATTTCACAAACGGCTATTTTTACTAACTATTTATGATATATATACAATCATAAACGGCTACTACTAACAATCATCTGTGATATGTATTCAATCACAGACGGCTATTACTAACACCCGTCTGTAATATATATCCAATCACAGACGACTACCACCAACAATCATTTGTGATATGTCGGATATCACAGACGACTACTACGAAAAACCGTATGTGATATTTATGATATCACAGACGGTTAATTTTACTAACCGTCTGTGTTATATATCTAATCACATACAGTTTATACCAGAAAACCGTCTATATTGTTGCTTATGAGCATCGAACAGCTCGACGAGCCTCGCGAGCTCGGGGCCAGGTTCTCCAGCTGAGGCCACACGCTGATTGTTCTCGTTGGTAGGGACCGCAAGAGGCTACACCTGCGCGACGACAACGCCTAGGGCGCGCGGCGCGGTAGCCTCCTGAGGCTCATGCTAGACGACGACGCCTGTTGTGCGCGGCGCCATGGCAGCCTCCTGCGCCTCTGCGGATGAGGGGGTGGTGGCCGGTGTCCTCTAGGGGCTTTGTCTCGACGGATGACATTGCCACTGCTTGCTCGATCACGTTCGCGGCGATTGCGCTGGATCGGGCGGAACGCAGGGCGCACGTAGCCCGACGAGGTGGTGGGTTTGTTATGTCGAATTAGCATCGATATTCGTTCCGTGGCAAGGGTTTTGGCCACACAGTTAGTCTAGTATACGGGTAAGCACACTCCGGGCTAGAGGGGGGAGTCGGGTCGTGCTTTTTCGGCGACTCAAAGCCCGCCGCCCGACGGCCGGCACGGCCGGCCGAATGGTGGGCCGTCTTGCCGGGCGCGCAAGCCGCCCGTCGGGCGACGCAACCGGCACGGCAAACCGTCGCGCGTGCTCGGGCCGACGCAACCTGACCCCAGGCACGCCGGGGCCCGGCAAGACGCCCGCCGCAGCCGCCTCCGTCTGCCGTGGCGCGCGCGCCGCCCGCCGCCGCCGCCTCCGTGCGCTGGCCACCGCCGCCTACCTCCGTCGGCGCAGGGTCGCGCGGGAGAGCCCAGGAAGGCGGGGAGAGTGATGGGAAGGACCAGGAGCCGCGCGCCGCGCCCCGCCGCCGCCTCCGCCGCTCCGCCTCCCACCGAGCCATTGGAAGAGGGGCGCGGCGAAAACCTGCCGCTCGGCCGCTAGGGAGAGGCGGACCGTGAGCACTGATTGGCCGAGGCGGCGGGAAGGGGATGGAGCAGGCGGCGGGAAGGAGGCGCAGAGACGAGGCGAGCGGGAGACGAGCGAGGCGGCGAGCCGCGGGGGGCGGCCGGGGACGGGGTGGATGCGACGGAAGTGGAGGCGGCGGGGAGGCGAGGACGGCGAGGCGGCCGGGAAGGAGATGGGCCGAGGCGGCAGGAAGGAGGCGACGGAGACGAGGCGATGGCGAGAGCGGAGCGAGCATGAGGCGAGGCGGCGAAGCGAAGGAGAGGAGACGAGGTGGCTGGCGGTGCGGCTGCGAGGCCGGGAAAAGAGAGGCGAGGAGACGAGGCGAGGCGAGGCGAGGGGCGGGGAGCGGGAGAGAGAGAGAGAGCGGGGCGGGAAAAAGAGGTGGGGCCGGGGGCGGGAGAGAGAGAGAAAGCGAGAAAAAGAGGGGGCCGGGGCGCGGGGAGAGAGAGAGAGTAAACGAATAATTTTACTTTACATCACGAGGCGAGACCGGAGAGGAATCCGGTCGGGTGACCGTTGAGAGAATGGGACTAAAGTTTTACTTTCATCAAATCGAAGAAAATTTTGATGTAATAAGCACAGAGAAGCAACGGCTCAGCGATCGTGCCTATAAAACGAAGCACCTGATCACCAGATTTCTTCATCCACTCACAGCTCACCTGATCACGTTATTTCTTCATCCACTCACAGCTCACTTAATCACGTTATTTCTTCATCATCCCAACTACTCTCCTGATTTCTTCAACATCCATCTACTCTCCTCATTTATTCACCATCTATTCACCCATTATGCTGCCAAGGAGCCGGAGCACCAAGGAGTTCCTGAGCGGTATGCTACCCAAGAGTCGTAGCACGAAAAGGACAGCAGGGCGACTTAGTGTAAGCTCTTGCCGCCGCTCCCCTAGTCCTCCTCCGGCTCCGACTCCCGTTGATGCTCGCCAGTTCTCGCCAAGCATGGGAGACTACGGCATGGATGACCGTCATATGGACAGTACGGAGGGCTACGAGGAGTACCAGGGCAATCCGGAGCCAATGGGGCCTCGAGTTCTCTCCGCGTCCACGGACGGCAACATTGGCGGAGTGCGGACGAAGGCGATTGCTTTGGAAGCACATGACCTGGAGCCAGGAAATCCAAGATGGCCAAACGGTAGATATCGCAACCTGTAATTATTGCCAAGCTAAATTATCTGCTCGTGCAGCTGCAGGGACAGGGCACTTGAACCGGCACTACAAAGCATGCTTGCGTAAGATCGGAGCGCAGAGCCGAGGGGGAGGAGTACAAACGTAGCTAAACTTCAAGGCAGATGGCTCTGTAAGTACTTGGGTATACAACCCGCTTTCTGCTCGTGAGGAAATTGCTAGATATATTGTTGCAGAAGATCAACCGATTAGGATGGGTGAAAGTCGCGCGTTCGAAAAAATGATCGAACGCGGCTTTTGCCCGCAGTACCAACATGTTAGTAGGAGAACCACTACATCTGATATCTTACGGATGTATCGTAAGGAACTAGCAGAGCTAAAAGAACTATTCTTACAAGTTCAGTTCTCTTTTGCTATAACTTCAGACATTTGGACATCATCACACCAGAGAAGTGCCTACCTTAGTGTTGTAGCCCATTATTCAGACGACAATTATAAACTAAACAAGAGAGTCATAGGGTTTAAGCTAATTAACGAATCACATACGGGAGAGGCCATTGCCGAGCGTATACTACATGTACTTGATAATTTTAAGATAGATAATAAGATTGCTTCTATAACTCTTGATAACGCATCAGCCAACACGACTGCTATGAACATCCCCACCCCAAGCTTGCAGACGTATATTGGTGGTTATGTTCTCCACCAGAGATGCGTATGTCATATCTTGAACTTTGTTGTTCAAGATGGTATGCAAGCGATTGGCGGATTTTTGAACAATGTACGCGACGCCGTTCGCCACCTCACAAATTCCCCACAAGTGGCAGCTAGGTTCGCGGAGTACTGCGCGGCCAATGGGAAGGAGCCAAGAAAATTCGGTCTTGACATGAAGGTGAGGTGGAACTCGACCTATATCATGTTAAAGAAGTTACAAGGGTATGAACATATCATATCCGTTTTTGTCAACGCTAACTCTCAAGACAATGAACTAGTAGTTACTAATTGATTGATGATTGCTAGTCATTTTGAGAGTTTTTAAAACCTTTTTATAAAGCAACAAAGATGTTATCTGGTGTAATTACCCTACCTCTCCCTTAGTTATAGAATATATTTGGTTAATTGCAGATAAGATTGCCAAATCTAGGAAGGATCCACTTTTAGTTCATGCTGTCGCACTAATGCAGGAAAAATTTATTAAATATTTTGGTTCTATTTCACACGTGTATTGCTTTGCTATCATTTTCGATCCTACGAAAAAGTTGCCAGGTTTGCAGCTCGGTCTGGAGGGAATAGGTGAATGCCTCGGTCTTGATTACTCAGAAGCTTTCGCACATGTCAAAGATGAGCTTTTTCGTGTTTTCCGCATGTATCATGACAAATTTGGCAGCAGCGCGAGATCGGATGCCTCACGGCACAGACGCGACAAGGAAAGAAAAGCTTGACATCCGACTTGTGGAAGAAGCTAAAGGGCAAGTCCAGTTCTTCGTCCTCTCAATCTCGAGCGACTCCGTGTGGAATCTGTCTCGAGCTAAACCACTACGGAGCATGATTTTGCAAACATCAATCCCGATCTTTCCGGTGAAAAGATAGACTTGCTCGAGTGGTGGAAGAACAACAAGCGGACATTTCTGTCTTTGTCACATTTTGCACGGGATGTTCGCTAGTGCTTGGTGTCCACTTGTCTCTTGAAGCAACGTTGGCATGGTAGGAGAATAATTGAAGAAAGAAGATCATCCTCACGCCTAAGATGGTGGAGGCAATCACATGCGTAAGGGCGAGAATTGGCTAAGAAGCGAACAGCGGCATCAAGCTGGAGGATCTTGAGATCGTCGGGCGATATCTTGACCTCGAGCGCATGAGCGATCTCGACATTGATGAGTAGTTAGTATGTACACATGTTGTTATTGTACTCTTTTCCTTACTCGGGAACCCGCTCTGGGCGTAAGGTTTTTAACGAGGCGATAACATTGTATCGTAAAATATCAATAAAATTCAATTTTCCTCGAGATATTTACGTGCCCATGTTTTTACCAATTAATTCAATTTTAACTAGGTTCTTTATTAGGCGGGCACGAGAGGAATGAAGATGGTGGTCGCCACCACCATCGCCACCTCCATAGTATATAGTAATTTTAAATTTGGGCTTGGTGCGGCAGCACGACCCAAAGACGATGGGCTTTGGGCGTGCTTGAGCTGGCCGGAGGCGAAGTGCCAAACGCGGTAGGGTGACCGGACCGAGCCGCGATGCAGATGACTCGGTTCAAGCACGGTGGGCTCGGTAGGGCGCTGCTTGGCCGCCCAACTCCCACCTCTACTCCGGGCTAGGGTTCGAAAAAAGGACTCTTGTATCGTCCAATCGGGAAGGTCAATGGACTCTTGTAGCCTCCTATGTGCCATTCAAACCACTATTATATCTTCTAGTAATTGCCATGCCCTTGTACAAATCTCGAGGCACTACGGAGATATGGGATAGTGGATATGCATGTACCCGCCCGTACAATCTGTTTTGCATTTCTCGTAAACACCTCGTGTGTTTTGTAAGCACAAATGGTTCACTTCATCTAGAAAGTTTCTGCTATTACGTTAGGTTTTTGTCTGGACTGGCAATGATCCTGTTACATAATTTTGGCATAACCTTGTGTACGGATCAGGGTGGCTCATAATTCGTGACTACCCAGAGGTGGATCTTAGTTCTGGCCAAACTATCAACCCGTCGAAAAATTGAAATTCATATACACTAAACAAGAATTCAAGATGCAAGTCGGCCACTTGGAGCACAATTTGTTAGATTGGCCTCGTCCAAAGTTTTGGTTCAAGCTCCGCCTTTGTGACCATCTGTGCCTTTTATTTTTAATTTTTTCAAAGGAAGGCAGCAGCACTGCCCTATCTTTTGTAGTAGTAGGAAGAAACAAAATTAATGTCATATGTACAAAGGGCTGGAACAGACCCAAGTCCGGAGGAGGACTAGATTTTTTTTTTATAAAAAACTAATCCTCCTCACAACAAAAGAATTACTGTGTAGCAAATTTTAGTAAAGTCTAATCTTCCGGTTGTTGCTGAGAGGAGGACTAGAAATTAAAAAAAAACTAATCATCCTCACAACAAAAGAACTACTGTGTAGCAAATTTTAGTAAAGTCTAATCTTCCGGTTGTTGCTGAGCTGGGCCTTTTACGCTTCATGCCTGTAGAAGACTAGAGAGAGAACGGCAATCGACAAATGCAATAGAAATGCTCTCAGTACCATTAGCGACCGAAGTGGTTTTGACTAATGAATAGTGTACTGTATTACCCGTTTTTGACTTGTTAGCAAAATGCATGTATGATGGGAGAAAATCCCACCACAGGATACCAGTGATGGCAGGCAAACTACTTAAAGAGAAATGGTTATACATATCTTTATTAAATGATATATTATAATCATATAATTTCTTTCAAAATGCTTAAATAGAGGCGTTGATTGAAAAATTACAATAATTATACTCTAAAATTTACTCAATAAACAAATATATTAAAACATAAACTCTTTAAACGTAAACAAATGGGTTTGATCTTGACCGACCCCGACCCCGACCTCACCCTGACTCGACGGCCCTTCCTTCCTTTCCAATCGCAATCGGACGTCCTTAATTAATCCCTAAAATATAATCTCAATTAGAAAAAAAAGTGAGGAAAAAGGAAGTCCAGAACCAAAACCCCGTCCAGAAGAGGCACACAGGAGAATCCGATACCGATTAGGGTTTGTTTGGACAGAGATTGTTAGAACCAACACCTTCGAATTAAAAAAAATTGAGACAACAGTATATCCGAACAAGCTCTTAATCACCCAAATCCAGCCGATTAATTACCCACCCCACCCCGGCGGCCGCGTCATGCTCCGGCCATTCCCCTCCCCCCACCGTACCGCCGCCGCCGCCGCTACCCCCTCAGCGGCCGCAGCCGACGCAGCCATGCCCCCCTCTTCCTCCCGCTCCCCAGCCGGCGGCGGGGCCCACCACCACGGGCACCACGTCTCCGTCTCCCCGTCGCCCTCCACGTGCAAGCACACGCCGTCGTCGGCGACGCTCGATCTCCTCATCCTGCTGCTCGTGCTCTTCTCGCTCGCCTTCCTCCTCGCCTCCTCGCTAGCGCACGTCTCACGCTCGCTCTCCCCGCTCCTCGCGTCGCCGCCCGCCGCCGCGGCGCTCGCCTTCGCCGCCGCGGCCCTGCCCTACCTCGCAGCGGCGGCGGTGCTCGCCGCGGCCGCTTTCCTCTCCTGCCGCCGCCTTCCGCGCCGCAGGTGCCGCAACCCTCGCTGCCGCGGGCTGCGGAAGGCGCTCGAGTTCGACGTCCAGCTACAGACCGAGGAGGCCGTGCGCGCCGGCGCGGGGAGTACCGTAGGCGGCGCCGACGCCGCCATGTGGCGCGAGATCGAGGCGCTGCCGTGGAAGGGTGGGCAGGGTGGGAACAACCCGGATTACGAGTGCCTCCGCGCGGAGCTCCGCCGGATGGCGCAGCCGAACGGACGCGCTGTGTTGCTCTTCCGCAACAGGTGCGGCTGCCCTGTTGCTAAGCTCGAGGGCTGGGGCACCACCAAGAGCAAGCGGCGCAACAAGAAGTGAGAGCTCGTTGACCATTTCTCATTTCTTTTTAACTTTATGAAATAAGTTCAATTCCATCATCTAAACTTCCAAGAATGTCGCGATTTCTGTGGGAGGGGTGCGAATTTAGGGATTTTATACATCATCTGGACTTCTGTGAGCGTCCAATTTCTATGGGAGGGATGTGAATTAAGTCCTTTAGTACAACTTAGATACAAAATGTGTTTCCTGGCTTGCCGAAGGGGATAAGGATGGGAATTGCATTTTGTTACTTTGAGCTTATCTTAACGGTGGACCTTTGATCAATTTCTTTGGTGTCGAAGGAGAGCTATCTTGTGTTTCTGTATATGCAGATAGGTTGTTCTACACTTGTATGTTGGGATCATCTAGTTCTATGTGATCTAGGAAGTATGCTGGGGGTTTGTGCAGTATTCATTTGTCTGAGGATGCCGGTAGAAGTTTTTATTCAGTCGTCCTTTCCCCCCCAAAAGCCAGCGACTTATGCCCATTCTGTGGTATTTTTACTAATCTGTCTGGCATTTGGACACAAGATTCCCAAGTCCTGACCACATTTCTCCTTTTCAATTGTAACTGTATGATTTGTTCCACACAAATGGGTTTGGGATGACTTATGGAAATGTTAAAGGAAGGTTCCCATTCCTAATTTAAGATGAATGACCCTTTGTGACATCTGATGAATTTAATTTCATTGATGGCTAATGTTAAACATGATATTAAAAGGTCACTAAATTCTAGGAGTGTTTTGGTAACTTCTCTTTGAGATGCTCAAGTCTCACTTGTAACCGGAAAAACCTATGCTCATTTGAGAGCTCGTAAACTTCTGCAACTTGTTGATTTTATTGCTCACCAAGTTGGAATAAGTTGTTACTTGACCATGTTATTTGGGGTGGTGGGAGTTACACTTGAAAGGGTCCAATTCTGGTGTTGTACTCGAGAAATTCACGAGCCATGAGATCCTCCTGGAATGATGGCAAATGGTTCTGTATTCCACCCATAAGTTCATTTGTGGTGCTAGAAAATTCAGAAGCGGACATTGGGACAGGCACGTACTAGGTCCAATAGACCAAGTACTACACATTATGGATACCATTGGATTACTGGAGAGGGGTGATGTTGTGTAGACTATCAAGACATTCTAATTAAATGTGTGACTGAAAAGTATTCTATGGTACCCATTGTTTGGCTATATAAGCCATGACTACAAGATTGCGGGTATCCTCTGCTAACCATGAGCTCAACCAATCTCTCTTACTTCATCCGTAGTGACATGTTTTTAGTCTTGAATGGATAAAAAGATACTAAAGTATCACTTATCATGTGTTTTCTCATTCTCTAGGATATCAGATAGGGAGGCTATAGGGTTCTTTAGGTGTTATTTTATCTTCTCTTGTAATGGATTTGAACAATGGAGGTTATGAGAATTAGAGGCACTAGCACCACTATCTCAAATTTTGACAGGGGAAGAGGTGATATTGTCGGTCATTGGCATTTTCCTTTCAGATTGACAAGGATGGGGCAGAGTGTTGCACTTTGATTGAGATGGTTTGTGCTTCATGTATGATCTGTTGATAGCTGTCTGGGCCTATAATATTCTTTAAATTATGTTCAAACCTCGACATGTGTAGCCATTTTTAGTGAATTATCTTAAGTAAGAGAGTGATAATTGTACATTATCTAAATGGGTGATATTTATAATGAGGTCTGTTGCATAATCCTTGTTATCACTAAACTTCTGTTTTGCTGGACATGGATTTTCTGATCTTTAAACTGCAGTTCCCATGTTGTGGTCTATATAAATGATTACTTTGCTATTTTTTCCACAACAAAACGTTGGTTGATGCATGAGTTATAGTTCAAGAGCACTATGCTTAAAGATGTCTCTGGTTCCATAAAGTACCAGATTCAGGTTATCGCTGGTAACAGCTTTTACTGGCTCAGATTTGTTTCCTGAATACTGGCCAGTTTAGAGAATACTTTGTACTAAGGATTCCTGTAGACTATTTACCTCTAGGCTCTAGTTAAAATTTCATTGAAGAACAGATAACTTCCACAAGAAAAAACCCGTGGGATTATCCAGATTTCACAGGAGAGTTCTGGCTGTCTTAGCTCGTTAGTTGTAGCTGACCGATTATGTAACTGGTACTGGCTACCAATGTAATCTGGTTCGCTAGCATTAGTTATAAGAGCATTGCCTGGTATGATTTGTTGGGCAATTATAACTAGTGATATCTGTGTTTCTCCTAAACATTTTAGTAGCATGGTTTGGTCATACTCATGTCTCGATCTTGTCCTCATAGGTAAAGTTATACTCGTGAAGGAATGTAGTTTTTCCATATACATGCAGATGCGGGTACATGTACTATCATCACCGTCAAATGTGCCTCGAGATTGATGCAAACTTTCAAAATTCAAACCATCATCCTATCTTCTAATAATTAAATACCCTTTGCATGAATCTTGAGGTACTTTTGAGGGTTAAGATAGTGCATGTACCCGTATGTATATGTGGTTTTGCATTTTTGCTTGTGAAGAAAGGTTTTTGAAATTATGTAGGTGCATTTTTAGTAAGCTTCTAAGGCTCTAAGCGACCATTACCAATGTTTTGGAGGTTTGGTTGTTTAAACTCTGGTTGTAGTGAAAGAGTTGTAAGGCTTACAAGGGAGGAATGCATTCTGTTATATTGACTGATAACCTACCAACTGTTTTAGTCTATCTTAAAATGTATTTGTGTTCTGTTAGGTATGGACTTGTACTTGGTACTCCTGCTTCGCAAGTATTGGCTTGGTTGCATGTAACTTGAAAATTGCTACTACATTGGAATTTACATATTGACTTGGTTGGATTTAACTTGAAAATTACTAATACGCTGGAATTACATTTGGTGGCACTGTGTACATCTCAGCTTCTGAAAAGGGATTATGAGATAAAAGTATTTTGTTTTTTTAATCCTAATGACTAGTATTTGTTGGAAGTCGCCATTTGTTAGATTTAAAACACTGCTTTTTCAACCTTTAATTCAAATTTCAGTTTGGGCGGGAAACTTCATCCTGGTTTTTTCCAGTTTTTTTACAGGAAATTCGGTCGGTAATTCAAATTTCAGTTTGCTAACGGATTTTACCGAATTTTTCCGGCGGCGCCGGCGACCGGGATTTCGATACCTGCGTTGTGCTACCTTGTGATTACTGAAACTCTGCTTTGCAAATTCTGGCTTCACGTTTAATATCGTTGTTGTTCCTCAGATGTTGTAGTTCTGCAGGAAATGACCATCTGTTTCTCTCCCAAAATTGATTGGCCAGTTATAATAATATTGTAATTTTTCAGCAATGTTATGAGAGTGCATTCTTAGACCCCATCACGTATTTGCTTTTGCTAACATTTATTCTTGCCCAAATTAATGGTAGAAATATATGTGCCCTTCGGTTTTATTTCTCCAAAAGACTAACCAGATTCCTGTTTTGTGTTGAATTATGATGGCTGCAGGGGCACGCAAGGTTCGTTCCTCGACGGAGGGTGAGGTGAACGAAAGCATACTGTCACCAATAGCAACATCGTTGCTTTAGACTGCCATGGATTTGTTGAATAATACTTCCAATGAAAGATACATCAGTTACAAATGGTTGTGCCATGATTTGTTGAGTAATATTGTTAGACGGGATGCTGTGAATCTGAACAGAAATACTGATATGAGACAAACGATGCATTAATAAAAAAACTGGCAAATAAAATAAAATATTGGAGATATATTTATCATGATGCTACAATTGTCCTTTGCCTTTTTTGCTAGACGTGTGCGGATTGTGTTGATTGCCTTTCTCACGGTATACGGTGCCCTCCACAATATGCTAGCATTATGCTTAAACGGTCGTTGGTGGCATTGGTTGGTAGATGCACTGTTTCACTGTGTGATTACTTTCTGGTTATTATTGTTCCACAGGAAATTACATAGTAATGCTAGTTCAAAGATCAGATGTTACTTACTCGTGGTGCCATTCTCGTACATATGATTTCTTGTGCCTGCGCTGCTGATATTTGGTACTGTGATAGTGTGATGGAAACCACTTACCTACACGCCTATGTGCTCAAGCTACTGAGCAGTAGTAGATTTGTAGTTCTCTAGCTATCCAGCCTGCTCCTTCAGCGGAGGATTTTTCACTTGAGAATCTAGTCATCAACCGTCTATTTTTCTAATTTCTAATTTGGATATTTTTCTCGAGCATGTTGCCCCTCAATTCTCGAGTTTTTGGCTAAACTAGCGCGGTTACCGTGCGCAATAGCAAAGCTAGCTCTTCCATACGCATCAAAGGTAAAAATAACACTTTGTCAGTGTCTAGGACCGGATTTGTCGTGCGGGCGACACATAACCTCGTCCGGTCTCTAGGGGTGTGGATTCCCCTCCTTCAGAAAAGACATAGAGTTGTAGGAATTTCTAAATATATCAAATGAACTCAAAAAATTATAATTTTCTTAGGCTCTTGACACAATGTACCTGCTTGTGTAATTTTTCTAGAATTTTATTTGTTATGTATTTTTCTCAAAAATTCCTTCAAGACTACTGTTTGTATGCAAATGAAATAATCGATTTGAGAAAAATTTCAAAAACATGCTCCAAATATTTTTCACATTTATTATCAGCATACTTCTCCCAAGTTTACCATTTTTGGATGTTACAAATCGAGTTATCAGATCAGACAACCAAAAATCGTAGATAGTAAAAGTACTAGTACAATTAGTACTACTCGGAGTATGAAGGAAAATAGTATTGGTACCTAAAGTCGACTGGAATGTAGAAGAAATTATACTCTGATTTTATAGAACCATTTCGATACGGTTTTTATCTTCTTTATGGAGGTAAAAAAAGAAGAATTAAATATTATCACATGTACAAAAATTTCATTCTGTAATTTTTTTCATGTGGTCGGCCGCCTGGCTCGTCCCTGCTAATCATATCAAACTTTCGTTGCTGAGGGAGGGGGTATTATCACATGTGATGAAATCACATCAAACAATTTTTTTTTCAAATTTTAGTGAGAATCCAAGGACGCTGAAAGCAAGATTTTAGTTAAAAAAAACAAAGGGTGATGGGCTACTGCACCCTTGGTAGCCACAGAGGTTAGGGCGAGGCAAATCTAGCCCAGGGGTTAGAAATTTTAAAAGAAATGTAAAATTAGGATAATTATACTGAGAATAAATGTGAAAAGTATTTTCAATATGTTTTTGAAAAATTCCTCAAATCGATTATTTCATTTGTATACTTCTTCTACTTCTTCACACGAGGCTCAACTTCTCCTATGCAAGTCCCTTTAACTACTTCTACACGTCCTACACCTTCCATGGTTGTGGCTGTCTCACACGCCACCAATGCACCAACATTCGGTGGCATTGGCATTGGCATCGAGTGGCCCGTACCAACTGCTGTGGTAGCAGCAGCAGGGGATGCTACTATGTTTGCATAAATGCTTGCACTTCCACTTGCAGTAGTCATCTCAAATTCTCAATACCCTACAAAATAGCAACAAAGCCAACAAATAAGATGTAATATAGGCATATAGCAAGTGAACAAGCAAGTAATGAGTTTCATGAAGCATGATAACCTTTCTTGGAGAAAGTACAGACAACAAAACCCAAATATTTGTGGAATTCCAGATACAACCCGACAGTTAGCTATCTACCACTTTAATATAGATCCCCGGACAAAATACTTAGATAGGTAACATTTGTACTCTCTATATGCACAAAGTGACTTCACGACTTGTACTCTCTGGCTAATAGTATAAAGAAATTTAATATGGGTTTGTTGAAGCTTGGAGTTGCAGATGAGGATATACTGGATAAAGGAAAAAAATATGAACGTTTTGTGAATCTCAAATTGGGCTTGGGTGGGGTTTTACTACAAGGAAGATTCTCAATCCCAATATTATTGAACCACATAAGGCAATTAACAAATGAACAGGGGTGGCTTTTGCTTTTACTACAAGGAAGATTCTCAATCCAAATATTATTGAACCACAGAAGACAATTAACACATGAACAGGGGTGGCTTTTGCTTTTACTGCAAGGAAGATTCACAATCGCAATATTCTAGGACTTAACTAGGCAGCTCAAAGAATCTGGCTACTGCCTAGACAATTGGTCTAACTTGCATGCTCCCAACAGTGTATGATTCTGCATTTGAAAATGTTTAGATTTTGTGTCCGGTAGCAACACCGAAGCAACTAGTGAATCAAGTGTCGGGTAGCAACACCGAAGTGGAGATTCTCTGTGCCACTACCAAACATGTATGATGTAACATCCCAATTTTATGAAGTTTTAAAAAATCCTTTGGAGTAGTTTAGCCTTTGGAAAATTCACCCAAGTTTTATTTGATTTTTTAATTAAACTTAATATGGACTTTTAATAGCAAAACAGTTTAATATGACTAACCTGAACATCAACTAATACCAAAACTATTTTATTTGAGTTCTTTATGCTTGGAAATATTTTTCATATTTTTTGGAATTTTTTCGAGTTCATTTGCTATTTTTGCTTTTGCTATTTGGATTTTCTGTAATTTCTAAAATGCAAAAACTAATAAAAATATCAAAAATCAATTCGGGTTGAATCTCCTTGGCCCAAATCCTATTTTCGCCGCGTGTGGCCCAAGTTTTCCGCCCAACCCACGCGCGCGCTGCTGCTCAGCCCAGCACCTCCCCTCACTGATGCCGAGGGCCCATCGGTCGACGCCTTCATCTCCCTCACCTTCATCCTCCTTGCACCAAGCTTCTCTCAGTGCCATTGTTAGCTCTTTTCGAATTTCGTCCGGCAACGAGAAAAACGGCTTGAGAATCCCGCATCGGCACCATCTTCTAGAACCTATACCTCTCCGTAACTAATTTGATCTCTTATCTCCACTGAATCGCAACCAAAACTTTTTTATCCTTTCGTTGATTCTGAATCGTACTCCAACGACAATATGCCATCTCGTTCATGCCCCCGCCCTATAAAAGGCACCCCTGGGATCGCCTTTCCCTCCTCATCTCGAATCCACAACTCACCCTGCCCCAAATCATCTCGGTTCGCCGGAATTTGAGTTTTAGATTTTTCGCCCGAAGCTTTTCTTTCGCCGATTGCCTCACCGTCGTTGAATCTCCGCAGTCATCGACCAGACCGTCGGAACAGTCGTCGCGTGTTCTACCTCGGGCTCCCCTTCACATCACCGGAGCTCGTCGCTGACAAACACCCAAACCACCTCGCCGCCTTTTTCCTCGTCGTCGGCCAACCCTTCACGCCCTCTCTCCGCACAGGTGAGCATCGAGTTTGCCGTAGCACCCTCTACACTTTGGTACCCTCGCTGGCTGACCAAGCGCCACCATTCGCCGGATCCCCTCAGGACATGAGCGCTACCACCTCACCGTCGTCCATGTCAGCACGCATGTCATCGTCTTGCTCGCGTGGCATGCCGTGTCAGTGCCACCTCATCAGATCACTCCAGATCAGCGCCCACGTGGCAGTCCGCGTCAGCACGTGGGTGAAACCCTGCACTATTCCATAAACCAAGTCTACCGTAGACTTTGACTTCCTGTGGACCAGGTCTATAGACCTTGGGCCCAGATGTTAGCATTTGATTCTATTTTCAAAATTTCTTTTAAATTCTGATTTTGGTGTTGACATCGTGCTGGTGCATTAAATCAGAATTTTCAATAGAAAGTTAATTTGGGAAATAGGAACAATAATCCTTTTTCTTTTTCTTTAGGGTTTAGATCTTCCAAAAGCTCGTTCTTCCTCACACAAACTCCGTTTGAGCCCATTCAAATTTCTAAAATCATCTAAATTCAGGATCTACCTTCTTGAGATTTTTATTTAATTTTTGAAGTTTTTTTATCTCTTTGTTTTGTATTTTTTTTTGTTTATTTACTTCATTTACGAGTAGACGTTGATACTTCGGGAGTTTTCGAGGAAGGAGGAGTTGATCAAGCCCAATACAAGTACCACGACTTATTCCAAGGCAAGTTGTACCTTTGACCATGTTGAACCCAGTTTTACAAAATTACTTTGATTAAAGTATTGCGTTCTACTTTAAGTACTAATTTAAATGATTTGAGATTAGTTATACACCTAATTGTTTAAATCCACCTTGCCTATTGTAATATTGTAATACCCCAAAGTTTTGTTACCAGAAATAAAATCAATAACGTTATTATTTTATTTTATTTTTTAAGTTCTAAAAGAGTTTTCTTGATTTTCTATAATTTTCAACATTTTTAAAAGTCAAAAATAAAATTTATTAAGTTTATTGGGTTTTTTTGGATTCAAAGTGATAAAAAATATAATTAATTTCTGGATTTTAAAAAGGTTTTTCCTATTTTCCATAAATTTAAAAAATATGTGCAAAATTAATATCTAGCTTTAAGTTGGAAATAATTTTATTAAAGTTAGAAAATAACATCCTAGTTTTTAGAGTCTTTTGAAGTTTTAAAAATAAAAGGAATTATTTGCATTTTATTGGATCAATTTAAAGCTTAACTTGAAATTTTAGAAAATGAAAAACATTTTATATGACTAAAATAAACATCAAATAAATTCAAAATTATTTTATTCATTCTTTTCAAGTTCCAAGGATTTTTGTTGAATTTTCTTGAAGTTTTCTAGATTTTATTTTATTTTTGCTTTCTTTATTATTTTTCTCTCTCTTACTCATCTTCTTCCTCACGACGTTTCATTTCTTTTCTCTGGTTCTTCTTCTAGCCGAGAGCCCCCATGGTCGTGCCCTCCTCGCTGCGCCTCCCCGCCACTGGCTCGGCCGCCCAACGCCGCCCCTCTCCCGGCCGAGCCCGCCCCAGCCCGCCCCTCCTTTTCCTCCTCATTTCCCTTCCCTTCCCCTTTCTGCGCGCTCCCTGGCCGAGCAGCACCGAGCTCCCAACTCCCATGGCCGAACACAACTTTTTCTCCCCGTTCTCCTCACCCATTCAACCAAAATTGATTCCATCTGAAGTGAAACATTCCCACTAACCTCACCCACGTTACCATACCATCAATTGCTGCCTCCTCCACTCCTTGCATTCAATTTTACGTTTCTCTTTTGCAACAGAAACTGTTCATTTATTCTCAAGTATTTCCCATTGATTCGAGCACCTCCTCCCCTATATAAAGAGAGCCTTGAGAGACTCTCTCCATCCTCAACCAACCCCCAAAACCTCTCCTCCCCTCTCTCCATATTTTGGCCGAATTTTGGATTTGAAGAACATTGGCCGAAATCCATTTCGCCGCCTACAGTGAAGCCCTGCCACCATCGACCACACCCCTAGCTTTGTCTCGTGACATTCTACATCGTGCTCACCATCTCCTCGCCGAAAAGTCGCTGGAGCTGCCTTGCCACCATGAGACTGCATGCGTCGCCACTTCTCTCCTCGCCGGCACTGCCGAGGTGAGCATTGTGTTCCCAGCATTCCCCTCTTTGTTTCGCCTCAAAACCCACCCGCTAACTCCTCTCCGTTTGCCTAGAACAACAATGTCAACCCGCCGGTCGCCGAAGGTCTTCTCCTTCGCGTCCTGCCGCCATTTGACGTCCCCGGCCGAATCATCTGCCCCGTTGAGTTCGCCTCGCCTCGCTCTACGTTGTGCTTCTATCACCATTACTTGAAGACCATCGAATCATAGCCGTCCATATCGAGCCATGACCATCCATATCGAACCATGACACTAAAACACGTACGTTGCGTTCCCCGCTTTCTTGGTGAGTTTTTCCAAAATCCGTTTGCGTCATTATCTCCGCCTCGTCGCCGGGGTTCCATTTTGCCCGTTCGCCAGCCGCCTCTCCCTTTCCTCTCCGGTGTCACCGCCATGGCCGTGAACTCCAGAAGTTGTGTTACATACTGTGTTGTGAAGCTCTGTGATTTTCCTTTTCTCCCAATGACACGTGGGCCAAGATGTCATACCCACAGCCTTCCCACAAAATCTTCCTTCTTTCTCTAGCATGTGGACGATTTTTGTCGGTCCCTCAATTCATTGCTTCAGTTCTGAAGTTAGTCCAGCCGAATAAATGTTTTCCAATGAATAGTTCATTTTTGGATTTTCTATCATTTCATGTGACATCAAAACTTCCAGATATTCATTCTCCCTTATACGAACTATGAATCCATCGATTCTTATTCCTAAATTCATCTAAATTCGATATATTCCTTCTAGTATTTATTTCATAATTTTTGGATTTTATTTGGATTTTATTTGAATTTTGTATTTGGCTTATTTTCGCGTAAAGATTTCGACGACTTCGGAGAACCGAATTTCGACGTCGTTTAAGAACAACGATTAATCAAGCAAGACAAGTTACATCTTTGATCATATTTGAGCCTATTATTTTAAATTATTTAAATTAAATTTTAAATTATTATTGTATGCCTATTTCTATTCAATGAAATTTAAATACCTATTTTTTAATTATAGTTATTCACATTACCATTGTATAGTCAATTTTGACATTGAATGAAACATACTTTGACACCTTATATTAAAATCTAGTTTATGCAATATTATGAACTAGAACATTTTGGAGAAAAAAATGCTTAGGCATGCTTAGACATGAAATATTTGATTTAGAAATTTACGGCAAAAAACCAAATGTTGTTTAAATGTTATCCATGGCATTGGTGTGTTATGGAAGTTTACAAATGATTTGTAAACAGAAATAAAAGTAAAAACTGGTTTGTACTTAGGCGAAATGGATAGTTAGTGGATGTAGGTTTATGTGCACAGCTCAATTCAGAAGTCATTTAAGGACCAGTCTTCAAGCCCCGTCTTGCTAAGCTCCAACGTACTATCACATGTCATGTATGGGTAGGACCAGGCTAAATAATTTGTAATATCTCATTGTTGTTTATGCCATGTTGATGTGCGAGTGTCGGTTAGAGAGTAGTCCCACTTAGCGCAAGATTGGGCTTCCGGCGAGTGGTTAACCCAATGGAGGTGAAACCTTAGCAGACATAATAACCTTGGGATAGAGCATTGTAAAGACCTTGTGATAATCACTTAGTCGTATACCTTTGGAAGTGTGTCAGACGTACATTAAAAGTGGATTATCTCTTGTGGGTAAAGTTACAACCTTTGTAGAGTGTAAAACTATTCGAATAGCTGTGTCCACGGTCATAGACATGCTGAGCAAAGCTACTCAAAGTTAGACTTTGGTTTTTATTTCAAAAGATTTTGACAAATGATTTTGGATAGTTTATCCAATTAGGAAATTGGACGGTTAGCTATGTGATACGAGGGTATTCATCACCATATTTCATATGGAGGTTATCATACTATAAAACTTGAGAATTTATAAAATAAATTTTAGTTATAGAATAACTGTTTTGAAACTTAGTACAAATATTTAAAGAAAACATTGCTTTATACAAATTCAACCAATAAGCTTTCCTTTGATAAATCAATGCATGCATTATATAATCTGTTATTGGGTGTAATTTGCAGAGCACGGTTGTATGTGCAACTTGCTTCCATATCCACAGTCCTTGACTGGATTTACCTCTCCTGTGTCTTGATCAACTACTCTGTAGCTTGATCAATAAATCCGGGTTCCATTGTGGAAGAAAAACAAATAAATAACTACGGGCTCAATAGGAGGCGAGCTTGGAATAACATGAAATAAATAAATTCGGAAAGAATACAAAGAAAGGTGGTGGGGTGGTTGGGATTTATTTGGTGCTTGATTCAGCTAAACAGAGTATAAAATAGGATTCACGGGCTCGAAACGGTCAAAATGGATATATAATACCTCATTAGGTCTTGGATGAACAGTGTTAGGTCGGCTGAACAATACTTGGTTTAGTACTATTCATTGCAGATCGGTTATGTGAATAGCAATGGGTTTAGTGAATAGTATCGGGTCAGCACTATTCGTAGCGATTAATCAGACTTGCTTGCAAAAGAAAAGGGCTTAGAAATAGTGTTGTATGATTCTATAGGAGCACGTAATAGAACATTCCCCAGTTTGATTGTTTCTTCTTTGCATACGGAAAGCGAAACCAGAGTCACAGACGAAGTGCTTGTCTACTGAACAATTGATGAAGACATATGGTCACAACTGTACCAAACAAAAACAGTACAAATTTATAACAAGGGCTATTAAGCATAAATAGTAGAACAAGTACAGGCTTTCAGAAGACATGAGTTGGAAATACAGATGAAGTAAACAGAGCTAGGTGGCATGTGATCAATGGACACGGTTATAAGGTGAAATTATTTAAGGCACAAGAATCTTAATGCCTTCGCAGACAGCTTGGCAGATCCTCCAGACGTAGAGCGCGTAGGGCTTTGAAACCAAATACGTTCCAATCGATTTTATCTTACCTACTTTGGGAAAATGGTAACAAGAAGGCAGGGGCACAATTAACACCACGACTTAAAGTAACAAGAAGACAGCAAGACATTATATACCATCCATTTGGGAAAATGGTAAATTTTATTATCATAAACATTCTCATCTACAATACACTGCAACTTATTGGGATTATTCTCATCTACAATACACTGCAACTTATTGGGATCATTCTCATCTACAAAGTCGGTATCCACAAAGTTTTTACTTTTCATAGAAAGTGTGACCTTTATGTTGACTGCAGAAATTAGGGAAGAACCCTCTTTGTTTCAAGTAAAACACAACTATGCGCTTTAACTTGATAAGAGGATAATCCTAGCACTTGTTGCGCTTTAGGATTAGACAGGCTTGCAAAGAAACCTGGAAACGCAAGTGATGTGTCAACCAACCGTAGCCACACGGATCCTTCTGCAGGTGCTGGTAATTTAGCACTCACCGATTCCTTTTTTGCATTGAAACAGATATACAAGTCACCTCTGACTGAATCTGGTGCAGTTTCATCGACCTCCGCATTTATGTGCATGCAAAGAAAGTTGCTAGTAGGATCCTCCCATTGTGGCTCAGATAGATCGTTCCCATACCAATGTATATTTTCCAGTTTTAGGAATTCTCTTCTCTGAAAGATGTCACCACGCCCACTCCTGAGTGCAGATAGAAATGAAATGAATCCGGTAACTTCTTTAACAAAAGTGGTCTTAAAGCCTTTCCAGTTCAGAGGCCCTCTGTCCTTGTATGACGTTGAACCAGCAGCAGAGCGCACACATTCATCGCCCATGTTTAGAACAGGAATACCAAGCGAAACAAATAGAATAAATAAGAAATTGCGTATCTGCCTTAGCCTCGTCTGAAGGACTGCATTGTTCTCGGATGGTCCTTCTTCACCGCAATTCCAGCTATACTCAGAAGCAAGCTCATCGTTGCTGAAGCTGACCAAATCAACAAGAGTAAGCCCAGAATTCCTGGATACATAGTTAAAAGAAAATGATGGGCCTCTGGAGGAAAATAGGTCCCCACTGCCACACAAACGTGTAGCAAGATCACTAATAAGTGATTCTCCCTTCAAAAACTTGCGCACATCAATAGAAAATCTGGCGTTCATCTCAGCCCATCTTTTCCAGTGAGGGAATGGAAATTGCACATTAGATATGTCAAGTGGAGACCAAGGATCTGCAATGATCTTTGTCTTGGAAAGAACCGGGTCAAAAGCAATAGCCTCAAGAAGGGGAGGCCGGGACAGATATTCACAACTCGTACCTCTGACAAGAAAAGGGGCATTGATGAAGCAAAACCCATCAACATGGAAATCAAGCACCCAATGGCGGAGGCTGTCCAAAATCAGCTTCTGAGTCACCGGATGGTTGCAATTCAGTACACTTGCTTTGCATCCAACAATCCCATCAGCAATGTAATATGAGGAAATGTCGAGGCCACGGATCGATATCATCTGACACTCTGCTTCTCCTTCAGCCGTATGCGTAAAAACAACCTCCAAGAGGACCTCTATTCCATTTCTGTGCAATCCCTTGACCATATCCTTCATAGACTTGATGGCTGAAACACTGCAACCTTCACTGCTATAAGAGTTCATCGGTGAAAAGAAATGGTACGGGAAGTAGGGTCCCTTCACCTGATTGAACGGGAACACCGGTTCCAGCAAGACCGCATTGACACCGAGACTCCTAAAGTGCTCTATCTTTGCAGCGAGACCGGAGAAAGTACCGGCAACATTGTCTGGCAGCCCGCTCGACTTGTCCTTCGTGAACAAAGCCACATTTGCCCGGTACACCACCAGCTTCTCCAATGGCAAGCGTGGGCGCTTGTCCCTGCCCCAATTGTAGCTCGGCACTTTCGACAGCGATCCGAGGCACCTCATGGACGGCACAGTGACCCCCTCGTCATAGACGGAGTTGCCAGGGACGAAGTCCCCGATCACCTTGGCGTACGGGTCCAACAGCGGGTGGCGCAAGCCGAACAGCCCGCAGCGGAAGCCATAGCTGGCGTATCCCTCCACGCTCTCCAACGACACGTGCCAGACGTCGCCCGTCCGGTGGACGTACGGGTCGAGCTCGATCTCCACCGCGGGATCGTCGCCGCCGCCGCCGCCGTCGTACAGGCAGAGCACAACGCCCTTGGCGCTCTTACTGTACACCGCGAAGTTGGCGGCCCCGTCATCCTCCGAGAGGGACACGCCGAGCGGCTCCGGGCGGCCTGGCCCGACGCCGACCGGCACGCGGAAGCTCGTCTTGTGGTGCGTCCGTATCTCCGCCCCCGCCGCGTCCATCAGCAGGAACGAGAGGTAGAACGGCGCGCGGGACGCGTCGAAAGGTAGCTCGGCCGCGAGGCAGGCGCCTCCCGCGGACGACGCGGCCGGTGCCAGCGGGACGACGCCCACGCCGGAGGAGTCCGCGGGGCGGAGCACTAGCCCGCCCTCCCTCCGGCGGGCGCCGGGGAGAGGCAGGACCTCGACACCGACCGTGTACCCCCCGAAGCCGCCCTCCTTCCCGGCGACGGCCACGTCCACGATGCCATCGTCGTCGGTCCGGAAACGGTAGCAAGAACGCGCGGTGCGGGCGACGGGGCCCCGCGGGGGCGGGCGGCGGGGCAGGAGGCCTCGCCAGGAGGCGGGCGGGACCGGCGGCGCGGGGAGGGATGCCATGGGACGCGGCGCGATCAGTCAGTGGGGAATTACGCCGAACAGTTGGTGGGCACGGGGGGTAATGCTGGTTACTTGTAAGGGAGGTGAGAGATGTTGGGGAGTGATGTTGGGCACGAGAGATGTGGAGTGGAGTGGAGGAGGAGCCGAGGCGCGGTGCCCACGTGGAAATGGGAGACGGGAGCGGAGGAGACGGTGGCGAACGGTTGGGTTGGCGACGGCGGACGGCACGGCACGGGATCAGGGTGTGGGGGCGATGCACGGACGGCTCGCATCGAACGACGCTTACGTGCGTCGGCGCATCGCTTTCCCTTTCCCCTTCCCGGTGTCCGCTTTGGCATGATGGAGAAGAGAGGCCGATTTGTTCTCGTGTTCATGCAGTGGTGCCATGTAGGTGGTGTCGTGTCGTGCACCGGCACCGGTGATGTCAATGCCAAGTGAATAGAGCATCTGAGCAACGGGCCCGCGTGTATTGATCTCAAAAAGAAAAAGGAAAGGAAAAAAATACAAGAGGTCCATGTGTCCGCGTGCATTTGTTTTTTTTTTGAGTTTCTGGTTTTCGTAGCAATTGGAATTGGGTTGAGTACAGTAGCACGTTGGAAAGTTCCTCGGATCTTAAGATGTTCTTGTGATTTGTTTTTGAAAGTTCTTTTGTTTGAGTTGGTAAAATAATATTGTAATCAAAGAAAATTATTTTCTTTGTTAAAGGAAAGAGTGTAATAAAATATTTGAGATTGGAGTCAACCTTTGTAACTTGTAACTTATTGAAGTGTGTTTAACCTTTCTGTTTTTATCGCATAAGAATTTCTCGAGTTTCAACAACAATGTTTATTCTTATTGGTGGAAATTTGATATTCTCTTTTGGTGGAGCTTGTGCTCTCAACTGTCGTCTCGTCTTTTACTTTTCCGAGATCATTGCTATTTGACTATTTCCCTTGGTCTTGTGTTTACTGCAAGTAGTAAACGTTTTTATGTGTATTGAATTTTTTTTATTTGCCTCTTCCTTTGAGAAATGAATAATTGATTTGTTTTACAAAATCTTATAGAGTGTATAGTGCCAATTGGGTAGTAGTGGTCAAGTATATGATGTTGTGAAACCTCGGGTTGCGAGTTATTAGAAGTGCATAGGAGGATGAATTGACTTCGTGATATAATCCTTAGTGAGAATTTGATTTAAATAAAATGATTATCTTTGGAGCTAAACTGATTACGTTCTTACAACTAGTAGAACATATAATGATTTTTGGTCCAATGTCTTTTGTTTATGTTGATGGAATATTAGAATTATCAAAAGTTTGAGGATCTTGATTGGATAAATAGAATATTACGATTGTGTACATTGCACAGTTGTGTAGGTAAAACTGGATGGTGTGGTTTAATGATGGTACAAGGTTGGTGAAGTAATTTAATTATTTTGGGCAGTTAATTGAGTAGCAAGGATTGTTGGTATTAATGATTGAGTGTGTTTTGACTATCGGAATTCTATTCACCGGATTTTGAGGATTTCCCTATCAAGTGTCAATTATACCAAAATTTTATTATATAAGTCTTGGATGTTGAAATTGGGCTTTGTATTTTTCATGCTAGAACCTTAGTATCCCAATGATTATGTGTAGAAGTAATAGAAAAAAGTGGATTCCGAATAGTACGATGATCATTGATAGCATCCTTTAGGTGTAGTAAATGAGCGTGTGTGCTGTGAATTTCAGGTTGATTATTCTTAAAGGATTAAAGTGTTATGATTGTAGGTGAAATCTATATTGAGCTGCGTTGGGAATCATTTGTCAAAATAATTCCTTTGATAGAGGAGTGGAGTAGAGTATCTTTTTATGGAATATTATAGCCCCTCTAAATTGGTGTGGTTGTTGCTTTCGGGTTGAGTAACACTTTGAGGTTGACGGTTAAGAGGAAGGAGTAGTGTGATAATTTGAAATCCTAGTATTTAAATGAAAGTTTGTTCCTAAAATGAAGATTGAGGAAAAAGGGTGGTTTCTCGAATAGTGAAATACTATTTTGGATCTTGTTTGAGCTTTGTGTTTATATTGGATGGCAGTTGCAAATTGAGTTACTTTCTGTTAGTACGTAGTCTTTTTCGGTTAAAAAAAGGAAATGGTTGTTTTGGGCATTTGAGTGATTTTCACATTTGGCTTATATGGTGTTCATTGGCAAACTGCGTACTTAGAAAGTGAAAAAGTTTTTATGACGGGTCTTTGATTTTGAATTTGACTCTTTTGGGGGAAGTAGGTAATGCGTGGTTGTGATAGGAATAGTTTATTTTTCAGTTGGGTTCTTTTTGTAAGATGATTGCTTTAAGGCGAGTTGTTTGTGCGTCCCTTGTTAAAGGAGATGCTCCTTGCAAATATGAAGTGATTGATTGAGATGGAACCAGAGTTCTGTGTGATTTGTGCCGGTTGTGTGGTTTGGTACCAAAGGAAAGGTTAGCCAAGGTATGTTGGATCATTTTTGATAGTTGTGGAAATTTGAAAGTTGGCGTATCACTAGAACCGTCTCGAGTCCATACATCCTTTCTGTCTCGATGCGGGGGAAGTACGTGAGAGGTCTAGAGCATGAAATTTCCTTAGAGCCACTTACCGTTGAGCAAGCACCAGTTAAACCCAGAATTTGAGGTTTCGTTAAAGCCGTTGACCAACAAGTGAGATAGTACATTCGAGTCACATCCAGTGCGTGTGCGGGAAGAGTCGGAGAGAGTATCAGGCATAAGACGTTGGAGTATGTCATAGTGTTGTGGTTGCATCAAACAGAGAGGGAAGCAACTTGGGAATTAGAGTATCGCATGCGTGGGAAATACCCAGAGTTGTTCACGGCGAGTATACATTAAAAGTTGTTTCATTTCAGTTTTTTTTTATTCTTCATGTATAATGACAAGTGTATAATTCGGGGTTGAATTATTTTAAGGGAGTAGAATGTCGTACCCCATTTAATTAAATTAGAAAATAGGTTAACTTATTATAAAAAAGATTATAAAAAAGATTTGGGAAAGAGAGAATTAGAGGGGGTTGTGGGCCGCTAGCTCAAAGCCCAACCCGAATCCGTGTGGGTCTCGACTTGGAGGAGGGGTCGGATTGCCACCAAATAAAAGAGAGGAAGGGGAGTCGTGCCCTACCCTAGATAGCTCTGACACCAGACCTAGCCAAACGGGCGGCTCGGCTAGGCACGACCCGTTTAGGCACGGCCCATTCCAGCCCGGATACTATTCGTGTCGGGTCGGGGTGGTGGCCCAGGCACGGCCCGTTGGGTATTCGTGCTGTGCCGGGCCGGCCAAAGACCGTTTGGTCGGTCAGAATAAAAAAAAAAAAATCAAGAAAAAATGAAAAATATGTAGAATTCAGGAGTAGACATAAAAATTGAAAAAATGAGACAATCATATTGAAAATGTAATAAAGAGCTTTATTAATGTCCAATTGGTTGCCTCGTTAAAACCTTCGCCAAGTAAAAACTCAAAATGAGAAAATCTTGGTAAAGAAAAAAAGAGTACATCATATTCTCTACAATTCTACATATATGATACATTCTTGTTCTATGTGTCGATGTTATTGTCTAAGTACAAATTTTCGAACACCTCTGATAAATCTGGATTTCCCACATAGTGTTGTATTCGTGAATCAGCTTGTTCCTAGTCCTTCACAGTTAGAAGGATCTCCACCATCTCACTTGTGAGACTTGTTCTTCTCTCCTTCAATATTTTTCCAGAAAGACTGAAAGCAGACTCGGAGGAAACCATAAAGACAGGAACAGTTAACACATCATGTGCAAGTATGGATAGCATGGAATATGTTAACTTATGGGCTTGCCACCATTGCAAGATGTCGAAGCCTTCTAGTTGAAATCCACTGTATCACTATCTAGATATATAGATAGTTCTCCACTCCTTGTGGGTCTTGGCTGAGCAAGCGTTGGTATAGAAGAAGAAGAAGAAGACCTGGACCTGGACCTGGAGGAAGAGGCACCGAAGATCGCGCCCCACATATTTGTCTTCCCACTTGAGGTGGGGGTTACTGGAGGTCGTTGCGAGCGGACTCCCCAGAACTTATTTTCATTCCTTTGGTAAACCTGTAGCATCACTAAGAAGATCAAGTACAATACCAAATGCATCAATTTTAGCCCTAGGATCTAAAAGAAATGCATATGCATATAGGTAAGGGATTTCTCTCCAATATTTAAGGTATTTAGATTTCATGGAAACAACAGCATCACGGTAAAACTAAGTCATTTTCATACATTTTCAATTGAGTAGCAATCCGTAAAATAGTATGCACAATGATAGGAGATGTTGGATAGTAGATAGCGGACAAAGCAACAGTTTCCTCATAAAAAAATTCTAAAAATGACAGTGTCTTCTCAGCAACGAATAAATGTTGCTCAGTTAATAGTATAGTACCGTCAATGCTAGGATAGTGCGTTTGAATTAAAACAGAAAAAATGCTCTTGTATGGTAAAAGATTCTTAAGCATGAGGTAAGTAGAGTTCCACCTTACCTCCATGTCCAAACCGAACTTTCTTGGACGTACACCGATCGCCCTGCCAAGTTCTTATATTGTGCTATTTTTACGTTAGAATTATTCAAGAAATAAATCACATCACAAAAAGCTTTAACATACGAATTCAACCTCTTCAAACCACATTTGACTATAAGGTTGATAATATGACAAGCGTATTGTTGATGTAGTAAGAAGGAATTGGCATATGTACTCAACACTGGAGTAAGAATGTTCATGGCCCTAGAGTTCGAAGCGGCGTTGTCTAAAGTAATTGCAAATATTTTGTCTGTAAGACCAAAGTCTTCCACGACTTTGATAATATAGTTCGCAATATTCTCCCCCATGTGTGCTACATCAATTAATTTCAAAGCTATAATCCTTTTCTGCATTACCCATTCATCATTAACATAATGCGCAACTACACTAAGGTAATCCTCCCTAGCCCGACCACTCCATATGTCCGAGGTAAGGGCCACCGAAAATGTGCACGTACTAAATAGTTCCTTTATTTTATTACGCCGTTCATTATAGTATTTCACTAGATCTCTAGTTGTTGTCAGTCTAGAAACGGAAGAAAATCTAGGATTTTGTGCAATTCTAATGTAATTTTGGAAAGAAGCAGGCTCACCAAATCCTAACGTTAAATCCTCAGAAGCAATTAAACAACAGAGAGATTGGCAAGCTACCTAAGAATCGTAGTCCCAGCAAGATACCGTACCGTCGAGTTGTATTGCAGTTGCGTCTACCTCATCACCAATCCTTGCTTGGTTCGACATCTTGTAGCATGTCTAAGCAAGTGTCCCGTTCCACCTATAGACTTTGCAGACAATTCATGGTGACAAATTTTACAAATAGCATATGGCACCTCATTTCCTGCTGCGTCTTGCTTGGTTGTCCTGTCGAAATTTTCCCACATTCCTAATGTAGACGGTCTCGACCTCTTTGCTCCGGTTGTTGTGGAGCCTGATGCTGCCGTGGAGCCTTGCTCCTCCGGTGAAAACTCGGTTGGTTTGAGGTAGCTGCAGCCACCTCCATGGATGTAATTTCCTCTAGTAAAAGTCCGTAATCACTAAGAGCAAAGCTGTCGTAAGGATTGTCCATAACGAGAACCGCAAAATCGAAACTAACACTATTACTACTTTCATCTTAGCATAACAAGAACTAACAATAAAAGTATTACAAAAATAGTATTGTACCTCTATCGTTGACTTACTGTCGAAAATTGATATTTCCAAAATGTAGCATAAATTTTTTGATTTTCCCAAATTAGCTCAACACAAATTTGAATTTGCACAACATAATTTCAAAGAGAGAATGGAGAATGAACGGGTGCTGAATGAGGGGAGTATGGTGGCTATTTATAGAAAAAAATATATAATTTTTGAATTCATTTTGCTATTTTTAAGACCCCCACGGTAAAAAATGATAAAAAATAGCTAAAAATCCCACGGGCCGTGCCGTGTTGTGCCTAGGCACGGCCCACGGGCCCGCATGGCTGGCTGCCCTCCCCGCCGGCCCGCCGCGCGCCGTGCCTTCTTCTCCCCTACCGGCTACGCCTCGCGGCCGTCGCCGCGCGTGTCCTCGTCCACGCCGCCCAGACGCGCCCGCCGCCTCCTCATCGCCCGCCAACTCGGCTCCTCGCCGCCTCGCCTCGGCTCGCCGCCACCGCTGAGCCACCTCGCCGCCTCGTCCGCACGCCTTGGCTCATCGCCTCCACACCACCGAGCCGCCGTCTGCGCCGCCAAGCCGCCTCGCAGCCTCGCCCTGCCGTTGCTCGCCGCCTCAATCCTCGCCTCCTCGCCACCTCCTCGCCGCCTCGTCCACGTTGGTCATCGAGCTCGTCTCCTCCTTGTCCGCACTGCTCGGTCCCGCGCTCTGCTCCGACCTCCTCCCGTGCCACTGGGCACCGGCCGTTCTTTCCCCTCCCGATCTCGCGCTGGCCCCGCGGCCCCGCACTTCTTCCTCCACGCACGCGCGCGCGGCGCGCGGCTTTGGGTCGTGCCGCCGGCTCTTTGGGCCGTGCCATGCTCGTGCGGGCGCCACCGTGCGAGTGGCACGGTCCGACACTATTCGTGTCGGGCCGGAGCGGCCCACCGTGCCGAGGTGGCGGGCCAGGTACGGGCAGACATAGCCCATAAATAGTGCGAATCGTACCGTATCTAGGTCGGATCTATAGTATCATACCTCGTGGCTGCCAGTAAACCCAAACTCATTTAGCGAGCTCTATCTGCAGCCAGCCCTTGCACCTCTCTGCGGCATGCTCATCTCTGTGCCCTGTTTTCCTCCCTGCACAGCACTGTTAGTTTTTTTGTTGTTGCTGCAACTAGCCAGCTATGCATGCCCTGCTCGTCATACATAGCTCCTACGCCTGTTGTGCTACAGCCACAAGAGAAAAGGAAAGTAAGGCGGCTGTCCATGATTTTATGAATGCATGGCTGTGCTACCTGTGTTGCGAAGGAAGGAGGAGAATACAAGCTCAGCAAATAAAGATCAGGAAGAAGGGAAAAGAGAAGGAAAGAGAAGAAGGAAAGAGGGAAGGAAGATGGGGATTTTGTGAAATTTCATGGTTTGTCGTTGTGATCTTCAATGGTAACGTCTGTTAATCCTTAAGATTTACCTTGATTTAGTCATTGTTAATGTTGTAGATCGTTTTGCTTAGGTAAAGTTTAATTTTCAACATGCCCTAGTTCATCGAGGTTAGATGAAGAATCTTACGACGGGCGATTTGGGGTATTTAGACTCGGATTCTGTCGGAGCCAGATTTAGCCAATCCAGAATCATCTGTAAATCCACTGCATTATTCTCTAGATCGGTAGATAGTGCTCACATATACAACAGTGAATTATTTCATACACGACATACATCGTACCATACATTAATTGCAAAATATAAGAGTTCACATAGACCTCATCGGGTCACGTTTATAGTAAGGCCGATCAGGCCAAATAAATATATTACATAAAAGTAGAAGCGGTAGTGGAAGCAAAAGGGGAAAGCACGTCTCGTTACAAGCAAGTGACTAGGGTAACCTGTGTGCGGTGATGTTATCCAAAGACTTGGATAACGTTGGTGCACACAAGCACCGACTCAATTGGGTAGACTAGGGTGAAACCTAGACTACTAGAGTCTACTCTAATCTCCTACGTCTTCTTTGCCATCAACTCCTGGATCATCGTAATATGTATAGTGCCCTTGGTCCACAGATTCTGAGAGATGTGGGGAGCGAGAGTGAGCACACGCAATAGTGCTCCGTGAGCCAACACACAGAATGCAATAGTTATATATGCAAGATTTAACAAGGATGGCTCGGGTTCTTTTATTTACTAAAGGTAATATTTTTAACTACAATAATTAGAAACTCCTATGACTTAGCCTTTTAACCAAACCATATTTTATTAAAGAGAGTGAACGTGTGCAATATTTATAGCGGTGTAGGTTCCATCCACCTGTTACATGGTTCCGTCCACCAATGCTTCATTTTTATTACTAGGGTTACGTCAATCCAACTAACAACACTGGGTTACATCCACCCAGAAAAAAATCAAAATCGGGTTACATCCACCCAACGAGTTTTCATTCCACCCACAAAGGTTTTAAAAATAGAAACTAACTCGAGTAAGTTCACATGCCCGCCTTGACCGTGGGCTCCGGCTGTTCGAACAGTTTATACTCTGCAGAGGCTGTACACTTGACCCACAAGAGATAATCAATTTGTTGTGTTCCACATGTTTCATTAGACATGTGAATCAAGGAGATCATCACAATGCATTTACAATGCATCCCCTAGTGTAAGTTACACCCGATAAGGTTTCATCTAAGGGTGGTCACGTCCACCACACCCAGACCACCTCTTACGCTACACAACGGCATACACAAGCGACACGACCCGTGTCCACGATGGCTTAAAACCAGAAACACGCCCGTGGGTCACTCCAATGGTGCAACTCGAACTGGTGGATACAAATTATTTAGCTAGGTTGACACTATTATAGACTTGTGGTTGCACTATTTTTACATTGGGAGGTCATCACAAGATTAAGTCCTTAAAATTATCTAGACGGTGCATACCACATACCACTATTTATCGTGTTACATCCGCACCAACCATTGTACCATCCGCCCAGATGTGGTAACAAGCTGGTTGTTAGGGTTTTGAGAAGCATAAAACTAAGTTATCTCGAAAAGACCAGACATTTTTCTCCGATGACTGCCAAAAGAAGTTTTATAATTAAATGATAATGATTGGGGCAATTAATATCTTGATACTTAAGCAAGACTAGCATGACGCTTAAGTACGACCTATAACTAGTAAAGTTACCAATAAATTATCTAGGGTGACAAGGATTATGTGATTCAAATATCAATGGATGGTATAATAATACTAAAGTATCAAGTCCGCTTGTATATACCTTGAAATTTGGCATACATTTGCATAAGGAATTAAGCATGCAATTTGATAATTTAAATGAATATAAATTTGCACAAGTTTAGGCTCAATATGATCAAGTGTTGACTTACCTGGCTCAAAAGTAGGTGGTTCTTGGAATTCTTACGCTTGCTCGAACTGGGGCTCTTCCGTGTCCTCACACTCTACCCAGACGATCATATCGGAAAACGAACAAACAAACGAGCAAAGCAAATAAATACGAAAGAAATTTCAAATGAACCCCAAATTGAACAAAACCACTACCAACAGATAGATCTTGAATTTAGAAAAATTAGAAATAAATTTGGAGCTAAAACGAGCGAGAACGTGCTCTCCAAAGTTTAAATTAGGATTAAATCCAAAAATAACGAGAGAGAGAGAAATTCTCTCTCGTGACAAGTGGGGCTCATTGAACAGATATTTAATTTTGAATTATTTTTCTATTGAAAAAGGCCACTGAGACTGACAGCTAGGTCCCATGGGATTTTAATTAAATTATTTATTTTCTAAAAGGAATCGACTAAGGGGCTGACAAGTGGGACCTAATTACTGTGTACACAATAAGCAGGCCTACTTATCAGTGGCTCTACTGACTTAATCGAGTTTAAAAGGATTTTAAAAGCCAATGGGGCCCACACGCCAGCGAGACAAGGACTTAAATTAAACAAGGAGGGCTCACTGGTCAGCGGCTGATTAACAGAGGCTAAGCAAGATAATTACGCCCTAGTTACACAAGTTAACTTAATGACTTCGCTGCAGTGTCGCCTTCTCTGTTGAGGAGAGGCGAAGCTCATCGCCGACAAGAAAGAGGACGATGGTCTAAGGCAAGGGCAAAAACAGGTTCCACCGCATGGCGCCAACCTCTAGGCGAGGTAGCGGCCAGATTCGAGCCTAGGGCAGTTGACGGCGAGCTCGTGCGGCAGCAGAAGGACCGAACAAGGTGCCACGACAACACAGGGCACGAGAGCCTAATTCTTTGCTACACAAGGCGAGGAGCCTAATTCTTTGCTATGGGAGCAACTAGGAGCGATGAGAAACTCACCCGAAGTCATGGCGGTGCTCGAGGAAGCTCGAGGTGGTCTGACGACGGAGAGCCGAGGCGGCGGCGAGGTGGTCTTTGGGAGGTCCACATGAAGCTCCAAGCACGGGCAATTGGACCAAGGTGCCGCGATGCTCGAACGGTGCTGGCGGAGGTGATTTAACAGGAGCGGAGGAAGAAGGTGGCTCGGGTGGCTTTCAGGGGCAAAGGAAGTGACAGGGGTGCGATTGGGGGCAGGGCAGAGGCGACTGGGGCTTCTATAACCACAGAGGAAGGAGACAATCCCTTGGATGCCTTGATGTTCTTGTAGGGTCCCGAGGTGGCGGAGCTAAGCTCGGCGCTAGGGGAGGGGATGGCAGAGCCGGCGGGTGCAACAAACACGCAAGGGAGGGGTTAAGGCGAGGTGGCGAGCTCCAATGGTCGGCCACGGGATTCTCGGGCACGTGGGCGCGGGTTGGGATTGCGGATTGAGGGAGAGAGAGAGGGCGAGGTGACGCTGGGCGGACGCAGCGGGTGCGGGTCAGGAGCAGCGCACTTCGTGGGTAGGGCGGTGTGGGTCGTTCCACGTGTAAGATCGAGGAGGCCGACTAGAGGGGGTGAATAGGCAATTTTAAAATTCTTTTGGCTAAAACCAATATCTAATGCAGAATCTAATAACAATTTAGTTTTACACAATTAAAACCTAAATCAATTAGTCTTTGTTAAATGCACCGACAATATGAAGAATACATAATATAAGCAAATAACCAAATACAAGTAAGCAATGTAATACTATGAATGTAAATTGCATAAGGTAAAACACAAGAACAAACCACAATGGCACGATGATGTTTTACCGTGGTGTTCGGAGATTTGCTGGTCTTTGCTAATCCACGTTGAGGTAAGCCCAACCGAATTGGACTGTCTCCACAAATTAAGCCAACACCTCCGAGGTAAGTCCAACCACATGGACCGGTTCCAACATGAACCAACACCTCGATCTACTTGGGTTGCTCTTTCTCCACTCCAGAGATGGCGAGCACCAAACCACTCACAACCACACCAGGCCTTCTCACAAGCTTCTTAAGAAGATCACCGGTCCATGACGCCTCCACGTTGTCTAGGTGTCAGCAAACACCAAGAGTAACAAGTCTACGACTTTCACTTGAACTAATCAAGTATCTAAGCTCAATGGATATACAATCCACTACGTAAGGCAACACATGCACTTAGGGTTTGCTCTCCAAGCTCACTAAGTGCAACATATACACATAAGAGATGAGAGGGCTTGCTCTTTGCTCAATAGAATGTATATGGTACCAGCCACCTCTTCCACAACCGGTCAAGGTGGGTATTTATAGCACACATAAAAAAACTAGCCGTTGAAAGAAAAACTGCTAAAAAATCAGCATGAGCGGTATTATCGCTGTTCAACGACCGGTACTACCGCACCTCCACGACAAGCACAGTAACGGCTATATCATACAAGAAACTAGTCGTTTAAAAAGTGCAGCGCAGTACTATTGATGTTCATCGTGTGATAGTTCCGCACTCCTGTCATTCCATTTCTGAAGGGCGGTACTACCGCTTCCACTTAGGTCCAACATATGGCACCTACTGGAAATAACGTACCACCGTTCATCTTCCGGAATTACCGAGCTGCGGTAGTTCCGCTCCCAACACACTAGTACTACCACACTTCTAAGATAGCAAAATAAGCTCGAAAAAGCATCTCTTTGAAAAATACGTACCGCCGGATTTTCGGTCCATCCGGGTTGCGGTAATTCCGCTCCCAACATTCTGGTACTATCGCACTTCCAAGAGAGCAAAACAAAC
The DNA here is from genome assembly GCA_036346395.1 of Hsuehochloa calcarea. Taxonomy (NCBI): domain Eukaryota; kingdom Viridiplantae; phylum Streptophyta; class Magnoliopsida; order Poales; family Poaceae; genus Hsuehochloa; species Hsuehochloa calcarea. The sequence continues at coordinate 27,928,873 of CM070601.1, read as the reverse complement.
TCGAAAAAGCGTCTCTCTGGAAAATACGTACCACCGGATTTTCGATCCATTCGGGTTGCGGTAGTTCCGCCACATGAACTCCGGTAGTACCGCTGAGTGGTAGTTTCGCCGACATAACGTCGGTACTACCGATCTTCCTGATAAAACAGTATTGGCTTTCACAACAACCTCAATTGCAAAATATATTTGCCAATTGATGAGCCATACCAACAAGGATCAAAGGCAAGATTCTTAACAAGTTGTAAAACATATTTGCCAACTTTTAGAATCACACCACAAGGAATAAGGTACATGGACTTAAACCATTTGTAAAATACATTTGCAAACTAAAGTCACATATTACATATTGCATGAGTATCAACTATTTGCAAAACACATTCGCAAATAATAGCATCATGCCATAAGGTAAAGGTGCATGGACTTCAACCATTTGCAAAACACATTTGTAAATTATAGTCCTATGTTACAAAAGAGTTAATGCATGAGTTTCAACTATTTGTAAAATACATTCGCAAATAATAGCACTATACATAGATGATCTAGAGTGAGCACAACAAGCTATCAACATATGACTAACTCAAGCTACTAGTCAAGACTCCTTTTAATAGTACGACAACCTATACTAGCAATCCGGTCTTCCAACCAAACACCAAAACCGGTAAAAGACTAGGAAAATATTTTTAGCCCAAGCTAGTCATACCTTTGCCTTGAACATCTTTTTGAAACTTGATGACGCACATCTTTACTTCAAGACTGAGTCCTTGACTTTGATAATCATCAACACATAATGATCTCCTTTACCTCGGGATCTTGACTCGATGCTCATCAACTCATGACGACATCCTTCATCCCGAGTCTTAATATACATCAACACATGATGGGTCTTCTCTTGACTTAATGATCAACTCATGATGTCATCCAAAGTCTTCATCATCCTGGAACATAACCTAATCATCCAACTCATGAAAAAATATTAGTTCCATAATATGATTATCATTAATTACCACACCATACCATTAACTCATAACGGTGGGACAAGATACTCCAATCTTTCCCTCTTTGGTAATTGATGATAACCACTTCAATTTCACATAATTAGATGTAGATAAATGAGAGAACAAATGAGTATATATGAACCACACAAGTTTTATATACTCAAGGATATGTTCAAAAGTAAAGATCCTTAATGTATATTGAAAATGGAATATGGATCAAAACTAATGAAACCACAAAGTGTTATATAGTCATTAATCACTAAAAGGCTCGAGCCACGACTCGGTCCGACCACTATCGTACCAACACAGTCGTCGGGCGCCCGGTCGTGGCCGTTGGATCGGCCGAAGCGGTCTTCGACACGATAAGGCCAAATCGTTGTAAACCACCCGATCTAACTCGGCCGTTGGATCGGTATCGAGCGGTCTTCGACCAGTCGAACGATGGGATCGTTTCAATCCGCTCGATCCAGCCCAGCCGTTCGATTTCAATCCGACGACCAACGAGTCGTCTCCTTCCTCTGTCCGCGCGCGCGTGAGCCTCTGCCATGGCGTGCGCAGAGGAGAAAAGCAGTGGCGTGCGATCCACACTATGTCCACCTTTAAGCGGCTAGCTCTGCGCGCATTAAATATTGTCGCCTCCTACCTCGGTGAGGCCATGACCCAACCGCTCCTATCGCTCTCAAGTGCTCTCATGGCGGTGTTGACCGTGGAAAAATCCGGTAGTTGCTCTCTGCCATCGCCTATTTAAACTCCTTTGTACTTCACCCTTCCGACATGTGGGTAAGTTGGTACACCTGCAGGACAAAACTATTCTCCTCCTAAACTGGTCGTGGGTGTGTGCATATTGTACATACACACTCCTAAATGTGTGCATATCGGGTAGTTATCAAGGTAGCTTTGGGTATGCTATGAAATATGGGAGGAACATACACACATACAGAGAGATGTCTCGGGCCCCTCGTTGTGGTCGGATAAAGAAAGTGTATGGTCATATAGGAGCGACCACATGAAGAGGAGGATGATACAACATCCGACACGGAGTTCAACCGGACATCGTGAGGCAAAGGGAGAATACACGAGAAGCTCTTTCAAGTTCGACCACTAGTCGTATGGAGATACGAAGTGGTTGTAGACGAGAAGACGTTACTGAATTGGTCGAGCTAAATATGAATTGGTCGTGATAGAGATACGACTACGATATGGACACAGTCGTAGCATCAACTTACTACATCGACTCTACTTCCGCTACAAGTCGACGCGTCTAGTGGTAATCTCGTGATCTATTACTAGCAGAGGTTCCTTGGTTGCACGGTAAAATTTTGTTTTGTGCTTTCGTAGCCTTCCCGCGATCCTTCATTAAGCTGTAGCGATTAAACAAAACCAAATGGTTATTTTTATTTTAAAAATTTTCAAAAACTCCTAAAAATTGGGATGTTACACGAGCGATTCAATCATGAACGAAAATTGGGATGTTACACGGCCATAGCAATGGCGGCGATAGCAAAGTGAATCACTCTCTCTATTTTTGGGTTGCTACCACCTCGTTGTCCGCGCTTGCTGCCGGCAATCTCCCTACACGCCTCCAATATTTCTCTCTCACTGATAGGATGTTCCCCTAGTGCAAGTGAAAAAAAAGAAGATGTGGTGCAAAGTGAAAAGATTTGCTAAGAATGATGCAAAATAAAACTATAGTAAGATTACATGGTCCAAAGTGAAATTTACTCTAAAATTGTTAATCCTGCTGTTCAACAATATTTCAAATTGATATTCGGGGTAAAAAAAGGATTTGGATTACTTAATCAGGGAATTTGCATAACTAGAAAGTGTAAATTTTTTTATGTAGATTTCAGAAAATATAGTGTTTGTTATGTTTGGATCCAGGATTAAAAGTTACGGCTATTAGATTATCGGGACAACGGGTGGGTTGTCTGGTGAAAGTAGTTGATTATGTCGGGTTTGCGCGCAGGAGCGGTATTAATTTATTCTATGTTCTTGTACTGTTGTTGCATATTTTTGAGGTGAATTGTTGGATTTGTTCAAGGAGTGTTGCTTTGAGTTCGGTGTCGCCTTTGTATCATTCTGGTTTCGTAGCTAAAAGCAAGCGCATGGTAGAGCGGTAGACATCGCTTAATTTGCCACTTGTCTTTACAATTAAATTGCCGTGATATATTTATGCTTATTACAATGCCATGATAAGGATATGACCATGATGATGATATGGTAATGATGGTAAGATGATGATAATGGAACATGTTGCATCATTTGCATTCACATCATGTCATCATGGAAGGAGTGCATTTGAGTCAGGTCGGTGAGGAAGTCATATAACTAGTTCAGGGTGCATGAGCCAGATCGGTGAGAAAGTTATATGACTAATCCGAAGTGCTTTACAGAAAGACATACTTCGTAGCCACTCCACAGGAGTGGATGTTGGACCCCGTATGAAAGAGGACGAGGTAAGAGTGGTTCATCGACAGGTAAACACTCTGTTATACCGGTATAAACTATGAGATGTGCATGTGGACATATAGTATAGCCAAACATTGCATTAATGAAACATTAAGGTGATGATGATGGAAAATATGAATGTTGATGATAATGGATACATGAACGATAAGATTAATATGTGTATATTTATTGTCCTATTATGTACTTACTGAGTCTTAGACCCACACTTGCTTTGTTGTTGTTATTAGATGATCATTGAAAGTGGCATGTATAGGAATTGAGTAGCACATACACATCACATGTTATCGATCACAAAGTTACCACTATTTCATTAGTAGACATGGATTTTCTTATCTTGATTATTGGAACATAATTGATTTAGTTATGATTTGTTTATTTAGTTTTGTTGCTAACCAATGTTACCGGGCGTATGGTTTCAGGTGTTCTCGGTGCGTGGTCCTAAGCTGTGTGAAAATTTATCCTTTATGCATTGATTGTTATAATTATTGAAAAGTAACCCATTGTGGGTTTTATTCCATGCATTGATTGTTGAAATTATAAGTAAATATGGTTTAAATTTAAAGTGAAAAATATATCAATACTATTCTAGAGTCGCTGTTGTGCTGGGTGATACAAGGCCGTGTAAACCGATATTGCTAATTTTCAGGCGCCCGATGGATCAATTGTCACTTAGCAGATCGTCCAAAGTTGCATGCATTCAGGGGTATGGACCCTGCTAGCGATTCCCTTTGTTAGGATTGAAAGTAAATATCAACTTCTAGATGTGGAAGACGCACGCAAGCCATGGTTCTCTTGGCTGGCACGAGTCTCATGCTACTGGAAGACACAGGACAGCGTGGATCCACATTGCTTAGTTGTTATCTACTTATCTACTTTTTCGAGCAAGGCTCAAACGCCGGTGGGCACCGAGCGAGCACGCGCTCCTGGCCAACTGAGTTTCTCTTGGCTGCTACCTACTAGTTGTAGCATGTTCATTCAGTGTTTTTGTTCACGTAGCTTGCAATTGAAAATTGAAATCTTCATGCGAAAGTATAAAATCTGGAGTTGACTTTTGGATATTTAAGTTGAATGTGATGAATTTCGAGTTGAAAGTTTAAAATGTCGAGATGGAAGCTCTGAATTTCGAGTTGAAAGCCAGGGCTTTTGAGTTGAATCTTGGAAATTTAGAGTTGAATCGGAAGTTTTTTTTTTTTTAAAGTTAGCAACGGTGGACGGACACGGACACGTGGCAATGGGAAAAGAAAATGTGTGGACCAGGATGGAAAGGATTGCTTCAGGATTTGTTTGGGAGACCCATTTCCAGCCAGGATCCAAATGAATAGACCGAGAATTTGAACTAAAATCCCGGTCCACGCCGAGATTGTGAAACAAGACCTCAATGTACATGGTGAGATAGAGTGAACAGGAAATGGAAAAGTAAAAAACCCCGCGCGGTCCATTCGGTAGGATCGAGTCTGAGGGGTGCCCACGCATTACAGCCCCAGCCCGTCCGTCAAAAACCATAGTGTGATTTGCGCATTCGGCCCAACAAATAATGGGCCAGGGCCTAATCATCCAGAACAGAGCCAGCCATCAAGCCGAGGCATCCAGATTTGTCAGCTGAGGTAGGCAGGCCCATGAGCAGAAACAGATTTGGCAAGGCATCCAGCCACGCACACCGCCCCCATGTCGTTGTTTCCGTTGAGCCGAGACGCGCACCAAACAACAAATGGAGGCGCCAGCCGAGCCGAGGCACGTCGTGCCGGCCGTAAACAAACCACCAAAAATCCAAACGAAACGATCCCCAACAACGGCGGCATCATCGCGATCTTCCTTGATTTCCTTCCTACCGATCCATCCATCAGTCGTCTCGTCTCCGCCCTTTAACCGTCTCTCACGCCTCCCTCGTTTTCCTAGCTACCTGAGGACATCCATCTCCTTCCGGCTGGAAGGCCGAAACCCAGGGCGAGTTCGTTTACGTCGTTTCCGTCTGCGGATGCGCCTAGGAGGTAACGCGTTGCCCGCCTCGATCCTGTCGCTTCTGTTCTGCACTCAAAGATTGTTGTCCTTTTCCAAGTCTTTTTCCCCGGGGTGCTTGTTGCTGCAGTTCGTAACATATTAATCTTGGAATGCCTTGATTTCATTCTGTTATTTTTTGCGTGATGGCGTTAACTAGGTGCTCTCTTCTAGCGTTTGCTTCAACCGATGTTAAGGGTAGGATTATGGGCATTGCATTGGCCGTCAAATTATGTGGATTTGTGCACGGATTGGATTATGAGATGTCCGGTTAGGCCATTCTTCCTCTTTCGTTTTTTTTGGGTCCAACTCCTTGAGCAAATTACATGGTTGATACTAGTTTCTATGTTGTTCCAAAATCATCTCAAGGTAGAAAGTAGGCTGAATTCTGCATAAACTGGTAGTAACTAACAAATCGATAATATGTTTCCGTTCTATCTTTCAGCACATGCATGAGGCCGTTAATTGCTTTAGAAGTACTCGGACCCAGATGTCGATAACTAATTGACTTTAAACATGTAGCAAACTAGTTGGGTTTTACAGATAACTTAAGGGAAGAGGGTACTATTATAGCAGGTGATTGATTTCAAGTACTTCACAAAGATCGGCAGACACATTCTTGAGCATTTTTACGTTTTTTCTAACTGTGCAACAGAGGATTATATGTTAAATCTATTACACAACTTGTTTGACCGTTTTTTCTCCATAATTTCTATGCAGATATTTTCTCTTGCAGTTAGCTACTTCTGTATGATGCATGTTCTGGAGTGAGTCTCATTAGACAGATATGGGTTCCCTCACAGACATTGGCGTCGCTGCAGGAATAAACATACTATCTGCATTGGGTTTTCTTCTTGCATTCGCAGTTCTGAGGATACAACCTATTAATGATAGGGTGTACTTTCCAAAATGGTACCTCAAAGGGACAAGAAGCAGCCCAAGACACTTGGGGACTGTTTTCTCAAAGTTTGTGAATGCTGATCTGTCAACATATATCCGGTTTCTGAATTGGATGCCTGCAGCGCTGCAAATGCCAGAACCTGAGTTGATTGAGCATGCAGGACTGGACTCTGCAGTATATGTTCGCATCTATCTTCTTGGGTGAGCATGATATTCATGTTTCTCAATTCTCACATCACAATATTGCTTTCACATTTCATGTCTTCCAAGTTCCTAAAGGATGAATTCGACGGCCAGTGTGATGATAATACATGATCATTTGACTTGTGATGTCAACAGACAGACATGTAGATCGGTATGTTTGTACCACAAGCATATTACGTTTACTGGTGACGCATTGGTTTCTTGCTTTGCAGTTTAAAAATATTTGTGCCGATTGCTGTGCTGGCATTCATTGTCCTAGTTCCAGTCAATTGGACTAGTGGAACTTTGGAAAATGAAAAGAGTCTAAGTTATGATCAAATTGACAAGCTTTCAATATCGAATCTTGGAAAAGGTTCAAAAAGGTATAATAATTCTGTATACTCCATCTATGTGTTGTACAACTTGCAGCACCAGCATCGATCATGCCTTGTTTCTTTAAATAGTTGAGTCACATATTACGGTGTATTCCAAGATTTCTAGCCTCGACTTATTGTTTTAAATATAATATATCCATTTTCTCAGTACTATTGTAGAGTAGTATAGAGTCCTAATTACAAACTTTTGAAGTTTATAAGTACTATTATTAGACATTTGAAATGCTTCTCTTCTTTATTTGTATTATGATAAGTTGGCAATCAGATATTTGGAACTTTGCGAACATGTTTGAAGTTCTTCTCATTTCTAGTAGTCGGATCTTTACTTGCTATTTCACCTATTTAAGGACTGGAAAAAAACGGGTTCGCTCTTTTATACTTCAATAAATTGAGCACAAAAATATTTATGTAGCGATGGCTTACAAGTTATTTTAAAAAAAGCGAGATGGCTTGTAAGTTACGACTAAACTAAAACTATTATCAATTGAGACTGGTGTAATCTTGATCGGTTAGTTATCCAAACAGAACCATTTCAGTATCCATGCATGTTCTTACTTCCACATAAAAGAATGCAAAGGATTCTGCTAATATTTTTTAATTAGTTATGGTTATTCCAGATGTTAGTTCTTATCAGTTCTATAATAAATCAATCTTTAGGATGCTGCAGTAGTAGAATTTGTTCTGCTTAACTCTCCAGGAAGCCCATTGAGATCTTACAATATCTTACTTTTCTAACCAACACAAGTGCCTACTTCCTAGTGAGAGTTTTGAAAACTTGCAATGCCGAGAGTTTGGACTTTGGAGTAACTCAGTGTCTTACAGACCCTGCTGAATTGGAAAAAATTCCAGGAAAACCATACGCAGACAGCATAGATTGTGAGCAAAAGAAACACAACTTATCTCTGATATCTGAAATTGAAAGTTTGAAACTGAATGAAAAAAAATCTTTTCCCCCCAAGAACCTGCCCGTTTGTATAGCTGACAAATTCTCTCGTCTTTTATATATATTCCTCAATCTCCTGTCACTTCACTTTGGCCGATAAATGATCTACTAAATAGTTGAATTTTGTCATAGGTTTTGGGCACACATAGTAATGGCCTATGTGTTTACCTTTTGGACATTTTACGTGTTGTATCATGAATATAAGGTTGTAACAACTATGAGATTGCGCTTTCTTGCTAATCAGAACCGTCGACCTGATCAATTCACGGTAAGAACTCTTTTCCATGCCATTTTAATTAATGAATTAATTTTTTTCACTACATTTTTATGTGAATTTTGCATCTTATATATTTGTTTTTTGCTTAAAATTTATTTTAGCAGACTAATTGTGGTGTAGAATTTCTTAATTTCCTATTGCTAACTCTTTTCCTGCTTTATTTAGGTCCTTGTGAGAAATGTACCACCAGACCCGGACGAAACAGTTAGTGAGCATGTTGAGCACTTCTTTGCTGTGAATCATCGTGATCATTATCTCAGTCACCAGGTTTTAATTTTTGCTATCTTCTGTCCACTGTGGTATTGTTACGGTGAATAACTATATGATTATGCAGTAATAAAATTCAAATAAGAAGCCGTTTTATTTCATTTTGTTCTTACTCTTCTACTGAAGTACAAGCATTTTGGTACTCTTCAAGACTTTAACTGAAGCACCTGTAGACCCATATGTTTTTTCCCTTTTTTTCTGTTAGAAAGAGGGATCCCATGTCTATAACAAAATTCCAGTTCAAAGTTTGCTCCTCATTTAGTAATTTGTTGGGTATATGGTCAACAGATTGTATACAATGCAAACACCCTTGCCAGTTTGGTTGAGAAGAAGAAAGGCATGCAAAACTGGCTGGTCTACTACGAAAATCAGCATGCTAAAATCCCTGCAAAGAAGCCAACTATGAAGGTATGCCTTCTCCATTGCAAAGCTATTTTCATGCCCTAAAAGCTTTTTATCATCTACAAAGCTATTTCACTGTATGCTTTTATCCTGCAAGTGGTATGACTCAACTACGTTTCTTATAGACAGGACTGTGGGGCCTTTGGGGACAACGAGTGGATGCTATAGAATACTACAAAGCAGCAATTGAGGAGCTATGTAAACAGGTACTAGTTTCATTGAAAGGAATGGTCACGTTTCATTTCATCATCTTGATAGTGTCATCAGACTATCAAGCACCATCATTCTTTTGATGCATATTTACCTCATAACGATCATAATACCAAACAACGTCAATATGTTTTCACTTGCGTTGCAGGAAGATGAGGAGAGACAGAAGATGATCACTGATCCTAATGCCATTATGCCAGCAGCATTTGTGTCTTTCAAAAGCCGGTGGGGGGCTGCTATTTGTGCTCAAACACAGCAGACAAGTAATCCGACGGTGTGGTTAACTGAGTGGGCTCCGGAACCTCGTGATGTTTACTGGCCTAATCTCGCAATCCCTTTTGTTGAGCTCTCGATTAGGAGGCTTATCATGGCTGTTGCCCTCTTCTTTCTGACCTTTTTCTTCATGATACCAATTGCAATTGTCCAATCCTTGGCAAACCTAGACGACATTGAGCGCGTGCTTCCTTTCCTGAAACCTATAATAGAAAGGTGAGTATTATTACCCATCGTTTTGCTGTTGAATTTTTCATGAAAAGGCATATGTGGAATGTTGTTTCTTATGTAGTATCTACCAAATTTTGCCATCCTACTGTTAGGAGTCTTGTACATATTAGTAGTCTTCTTCTTTTGGCCCATGTGGCCCATGTAGCCTATAAGGCCCAACTAATTATGTCTATATATATCTCTCAATAATGAATAAGATGCATAATTGCAAATAGCAAAATCATTCTTTCGAAATTCTAACATGGTATCTGAATCATCTCCACCCTAACACTAACCCTATTTCCCATAGCAAAGTGCCGTAGTAAATCATCGACTTCTCTCTCCGCGCCGGGCCGACGGGCCCCGAGCATTCTTGCTCCCGACAGCGCTCGACGACGCTCCTAATGTGCGCCCTTCTCCTAGCTCTTCTAATCTGCTCCAGTCGAGTTCCCTCCATCGCCAACTTGTATCCATCGTCGTCGGCCTCGATTTGCGCTAGATCGAGCTCCCTCTGTCATTGTCGGCCTTGACTCGCGTCGGATTGAGCTCCCTCCACCGCTGGCGGCCTCATTTCGCGCTAGATCGAGCACCCTTCGATTGTCGGTGGCCTCATCGAGGTCCCTCCATTGCCGCCACTGCTCGGCGACTCTACTCCAGTGGTCCTTTGCTCTGCACCGGGACCGGGTCCTTTGCTTCGGCCCGATCTAGCGTCACCTACCATCGCCCACCGTGCTCTACTCCTCCCTTGCCTCAAGCCGCCGCCGCTGCCTCGGGCCGCCATTGTCTCGGCTGCCGCCGACGATGTTTATTTATTCTTTGTTGCCCGTCCATTGGTAGCCTCTTCCTGCTTGCCTTGTCACCAGATCATGACATTCAAAGGTGATGTTGCCATTGCTTCTTCTGTCATTGCCGATGTTGTGGAGTCTTATGCAACTCAGTTTGGTCAGATACAAGCTCAGCTGAGCAACCTTCCGGCCTAGTTGTGTCTGCTACAGGCATCATTCGGTGGATCCATCGGTTTTATTGCACCATTATGTCTTGTGTCGGGTGCTTCACTCACATGGTTGTTGGATTGAGGAGCTTTTTTCCATGTGCCATCTGATGTCTCAGCTCACATAATGTTGTCTTTCTGCAAAGGGTATCAAAATTCAGAGAGCTGATGGAACACCATGCACAGTCACTCATCAAGGGAGTCTTTCCACCTCTCATTTCGCAGTTTCAGATGTCTTATTTGTCCCTACGCTCTCCATGCATCCCAATGAATCTCATCTCTGTCGTTTGTTGGGTTTGATGATAGCTCATACTTTGTGCAAGATCGTCGAACAAGAGTTGTCATCGGTACAGGTCATCGTAAGAGGTGTTCTGTAGGGCTCTATGTTCTTGATCGTTTGAGTCTCCCTTTATCCTCCATTTCTGATCCTGCTCCTATTCCTTTATCCTCTGTTGTTGGTTCATCTACTCTTTGCCCTTTTGCATCTACTTTGTCTGCATGTCTTTTCCTTAATGACATCATCGCTTGGGGCACTTGTGTGGCTCACGCCTCTCTATCTTGATTCCTCAAGGTGTTCTTACTCCTATTTCTGTTGACACCAATTTTCAGTGCAAGGGTTGTAGACTTGACATGCAAGTACAACTCTCATATCCTTACAACTTTTCTAGACCTTATTGCCCCTTTGATTTGATCCATTTGGATGTTTAGGGTCCTTTTCCATTTGCTTTGAAGGGTGGTCAGCTTTTCGTCAGTTCATTTCTTCTGAGGGTACTCTTCCTTAGCTCCTATGTCCTGATGCTCATGCTCAGAATGGTGTTGTTGAGCGCAAGTACCGTCACATCATGGAGATTGCTCATACTCTTCTCATTTACTCCTTTGTTCCCTCTCACTTCTGGGGGGAGCGGTCTCTACGGTAGTCTATCTCATCAACCGTCAACCCTCTTCCAAGTTTCAGGGTAAGTGTCCTGGTGAGGTCTTGTACAGAACACCTACTCACTATGCTCATCTTCGTGTCTTTGATTGTATCTGATATGTCCTTCTAGCACCTCGTGAGCGTACAAAGTTGAGTGCTCAGTTGGTTGAATGTCTTCCTGGGTTATAGTCCTAAGCATAAGGCATATTGTTGCTATGATCCTTCAGCACATTGTATCTGATATGTCCTTCTAGCACCTCGTGAGCGTACAAACTTTTTGATCCTCAGTACTCCTCTCCTCCACTTGACCCTCCAGCTAGTATCATGGACTCCGACGATCATTCTACAACATCACAGTATGCTCTACATAATCGTTCCTCTATTTAGGCACCAGAGAGATAGGGTTTTTCTCTTGTATGTGCAGTATCTAAGCCGAATACCTATCAGGAGGCAGCCAATATACCTGAGTGACAGTTGGCTATGACCAAGGAGTTTACATCATTAGAGTGTACATGCACTTGGGATCTTGTTCCGCTACTATCTGGAGTTGTTTATATAACTTGCAAGTGGGTGTACAAAATAAAGACCAAATCAGATGGTTCAGTGGAGCGATACAAGGCTCTTCTTGTTGCAAGATGTTTTCAGCAGGCTTGTGGTCGATATTATGGTGAGATTTTTTCTCCAGTTGCTCATATGACTACAGTCTGTACTCTCATTGTTGTTGCAGCGGTACGCTCATAGACTATATCTCAGATGGGTGTCAAGAATGTCTTTCTTCATGGTAATCTACATAAAGAGGTCTATATGCAGCCACCCCTAGGTGTTGAGGCTCCTACAGACTATGTTTGTCGTCTTAGGTGTGCTCTATATGGTCTAAAGCAAGTTCCTCATATTTGGTTTGAGCGTTTCAGTTCTGTGATTCAAGCTGCTGATTTCACTTCAAGTGAGTATGATCCTACCTTGTTTATTCACACTACTTAGCGGGTTTGTACTTTACTTTTGCTATATGTAGATGATATGCTGATCACAGGAGATGACATGGACTATGTGGCTTTTGTCAAGAAGAAATTGAGTAAACAATATATGATGTTAGATTTGGGACTATTGAGCTATTTTCAAGAGATTGAGGTTCATTCTAATGACGATAACAACTACCTTTGTCAGCATTGCTACATTCAAGATCTGATTGCTCGCTCTGGTACGACTGATACTCGCAATGCTGCCACACCCATGGAGCTCCACCTACAACTTCGTCCTACAGGCAGTATACCACTGACAGATCCTTCCCGCTATCGTGAGCTTGTTGGGAGCCTTCTTTATCTCACTGTCACCAGTCCATACATTGCTCATGGTGTTCATGTGCTCAGTCAGTTTGTTAGTGCTCCCACCTCAATCCACTATGGTCATATTCTTCGTGTGCTGAGATACTTAAGGGGGGACTACGCTCAGACGTCTGTTCTGTGCTAGTTCGAGTCAACTCCAGCTCCACGCTTACTCTGACTCCACTTGGGTGAGTGATCCTGTTGATTACCGATCTGTCACTGGCTATTATATCTCTCTTAGTACTTTTCTCGTTGTTTGGAAGTCCAAGAAGCAGACTGTGGTGTCACGCTCTAATGCAGAGGCTAAGCTTGGAGCCCTTGTCGCTGCCACCTCAGAGATAGTTAGGCTTTGATAGCTTTTGGCTGACCTTGGTGTTCTTTGTGATAATCCTACACGTTTGTTTTGTGACAATAAAAGTGTCATTCAGATTGCTAGTGATCCGATCAAGAATGAGTTGACAAAGCACATTGGTGTTGATGCGTCATTCACATGGTCTCATTGCTAGCAGTCGACCATCGATCTCCAGTATAAACCCTTAGAGCTTCAAGTTGCAGATTTCTTCACTAAGCCTTAGACTCGATAACAACATTGGCTTCATCTACTCAAACTCAGTGCATCAGATCCTTCTGATCCACCTTGAGTTTGAAGGGGGTGTTAAGAGTCTTGTACATATTAGTAGTCTCCCTCTCTTGGCCTATGTGACCCATGTAGCCATGAGGCCCAACTAATCATGTGTGTGTGTGTGTGTATATATATATATATCAATAATGAATAAGATGCATGGTTACGAATAGCAAAATCCTTCACTCCAAATTCTAACACCTACTACTTAATATGTTGAAGAAGGCCAATATTTGACTTGTTGTGCCTTGTTAGTAGTGTTAGATGTTAGATATGACTATTTGTACAGGGTGCTCTTTGCATACTAACATACATATGTAACTTACATATTTGGCTTTTGGCCATTGGAATAGATCAAGGGTTCATTCTAACATGGTTCTAGAGCCATGGCTCTCTCTTCTCCCCAAAAACCCTAACCCTAGCCCAAACTACTAGTCGCCATCGCCACCTCCTCACTCTCCGCTCTGCTCCTCTGTTTCTTCGCACAAAGCTCTGTTTTCTTCGTCGGCCTCCAACATCGCCGCTGCTCCTCCCTGGCCCGAGATGACACCGCCACCGCTGTAGCTCCTCCCTGCTGCCAGATACACACCGCCCGAGCCGGATCCGCGCCATACCGTTGTCTCACCGCCGGATTCGGCTCTACTCCTTGCGCTCCCTGAGCCCGAGCCGATCCTCTACTTCTTTGACGCCAACTGCGAGAGAGATGTCTCGCCGCTCGAGGCTCGCACTGCCTCCCCTGCCTGCACCCGACCCAAACATCGCGTCATTTCTCTTCCCTGCTATCGTTCGGGCCTCCACGTTAATAAGTCACCCGCCACGCCAGCAAGGCCTTGCGCCGCAGCATCCTAGGAGGGATGCGGACTCTCTCATCCCTCCACCCATCACATGTCGTTGCCTCCGCTGCGACAAAGTGCTGGTGGAAGGCAAGGTCAGTGCATGCGCCGCTGTGCTCAATAGCCCCCGCCATCTCAACGCCCACGCCGACCAGCACGCCGCAACTCAGGACCGTCTCTGTCGCCTCCTCTGCTCTGGATCGAGTCGGAGCACTATCACACCCGAATCCTTCCCAGGCCGCCTCCTTGAGTGCCGCCGCCCATGGATCCTCCCCGGGCTTGCCTCCCCAACACCGACACCCAAGATCTTCCGCTGGCCACCTCCCCGAGCGCTGACGCCCCTGGATCTCACCTCCTCGAACATGTCCTTGCCCTCAAGCGCGCGTAGGATGCACTATGCTGCATGGCCATGGGGCGCCGCATGCCCAGGTAGTCGCCGCCGCCTTGCTCCCAAATCCGGTCGACGCCGCCCGTCTCCCAACCGCACCTCGTAACCCCGGGACACCCCTGCTCTGCCCTGCTCCCCCGAGTGTCGCGGCCTCGTTGCGTCTTCTCCGCCGAGCCCCGGGTTGCTGCATGATGCAGCCGTAGATCTCGTTGCCGCTTGTACCGAACATCTCGGTGCCGTAGGTGGTATACCCGCATGTCGTGCGCCATCACATGGGTTGATGCCCATGCTGAAAGTGCACCCTAGGGGCCCACTGCCAATGCTGATGCAGTTCTAGCACCTTGAGCTCCTCCCGCAACTCCTATTCCTAGCTAGCGCCAGCGCTGCCACCCCTATCTCGGAATGTTGTCGTCGTTCCTGCCTCGTGTTACCACCGTTGCCCCTCCCTCGAGCTGTTGTCGTCGCCCATGGGCGCCGCGCTGCCGCCCCCTTCCTTGGGCTCTGCTCGTCTAGCTCTTGCTTCTCAGCAATCTTTCTTGCCTCCGCCACCTCCCTCGTCTGTTATCTTGTCTACGTGGATCTTAGATTTTGGTGCTTCTTTTCACATGACACCACATTATACTCACCTCACTTTTGTCAGTTCCACAGCTCTTCCTTCCACTGTTCAGACTGCAGATGGTACCTCTCTTTCTGTTGCAGGTCGAGGCATCCTTTTTACTTCTTCATTTCATGTTCCTGCAATCTCTCATGTTGTCAAGCTTTCAATGCAAAAATTGTCGTATTATTCTTGAGTCCGACTCTTGTTGTGTCTAGGACCGCTGCACGGGGACTCTGCTTAGTATTGGCCCTTGACGCCATGATTCGCAGCGTCTTTGAGAGCTCAACTTACTGCACCTTTATTCCGCTATCTCCACCAGTCAATCAACCACTACACATGCCTCTGTTTTTGCTGCATCCTCTACTGCTTCATTTGCTCAGTGGCACCATCGTTTGGGTCATCTCTATGGATCGCGACTGTCATATCTAGTATGTCGTGGTTTTCTTGGCTCTGTTTCTGGTGACACCTCTTTACCTTATATGGGTTGCAATCTTGGCAAGCAGCTATAACTCCCATATCCCTCGAGTGATTATGTTTCTACTTGTCCTTTTGATCTTGTTCACTCTGATATTTGGGGTCTGGCTTCCTTCGTTTCGAAAGGGAGTTGATGAGGACATCACTTCCATGCATACATCCAACACTCCTCATAATAGAGCTGAACCTATGCACTTGCAATGTTCAATCACCAGAGCTCATGCACGCCAATTGAACTATCAGGTAACTTCGTTTCTAGGAGTACATTTTGTTTCTAATAAGAATATGCTGCTACCTAATGCATGTGTTGTTCTTTTAATTAGGAACTTAGGAGCTGATCATGAAAGGAAACATGTTCAATCCAATTCGGCCTCCAAAGATAGTACCGACTTCAAACATGCATAACTTTCGCATACATAGTCCGTTGGAGGTCCACGAGTATTTGATTGAAAGTTTATCTCGCCCTCTTTCCAACAGATCCAGCCCTACCCCCAAATTCCTTCTGAGCACGCCGTAATCGCCAAAACAATCTGGCACTGTTTCTGAGCCCGAGTCAAAAGGGTGTAGCGCCACCTCCACTTGGACTCATGAGCCTTGTAACCCTAGGGGTGTGCGTCCACTTCCCTGGCCGCCACCCCTGGTCATCTCCTCATATAGGAGCCACCGTCTCCCTTTGCTAGAACTCGGATTTCGTTTCTGTTTAGTTCACCTTCGTTGCAACTTGTATCTTCCACGTGTGTCGACCAGACCACCCGGTCAAGATCCTTATTCGGAATCCCATCTTATCAGTACTTTCATTAATATTTGCAATATATCAGATTGTGTTTCACCTTATTTTTGCGTGCTTCTTCGGTGTATGCAGGAATTAATCTTCGTGATCAGGTCATCCGGGTATTCGTGCACGATTGATAACGACTTGTCGAGCAGTTCAGCTATTGTGTGGTTTTGGGCCTTGCGAGATCATAGCTAGGATCGTAAGAGTGGAGTGACTTCTATCGAATTTATCTTCTCGTCGAATCACCAGGCCAGAATAGGACCTCCGTGGTTCATTAGGGTTCATCGGTATTATGTGATCTTTATTGATGATTATTCTCGGCATACTTGGATCTACTTCATATCCTCTCGTAGTCAAGTTATCTCTATTTACCAGATGTTCGTCACCATGGTTCGTACTCATTTTGATTCAGTCATTCATGTGTTTCATGCTGACTCTGCTGGGGAATACCTATCTGCTGCTTTACGTCACTTTCTTGCTAAGTAGAGTACTCTTCCCCAGTACTCTTGCCCTAGTGCTCATGCTCAGAACGGTGTCTCTGAGCGTAAGTATCGTCACTTGCTTGAGACAGCTCGCGCTCTCATGCTTACCTCTATTCTACCTCACTTCCTAGTTGAGGTTGTCTCCACTGTTGCTTTCCTCATCAACATGTAGCTTTCCGCTGCTCTTCAGGGCTATACTCCTTTAGAGCGTCTCTACGATCGGGCTCTAGAGTACAATCGTCTTTCGCTGTTTTGGTTGTGTCTGTTTCATCCTTCTTCTACCTCGTGAGCGTACCAAGCTAACTGCTCAACGAGTTGAGTGTGCTTTCATTGGCTACAGCCTTGAGCATAAGGGTTATCGCTGCTACAACCTTGTTGCTCGTCGGGTGAGGATCTCTCGGGACATCACCTTCGATGCGTCCCGACCTTACTACCCTCGTACCCTTACTGTCAGCTCAGATTCTTTTGTCAAGGCGATCTCCTTTCTGACTTTTTCTGACCCTCAGCTTTTCACTTCTGTTTCGCTTCTACCTCCACCTTCTTCGCTTCCCCTTCCTCCAGCTCCACCTGTTCCCTCTTTGTCGGAGGTTCCTTTTAGCTCTTTTGTTGAGATTCTACCATTTTCCTTGCACTACTATCGTCGTTCTCGGCCTACTCCTTCTCCAGTTGAGCCCCCGTCTTTACTGGGCCCTGTTCCCAGCTCTTCTTCTTCGTCCTTGCTGGGTCCTGCTCCACCTTCTCCTAGATACGATCTGCGTGATCGTCGCATGAGATCCAGTGAAGCGACCAGATAGTACTTGCGCTATCAGCATTGCTCGAGATCTAGTGAAGCATGAGCTCACCAAGCACATTGGAGTAGATGCTTCGTACATGAGATCGCTAGTGCAGGACCAAGTTATTGCTTTTCAATATGTGTCTTCGAAGCTTCAACCTTCAGTTAGCTGATTTCTTCACTAAGGCACAAACTCGAGCTCAACACAGTTTCTACCTCACCAAACTCAGTGTTATTGATCCATCATGAGTTTGAGGGGGTGTTAGATGTTAGATATATCTATTTGTACATGGTGCTCTTTGCATATTGACTAACAAATGTAACTTGTATATTTGCTTTTGGCCATTGGAATAGATCAAGGGTTCTTTCCAACAAGTAGTACCATATTGAAGTGGCTCTCAGTTTATTTCCTAAAACCAAATGTGTATATGTTTCAATTTGGACAGGCAATATTTGTGATTCATCAGTAGGCCTTGTTGACATAATTTTAGGAAGATCATTTGTGTTGTGCACAGTGTATATTATTTATAAGATTCTCTATTCTTGCTAACTAGAATATATTATAAAACAATTAGAAGTAAGCACCTCACATAAATCTACATGTCACAAAGTGAATAATTGTCAGGACCAAATTTCTGAAACCGAACCCTCTGAGTATTTCTGCACGTCTCTAATCAGTAGCTAGTACACACAGTGGATACAACATTGATAACAAGTTCGAATCACAATTTAACATAAAAGTAATAACAAAATACCGGTCTTATGGCCACTTATTACAATAAATATCACATGACCTCAAGTCTTACAGCAACGGAAACAACGAATGTTAAACTCCAAGTGATGACCTATCAAATTGCCCACCGGCATTCGACTAGGGAGCGTAGCCTAGTACTCGGGATATATCTTGAGTGTAGCATGTGAGTTCATAAAGTACTCCGCAAGTCTTGAAAATTATGTATATGCATAGCTTTAACAAATGTGGCTTATATGGTTCTTTTACACAAAACAATATTTTAAGTTTTAGCTGTTTTCATAAAGCAACATTTGACAAAAGTAATTTCAATAATTAAACTAATTATATCACTAGTGGAGGTTCTAGTTACCAACCACTAGTATCAAGCTCTAGCCGCTAAGATTCAAAGGATAGGGCTCTAGCTGTCCAACTAGCTCTAGCTGCCAGAATATCTACCCGAGAGTCCCAACTGCCCTTGGGTTCTCAAAATTTACTCTTTTGAAATCAAAACCAAAATCTACCATGTGAAAACGCACCTTACCCACCTTTGACCGTGAGTATGACTATTCAAATAGTTTTATACTCTGAAGAGGTATAGCTTGACCCTCACAAGATAATCATCTTATAATGTCAGTCTGACACACTTCCAAAGATGTGCGACTAAGTGATCATCACAAGGCCTTTATAATACCACGCTCTAACACCAATTCGTCCGATGAGCTTAACCCCAAGTCATTGACGTCATCTACCATCGACTCGGAGCTCACCATTGTGGGGGATTACTTGCCCGGGCATGGACGTCTGTTACCATCGCCTGGAGCAAGCCCCGACATACATGGACGTCAACTACCATCGTCTGCACAATCCCAAAAAGGAACACCTAACAACTATAACATGCAGGCGTAATGTTAGAACATGGTAAATTAGTTGACCAGGTCCTCCCCATTCTGGACATGTGGTTGTACGGTAGTGCTCCGTTTGGATAATCACAAGCGTCGGTCCTTAATATGACTTGGAACTTAACACAATACAAGTTCTCATGCTCTAGTTGCACCCACCTGAACTTACCATTCGCCCAAGTCTAAACATATTTTCACCATTTTATTTTATAAATCAACGGCAATATTGCCATACATTTCTCAAAATGATTTGCATAAAAAGAGATAATAATTTCCTCCTAATGGGTGATCATGACCGACAACGCATGTCTAAGTAATTCTACCTTATTAATTAATCCAACAATAATGCAATCAATATCATGGATTTTCTATACTAGGGTGACAATGGTTCGAGGATACAAACATCAAATAAAGACATTAACAAAGTTAGGATTAACTAACATCCTAGGATTTGAACTTATCATTTTATGTAAATAGCAATGCATATTAATTTTCAAACTTAAAACATATTTTGAAAAATATAGGTACAATATGGTCCAAACTGGTGTCGATGGCGTCAAACTCTACACGCGCGAATCGAGACAAAATAAATAACAGAAAATAAAATAAAACCAAAAAATTATAAAATTAGACCATTAGATAGATAATGAATTTAGAAACAAGAATCGACTGATTTGGATTTTGTACGGAAGAGAACAAACTCCCGAAAATTTATCAGAATTGGAAATTCCTAGAAATTAAGGAGGGAATATTCTCTGGAATATTCCTTTCTGATTTTATAATGCAAAGACATAGTGTATGACACATGGGCCCCATTTCCTAGAGAGAAAGAAATGGAAAGAAAGAAGGAATGAAAGAGTATGACACGGGCCATAAGTGTCACAGAGAAAAAGAAACAACAGAGAGAAGGAAGAAACATTGTAGGGCTCTGGACAGCACGGGCATGCGATGGCGACGGCACGGGTGGCGACCTGAAAAATGGAACCTTGAAGGGTAACGGGGGCGGCGGTGGCCTAGGCGCACGGGTGTGCGCATGAGTGCCGCACAGGCACAGGGAAGGCGCCAAGTGAGTAAGGGAGGCTCGGGGTGGCCGAGGCGGTGGGCGGGGCAATGACGACTGGTGGCGGCAGTGACGCTCCACGGCAACGAATCGGCCGAATCGAGGTGAGGGATGGGTAGAAGAAGGCCGGGAACACGTTATGACACGGTCCAATCGACGAAAAGCTCACATCAGAAAGAGATCAAACGATGGGGGTGATTCGGCCTAGAGGAAGAAAACAACAAAATTCGGCGATGATCTTCAACCAAAAGTGAACTTGATTGAGGAGATTTGTTCACTGAGCACAGGAACACAATGTGGCGCGGTTAGGACATCAAGATTCTCACCGGAGCGATAGGAGCACGAAGCGATTAACCAGCGTTCGGGAAGACGACGAATTCGACGGCGACAGAGCTCCGGTGGCTATGGGGTTTAGAGGAGGTGCGAAGGGGTAGAAGGGGTGCCGAAGCTTCCATTTATAGGCTCAGACGGAGTTTGAATCGATGCGTCCGTGAGCACGAACGTCGGCAACATTCGCGGCTTGATTTGGAAACTGCCGAAATAGCATTAGAATTGATGAAATGTGGTGACGGAGGGATTGAATGAGAAAGGGATGGCGGGACTTGATGACGACGCGGACGGCGCAGAGGCACAATGCGGTTGACGTGGCCAGAACACGCGCAACCGGGCATAGGCGAGGGTGCACACGGGCGCAGGCTGGCGCATGGCATAGCTCGGCAAGGCAAAACCAGCAGAGACATAGAGCAAGGAAAGAAAGAAAGAAGGAATAAGAAGGAAAAGGAAAAAAGAAATGGGCCAGGTGAGAAAAGAAATGGATTTCGGCCTAATAAGTTTTGCGAGAAAAATTCAAATTACGAAATTTGGATTTAGCGACGAGTTTTGAATTGAGAGGATGGAAATAGGATTTGGAATTTCAATGAATGCAAAAACTCCAAAAGAAGTCCAACCAGAGATAGAACTCCCGACCGGTAACCGCCGGTTACCGGTTACTGGCCGGGGTTCGGGATTCAAAATCATAGCCGGTTTTCCCGGGTTTTGCAAATTCAAATTTTGAATTTTGAATTTCTGTTGGTTTTTAAGAAAATTCAAACGAAATTTAACCGGATTTTTCCAGGGAAAACCGGTTACCGTTCCCGGCCTCCGGGAGGGATTCGGTCCGATAACTGTTTTTTTATCCCTGAGTCCAACACTTCGAATTAATTAATTTGAAATAAATTTTTTAAAAGGGCAAAAGGGCAAAATTTGGGATGTTACAATAATTACATTGTACATTTCTTTAGCTAGGAACAAGGTCTTGTTACTCCATTCAGCTATCTGGAACCTGTACTGACTACTAAAGCCCTGTTTTTCCGCTTTTGCTATGCTCGGCTGTATGTTCACTGTTTAGGTCTGGATATAACTTTGCTACCTCTTGACTTAAATAGAAGTGGGGGGCTTTATCCAAAAAATTAAGGGCTACCAAGTTTTGGATTACAATGGAAATATTACTTGTCAAATGCATAAATGCATGATTTCGTTGCATGTTTCAACAACGAAAGTTATCCTGGCTAAATAATCAAGTGGATAAAGAAAATTTAATAAACCACGTTATAATTGTCAGCAAGATAGTCTTTCTGGATTAAAATTAATCCGTGATGCAATGTTCTGCAGAAATTCTCTCAAGTCGGTTGTGCAAGGTTTTTTGCCAGGGATCGCATTGAAAATCTTCCTCATCATTCTCCCAACAATTCTCATGACCATGAGCAAGATTGAAGGGCATACATCGCTGTCTGGATTGGACAGGAGGACAGCATCGAAATACTACCTGTTCCTTTTTGTCAATGTATTCTTGGGGAGTGTAATAACTGGAACAGCATTCCAGCAGCTCAACAATTTCATCCATCAGTCTGCTAACAAGTATGTTGAATCTGCCAGTTGCTTCTTGCATTGTGATATTTTTGTTATAACAGTGGCCAGTATTTACAATCGATCTAAAAATGTTAGTGCCTTATACTTTGACATATTTTGTCCCTTTGTTGTCTCAAGAATTCCAGAAATTGTTGGAGAATCCATTCCCATGAAAGCAACATTTTTCATCACATACGTAATGGTTGATGGCTGGGCTGGTATCGCCGCTGAAGTTCTTAGGTTGAAGGCGCTGGTCATGTTCCATATAAAGAATGCTTTCTTGGTAAGAACTGAGCAAGATCGCGAACAGGCCATGGACCCTGGGAGCCTGGATTTTGGCACCACAGAACCGCGAATACAGCTGTACTTTCTGCTTGGGCTTGTATATGCTGTAGTCACACCAATTCTTCTGCCTTTCATCATAGTGTTCTTCAGCCTCGCATATCTTGTTTTCAGACACCAGGTACTAGTCTGTCTTCCAGCTCAAATGATGCTCTTCGATCAAATTAACTTTATATTCTGTTACCGGTGTGTTTATTCACATCAGATTCACATTGCCACAAAACACAAACTTCAGCTCAGGACTGTTCTTGCCATACTTAGTAACTAAGTGCATATTTCCTGTGGTACACTAAAATATCAAGCCTTGCAGTCTTCATTCTTCTCTTAGCCTGGGTCACTAATCTCTTTCTTCTTCTTTTGTTGCAAGATCATTAATGTCTATAATAAGCAATATGAGAGTGGAGCGCAATTCTGGCCAGATGTCCAAAGGCGACTAGTTATCGCATTGATAGTATCACAAATCCTTCTACTGGGACTGCTGAGCACACAGGAAGCAGAAAAGTCTACTGTCGTTCTTCTTCCTCTTCCTGTCCTGTCCATATGGTTTCACTATGTTTGCAAGGGTCGATTTGAGCCAGCATTTATAAAGTTCCCCTTGCAGGTAAGACTGAAACTTATTCTTAATACATAATTACATATGTTAAACTAGAACAATATTGATAAATATACTTACTGCTTGGTTTTGCAGGATGCCATGGTAAAGGACACACTGGAACGGGCAAATGACCCGACTCTGAATTTGAGAGACTACCTGAAGGATGCATATGTGCACCCGGTCTTCCACAGAAATGACATGTACGAGCTTGTTGCCATTGATGAGGAAGAGAAGAACCCCCTTGTTCCGACGAAGCGGCGATCTCGCATGAACACACCAGCAGAAAGCAAGTTCAATTCCAGTTCTGGCACTAATGAAGGAGAGTTCAGTCGGATGCCTCCTACCTGAAGACTGATTCTTTCATGAGCAAATGTAAAAAAATTTGGAGTTTGGTGATCTTGTAAATGTTTGGACAAAAAGGAAATGCAAGATGTAGCAGAACGATGGAACAGGCTGTACACTATACATTATCAACAGCTGCATTACTTTATTAGCACGTGCTGATTCTGAAGTTTGGACTATTACAAGATAATGATTTGGGCCCTTAAGCACTTAAGTTACCAAATCAACCACTCAAACTTTATATAGACAGCAATTGCAGAGAGCCACCAAGAACTTATCGTCTCTACAGAGACAATCAATCACAAGATTGTAGGTGGTGTCATTGGGAGCAATGCCCTCCTCAGTCATCTCATGAAGCATATTGTATAGAAACAGAAACAGCAATTGTAAAAAGGATGAAATAAAAGTTTAAAACTGTAAAGGCTATCCTATAGAGAGCTTGCAAAGTACAGTATTAGCTCCAGAAATAGAACTTTCATTTGTGCTGACTTTCGGAGAAAAATCATCTCAATCCGAGCATTCTTTCCAATATATGACACTTTATACATTTCTTAGTATGCAATTTACCAAGCTTACCATCAACGATGAGACCTCTTACAATACTCGAAACTGCAGATGAGAGAAACCGTCCTTGAGTGATTGGTAGAAACAGCTAAGAGCCACCAAGAACTTCTCTTCTCTACAGAGAATCAATCACAAGACTGTAGGTAGTGTCATTGGGAGCAATGCCCTCCTCAGTCATCTCATGAAGCAAGAGGTAGACCTCATTAGCTTTCCCTGACAAACTGAGATGACGGATCAACGTATTGTATGTGACAACATTGGCGACAAACTCTTCACTTCCCAGCAGGCAAAGCGCTTTATGAAGCTTCCCAAGTTTACAGAGGCTGTGGACTACAACGTTGAAGGTCCAGTTATTTGGAGCTATGCCCTTCTTGACCATGTCAGTGAAGAGCTTGACAACAGCCAACAATCTCTGCTCATCACAAAGCCTCCTCATCACTGTGTTATAGTTGACAACACTGGCATCCCACCCAAGCTTCGCACTGCACTCCAAGAGCCGTTTCGCAGCCCACGCAGTTGAACTGTGACAAATACCATCAAGAAGGATATTCAGAGTAACTTCATTAGGGTGCAACCCGTTGGATAGCATCTTATCGACCAATGCAAAGCTCTTATCTACTCTGCCGGCTTTGCACAGCCCATCCATGTAAGTGCTGTATGTGATTGTATCCGGCGTCCACCCTTTTGCGGTGCTCTCCTCAAGAAGCACCTCTACTTCCTTAAAAGCGCCAACCTTGCAGAGAGCTTCAATCAAGACATTGTAAGTAGCCGTGCTTGGAGCACATCCAGCGGCAATCATTGATGCCAACAGCTTCTTGGACTCGTGAATCATCCCGGTAGTGCAGTATGCGTGCATGATGGGCGTATATGTGTGCGTATTCGGGTGGCATCCTTCCTCCTGCATCAAGTCCAGCACGCCCAGAGATTCAGCCACCCGGCCGGCAGTGCACAGCCCAGAGATCAGCGTCGAGTAGGTGACCACGTCCGGGGCCACACCATTCGCCGCCATCCACCGCACGACCTCGTAGGCCGCGTCGAACAGCCTCAGGCGGCAGGCGTACACCGCGACCAGCACGGTGCACACCGCGGCGTCGGGCGCGACGCCGTCCGCAGCCATGGCGTAGAGCACAGCGACCGCGGCGCCCGGGTGGGAGGCGGACGAGAGCGCCGCGGCGACGGTGGTGAAGCAAGCGGCGTCGGGACGGCGCTGGAGGAGGCTGCGCATTTCGTCGAGCAGGTGGAGGGCGGCGTCGGCGCCGGCGCCGGCGCCGGCAAGCGCTTACATGAGGCGGTTATAGTCGTACGGGTGCGGGGATAGCGGCCGGGACGGGGGAGGCGAGGGCGGGGGCTGGTCGGAGAGCTCCTTCGCGAGGGCAGCGAAGCGGAGGAGGTGGTGGTCTCGGAGGTGGGTGGAGGAGAGGGAGCAGAGAAGGAGAAGGCGGGGGAGGGAACGGGAGGGGGAGAGCATAGGGTGGTGGGGACGGCGGTGGCGGTGACATCTGAGAGCGGCGGCGGCGGCGGCCGGTTGCAGCCTTGCAGCCCAAGGCGGAAGGCGCGACGTTCCCAGAAACGGGGGGAATGGGCCGAACCGGATGGTTTGAAATGTGGCGGAGGATTATGCCAGTTAGAGATGGCCGAAGGCCGTGCCAGCCGAGCCGGCACCGAGCATGGTATTATTGGTTCGCACTGTAGCTAAACGGATCGGTACGAATATCTAGGCTATACTTGGTTCCACACCCTGATACGATGGGTTAGCCCGGCCCGGCACGTAGGGACCAGGGGTAGCAGCGGAGGAGGATGGGTTCGGTCGACGCGGAGGAGGAGATGGCAGCGGCGGCCGAACGCGGAGACAAGGAGGAGGAGGCCATGTACGGAGGAGGAGGTGGTGGTCGGGCGTGACGGAGGCAGCCGCGGCGGTGCCAGACGTGGAGTGATTTTGTGTGTGTGTGTGTGTGTCGTGTGGGGATAATGGCCTATCAGGCTTAACAATGCTCGGGACGGCCCGCACGTAGGGACCAGGGGCAGCAGTGGAGGAGGATGGGTTCGGTTGACGCGGAGGAGGAGGTGGTAGCGGCGGCCGAACGCAGAGACAGGGAGGAGGAGGCCAGGTACGGAGGAGGAGGTGGCAGCCAGGCGCGACGGAGGCAGCCGCGGCGGTGCCAGACGTGGAGTGATCTGTACGTGTGTGTGTGTGTGTGTGTGCCGTGTGCGAGTGCGACGGCTGTGGGGATAATGTCCCATCGGGTTGAACAGTGCTTGGGCCGGCCCGGCACAGCCCAAGGCGCCGACATATGTGCCTGGGTCAACACCCGACCCGTGGACCGGCACCCGATTAGCTGCCAAGCATTATCGGGTCGTGCCGGCACGGGCCTATGCTATGCTGGGCTGTGCCGCCCGTTTGGGCATGACTATGCTATGTACTCCACTTTCTTTGAGACTCTATGTCTCGTCACAGAGGTGGCCAAATGGCAGTTCAACACGATATAGCACGAACCTATTTGGCATGTTACTTAGATGAGTAGTACCATGTCAGCCCATGGGATGAGGCACTGGCCCAAGCATGACATGATAGCCTCACAAGCCGTGTCGCCCGGCCTAGGCATGGTAGCTCGTCGGACTGGTGTTGGCCCATTAAGCACATGCACGAAAATTTGAAGAAAATGTAAAAAAAAATCCTTGAAAATATAAAAATAATTGTATATATACTTATAAAATGTAATATATAAAATTCAAAACTACAAAATAAACCCATATAAATATTAAAAATGAACACGCCTAACAGGCTGGGTCGTGCCGTGCTTAGACCGAGCCAACGTTTGCGTGCTTCGAGCCGAGCTAGCTGGCACGACCCATTTAATCACCTCTAGTAGTATACACATCATGACAACAATCAACCGATTTTCTAAATATTAAAGTGCTCCACATGTCCCTAAACTTGCAATGTGGAGGGAATTTTCAGTAGAGCGTTAAAATGTATTGAGATTGGAAAGAACAGCAACAACGAAAGCACTCTGCTGGGCCGACACGGATACCGAGAGACGCAAGCTAGGGGAACAAATGAAACTTGCACGGACGTGTCAATTCGGTCATTTTAATTTGATAATTGCTTATTTAGATACCTAAACTTGCATAAATTGGTCAACAAATATCCAAATCGTAGTTTATTAGTAACTAGAGATAACATGACACCTGAACACAATCTAAATCACAATTTTCCCACGCGATTACCATTTGAAATCATTGAAAGAATTAATATTTTTGGATTTAAATGGTTTTTCACGTGTCATTAGACAATTTTATAAGCTTCTAAATTTTTATTGATCTTAGTTACCAATAGCATGGTCAAACTTTGGCTTAAATAGAGTCGGAGTGACATATGATCGTTAGTTGCTAATTAAGTGTGGTTTGGAGCTCAATACACACTTATACGAGTTTAGGGTTCTAAATATGCAAATTTAAGTTTATGCATCTAAAGGACACACTAGCATAGGCTTAGAGACCTATGGTTCTTCAAAAAAAAAACTAGCAGAGGGCGTATCTGCGCGACTAAATTTATTTTAAAATTTATATAAATGCTTTATAATATATTACATATATTGTAGGTTATTTAAACTTTTAAGATATTTTAAACATAGGAAACGACAAGTTTGAAGGAAATTACAACTTAAGTGACGTAATCGAAGTATGTGTTTTAATAGAAAAAAAAATCAATAAGTATAATAAGTTATTGGAATCCTTATTCTTACTTTATGAGTTTTTTAAACACTTACATGCGTACACATCTGTATTTAATCTACGCAGAGACAGAGAGCCGTATTCAGGTTTAGCGTTGCCTGAGACGTTATCGGAAGGGCGAAGACGAGATGCTAGCTTTGGCAGGAGGAAGTTTTGGATAAGCCAAAATGCAAAAGCGCCGACTTCATCGGAGTTAAGAGATGTACGGTGGAGATATCGTCGACAAACGAATTCCTCACCCGTAGAGTTGTCGTTGCGGACGTTGGGATAACAAATCTAGGCATAACCCAGTGTGATAAAATCGATCGATTCCCACAAATTTTTTATTCACCTAATGTATAGCGGTCCCGATTTTCTTCTTTCAAGAACCTTTCATCTCTCTACTGTTTTTTCAAAGAGAAAAATCAATATATCAATGCGACCGTGAAGGAATGATTGCAAACCGAGAATTGAGTAACACGATATCCCAACCTGAAGTCGTATACAGAGGACACTGCCCACTATTTTCAATATTTCATAATATAACATTTCCTTATAATTATCCAAAATCCATATGGGCTAAATTTCCTCTGCCTTTCTTGCTGCTAGGGCATCCATGCCAGTATGCCGCTCCGCTTCTCCAACAATTTCAAGCATCTTTTCCCCCTCCCAAGGGAGATACCATATGACATTTTTTTAGTCAAATAGAGGGATTTTGTTTTATCAAAATGAAAATATACATATCACAATAGCGTATTACTGCGTTTGCACTGGCATAGTACCTAGCCATCGCTTATATCATTTTCATGAATGTGTCGCTTTTGTCCGGTAAATATCCAAAATTTCTTCCTCCAAATGTTTTTAGCTTTAGCATATGCTCATACCGTAGATAATATGGAAGGAAAAAAATTAGTAAGATACAGTAGCCTAAATAATATGTCCAACATGATTTGTTTTATGGGCCGTCCAACACGATTTGTTTTTTTTGGGCCGTCCAACATGATGACTAGAGGTGGCCAAATGAGCCGTGTCGGTCTGACCGGCCCGAGACACGACACTGTTGGCCCAGCCTAGACACAACACGACCTACATTGTTCATGGTTGTGCTGGCTCAGCACGAAGGCCCGTGCCATGCTTGGGCCGCTACCCTGACACAGTGGGCTGGCCCGCGTGCGGAGAGGCCGAGCCAGGCGGCCCAGGCTACAGGGAGCACCGGGAGGGAGGGGGAGGAGCGGCGAGCTGCAAGGGAGGGAGGGAACCAGGGGCGGCGCCGGTGTGGAGGGAGGAGAAGGCGGCTAGGTAGGCTCGGGAAGGAGGGAGCTGGGAGGAGGAGGAGGAGGGGCGTCACCGACATGGAGGGAGGAGGCTGAGAAGGGGCGGCGCCAGCGTGGAGGGAGGAGAAGGCGGCGAGGTCGTCTTGGGAAGGAGGGAGCTGGGAGGAAGAGGAAGAGGAGAGGAGGTGGAGGAGGAGAAGGGGGCGGCGCTGGCGTGGAGGGAGGAGGCTAGGAGGGGGCGACGCCAGCGTGGAGGGCGGCGGCAAGCGGGCGAAGGGGTGTGCGGCACTACGACGTGCTGCACTCAGGCGCAGGCGCATGTGCAGCAGGGGCACGTGTAGGGGGGAGAAAGGGGCGGGCAGTGGGAGGTAGGCCGCAACGGGCTCGTGGGCTGTGTCTGGCACGGCACGACCCGACTAGAATCTGTCCGTTAGCCGTTTTTGCCCGTTTGGCTCTTTAAAAATAGCAAAAAAAATTCTAATTTTTTTCTATAAATAGCCACCATACCCCTCTCATTTAGCACACATCCATTCCCCAATATATCTTTTTAAATTATGGTGTGCAAATTCAAATTCGTTGTGATATACTTTAGCAAAATTCAAAAAAACTTTGCCAAATTTTAGAAAATTCAATTTTCAGCAGCGAGTCAGCAAAAGAGATTCAATTATATAGTTGGCATACTTTTATTGTTAGTGTTTGTTATGCTAAGATGAAAGTAATAATAGTGTTAGTTCCAATTTTGCAGTTTTAGTTATTGACAGTTACGATAGCTTTGCTCTTGGTGATTACGGATTTTCACTGGAGGAAGATACATCCATGGAGGCTGTTGTGGCTGCCTCAAACCAACAGGAAGGGCAAGGCAAAGTTTCGTTATCAGGCTCCACGACAATATTTTCGTTGGCGACCACTGGAGCAAAGAGATCGATGTTGTCTACATCGGGAGTGTGGGAAAATTTCGATAAGATAACCAAGCCAGACGCACAGGGAAATCAGGTACCATATACTATTTGCAAAATTTATCATAATGAATTATTGCAAGGTCTACAGGTGGAACGGTGCACTTGCTTGGACATGCTACAAAATGTAAGGCCAGGTAAGGATTGGTTCCGAGGCAGACGGTACATAGCTGGGACTACATCCTCAGGTAGCCCGTCAATCTTTCTGTCGTTTAATTGCTTCTGAAGATTTACTGTTAGGCTTTGGGGGGGGGGGTCTACTGCTTTCCAAAATTACATTAGGACATCGCATAATCCTAGATTTTATGTCGTTTCTAGACAGACAACAACTAGAGATCTAGTAAAATACTATAATAAACACCGTAATAAAATGACAGAACTATTAGTACGTGCACATTTTCGGTGGCCCTGACCTCGAACATATTGAGTGGTCGGGCTATGGAGGATTATCTTAGTGTAGTTGTTTATTATATTAATGACGACAGGGTAATAGAGAAAAGAATTATAGGTTTGAAATTAATTGATGTAGAACACACGGGTGAGAATATTGCAGACTGTATTATCAAAGTCGTGGAAGACTTTGGTTTTAAAGACGAAATATTCTCAATTACTTTAGACAATGCCGCTTCGAACTCTAGGGCCATGGATATTCTTACTCCAGTGCTAAGTACATACACCGATTCTTTCTTGCTACATTAGTGATGCGCTTGTTATATTATTAACCTTATAGTCAAATATGGTTTAAAGAGGTTGAAGCCATATATTAAAGCTTCTCGCGATGCGATGCGATTTCTTTCTTGAATAATTTTAACGTAAGAATAACTTCTGTAGATTTTGAAATATGCTTGTAGATCTATTTGTTCTTGGTGATCTAAGGTTAGTATTTATTTATCTCTGATGCGACTGTTTTGAAGAAGACGACGAGTATGCCTAAGAAAGCAACCAAGCCCACCACGAAGCATGACCTTTTTTTGGTTCTCGTCCACGCGGCATGAGGTGATGAGATGGTAGCCACGGCCTACTTCATTGAACCTGACACTCTCTCTGGCAACCATGCTTCTTGAACTTGCAGGGGTTGGTCATACCATGATTGTATTCCAGCTTGGCACACTCTTACTTCATTAGCATTCTCTGGTTAGTCAGTATGACCAGCCCCTGCGAGTTCAAGAAGCATGGTTGCCAAGAGAGTGTGTCAGGTTCGATGAGGCTGGTTGTGGCTGCTGTCTCATCATCCTCATGTTGCGTGGACAACCCCCCAAAAAAATCATGCTTCGTGGTGGGCTTAGTTGCTTTCTTAGGTGTATTGCTGTCTTCTTGTGAGACCCTGGTTTATCAGGCTTGTAATGCTTAACCATCCACTCGGTCCTAGCATCACAAATCAAATAAATCGAGACTCGAGATATGTATACTTCCCAGGAATGCAGTATACACACCCCTTTACAACAGTATGTATCAATTCCATTCAAACACATAGAACCAGCAAAAGCAACAAACCAGAAGTTAATATAGATAAAGGATAATTATTACAAAAGAGAGGCCGACCGGCCAAATAACATCCAAATACTAATTAAATAGCGAAAGCGAAATGCCATAAGATGGCAGTAAAAAAAGAGCCAATCAGTGTGCCTTTACCCACAAGGTAACCAACCGGACCGCCAAGCTAGTCGTCAAACCCGCAGCACATCTCACAAAAGTGAGGCCCTAGGGGCTCACCTTCCTCCTCTGCAATAAATAGTTAAGCAAAGCAAATGAGTACAAAAATTGTACTCCGCAAGACTTACGTGTAGAATAACAGACCTATACATATGCTACATGCAAGTTTATTTGAGTGGAGGCTGTATGTTTCATTTTCGGCATAAAGCAATCTTTATTTGCAATAGTGTAGTACATTTGAAAGCAAGTTGGCAAATCTGTTTTTAATATTCAAATAACAATTTGACAACAATAATAACAATAGATAGATGGCAGCAACAATCCTGGAAGTGACTAAACCCATAGTCACCACAACAATAGTATGAATTACCCATTCATACCAACCATGTCAAATTTTAATTAAAAGGTTGTAATCTAATTCTCACGGGGCGTATCCGAGCGTGTTCATAACCTAGGACGAGGCTATTCGAATAGTTTTATCCCTGCAGGGGTGTACCAATGTACCCACATGTCAGACCGCCTTTTTACCACATGATTAGCATACTTCCTTTGGTATGCCGGCACAACTAAGTCCTTCGAGACATTTCCAATATTATGTGTTAACTACGAGTCGCCCGTATGGATAGAAACCCATACGTTGTGTTGGAGTCATCGTAAAGCCTCGATCAACTGCCCCTCACGGGCAAAGCCTTGGACAACTACGATGCCCCTTGAGGTGGAGAACCTACCCGGAATCTCCACCACCGCACACCCAACACAATGACACAGATCCTTTTTCACACAATACACACAAACCACCTACTGCGACTCGGAGCTAACACACGCCAAAGTACTAAGTCAAGAGAGGTCCCATATCCCTCTCGTGTGGTTAGCACGCAAATTGCTCAGTACGGTGGCGCAAGTAATTCGGTCCTTGTTGACCTGGGCAAGACATCTACAAACCCAATAACCCACCATCCAACCACTTGCCCAAGTCTAAATCAATTTTTTATTTTCAGATTTTGATTTTACAAAATAACAAAGCACAAGTGCTGGATATAAAGGAGTAATAATTAGATGTGTGATCAAGATCATCGACTAAATCGATGATCGCCTATTACTACCGAAACTAAGCATTTCTAAGCAATTTCAAATCGCAATCTACTAAGTGACAAGAGCTCATCCATCGAACTCAAATCACAGCAAATAACCTAGGCTCAGGTAGTAGAGGATAATCAATTCCTACAGATTATGCAACTATAGGATCCACTAATCATAATTTAACACAACATAGCAATGCATACATACAAGTTGCAAACAATATATTAGACTTGAAAAATACTGGGATTAACATGATCAAACTGCTTGCCTGGTTTCTGCTACTAAAAATGTTGCTGAGGGTCACTCTCATTATCAACGTGCGTGTCGGAACATAACGAAAGAGCCAAAAAGAACTGATGAGGCAAGAAATACCGAAAAGATTCAAAAACCAACTTCAGCGAAAAGCTCTGAAATTTCTACAGTAGGACGAGCATGATTTTTAAAGAATTTAGCAATGAGAACCAATTAATTTGGATTCTCAATGCAAAAGTTATGATCAAAACAATTCTGCTCAACTAAGAAAATACAATCGGCTACTATTCACCCTAATCAATCACTTGGTAAAAATTTCTAGAATGGTTGTGCAACTGAAATTTTTACAGTAAATCAAGCACCTTATAAGATGAACAACCCAATTGGATTCATCTCATTTGGAGCTTGAATGAATTAGTTATGAGTTTTCAAAGTTGTACCCATTTTTCTATTGTAAAGATAATCATTTAAATGCTCATTTTTAAAATCTACCTTCTCTGCTGATAATATAATTGTGCAACCTATTCTGAAATAAAGTTCTTTAAAAATGAAAAATATCAAAAGTGGTTTCACTATTTTTGGGTTTAAAATGAATTAGTTATGCATTTTGGAAGTTAATGCTATTTTTCAGTTCACAATTAAATCCCCGGGAAAATCCTAAATCCAAAATCGACGTGGACGAATATGGGCCGGAGATCTGAAATCCGATGGCCCATGCAAACGGGAGCACAACGCGCGCGCACGGCTCACCACTCCACCGTTGGATTTGGATCCAACGGTTCATGTGGATCGAGACGTTCGGGCGGTCCGAACGTTCACGCGAACCGGGACCGTTGATATTGGAACCAACGGTCCATGTGGATCGAACCGTTCGGATGGTCCGAACGTTTACTCGAACCGGGACCGTTGATCTTGGATCCAACGGTCCATGAGGATCGGCGCGTTCGAGCGGTCCGAACGTTCACGCGATCCCGGGCCGTTGATCTAAAGATCGACGGTCCCCCGAGAACTACGTTGAAACACTCACGTACAGTTTGTCCGACAAAACTGACAGCGAAAGGAGGCTCACCGTCGGCGACTCTGGCCACGGCGGCGCGAGCCAAGGCCCAAAACGGGCCCGCAATAGTTTTGCACACACAACGGGACCAGTTACTGCGGTTGCGGCGGTCTAGAACGCTGGCAAGCCGGAGTTGACAGAGGTGACCAAAAACGGCCGAAACCGAAAAACGCAAAGAAGCTCCGCTGCGGTCCAAGAAAGCGAGTGCCAAGCATCTAAGGACTAATGTGGAGCTACCTGAGCACGGAAGAGACACAGAGGAGGTCAGAGCTGCTCCGGCGGTGAAGGTGGTGCTTTCGGCCTAAAATTGGGGAATCTCCAATTCAGCCAAGCCCTGGGGAAGATAAGTGAAATTGAGCGAGGGTTAAGCTCAAGTGATTAAAGAGGGAGCAGAGGGAGCAAGAATTGGAAAGGGAGAGCCACTGTGGTACCGCCTTCACCAAAGTAACCGAGGTGCGGCAATGGCGGCAGAAGTGCTTCGGGTGAATCAAGCTCAAACAACCACCGAGGTGGCTAGCTGGAGCTGTGGAAATGCTAAAGGAAGCCAAGAGAGGAAACAATGGAGCTTAAATAGCTGAGATGGCAGAGAGCAACGACAAGATTTCTCCTTGGGTCAGACCTGCCGTGGGAGCTCTGAGAGTGATGGGAGCAGTTGAGAAATGGACGTTTGAGGGCGGTGCACGATGGGCAATTAATGCGAGCAGAAGGAGCCGTTGGCCATGACACGGAGTGGACAGGGCACTGCCCCATCCCTCTGCGCACGCCATAGCTTCTGACTTGGCCGACGCCAGCGCGAGAGCGAGGAAGGAGACGATGAGACTGTCGTTGGATTCTGATCTAATGGCTTCCGTTTGGATGGTCCGAACGTTCACTCCAGCAGGGGCCGTCGATCTAAGATCCAACGACTCTCGTTGATCGAAACGTTCGGATGGTCCGAACGTTCACTCCAGCATGAGCCGTCGATCTAAGATCCAACGATCCACAATGGTCGCGCGGGCGCGACCGCGCCGGGTGCAGTTAGTTGATTGGGCCGAGTCAAGTGGCTCGAGCCCGAGTCTGACTCGAACCCGAGGAACAGTTTCAATTGATTTGGTTTTAGATTTTCTGAGCTAGACTTTGGGGAATTTTTAGAGGTAGCAAACCAGCTCCAAAAATTATGAAATTTTAACTGGAGGTTGCTGAGTTCAGGAGAAACCTTACATAAAATTTCTAGAGATTTTCATGTAATGCATTCTTCTCCAAAAATTCCCGAAAGTTTGAGTTAGGGTTTGTACAAGGTTTGACTTGGTTTGACTTGCCTCCAAAATTATCAAATAATTTCTAAAAATTATGAAATAATTCAGAGGTGTCACACACCAGTCCTAGATCTAGGGAAAATTATTTCCAGGGGGGTTGGACACAAGATTTTTACCAAGGAGGTTTAGGACCTGAGGGAATTGGTGATTTTGAGTTTGATTTTTCCACAATCCCTGTACAAGAATTATGGAACTGATCAGAAACATCCAGATGTGAGAAAAGTTTTAATTTATCCTCATTTTTATATATTTGAAACACAAATCCACATTTGGGATGTTACACTTCTCAACGTAGCTGCGCTTATCAGAGACTATTCTTGTTAATAACCATCCATGATACACATCATAAATATTTCAAATTACAAACCATCTATGATAAATAAATATCACAGACGGTTCTTGTTAATAATCATCTGTGATAACTAAATATCACAGATTGCTGTAGTTTATAACCACCTATGATAGTTCCTTCCATATCTACAAAACGTTATGTTTTTCTCTTGCTAGCATAAGAAGTATCACTAAAAAAATACCACTAATTTTACAAGTGTCTAGAGCATGCTAGAGTTAAAGATGGAGCGCATTCTGAACCATATCAAGTGGCTGGACAAGATTGTGTGCGTGCATGTATCATTGTTGTAATCTATGGTATATTTTTTTAGTAGCCGGGTAACTTTATCAGAGACGATTCTTATTAAGAAATGTATGTGAAGTATCCACTATCACATACGGTTATTTTTTAGAACCGTTCATGATAATTCACAGACGGTTTTTAACAATATCCGTCTGTGACATATGCGATTATCACAGATGGTTATTGTTAATAACCGTTTGTGAATTATCACAGACAGATGGTTATTGTTAATAACCTATTTGTAGACCGTTTGTGATGAGTACAACACAAACGGTTCCTTTGGAACTGTCTATGGTGAAGCGTCTAGGATAGCTTGTTTTATACTAGTGCATACTCAAGCTACTGGTCAAGACTCCTCTTAATAGTACGACAGCCTATACTATCAATCTGGTCTTCACACCAAACACCGAGACCAGTAAAAGACTAGGAACACATCCTTAGCCTTTGCTAGTCATACATTTTCCTTGAGTATCCATCTTGGGGTGATCACAAGATGTCGGACATCTGCACTTCAAGTTTGGGTTCTTAACTTGGTAATCATCAACATATGATGATCTTCTTTGCTTCAGGATCTTGACTTAATGCACATCAACACATGATGATATTCTTTATCCTAATTCTTGATTTGATGACCTAGAACACATTTAGCCACCAACTGCTTTCACATTATGTGATTTAACCTATTTCACTAACTTATTAGAAATATTAGTCCACATGTCATTTTCATTAATTACCAAAATATTCCATTAACAAATAATGGTGGGTCTAGATTATTCAAATGCGACGTAGGGTATATGTCTCTGATAATAAATGCCCTTAAACATGCGCATTTCATCAAACAAAAAGACACCTCTCGACGTGGACAACTGCCACCTCTTCATGAGCTATATAAGGAGTAAAAGTCAGCGGACAGAGGAAGAGAAGTCAAGCAACGAAACAAATAGGAGTCATTGGTCTTAGCCTTCGATGACTTCTCTGTTGTAAACACAATCAATACAACAACACGGGAGTATGGTTGTTATTCTCATAGGAGAAGATCTGGACCTGTATAAAATTCATGTGTCCTTTTCTTTGTGGTTTCACTCCAGGAGAGTCCCCAGAATTCATTCATAAGATTGATATTAAACCATCGACAACACTTGGATATCGATGATCCTGAAACCACTAGGAGAAGAAGAATTCTACCTATAGGTCCTTACCTGGGCGCACCCAATACCAGTCAGAGGAAGCTCAAGAACTTCAATGAATCAATGACCTGATCGAAAACCCAGCTCAAGAGCTTGGACAAGTGCTAGGCTACGACCTCTTTGCTCAAGAAATCACATGAAAACTTCAGAACACAATGATTAGGCTTGAGAGGAAATGAAAACACCGTCTTAGAAGTCGTACCGGGACAACTCCATCGAATGCCAGTCATTCGAACGACTCTGCTTGTGGAGAACGACATGTCTGGTCGATCTCCCAATCACGACCTTAATCGGAGAAGAGTTCTACGAACAACTGGTGATCAACAAACTCCTAGGGGAGGTAGTCGTTCACCACTTCTTACAAGAAATCTGCACCAGCGGATGGAGCATGAGGAGCATTAGCCTCGTAGGACTGAGATCTATAATGATGAGGACATCCCTTCCACTGATTCAACAATCCCTACTGCTTCTGATGTGCAAGGACCAATTACTAAAGCATGCGTTCGCCAACTAAATTATCAGGTGACTTCGTTTCTCAGAGTGCATCCATATTCTATGAACTCTATGATGCTGCCTAAAGCACGTGATATTATTTTACTTAGGAATCAAGGATCAGGAGACAAGCTAAATGGAGAGGATGGCATCACCAAGCATGGAGATGATTATACGAGGAATGAATATTTATATACTAAGGCTTAGCAGAATCTAGCATGAAGACTATATATCAAGTTGTTTAGGCCAACACTTAGCAATATTTGAGTAAAGGAACTTGGTGCTGCGCCACCTATGCTAATGGGCCATGGGTCTTGTAATTCGGGCTGGACACCTAGGGTTTGGCACTGTTCATGCATGAATAGTACCCACAGCCGCCGCCCCTCTCTTCCTCCTTTACATAGTGGCCGCCACCCTTAGGGTTTGGTGAATTTTATTGATTGAAGTTTAGCTTTGCTACTTTATACTTTGTCCTCTTGTTCGGCGAGATCAACAGCGACAATTTTCTTCGGAACCCCACTTATCAATACAATTTCAATTCCTAATCGTAATTTTAGATTGCCTATTTATCTTGTTCTTGCGTGCTTCTTTGGTGTATGCAGGAATTCATCTTCGTGATCAGGTCATACGGGTATTCGTGCATGGTTGATAACGACTTGTCAAGTAGTTCAGCGATTGCGTGGTTTCGAGCCTTACGAGTTCGTAGCCAGGAACGTGAGAATTGAGCGACTACTACCGAACTTACCTTCTCACCGAAAGATCAGGCCAGAACAGGACCTTCGTGGTTCATCAAGTGGTATCAGAGCTACAGTTGATCGGTGAGAGTTTCCAGTTTTCTAGTAGTAGATTCGTTTATCATATCTAGAGTCCAGAAAATTGCCAAAAAAATTTCATCTATCATCCATACCGATCACTTTGAGTCATTGCAATTTGTTTATGCTAGTTCGCTGTTGAATTTTTGTTGCATCGTCGAGTCATTGTGCTGGTTTCTGTCTAGATTGGTCTAGGTTGGAGTCTCTTGCAAGTCATATAGTCCTGCTACCGCGGCACCCATCACCCCCTGTAGCACGCTGCCTTCGCTGCCACGGCCACCATCACCCCCTACCCCGCCTCTACCTATCGACCTTTGCTGCATTCACCAAAATGCCTGCCGCGGCATCGATCGACCACCACAGCGCCTGCCTCCATTGCTAATCACTATCGTGGCACCAACGCGCTCTACCACCGTTCGGCCATCTTGTTGCGGCGACCACCAGCCACCCTACTGCCGCGAGCTAAAAGAGGTTGTTTCGTGTTGCCATAAGGAAACCTAAGATTCATCTGACTTCGGCAACACGATACAAAATCATAGTTTAGAGAGAGATATATAGAGAGTATCTTTTCATTACCTTTATACCCCTGCTTTTTTATAAATAGTTGTGACCCATATACCTCCCTAGGCCCGAAAGAGTATTTTCGAAAAGATTTGAGTCAGTTGTGGATTCGCCAAAAAAAACAGAGGGCAAAAAAGAAGAAGAAGAAAAACAGAAAAAAATAAATTCAGAGCTGGCTCCTTTCTTGCTTTTCCCCCCTTGTTTAGATTAGCATAGTTAATACATTGCTCGCTTGCTTTGATAGGTCTTGTGCTAGCCTTCCCATTGTTGCTCTTAGTCGTTCTTGCGAGTTGTACTAACTAGGCTTAGTTTAGACTAGGACCAGCACTTGTGACTAGTACTTTGAATTACTTTTCAACTTTGCAAACTGATTTGAACAATTGCAACTCCTTTGCTACATACTAGCCTTTCGAGCTCCACTTCCTACTAACTCAGCAGGTACCGTTTCCTCGCAATCGTTGGGCATGTGGGTGAGGGGTCTCTCACTGTGGATATCATGGGGATATGTTCTAGATCTTAGGATGATGTGACAATTGGCAATGGTGTTTACGGTTTGTCGTTTCACGAGTTTTCGACAAAGTATCAGGCATTCTGGACATGGGCGGTCCGACCGGCCATAGCATGGCGGTCCGACCGGTCCCAAATCGGTCGGACCGGCCATGTGCGGCGGTTGGACCGGCTGTGACCTAAAAGTGTTCAGAACTGGCTGGGCCAAAAATAGGTGTTGTAGGCAAGTGAGGGGATCCCAATGCACTTGGTCTCATAATTTTTGGAGCCTCCAAGCAAAAGTTCTATTCAATTTAAGTTTCCAGAAGGTTTCAAAATTTCAGGGCATGAATTTCGGCTAAGTCCCTGGTGGCGGTCCGGCCGCTCACGAGGAGCGGTCCGACCGACGGAGGCGGTCCGACCGGCTCACATGGAGCGGTCGGACCGGTTTCCACTTTGAACGTCAGCCAACTTCGTGGTGATGTTGTTTTGTTAGGTCAAGTTCATTGGTATCGTGGCATATGTATTGCATGATGCATGTTTTGACTAACATGGGTCAAGTTGTGAAGAACTTGTTCCCGAATTCGTGTTTGCTTGTCTGTGGTTGTGCAGGTTGCTTGGTGGTCAACGACGGTTAACGGCGAGGAGGATCGGGACTAGACTTGGAGAGTTGAGGTCCAGAACGATCGACGTTGCTGGGTGAGGTCAATGGACTCAAGCGTGACACAAGATGGACAAGGGTGACCTATTGGCGAATCCATGGCGCATGGTGAAGCGGTTTAGGTCAAAAGGTTAAAGACGACGCTTTGCGAAGCGTGCGTGTGTGACCCGTTTGTTAGTGGGCCTTAACGGGAGCCCAATTGAGTCAAACCCTAGAAAGTTCTAGGCCTCCACTATAAATAGGATGAGGTGGTGGCTGCACCATCTTCCTCGCTGTTTTTCACCTCTTTGTTGTTTTCAAAACCCTAATTGGCTTAGGGGGAGTTGAGGTGGAGGCTAGGGCTTTTGATGGTTTGAGGTGAATTTCATGATCTTGGATTGACCACTGATCCATGATGGTGTGGGTGTAATCCAGCAACGATCACGTTCTTAATCTATACAAGGTTTGCTTGAGATAAGTCTCTTTTCGTTCTTGCTTTCAATTTCGTGATTTTAGGGCTTTCTTTGATCCGCGAGTTTGTGAGTGATTCTTTCACGTGAATTAGCTTGCTGTGATATGTGTGAGTCTATCTAGAATCATCTTGATCATCAATCACTCACGAACAAGCATTAGGATCAAGTTTTCGTTCTTGCCCGGTTTTAGACCTTCTGTTATTCAATTGACAACTGTTCAGGATCTATCCAAGAATTATCATAATATTCGATTGGAATAGGTCCTCAATAGCATAGAGAAGTGTGTGCAAAGTTTCATAAAGTTTGGGGGTTGAGAATCAAAAGTTTGACCTAATTGCAACTTCGTCATCGGGCTGATTTTACTGTTTGGATCGGTTACGGAGCTGCCGGTCCGATCGCCCATCATCACCGGTCGACCGATTTTAGAGCGGTCCGACCGCCGAGATAACAATGGTCCGACCGCCCGGCAATCGGTCCAACCGGCTGGGTCCAGAGGTCAGACCGCCAGTGCATTGTGATTCTTTAATCTTAGTTGATTTTGTTATTTTGCTTAGGAGATTTAATTGGATTCAATACTAGTCTTCCGCTGTACTGGTATATTGATCTTCATAGCTTCCTAATAGCTATTGGAGTGAAATTGTGTTGAATTCATTATTTGGAAAAAAGTAAGCGTGCTCCTATTCACCCCCCCCTCTAGTCGCCTTTTCGGCTCATGGAGCCCGATAGCACGATCACGGTATATCGATTATAAATCTAAGTTCCGATTCGACCAATCATATTGATCTTCGCATTTCGCAATCGGTTTTACGTGTCACTGTCTACCCCGATGGTGATTCCGACCGGTAGGGGTATGTTGTTTCACGACCTTAGCAGCATGATCTCGGAACATCGATTATCAATCTAAGTTCTGATTCGACCAATCATATTGATCTTCGCATTCCGCAACCGGTTTTACGTGTCACTGTCTACCCCGATGGTGATTCCGACCGGTAGGGGTATGTTGTTTCACGACCTTAGCAGAATGATCACAGAACATCGATTATCAATCTAGTACCAGAACTATACAATCGATCACATCGATCATACCGACTTACATATCGCCATATGCAAATCACCCGAACCTATAACATGACAGCAACCGCTCTGATACCACTGAAGGGTCAAGGGTAGGCTACACTAGCGCAAATTAATAAAAATTCTACCCGTAAACCAAGATCACTGCAGTTATAGATCACGGTCTTACCACTAGACGCAGAAAGAGGCGATCGCGAGACGAGGCGAGTAGTCGTACTAAGTTGATGCAGCACGTCGGGGCAGAGTAGTCGTACTACTTCCTCGTCCTCGTCGCGGCGTCCCACGTACAGCTCTCCTCTTGCGGTTCGTCCAAACGCTATAGATGCAGCGCCTCCAAAGGTATCCACACGTACGGGAGAAAAGCGACGCACGCCGGACTGCTAGATCCGCGCGAGCAACTAGGGCGTGGGAGAGGTGGCGGCCAGGGTTTGAGGGTCCCGAAAAAAACTGCCTCCAACCTAAGCGCCCAAGCCCTCCTTTTATAGACGTCCTTACAATGGGCTTCTACCAATAGAGGCCCATTAGGACTCAATGCCCACTCTAATTCGGATCTAATCCGAATTAGGCTTCAGCCCCTTAAGTGTGTGACCCTCTAGGTTCGCGTACGTTTAGACATGACACGAGTGCACATACTTGGTTAATAGTTGGTAGCAGCCTCTAGCAAGACGTCCTAACTCCTAAACGTACACAAAGATCATATCGGACGAACCAACACAACGTTATGTACATGCCAATCCCTTTGCCTCATGATATTCGGTCGAGCTCCAAGCTGACCACTCTTTCTCGATCTTGTGATCCAGAATCCCTTACTAGGTTAACTCTTAACCTTAAGTAGCATGGCCATGCATTTCTGGATCCGATCACTCGAGGGGCCCAGAGATATCTCTCTTAGGTAGACAAGGGTAAATCCCATCTTGACTGACCATGCCTCGTAGCATGCTTCATGACAAACCCGAAAACTACCTTTATAACTACCCAGTTACGGAGTAGCGTTTGATAGCCCCTAAGTAGGTCGATTCACATCTCAAGTACATGCGACAATCTTAGGTCTAAGGACAAGGCGTACACGTTGTGTAGAGAGAACCATAAGTATAATTGTTATGTCTCATGTTGGGTCGGTCCAACCCCATGTTCTAAACATGTGTCCACATTATAGGTTTGACATCTCCATGTCTATGACCTGTGAAACATAGTCATCAACCAATACATGTGCTAATCCACCATTCACGTGTGTCCTCACATGAACTCCGACTAGGGACAACTTTAGAATAACCATACAAGTAAAGAGTTTCACAAACAAGTCACATACTTGTTAATCAACACAAAGGCAATATTCAAGGAACATTTATTAAATCATGGATACAACGAAATATCATCATCTCTATGATTGCCTCTAGGGCATATTTCCAACAGATGCTTAGCAACAACACCTCTAAGGTATCCACACATAAGGGGAAGGGATACCACGTGCTGGAGTGCTAGCTCCGGCAGTGTGGTATGAGGAAGGCGTGGCTGTTAGGGTTTCGGGAGTTCTTGAAAAGATTATCATCACCCCATGCCACCACCCCTCTATATATAGGCATCCATGATGGGTCTCATACTTGAGGCCCATTAGGAACTCGTGGCCTATAAGAATTCGAATCACCATCCAAAACAAATAGTAGCCCTTTAAGTGTGCGACCCTATAGGTTCATGTGTAATCGGTTGTGACTCGGAAACTCTTTTCCGACTACTAGTCGTTAGCGGTACCTAGCAATATATAACGATTCCCAAACAGATATAGAATATATCGGACAAACCTTAATGCAATATGATCTACGACCAGGTCCATATCACTAACGATCAGCTCGTATCTCTATACGACAAGTCCATATTTGGTCTCGACCAATTCGCAACTTCTTACGACCAGGTTTCA
This sequence comes from Hsuehochloa calcarea, assembly GCA_036346395.1. Classification (NCBI taxonomy): domain Eukaryota; kingdom Viridiplantae; phylum Streptophyta; class Magnoliopsida; order Poales; family Poaceae; genus Hsuehochloa; species Hsuehochloa calcarea. The sequence goes on along the minus strand of CM070601.1, from coordinate 27,885,207 downwards.
ACCACTTAGTGACCATGTTCGACCAGCCTACGACCAGCTCGTATCTCCATACGACTAGTCCGTATCTGATCGAACTGAAAGACCTTCTCGTGTATTCTCCCTTTACCTCATGATGTCTGGTTAAACTCCAGGTGAGATGTTGTATCATCCATTGACTGTTCAATACTTTCTCGATCAAGTGTCGAATAACTTCATGTGATCGACACTTCAACCACTAGTGGCATGGCCATGCACTTTCTTTATCCGACCACAACGAGGGGCCCTGAGACATCTCTCCTGTTATGTTAGAAGGGGCAAATCTCATATCCGACCAGTCACATCACTCCGTATATTTTATAGCATACCCGAAAGCTACCTTTACAACTACCCCGTTACGAGTAGCGTTTGGCAACCCCTAAGAGTGCTACTACACATGTAGGAAACCATGCTGATCTCAGGTCTAAGGATTATACATCATCATTGTTTGATACAAACTAATGATACATAGAATCATAACAATCTCAACAGTGTCTCAAGGTGGGTCTTTTTCAACACCATGTTCTCTAACATGTGTCCATATTATTGATTTGATATCTCCATATCCATGACCTGTGAAACATAGTCATCAACCAATACATATGCTAGTATATTCAAATATGTTCTCATATGTTTCCGACCAGGGAACATTTAAGAATAATCCTCGCAGAAATATAGAGTTTCACAATCAAGTCGCATACTTGATAATAAATGTTATTGATATTATTCTAGGAACAAGATAACATATTATCCAATATTATGAATATAATAAAATATAATCATATTTATGATTACCTCTAGGGCATATTTCCAACAGTCTCTTACTTGCACTAGAGTCAATTATTTAAGTATCTAATACCGATAGCTCTTATGTGCGCCTCATGCTTTAGCTGTGTGAGAGACTTTGTCAACGGATCAGCAATATTTAAATCCTCTATCCACCAATTCGCAAATAAAATGATAACGCCTGAGTATATGCTTGGACTTCTGATGGGATCTACGCTCCTTAGCCTGCGCAATGGTTCCATTATTGTCACAATAGAGATCCATTGGGCTCGAGGCACTCGGAACCACACCCAATTCAGCAATGAAATTCCTTATCCAAACACCTTCTTTCGTAGCTTCAGAAGCTGCAATGTATTCGGTCTCCGTCGTAGAATCAACAACCATCTCTTGCTTGGAACTTTTCCAGCTCACTGCTCCTCCATTCAAAATGAATACAAAACCAGATTACGAACGATAATCATCTTTGTCGGTTTGGAAGCTTGCATCGGTGTAACCATTTACGATGAGGTCTTCATCACCACCATACACTATGAACACATCCTTAGTCCTTCTCAAGTACTTAAGAATATTTTTCATAGCTGTCCACTGACACTGGGATCAGCTTGGTATCTGTTTGTAACACTTAGAGCATATGATATATCTGGTAGAGTACATATCATGGCATACATGATAGATCCAATAGCGAAAGCATATGGAATACCATTCATATGGTCCCACTCATCAGTTGTCGAAGGACACTGATTCTTACTAAGACTTATGCCATGTGATATAGGCAAGAACTCTTTCTTGGCATCCTGCATGTTGAACCGAATCAACACCTTGTTAATATAAGTACTTTGGTTTAATCCAATTAGCCTTCTTGATCTATCTCTATAGATCTTTATCCCTAAGATATATGCTGCCTCTCCTAGGTCCTTCATAGAAAAACTATTTTTCAATGATGCCTTAATGGATTTCAGCATAGAAATGTCATTCCCAATCAATAATACGTCATCCACATATAATATTAGAATTACAAGTGCGCTCCCACTAACTTTCATGTAAACACAAGGTTCTTCTTTGTTTTTGACGAAACCAAACCTTTTGATTTCCTCATCAAAACGTAAATTGATTTCCTCATCAAAACGTAAATTCCAACTCTGAGATGCTTGCTTCAATCCATAAATGAATTTATGAAGTTTGCACACTTTATTAGCATTCTTTGGATCGACAAAACCTTCAGATTGTGTCATGTACACATCCTCACTTAGGTTTCCATTAAAGAAAGCCGTTTTGACATCCATCTGCCATATCTCATAGTCGAAATATGCAGCAATAGCTGGAATGATCCGTATAGAATTAAGCATAGCTACTGGTGAGAAAGTCTCATCATAGTCAACTCCTTGAACTTGTCAAAGCCCTTTTGCGACTAGTCGAGCTTTATGAATGTAAACATTTTCATCCATATCAATCTTTTTTCTTATAGATACATTTGCACTCAATGGTTTTAACACCATCAAGTGGATCGACTAGGTTCCAAACCTTATTATCTCTCATAGAGTCTATTTCGGATTTCATGGCTCCAAGACATTTCTCGGAGTCTGGGTCCATCATCGCTTCCTTATAAGTCTTAGGCTCATCATTATTCAATAATAATACGTCATGCTCATACCTTATAGGCAATTGACGTTGCCTTTTTTATCTACATGGGGCTGATGCCTCATCAACAAGTTCAACAATATTTTGTTCATCCCGTAGAGGTTCAGTAGGAGTTAAAACACTTTCAGACGTTTCCCGAATTGCTTCGAGTTGCACCTTTCTCCTACTGACTCCTTTTGAAAGAAACTCTTTCTCCAAAAAGACACCATTTTGAGCAACAAAAACTTTGCCTTCTTCTCGGTTGTAGAAATAATATCCTTTGGTTTCCCTATGATATCCTATAAAGAAGTATTTATCTGACTTGGGTTTGAGTTTATCAGACGCCAAAGGTTTAACATAGACATCACATCCTCAAATCTTTAGAAAAGACAAGCTATGACTCTTCCCAGTTCATATCTCATATGGTGTCTTATCTACTGATTTAGATAGTACCCTATTTAAAGTGAAAGCTGCAGTTTCCAAAGTGTAACACCAAAAATACAACGGCAGATCTGATTGGCTCATCATCGATCGAACCATGTCCAACAAGGTTCGATTACGCCATTCGGACACCTCATTCCATTGTGGAGTGCCCGGTGGTGTAAGTTGTGGAATAATTCCACATTGCTTCAAATGATCACTAAATTCATGGCTCAAAAATTCACCTCTGCGATCATATGCAAGTATTTGATTGTCTTGCCAAGTTGATTCTGTACTTCATTCTGGAACTCCTTGAACTTTTCCAAGGATTCCGACTTGTGCCTCATTAAATACATATATTCATATCTACTATAGTCATCGGTGAAAGTACTGAAGTACTAAAAACCACCTCTAGCTGTCGTGCTCATTGGTCCACATACATCAGTATGTATGAGCGCCAGCAAGTCGGACACCCTCTCATTCCGACCAGTGAAAGGTGTCTTGGTCATCTTTCCAAGTAGGCAAGATTCGCATATTTCAAATGATTCCAAATCAAATGAGTTTCGAATTCCATCATCATGGAGCTTCTTCATACGTTTCTCACTTATGTGACCCAAACGACAATGCCAAATAAAAGTGGAATTCATATCATTGGACCGAAGCCTCTTCACATTAATATTATAGACGGGTGCGTCCTCAAGATTTAAAATAAACAACTCATTCAAAATAGGAGCATAGTCATAAAATATTTCATTCAAAAATATAGAATAACCATTGTTCTCAATGATGAATTTATAACCCTCTGCCATCAAACATGAGGCAGAGATGATATTTCTACTTATGGTTGGAACGTAATAACAATGATTTAATTCGATAATAAATCCTGAGGGCAAAAGTTATGGCAAAGTCCCGACAGCTAATGCAGCAACCCTTGCTTTTTTCCCGACGCGAAGATCCATTTCGCCCCTTGCAATTCTCCTACTCCTTGTTAGACTCAACATCGCATTGTAAATATGAGCAACCGATCTGGTATCAAATACCCAAGAGCTAACAGAAGAATCAGCAAGAAAAACATCTATAACATTAATACCTCAAGTGGAAGGTTTAGTCCCACCATTCTTTTTCAGACCAGCCAGGTATTTCTTGCCGCTCCTCTTCCAATGGTCTGTCTCTTTGCAGTAAAAGCATTCATTCTCTTGAGTCAGGCCGATCTTAGTCTTGGGCTTAGGCTTGATAGTTTGGATCCCATCCGAAACTTTAGTCTTGCCCTTACCTTTGACTCAAGTCTTAGCCTTCTTCTTGAAGCTTGTACTTTTTTGCACTATCATCACATAATTGTTGCTTTTCTTTATGGTGTCCTCTGCAGTCTTGAGCATCATATGCAATTCCGTGAGATTCTTGTCTAAGCCATTCATATGGAAGTTCATAATGAACTGCCCCATAGTTTGCAGGAAGCGAAGCAAGAATCAAATCTGTCGCCAACTCTTGACTAAGTGGAAAATCAAGTTTTTCCAAACTCTGTGTGTAACTAACCATCTTGATCACATGTGGGCTCACCGGACTACCCTCAGCTAGCTTACTCCCAAATAATTTCTTTGAGATCTCATATCTCTCAGTTCTTGCTTGTGTTTCAAACATGCCTTTGAGCGCCACGATCATATCATAGACCTCAATATTCTCAAACTGTTTTTGAAGGTCTGAGTTCATGGCAGCAAGTATGAGATAGCTAACATCAAGGGACTCATCACAAGCTTTTTTATAAGCCGATTTAAGAGTAGTAGCAGCATTCTCAGCAGGCACATCTGGAATAGGTTCTTCTAGAACATGTTCTTTTTATCTTGCCTAAGAACAATTCTTAGGTTGCGGAACCAGTCCGCAAGATTTGTTCCATTCAATTTTTCCTTATCAAGTATCGATCGTAAAGCAAAACTGGATGTAGGTACAGCGGTTGGTGCCATGATCTACAACATGAAATATGCAAAACTAAGACATATGTTCAAGAAAAGTAACTTCTATTAAGCAATTTAATAAATATACTCCCAATGAATACCATATCCCTCTTATAACATTTAGTGATTCAAGAACCACACTCAATTAATCTACTAGTGAGCTTGGGCATCACTGCTAGAAGATTAGTGAATTTGGTAAGCAACCCTTTGCTAATCATATCTCTATATGATTCTTGTTGTTGGGCAGCATCTCTATGCTCCGGCACCCAACCCTATGCCCCAAAGTCCATAACCGTTATGATGACCTTGTCAAGTTAAACCAATGTTGTACGTGTAAGTGTCCGACACAAACATATCTAGTCAAGGAATATTAATGACACTTTGCTTTAGCAAGACCTACCATTAAAATACATGACTTTGGATGGTGTAGCTAATTGGGAGGGCATCAATTTAACTTAATATTATGTGAGGAAATTTTACTTCTACCATGTTAAAAGCATTTAAAACAATTAAATAACATGCATAGAAATAAATGAACATTAACATAAAGGCATTCACAGACAATCAAATTGCATTGTAATATAGTATGACCCTTCCACATGGTGATCTCCATCACCGAGCTTCCTATTCGCCATCTTTCCAAGTGGCCAAATCCTCCAAGTACTCCCACTAAGCCATTAATCCTAATAGCACTAGTAATAAATTACAAGGAGTAAAGAAGCACCACAAATCGACATTTAGGCCGTTATACGAATATAGACAGCCTTGGGCTGCAATAAACATGACACGCAGGTCATGAACATTACACACATACATGCATCACAGACACAATGGGTTATACTATTCACATCAATCCCTGCAAAAATAAGTTATGCATATAATCCAATTCTATCGGGCGACATGAACACATACTACCTATAATGCACGATACGATTACCCAGCACGGCGGTCCCGCTAATCATATTAATCCTATTTCAAACCAATCTGATCACTGCCTTGATGCGACCACACACTACAGCATACTCCGATGGCGGAATTTCGACCGGTAGGAGTGTTATGCAGTGTGATCATGAACAAGCGCAATAAACAATCTGGTCCTTTTCGATCGCAACTCCGATTCGATCAACCCGATTTATCTTTGCGTGCTCCAATGGTTTTATGATCACTGTCTGCCCCGATGGCGGAAACCGTTCGGTAGAGGCAAGTCGTGATACGACCATGAAAGCACGATCACGGAATAACGAACATGAACCCATCTTACGACCACCGCGCATGGATGCGACCATTGCCAAAAACGATCTACGACCAGCAGAAATAGAGATAGATCACCTCTATGACTTCCACATATCACATTATGCATCTAATCTGAATCTAAAACTAGACGGGATGACTCTGATACCACTGAAGGATCGCGGGAAGGCTACGATAGCACAAAATAAAATTTTACTGCGCAACCAAGGAACCTCCGCTAGTAATAGATCACAAGATTACCACTAGACGCGTCGACTCGTAGCGGAAGTAGAGTCGATGTAGCAAGTTGATGCAGTCGTAGTCGTACTCGCCGCGCGTCTTCTTCTCCGAGTCTTGTGATCGTCACCAGTTGCGGATCATCCTAGTGCTGATTGTTCGTAACTTCTTCTCCGAGTCTTGCGATCGTCACGAGTTGCGGATCGTCCTAGTGCTGATGCTTCGCAACTTCTTCTTTGAGTCTTGTGATCATCACGAGTTGCGGATCGTCCTAGTGCTGATGCTTAGCAACAACACCTCTAAGGTATCCACACGTACGGGGTAGGGATACCACGCGCTGGAGTGCTAGCGCCGGCAGCGTGGTATGAGGAAGGCGTGGCTGTTAGGGTTTCGGGATTTCTTGAAAAGATCATCATCATCCCCATGTCACCACCCCTCTATATATAGGCATCTATAATGGGTCTCGTACTTGAGGCCCATTATGAACTCGTGGTCTACAAGAATTCGGACCCCCATTCTAATCAAATCCTAGCCTTTTAAATGTGCGACCCTATAGGTTCATGTGTAATCGATTGTGACTCGGAAACTCTTTTCCGATCACTAGTCGTTAGCAGTACCTAGCAACATATAACGATTCCCAAACACACATAGAATATATCGGACGAACCTTAATGCAATATGATCTACGACCAGGTCCATATCACTAACGATCAGCTCGTATCTCTATACGACAAGTCCATATTTAGTCTCGACCAATTCGTAACTCCTTACGACCAGATTTCAACCACTTATTGACCATATTCGACCAGCCTACGACCAGCTCGTATCTCCATACGACTAGTCCGTATCTGATCAATCTGAAAGACCTTCTCGTGTATTCTCCCTTTGCCTCACGATGTCTGGTTGAACTCTAGGTGAGATGTTGTATCATCCATGGACTGTTCAATACTTTCTCGATCAAGTGTTGAATAACTTCATGTGATCGACACTTCGACCACTAGTGGCATGGCCATGCACTTTCTTTATCCGACCACAACGAGGGCACAGAGACATCTCTCCTCTTATGTTAGGAGGGGTAAATCCCATATCTGACCAGTCATATCCCTCCGCATATTTCATACCATACCCGAAAGCTACCTGTATAACTACCCCGTTACGAGTAGCGTTTGGCAACCCCTAAGAGTGTTACTACACATGTATGAAACCATGCTGATCTCAGGTCTAAGGATTATACATCATCATTACTTGAGAACAACTAATGATACATAGAATCATAAAAATCTCAACAGTGTCTCAAGGTGGGTCTTTTCCAACACCATGTTCTCTAACATGTGTCCATATTATTAGTTTGATATCTCCATATCTATGACCTGTGAAACATAGTCATCAACCAATACATATTCTTGTCTATTCATATGTGTTCTCATATATTTCTGACCAAGGAACTTTTAAGAATAATCATCGCAGAAATATAGAGTTTCACAATCAAGTCGCATACTTGATAATAATATTATTGATATTATTCTAGGAACAAGATAACATATTATCTAATGTTATGAACATATTGAAATATAATCGTCTTTATGATCGCCTCTAGGGCATATTTCCAACACTCGGCCCCGACCACCTTTAACCGACATCTTGACATGTCCAACCCACCCGGCCCACCTGTACGAGACCATCGCCATAAAACACAAGCAAGTTTTGCATGTTCGACATTACCTAAAGCCACAACAACCCAATACACTTGATATGCATGTAATAAAAAACTACTAAATTTCCGCAGAAAAACTAGTAAACCTTACAACTAATTAACTATGACGAATTAATTATGACTAAATTAATTATGACTAATTAATTTTGACAAATTAATTACAACTAAGATAATTATGGTTGATTAATTACAACTAATTAACTACAACTAATTAATTAAGACTAAATTAAATACGCCTAAATAATTACGACTAATTAACCATGCCTATTTAATTTTGATTAATTAATTACACTCGATTAACTAGTACTAATTAATTATGAATAATGAATCACGACTAATTAACCATGACTAATTAACTCAGACTAATTAATTATGACCACATTAATTACGAGTAAATAATTATGACTAAATTGACCACGACTAAATAATTATGAATAATTAATTATGACTAATTAACTACAGTTGATTAACAATGACTACTTAATTACAACTAATTAATTATGACTAATTAATTACAACTAATTAACTATGACTAATTATGTTGTCTAATATGTGTCTACTTAACAACATGCCGTAACCCTTATTAGTTTGTACTAATAAATTAACATTTTGGAAAAGTTAATTTAACACAAATTATATAGTTAATAAACATAATGCATGCGGGAAAAATTACCTCTTCTAGAAGATCTTCGCTTGATGTCGAACTTTCTCTACTAATACGGCTGTAAAACACTGCTCTAAACACCCTCAAACCGGCAGTGAAATCGGAGTTAATTTCGACCGACCAGGCTACCTCTCGCTTGCTCAATCCTCTTTGTCTCTCTACGCCGAGCGACATGGTTGGTGTGGAGGATGAGAGTGACACGCGGCGGGTTTTATAGCCGCGGGAAAGCACTTGGCCGACCGCGAAGCGACGCGAGAGGGATGGGGACACGATGTGCAACAGGACGACGCTCCTAATTTTTACACATGCGGGGGATAGGGGGAATCCGAAGGGGGGATGCGACTGGGCGACAGGATGACTTGGGAATCCCAGGGGGAATCTGTGCCCCTGGCATGCGGGCAAGGGGGGTTCGGACCCTGGCGCGCGAACGAGGGGGTTCATGGCGCGCGGATTAGGCGGGTTTAGCCGCTTGGCCCGTGGCAGACACATATGTTGTCTGTCAGCGAGTCGCGGTGTCATTTTTAATTTTTCTCTTCGGAGAAAGCTAGATTTGTTATTTCCAACGAAAACGGTGACTAGCCAAAAACTATAGGTGAAATATCTAGATTCACCGTAATTTTTTAAAACCGTTGTCAACGTAAAGTTGTATACCAGAAGACACGAGGAGGTTGACATGGTTGTACAGTACAACACAGTGCTTGGGCCGAACCTGTGCTAACAGCACACCACTCTTTCTGTGGGCCGTTGGTCGCCTGCCCGTCACCCTCCCGCCGCCGCGTGTAACTAACGCAGCCTGCTGCCGCTCGCGCCATTCACTCCGGCGAGCCGTTGGACCTTCCGCTCTCTCCTTTCGAAGGAAACCTCATGCAAACAATACACATGGGCCCCCGGAGAGACTCACAGAAGCCGACGTGTGGGTCAAAAAAACAGGCGTTCCCACGTGCAAGCGTCACGGGCTTCCTCGCCCGGTAAAGTAAACTCACAAAAGCAAAAAATACTTTTTGAGAGCAAGCTGTCCCTCAACATAAGCCGCAAAGCTGAGACACGTCGGCCCCACACAACCGGACGCGGGACAGAGTCCAAAAAAGCAGAGAAACAAACAAAAAGTTTGAAAAGCGCAGGTAAAAATACTGTAAACAACCCTCGAAATTTCCAACTATTTACAATTTACCACCTATGGCTAGGCAGCCGCGCGCCTCCCCTCCCGGCCCTCCCAGAACCAGACAAAACAAACACAGCACGCGCGGGGCACCCTACCCATCCGCTCCGCATGTCACACCCCTTGGTCCCTATCTGTCACTGACACGTAGGCCGATTCTTATGGGAAGGCGCACTTTTCAGTGAGGTGGAAACGGCGTGGTGGGCCTGCGGTTAAACCCCACCGAGCCCCTCGCGTCCTCGCCACACCGGGCTCTTGCCTCTTGCTGCAGCGCCTCGGGGCGAGCACCAACAAGGCAGGGAAGGAACCAACATCTTTCTTAGATCCACTCGCCCTCGCCCACGCCCACGCCCACGCCCACGCCGCTTGCTAGTTGCTGCCGCTGCTCAGCTGCTTGCTTGGGGTTTGGGTTTGTGGGTTGGTTGCTGCCGCTGCTGCGCAATGCGGTGAGGAGGAGCGGAGAGGAGCAGATGGGGTGCGCGCAGTCGCGGATCGAGAATGAGGAGGTGGTGGCGCGCTGCAAGGAGCGGCGCCAGTGGATGAAGGCGGCCGTGGCGGCGCGCAACGCCTTCGCGGCCGCGCACTCCGCGTACGCCTTCTCGCTGCGGGACACGGGCGCCGCGCTGTCCGAGTTCGCGCATGGGGAGGGAATGCCTCCGCCGGCTGCGGCGCAGGCGGCGGCCGACCAGCTCGCGCCCGGCGGAATCGGCGTGGGCACGTCCGGGGTGGCGGTCCCCTCGGCGGCTGCGGTCGACGCGATAATGCCGCCGCCGCCGCCGTCGACCATCGACTCGCTGCCCCCGCCCCCGCCGCCGTTACCGGAATTCTCGCCATCGCCGGCGAAGATCCACCGCTCCAAGAGCATGCCCCTGCCGCCTACGGCGGAGGCCAAGGGCCCCGCCGTGCTCCACAGCGACTCGATTAGGGAGGAGGAGGAGGACGAGGTGGAGATGGAGGAGGACGAGGATGACGATGTGCATCTCGATGACCGGCGCCGGCGGCTGCGCCACCGGTCGCAGGTACCGCCGCCCGTGTCTCCGCCGGCGCCGGAGACGCCGGTGACCCCCCAGCCGCCGCCACCTCCCCCTCCCCCGCGGGAGCCGAAGCCCGGAATTGACACGTGGGACTACTTCTTCTCAATGGGCGAGGGGATGGCGTCCATCGCCGGCGAGGACGACGAGATCATCCCGGAGCGGGAAGACGAGAAGTACGTCCCTGCCTCGCCACCGCGCCCGCCCCAGTCGCCTCCTCTGCCGGTTGCCGCGCCGCCTCAGGAGGAGTTTGAGGAGGAGCCGCGGACGCCGGAGATGGTCACTCCGCCACCGTCGCTGCCGCCAAAGCTCCCTGGGCTGTCGTCGAAGAAGAAGAAGGGGAAGGGGAAGCATAAGGCGGCGCACCACCAGCACACGGAGTCGGCGCCGCTGGTCACGTTGGTCGCCGGGGGGAAGCCGGGGAAGGTGGTCCCCGCCGAGATGCCCCGCGTTGACCTCCTGCGGGTGCTTGCGGAGATCGACGAGAGGTTCTTGAAGGCGTCGGAGAGCGCCGGGGAGGTGTCCAAGGTGCTCGAGGCCAACAGGATGCATTACCACTCCAATTTCGCGGACAACAGAGGTCAGTGGCTTGATTGTCCCTTGATACTTGCAATTTTGGATGTTTTAAGCCCCCAGGTGGTGGGCTTTGTGTTTGTTGTTGTGGATTTGTTACAAAACTTTGATCTTTTTTTGGTGACGGCGATGGTGATGTGATAGATTCTTTGGCTGATAGAGGTCAAGAAGCAGGGGCCGTTTGGATGCTTGCCCGTAGAAACCTTACCAAAATTTGGTGTTACCAAAACTCAGGCATTATCAAAATTTTGGCGAAGGAATTCCTCGCTCGCGAATTGGCCCGCGAATTGGCAAGGTTGCTAGTGTCTTGAGGTTGTTGGTGGTTGTGGGGTTGCCACAAAAGTCTAGTCAGCTTCCCCCAGTCCACTATCCCATTTCTGCCAACCGGTAACATGACGATGCAGGAGATTTCTTGTAGCCACTAGCAAGCTATAGGTAAATGAGGTTTTTTTGGTACAATCATTGGTTTGAATTATAGATACATGACATGATTATTGGTTTGAATTATAAGTATATGTTTGTATCTTGAGCAATTGTGATTACGTTGGTCTAAAGAGTCCAATTGGTTGGCATTCTAATTATAGGGCTGTTTGGTCTGTAGCCAAATGTTGCTACACTTTGCCACACTCCGAGTTAGGCAAGTTTGAACAAGTTAGGCGTCCGTTTGGTTCCTAGACACACTTGTGACAATATTCCCTTTTGCCACCCGGGTCCCACACGTCAGTGTCTAAAAAAAGTGTGGTAAGATTCCTTTTTGCTAGCATGTGTGACGTCGATTTTGATGACCCAACCTTAGGCGGGTTTGGCAAAAAATGTGGCAAACTTTGGCGAAGTTAGTATATGATCATACAAGCCCTGCATATTGGAATTAGCATGCAGACGCCATTCTAGGGTGTAACCTATTAAATTTAAATTTTGAATTGTTTTGTTAATGTTTTGTGTATAAATGTTGGTACCTCTGTTAGGATTCAACACGCATGATATGACCAAAGTGCACATAATGAGAAGAACAAAGTAGACCAAGGGTCAAGTGAAGAGTTCCTAAACAAATTTGGAAAAATTACTGAAAGTTCTCACTTGCTCAGAGCCCTCATAATTTCTTTAGATATGGACCTTTGCCAAATGCCAAGTCCAATGCTAAAGAAATTTTAGGCCTGTTTGTTTAGGTTTTTTGTCTAGCTTATAAGCAAAAAAGCCTAAGCCTAAACAAAGGGGTGGCTTTTTCATCCGGCTTATAAAAAGTTTAAGCCAGTTTAAGTTTAAAAGCCATAAGCCACGAGAGAGGTGTTTTTTTGGCTTTTTCGGAATGGAATACCCATTTGCCACTGAAGTTCACTGAAATTACCCTCAAAATGCCATCGTATATAAATGCGAACACTTTTTTTTTCATTCTTCCTCCTGTCCCCTCCTCCCACTCCACCGCTCCCCTCCCCCTACACCGCCGCCTCCTCCCTCCCCCCACTCCACCACTCCCTCCCCCCACTGGCCGCCACGCTCCTCCTCCCCAACTGCGTCGCTCCCTCCCGTCCCCGCCCCCATGGCGCCGCTCCCTCCCCACTGCTGCTCACCTCCCCCTACATGGCCGCCTCTCCTCCCTTCCCCCAACGCTGTCGCCCCCGTGAGGAAGACACTACCGCCTCCCTCGGACGACCCCGCCGTCGACCCCAACATTGTCGCCGCCAAGTTCTTCACGCCTCTGGTACTAAACTAACTCGTGCCTTTTCCTCCGATCTGATTCTTTTCTTACCGTACCTGCAACCTCCTTTAGGTTGCCTCAGCCTTCAGGCTTTTTGTTATTGATGTTCAGTTCATATACATGGATCGTTGACTTAGATTCTCAGTATGATTTAGCGAATTCGATGGTAGATGTGGCCCTCTTACGTTCAGAAGCATAGCTTAATTTGATCCCGAATTGGTTGTCTGAAGAGTCACATGGCATTAAAAAATATATAATTTAGTGCTCCATGGTGTATTGTCCTGTATTGTTCTACCTTTAGTTTCATATCCAGTATCTCTGCATGTTGATAGTCTTGAAATGCATGCTCTTACTTATGAATAGCATATGAAAAATTGTGGATCCATTACCATGTGAAGAATCATGGGCGCTGTCATGGTTCAATATCCAAGGGGCATTGCATCGACGCCCCAGTTCTTGCCTTTGGTGGCCAAGGAAACCCCCTCCTCTATCCCTCAAGTTTAGGGATATTATCTTGAGTTATTTCCATATCCTTTAGATTGGATTGTTAGGATCATCTATTTCCTATATTCAGTGTTCTCCTAGGGAGCCGCCTAGGTGCTCGGCGCCAGCCTGCCGCCACGATTCGCCCCTAATTAGCAGGCTGGGAGGAGGCGAGATCGCGGGACTGGGGCGGAGCGCAGTGCGATGGACCGAGGCGGAGGAGTTGTCGCTTGGTGGAGGAGGCGAGGCTGCGGGACTGGGGCGGCGCTGCACGCCCCGCGCGTGGAGTGGCCGAGGCAGAGGAGTTGCGCCCCTCTGCTGTCGTCGCCGTCGCATCGTCGAGGAGGCAGGTGGCAGTGCGAGTGAGGAGTGGAGGAGGCAGGCGGCAGCGCGAGTGAGTGGAGGAGGCAGCGGTAGCACGAGTGGAGGCGGCAGGTGACGACGATGCTATTAGGGCTGGTGTGTGTGTGACTGTGAGGAACTAAGGACTGAGTGGGGTTGTTGTTGGGCTGGGCCAACCGATGTGACGCCCAGTGCGCAGCCGAGTGAACGACCGCCACCTCCTTCGTCCCCTCGAGGCCTCGACCCTCCTGCTTCTCCCTCTCGCCTCCGCCGCCTCTGGGCTCCTGCTCTGCTCTCAACTCACATCCGGCGCCTGCTATGCTCCCCACTCGCATCCGGCGCCTGCTCTGCTCCTTCCTTGCCTTCACTGCTTGCTTGCTCCTCCTCCGCCTGCCGCCTCCTCCTCCTCCACCTCGCCTCTCTCGCCTCCTCTGCTCCTCCTCGCCTTTGCAGGCTCCTCTGCCCTCCCGCCTCCGCCTCCTCTACTTTGCCCTCGCCTTCGCCGCCACCTCCTCTGCTCACCCTCTCCTTCGCTGCTGACTCCTTTGCTCCCCCCTTGCCTTGCTCGAAAGCTTGAGGATCTAGCTCTTTGAATAATTCGGGTTCCCTGGCGTCGTCGAAATCTTTATGAGAAAACAAAGTAAAATCAAATAAAATTCAAATGAACTCCAAATTAAATGATTGCAGTGTAGATAGCTAGATCTTGAATTTAGATGAATTTAAAAATTTGAACATCTCGAATCAGAGCTCGAACGAAGGAGAACGGGCTCTCGGAAGTTTGAAAATACATGAAATGATGAAAATGGGATTTTTGGATTTTCTGGAATTAATTTTCTAAAGGAAAATTAATTATTCCGTCAGATTTATGATTTTCGGTTGGAATTATTTTTCAAAAGAAAAGATTTGAGTCATTGACGCGTAGGCCCCCCACGTCCATGGACTGGGTCCGCGAGGGCACTCGGGTCCACGGTGGACCGGGCGTATGGCCACATGAGCTGCCACGTAGGAGAAGGGCGAGGTGGTCGTGACGTGTGCGCCAGGTGGCGGCCACGTTAGCGCGGTGGACGGCGGCGGCTTGGGTGTGTAGGCTCGCCGGCTCTATGCGCCACGGCGAGCCCAGTGGGTGGTGCCAAAAGAACGAGGGAGGCGTGTTGAACCTGATGCCCCTCTTCGCGATGATAGAGCAGGGAGAAATGGCTGGTGGCGAGGAAGAGTGGCGGCGACGAGATGTGGCTTGCGGCGGCGGTAGGGCTTCGGTGGCTCTCGAAGGGAGTCGGTGCGAGTACGGTGTAGAGCACGACCACGTTAAGCCGTCGGTGGGGACAGAGGCGGCGAAGACCTTCAACGGCGGCGCAATCAACGGCGGACGAGATGTGGCTTGCGGCGGCGGTAGGGCTTCGGTGGCTCTCGAAGGGAGTCGGTGCGAGTACGGTGTAGAGCACGACCGCGTTAAGCCGTCGGTGGGGACAGAGGCGGCGAAGACCTTCAACGGCGGCACAATCAACGGCGGCGAGAGCTTCGGCTAGAGTACTTGGAGCTCGAAAATCCGACGAACGAAGGCGAGAGAGGGGGAGAAATGGGGGCAAAGAGAGAGGAAGGTGAGGGGCTCCGGGTCCTTCCCTTTATAGGGTAAGGGGTGGAGTAGGGGAGGGGTTCAACGGCATGGGTGTGCGGCGAAGCTCCGGGTGCGAGGCATGGTGTGGCCGGCGGGATTCGCGGAGAGAGAGAAGGGCAGGTGCTGGGATTGATAGCGGCGGGACGGGCACATTCAATGTGCGTTGACGGGAGCGGCAAGGATGGGGAAGGCTACGGGGTGGTGAGGCGCACTGACGCTGGCGCGGCATGGGCTCCCAACGGCAGGAGGATGACGGGGCGGGTGACGCCGACAGGTGGGGCCCGCCTGTCGGCTAGGGCGAGCGGAGAGGCGCAGAGCGGGCCGGGTGAGCGCGGGAATGGGCTGGGGAGCTAGGCCAATGAGAGGAAGGGAATCGGGATGGGGAGAAGATTCGCCCAGCATTTTCTAGGTTTTGATGCTTTTTGAATGACAGAAAATATAATAATCCAAAAAGGCTTTTAGAAAATAGTAATTAAAGTCCAAAAATTTAAGAAAAATACACAGAAATTTCTTGAATCATTTGGAACTTAATAAAATTATTTATGACTTAAATTTAGCTTTTGATTTTGCACACAAATTATTTTTAAACTTCAGAAAAATAGAAATTTTTTTATAAAAATCAGAAAATTCAGGAAAATACTTAAAATACTCTTTTTGACTTTAAATCAAATAAAACCCAAGAAAATTCAAATAAACCAATTTTTGAATTAATTAAAGTTTGATTAACTCATTGTTTTTATTTTCTAAAATTTCAAGTTTAGGCTTTATCAATTCAATAAAATAAAATGATCCATTTTAAATGAATTTTTCATAAAACTATGAAAACTGGGATGTTACATTTATTCCCATGCGAAAGGCACCTCCATGTCTATTAGGTTCACATGAGCTGGACACACAGAAATTCTCCATATCATGGAATCCATGCAATTCGCAGGATATACTTTGAACACAAAATTCAGGTCTTGTTGATGCTAATATTGTACCAATATTGTCTTTTGTTGCATTATGAGCACAAACATGGTGGATGCTACCTGATGCGTTCTTGTTTTCCCTTTATATCGAACATAAACAAATCTATTAGAAATTCAATCTTACCGTTAAATGTTTAATATTTTGGTGTAAGTGGATGTGTCGGGTGCATCCTCCTGTTTTTGTGGTCCAGCACTCCCATGCCAGAACTATATGTAAACTAACATGAAAATTCTGAAAAAAGCTAGATATTGGATAAGTAGTTGGGTGGAAATTAATTTACTTCAATCTTGTTTGTAGCAGTCCAGTTTTTTTTTTTTTTTTTTTTAATTTGCATCTAGGTGTAGCAGAGGTTTTGCAGATCCTGTGGATCTTTCTTGTATTATACTCTATATGAATTTTATTTATATAATATATATTTCAGCAGGGTCCATTCCTACTGTTCCATAAAAAAAACAAAAACAAAAGTAATCTATAATCTTCCAAAAATTCAAATATAGATTTGATCCACATGAAGAGAACAAAAAAAGATAGGCAAACTTAGCTTATAATTTCTTTTGAAAAAAGTCAAAAACCAGAAGACTACGGTAAAGTTAAATATTGCAAGTCGGGAGTATGGGTAAACTGAAATAGGAGGGTGCACTGGATACACCATCTTTGGTATTATTATTTCTTGTTCAAGAAAGGCGTTTTGATTATGTTATTATGTATTTTACTATTTTTATAAGACTTACTAAAATATAACACCACTGCCACTAGACTAGTGACTAGCTGGCAGTGTGGGTTTCAATGTTTTTCTTCTTATGGTGGTTCTTTTATGGCATGCACTCATTTCTGTTATAATGCTGATTAATTCGTTTTTGAAGTGCAATTGAATGAGAGTACTTCACCTGTTTTGTTAAGTATATTAACTTTGCCAGTTGATTAATAGTAGGAACATTGTTGGCCTTGTGCATTCTTGGTACAACATGTGCTTTAAAGTTACTTGGGCAGTTGGACATCATTCAAATGACAACACACTTTTCTGCAATATCTTGCCTGCAATTATTTTAAAAAATGAGTGTAAAACTAGCTGATTACCTGAATCCCCTTCTTAATTATTTTCACTATCTTTTACAGGGCATATCGATCATTCTGCTAGAGTGATGAAAATAATAACATGGAATAGATCCTTCAGAGGCATGCAAAATGGTGATGATGGGAAGGATGACTTTGAAAATGATGAATGGGAGACTCTGGCAACTGTCATAGATAAAATTTTAGCCTGGGAGAAAAAACTCTATGATGAAGTGAAGGTGCATCTCATTCCTCTAGTCAGTGATGATGTTTTGCTTAGCAATTTGGACTTCTATACTCTGAACTAGTCTTGAAGAAGTTTGACAATGATTTTACTGAAACTAAACTTTTTCCGCAGCTGAGATGATGCTTGTTTAGCTACTTTTTTGAAATAGATAAAGTTGAAGGGGCAAAAACTATCACCTTACATCAAAGAACATTTATGGTTCCGCACCAAACAACATGCAGAATTAAGTCTCGTAGAGTCTGCAAAAGGACCTGTAGCCTTTTTGTGACGTGAAAACTAGCAAGATACTCTGAATTTTATTCTCTTTATTATAGTAACTGCAAAAGGACCTGTAGCTGTACTGATTTCCTTTCTAGCCTCCATATGCATGGAGGAGTATCGAATCATGTATCAGTACACTTTGTAGTACTATGTGACAGTACACTTTGTAGTTTGTAGTATTGATTATTGAATCATTGTAAAACTTCAAAACGTTCAAGTTACCAAAGTGAAAAGCAACTTTAAAACTTGTTCTCTCAAAGTGCATGAAACTATATGGTCAATGCAAATGCAAATGCACATGTATTCTCTATTCCGAGTTTTGTGTATATTATTCTAATCATGAAGTTCAAAGTTCACATTAGAATAGCTAGTTTTCAATTGCTAAACTGCGCTTGCTTACATGGTTGTTTTAATGTGGCTATTCTGTAAGGACATGCTTCCTACCATTTAAAACAAAATCGAGTACTGGCAGAACTTTTTTGAAGCAATTGCGTATGATTGCAAGGATGATATGATTACAAGGATGATGTGAAATTTATGAAAATACCAAACTGCTGATCTAGTCATAGCTGTTCTGACAATGATGCTCGTTTTCGTTTGGACTAGCATAGGACCTTAAAACTGTGGTAGTTAGTTTGTTTACTGGTGGTTAATACACAACAAAGTTGGCAATATCCCAGCAGTTGGTAGCTGCTGTGAAAAATGTTTTTGGAATGAAAACAAGTATGAATTCCAAAGCAGTGATCAATTGAGCGACTGATACTGCACCAATTTCACATTGCTCTTGTTGAAATTTGTCCCCATTTTTTATCTGTTACTGTCTAATACAGCTTACATGTCTCAA
Organism: Hsuehochloa calcarea; assembly: GCA_036346395.1. Lineage (NCBI taxonomy): Eukaryota > Viridiplantae > Streptophyta > Magnoliopsida > Poales > Poaceae > Hsuehochloa > Hsuehochloa calcarea. Next base: position 27,866,299 of record CM070601.1, on the reverse strand, counting down.
TTGAACAGGCCGGTGAGATTATGAAACTTGAGTATCAACGGAGGGTTGCTTTGTTAAATAGACAAAAGAAAAACGATGCTGCTACAGAGGTTCTGGAGAAAACTAAAGCTGCTGTAACCCATTTGCATACAAGATACATAGTTGATATGCAATCAATGGATTCAACTGTGTCAGAGATTCAGCATCTCCGTGATAATCAACTTTACCCAAGACTTTTGGATCTTGCTGACAGGTAATTTAGATGCATAATGCATTTTTATCATGCATGAGATTCTAGATGCTGTGACACTGGCTTTTCAGATGTGCTTTCAGAACACAATAGATCGATCTACTAACTTGATCACCTGATGAAATCTTCCCTATTCTGTTCTTTGGTTTTAGCACACCTGTTGTCTAACCCGTCTTGCCGTGCTTATAATATTTAGTGCCATCACACATTATTGCTATTTTTTTTCTTGTGATATGCTAAATGATGGGATCTGGTAACACACAACACAACATTTTACAATCTTTATTTGGTGCCATCTTTTCAGGATGGCAAAAATGTGGGAGGATATGCACATGCATCATGCAAACCAGCTGCAAACTGTGTTAAATCTGAAGTCAGTTGACATTTCCGATTCCAATATCGAAACAAGTGAGCATCACCACAGCCACACGCGTCAGCTACATGATATTGTAGACAAGTGGAGCACAAATTTTAGTGATCTTATGAGTTATCAAAAGGAGTACATAAATGTTCTGTATAGCTGGTTGAAATTGAACCTTGTACCCATAGAGAGCAGCTTAAAGGAGAAAGTAGCATCGCCACCGCGGCTGCAGCAGCCTCCTATTAAAGCCCTTCTCCAAGCGTGGAATGAGCATCTAACTAAGCTGCCTGATGATCTTGCCAAGACCGCCATTGTTAGTTTCCGAGCAGTCCTGGACACCATATTAAGTGTTCAAGACGAGGAGTTGAAACAGAAGGAGAACTGTGAACAAACTCGCAAGGATTACATGCGGAAGGCTCGGGCTTTTGAGGATTGGTATCACAAGCATTCACAGCGCAGGGCATTCGATGTCGATCCAGAGAGCGGTGAGGGGACAAGCCAGAAGGATGCAATTTCAGAGAAGAGATTTGCGGTAGAGAGCTTAAAGAGCAAGTTGGACGATGAGATTGAAGCCCATAACAAGTTAACGAAGCAAGTCAGGGAAAAATCTCTTTCAATCCTGAAGGCGCACTTGCCAGAGCTATTCCGCGCCCTGACTGACTTCTCCCAGGCCTCTTTCGATATGTGCTCGAAGCTGCGGTTGATGTCTCATGCAGGATCAGGGTAACAACTAGCTCGAGAACATGTACAGGAGTTAGGATGCTAGTACAATCTCCCACCAGATGTACGCTTACATTGGTTCCCTACCTTTTCTTTTTTGCCGTATGTGTAGCCCTTTAGATGAGAACAGTTAGGCATGGTGGCTGTCTTTTCTATTTATTTATTGAATTCTTAAGGGTAATTTGACATGAGCTTGCAGAATCACTGTTGAAAATATGGACAATATTTTAATTTTAGATTTGATTATGAGACAAAGATCACACAAAATTAGTGATGCATAAATGGATATTAACAGTAGGTTACTTATTGCATTTCTAAATATAAAAAAAAATTACAACAAAATAGACTGGTCGTAAGAGCAATTTATAATCGGGCGTTCTGAAGAACAGGAAGTAGCGTAGACTCGAAGCAGTGGTCGAAGTAGTGCAGACTCGAAGCAGTGGTCGAAGTAGTGCAGACTCGAAGCAGTACAGAATATAGATGATGTAGCGCAGCAAGCGGTTATGCAGATGCGCTGTCCAGAAACCTTATTGCCGCCCCGTGCAGGTGAACTCTACGACAATGGTTCGGAGATACCCGATCACCCTCTTTGCCGGTGCACGCCGAGAAGAAGGGGTGGAATGGTTTGAACAACACAACTCTTCAACACCAGTGACCGGAGAGGAAGAAGAAAAATAAAAGTGTTTTGATTAGTCTTTGATCTGAACATCTTCAGATCTTTTTAAGGTCAAGACAATTACTCTCTAGTAACTGCATACTTGAACCACTGGTAACTACTAGTTCAAAACCAATTAATGGTAATTAAGAAGTGTTTTATTGATCTTGATTGTACACTGGTCTACAATTTCGACCAATGGTCTATAGCTTCGACCAATGTATTCCGGCCACACTTGTCTAAGGATCCGACCACTATTTTTCGATCATATTGGTCTATGCCTTCAACCATAATGGTCTATGGTTTCAACAACATTATGACAACCATACTGGTCTAGGTCTTCGACCATATTGGTCTATGACTTCGACCAGATTATTTCGACCATATTAGTCTATGCCTTCGACCATAATGGTCTATGGCTTCGACCAGATTATTTCGATATAGTAGTCTATGCCTTCGACCACAATGATCTATGATTTCGACCAGATTACTTCGACCATACTAGTCTATACCTTCGACCAACCTAGTCTAAGACCCTTGGTTTGAGACTTCGACCATCTTGGTCTAATACTTTGACCACCCTAGTCTAAGACTTCAACCACACCGGTCTAAGAATTTGCATGCTTTAAAATTTTAGGAATGAATTGACCTTTACTCATACGTGCCAATTCCAACAATCCCCTACCAATTCCAAAGCAAGCAGCAAAAACAAATGATAAAGATTATTGTGCTGAAAAGTCATTGATATACTAGTCTTTCAGTGTAAGTTCTGTACGGGTTGAATTTGCACCTAGAATAACAAGATTCATCTTCTCACAACTGATGAATGCACTATGCCTTGAATTCACAGTCTTTCGTGATTAGATTTCACTTGAAATCTCAACTAATACTAGGCCGTGAAAGAACCATGTCTTAATGGAGCATTATTTGGTCATACCCCCTGATCTGCTCATGAGCTTTCTAGAGAATGTCCTATTCTTGTTGGGACCCAAAAATACAATTCTGGACCTGCTGTGTATAATGCACTAGTCTAGGATCACGCTAGTGCACACAGTATCAATATAGATGAATATCGATCATGGTCGAGTTTATATTTATTAAGCCTCATAGGCTAGCAACAAATAAAATGACAGCAGCGGAATAAAATTTTAACTCTAACGGAATCCCATCAATTCACCATAGGCAACCGACTGGGATCAAGACCCTAACGATCCGCACCTTCGTAGAACTCCTCCTCAAAGGTAGGCGATGACTCCTCCACTTTTGTTGAATGTTTGAAGCAAGCATGAGTACACAACCGTACTCGCAAGTCATACCACATAATGTAATTTATAGATGATGGCTTATTCCAAAGGAATGACTTATGTGGTTATTTTGCATAAAGTAACATTTGCAATTGAATACAAATAATAGATTGAAATACAATGTAAACAAAATAAACAATATTAATTTTATCAGTTGTTTCCACAAAGAACACAAGTCTAAACAAGTTATTCACACAGCCATATGACTTAGATTACACAACTCCCTTCCCAAATATTTTATGAAAATCTAACCCTCGTGTGAAATCCCCGGTCATATCCATGACCGTGTACGCGGCTATCCAAATAGATTGTTTAACACTCTGCAGAGGTTGTACACTTAACCCACACAATATAATCAGTGTAGCTAGCGCTAATCATAACAAAACCTCTTAGAAACTTTATCTCAAGCACTGACACTCCCGATGTACTTTACCACCGTCCAATTTATGTACACAACTCTTGGTACGACACACACCGTTGGACAGGGAAGTGGCGAACCATCCCGCGATGTGAACATCACACCCCCACCCTAGCGCACAGCCTAACCTACCACCTGAGTTGTCAATGTGAAGACTCCATAACCTACTAAGTTAGGCCCGTCCCATCAGGCATGTGGTTGTATGGAAGGCCCAGTTCAATGGCGCACAAAGTTAAGTCCTTAATTGACCAAGGTAAGACTTCTAATTCCTAACTAATGTCACACAGACCAATATTCCCGTGCACACAACTTCCACTATATCACACAGTATCTACCACTTGCCTCAGTCTAAATCTTTTTCCACCCTGTTGGTTAAGTGCAACACATGCCATCAACGAGTAATAACACACAACACACATAGTTTTATCACATAGTTCTATAATCACATAGTCAAATTTATATTTACAACTCACATGAGATGATGACTCGTAGCATGGCTAAGCAATCTACTCGTATCTAACCAACTCACGTTGGTGCTATGATAATACCAATTAGTAATGAATCAACCTAGGGTGATAAAAGGTTATGACATAACAATAGACAAGGTGAATGTAACAAATAGGATTAATAACTAAACCCAAAAGTATTTAAATAAATACTTAAAATGGAATGCAATAATTTGAATCAAAGTATGTTGAAAACTGGGTGCAATATGATCAAAGGTACAACTTGCCTTGGAATAGGTCTAGGTACTGGTTTTGATCTTGGTGCGCTCCTTCTTCTTTGAAAGTCCTCGAAGAATTAACATTTACTCGCAAATGAAACAAATAAACTAAAATAAATAAATAAAAAAAAGATAAAACACACTCCAAAAAATTAAATAAAAATATTAGATAAATAGAGCTCTAATTTAGATGAATTTATGAATTTAAATGGGCTAAATCGGATTTCGGATGAAAAAGATATGGACTTTGGAAGTTCAAAACAAAATAAAAACCCTAAAAATATGTGGATATCGTGGGGATATGTGCATGATCTTAGGATGATGAGTCAATTGGCAATGGCGTTGTTGGTTTGCAAAATCTCATGTTTTCTAAACGCTCTGTCTTTGTCGAGTTCTGAGACGGTCCGAAGCCAAAGCCGGGTCGACCGTAGTGTGGCGATTCGACCGGCGAGCATTCACGGTCCGACCGGCCACAGTTGATGATGGAGTTTGGGGCTAGGCCAAAAATAGGTTGTGTAAGCATGAGAGGGGAGTCTTCTGGATGTGGTCAAATAATTTTTGGAGCTCTCAGTCAAAAGTTCTATTCATTTGAAAATTCCAGAGAGTTTCGAATTTTCAAGTTGAAAATTCGGCTAAGTCATTTGGAGCGGTCGGACCGGCGTTATGAAATCGATCGGACCGGCGTGAAATCGGTTCGACCGGTGGGTATGGCAGTCAGACCGGCTTCCACTTGAACTTCGGCCACTTTGGCATTGTTGTGTTTTGATGGTGTCTATTGTATGAGTATCAATGCTTTATTGTTGCATATTGCATTGTTGAGCTAACATGGGTCAAGTTGTGAAGAGCTTGTTCCCGGAGACAAATTCTTTGTCTAATGCTGTGCAGGTGGCTTGCAGGCCAACGACGTCAACGGCGAGGAGGATCGGGACTAAACTTGGAGAGCTGAGATCCAGAACGATCATGGATGCCGGGTGGAGTCGTGTGACTCAAGCATGGTGCAGAATGGACAAGATGGTTCGAACGGGTAGTTCGTTGCAGCTTGTTGGATCAAGCGGCGCGGGAGTCGGTGCAAGTGTCTTGAAGGTTCCGATGAGATTCGGACGGGAGAGACTTGCCGACATGATGAGAGCCGCTGATCAACCTACACGTGGTGAAGTAGGTGATTGCTTCAACAGATTTGTATGTGTGTGTGTCCCATTTGTATTAGGCCTTAATGGGAGTCCACTAGAAACCCTAGGCCTTCCTATAAATAGAAGGGGGGAGTTGGAAAAATCCCCCCAAGCATTCATTTGAGAAAACCCTAAGTTTTCTAGGGTTTGGAGAGGAGAGGCTTGGGTTTAGAGAGAGATTTGTTTGTGTGCTCTTTGATTGAGCTCTTGTCCTCCTTGAGGGAGTGGCTTTGACAAGCAACATCTTGAATCAATCGATCTATGGATGTTTGTTCAAGGATGAAGTCTCATATATTTTCTTCTCTCTTTTGATGATTTTGGTGCTTCCTTGATCCGGTTGTTTTTGGTTGGTCTCTTGACCTCATTTACCTTGCTATGATGTGTGGGAATACTCCTAGAACCATCTAAATCTTCAATCCCCTACAAGCAAGTTTTGGATCAAGTTTTTCATATTTCTAGGTTTTGAACACTTCTTTGGTGAAACCTAAAGAGATCAATTCTTTGAAGTGGATCTGGACGATCGTCGCTAGGAATAGGTCCCAGATATCCTTAGGGAGGTGTGCCCCAAGTTTGGTCAAGTTTCATTGGTTGAATCAAAAGTTGGACCAATTTTCGTTTTGAATTTGGGCATTGTGCAGTGCTACTGGACTAAATCGGTCCGATCGATTTTATACGCGCGGCCGATCGCGACCATTCGGACCGCCAGTGAACGCCGGTCGATCGCGATTTTCAGACCGCTTGGTTGGCGATCGGTCGACCGGTTTACCTGAGATCAATTCTCTCTGTTGAGTCTTGTGGTTAAAGGGGTAATCGGATTCAGCACAAGGCTTCCTCTGTGCATTTACTGATCTTCTTAGCTTTCATAGCTATAGGAGAAAAGTGCGTGTTGAATTTGATTAAGGCGAAAAATCGAGAAAGCGTCTATTCACCCCCCTCTAGTCGCCTTTCCGGTCCTACAAAATGAATTTCTGGAATTTATGAATTTATTTTCCTACTAAAAAAAATCAGATTATGGTGCAAGAGTGACGTTAGCGAGGGAATTTCAAAATTAAAATAAATATAAGAAAATCTGACATATAGGACCCCACATGTCAGTGACTCGGCCCATGGTGGACTGAGTCTACCGAATTGATTGGATCTGAGATGGGTTGGACTGCCACGCGGGTTTACACGCGGCGCTGGTGTGGACGCCACGAAGGTGACATGCATGCAATGAGGCTGAGCTGTCCGCGCACATGGCGTGACGCGTCAGATGAATGACGACAAGGCTTAGGTGTGCAGGACAACAGCGAACTACGGCGGCTCAACGAGAGTGAGTGATCGCATTGGGTAGCCCTCTCTATTGCACACCTGGAGATGCTCGAGCTGGCACCAGAGAGTGATGGAGTCAGCCGGAATTGCAGCCGGAGCGGAGGACGAAGGTCGGGCATTATCGAGGTTGAACACCAATGTCGCTTCGGAGAAATGAAGAGGTGCGCGAGGTTGTCCCAGCAACGAGGATGACAATGGTGCGGTCCACAGAGGCGAAACGTCACCAGCGTCGGAGGAATTGAAGCTTTAGGGTTTCGGTTTTTGAAAACCTAATCTGGCAATCGCACTGATCTAGGGTTCTTGGGTGAAATTGGACGGGGTTTCGGGATGAATGAGCCAATGCACACCTAGGGGTACTTTTTTATACCCAGAGATCAGACTCGGATAAGGAATCCCCAAATCGGGATAAACTTGGACTTTGCGGATTTTAGAAATAGAAACAGAATTGAGATATGGTTTTGATCCGAACAGATGCGGAAGAGATAGAGATCAAACTTAGCATGATTTTCCTGGGATGTTTTAGTTGGAAAGTTTGATTTGCTGGACGGGCTTCTAGAAGAGCCATGGCGGATGCAGCTTTGGACTCGCGAGGACGAAAGTGACTCGGAGACGATGACTCACCCGGGTCCACCTAGCAGCGGAACTGAGGCGCGGACCACTGGCAGAGAGACGCGAGCAAACGCAGGCGAGGCGGCTGGCGAACATGCGCGAACGGGCCACTTCATGGGCCACGTGAGAGAATAGAATATTAGGCCGGATGAGATTCGGCCCAAGACCGTTCCAAGATTTTAATTTAGTTTTTTTAAAGAAAATACCAGAAAATCCAAATAGCAAATAGAAAATAGCAAATGAACTCGAAAGAATTCTAGAAAAATCTAGAAAATATATCAAAGCACATAGAATCCAAATAAAATAGTTTTGATAATTTTTGATGTTGAAATTAATCATATTAAATTATTTTGATATTGAAAGTCCATATTAAACTTTAATTAAAATTCAAATAGAATCCAAATGGTGGAGGACTTCGGCTATTGTTGGACGAGCGCTCCGGTGACGCTGGTGCAGCGGGGAAGGTTGCACAAGGTAGCCTGGGCGGCAGCAGACTCGGCGGTGCAGTCTACGTCGATGACGGCGGCACAATTCGTGAAGTATGAAGTCTCGGTTGAAACCCTAGAACTTCAAATCGTGGCAGTGCTAGGGTTTTGGGGGTGATGAGGGCGGGGGCTTTGTGTTGCGGAGGTGCTGGCGAACCTCGGGGGCTATTTATAGGGGCTCGGGTGTGCCGGGATAAGGAATCCCCAATTTGAGTACGAGATGAAAACGAAATCGAATTCGGAAATCCAGAAGATAGAAACCGATTGGAGATTTGATTCGGCCGAATTTGGATGCGGGGAGATAATGGATGGGATTTAATGCGGAAATCTGGGGCGATTTAGTTGGGATTTCTCCGTTTTCGTTACGCGTCGGTTGTGTGGGGAAGACAGTGATGTAGAGGCGACGATGAGGTAGGGCCCACGTGTCAGCGGTGGAACGTGCGCGCGAGGAGGAGAGGGGAGACTGACATGCAGGCCCCGCATGTTAGTCGGAGCGGGGCGAGGCGAGATGGGCTGCACAGTGATGGGCCAGTGGGAATAGGGTTTGGGTTTTGGCCTGAACACTGTTCCGAGATTTTAAATAGGTTTTCTATTTTACAAAGTAAAGAAAATCCAAATGGCAATTAGAAAATAGAAAATGAACTTGGTATAATTCTAGAAAAATCTAGAAATTACATCCAAGCCCATAGAATCCAAATTAAATAGTTTTGACAATTGTTGATGTTGGGATTAATCATATTAAATTGTTTTGATATTGAAAGTCCATATTAAGCTTTAATTAAAATTCAAATAAAATCCAAATGGTGAATTTTCCAACTACTAACTAATAAAAGATTTTTAAAAGCTCATAAAATTCGGATGTTACAACTACTTCAAGAGGTTGATAGCCGCTTCAATGAGACAATTTCTAACTTGCTTGTTTGGTCGGCTGCTTGAGTCCAAGAGACTCATTCATGACTTCAATTTGGAGAATTTGACAAGCATAGCTAAACTATATCCCTATGATTTTGATTTTGGGGAATTGAGGGACCTTAAGTATCTCTATAACATCCCAAAATTTAGTTCATTTCAAATTGTTTGAAAATGTGAACATTTTAAAACCTTTTAATGTGTTTTATTGACGTTCATTTTTCTTGGATTTTAATTGAAACTTTTGCCGAGTTGTGAATTTTAACAATCAAATTATGGGGATGCAAATCTAATTGAAAGTTTAAAATGAATTAAAATAAAGTATAATGTAGCATCCCAAAAATCCCAATTTTGGAAAAATATAATGAGAATAAATGGGAGGATAATTTTGAGCATGTTTATGAATGGGAAAACTATTTTAGCATGCTTTTGGAGCTTTGCACAAATCAAATAGTAAATTTGCTTGCAAACAACAACTTGGAAGAATTTTCGAGAAGATCGCAGAGCCGATAAAATCCTTAAAAATTTACACAAAGGCTTCGTCCACCTCGCGCTCGCCTCCACGCACCAGCGCCGCTCCTTCGCTTGCCCGTGGTTTGCAACGCTGCAGCCACCGTTTTTGCGCCTCACCTGCTTCTGTCGCCTCCGACTACTATCGCCCATGCTAGCTGCCCCGTCAACTCACCATTATCCCACGTGGGTGACAAAACTGAAGCTCGGTGTGCCAAAACCCATACACCGTGCTGTTTTTCCTGTCGTTTCTCTCACACCATTCTCGGCCGCATTAAGCCGCTCACCGCGTCATGAGCTCCTCAGGTCGCCATTCTTGCTTCTCGCATAGAATTAGAGCATCTTGTTCTTTGCTTCGTTAGGAATGAGAGCGTTGTTCTCAACGCTGGTGAGCAATCCTCACGCCACCATTTCTTCTGGTGAGCTTCCTTGCCGTCGCCACCTGCGTCACCACGTGTCCCTTACCTCACTAATACTCCTTCTTTACTTGATGTAGCTCTGGGAACCCCTTAGCGTGATCGCGCCATGATCTTCTTCACCTCCGGCACACACACCATTTCAGACCTCTACATTCCTGAAAGCTCTGGTGAGCTTGAATCTCATCTAACAGCGTTATATTGCGTTCTATATTCCACTAATGGTCCTTCCTTGCTCGGTGTGGACCCAAGTTCAGAGAATCATTGGAATCGTGTTCTTTCTCGAATCCGACCACTACGACCATTTTCACCGAATGCCATCATCTCAGTGAGTCACTAGTCGATTCCTTCTGTCCTTATCATCCTCAGTGTCATGCAAGCTAATACGCACATTCATGTAGCATCTTCTTCACCGTAGCACGCCGTCATTATGAGCCTCCTTTGTGCTGCCACTATTCAACATTGCCAGGCTACCCTAGTCATCCCTTGACACCGTCAAGGACCTTGGTGAGCTTGTAGTAGTCCCTTAGAAGTATTGCGCGCATTACATTGGAATGTTATCAAGTGTAGCATAGAATTCACCATAGCCATCCGTGGCGCCGCCGCGGAAACCACCGCCGGCTCGCCTCCGGTGACCCTAGGTCCTCGCGCCGAGCCCATTAGCACTGCCTGGACTCACTAAGTCTAGTGCGCCTCTCCTTTAGCCCGGAGGAAGCCTGATGAGGACATCCCTTCCACTGATACAACCATCCCTATCGCTTCAAATGTGCAAGAACTAATTACTACAACACGTGCTCACCAACTAAATTATCAGGTGACTTCGTTTCTTAGAATGCATCCATATTCTATGAACTCTTTGATGCTGCCTAAAGCACGTGATATTGTTTTATGATGCTGCCTAAAACACGTGATATTATTTTACTTAGGAATCAAGGATCGGGAGACAAGTTAAATGGAGATTATGGCAGCACCAAGTATGGAGATGATCATACGAGGAATGAATATTTATATACCGAGGCTTAGCAGAATGTGGCATGAATACTATATATCAAGTTGTTTAGGCCAACACTTAACAATATTTGAGTAAAGGAACTTGGTGTTGTGCCACCTATGCTAATGGGTCATGGGGCTTGTAATTCGGGCTGGACACCTAGGGTTTGGCACTGTTCATATGGTACTGTTCATAGTACCCACGGCCGCCGCCCCTCTCTTTCTCCTTTACATAGTGGCCGCCACCCTTATGGTTTGACGGGTTTTGTTGATTGAAGTTTAGCTTTGCTACTTTATACTTTGTCCTCTTTTTCAGCAAGATCAACAACGACATTTTCTTCGGAACTCAACTTATCAATACAATTTCAATTCCTATTCACAATTTCAGATTGCCTATTTATCTTATTCTTGCGTGCTTCTTCGGTGTATGCAGGAATTGATCTTCGTGATCATGTCATCTAGGTATTCGTGCACGGTTGAAAACGACTTGCTGAGCAGTTCAGTGATTGCGTGGTTTCAAGCCTTGCGAGTTCGTAGCAAGGATCGTGAGAGTTGAGCGACTAATACCGAACTTACCGATGTAACGGTGGTCCGATCTTCCGAAAGGTACTGATAAGTTGATTGTGGAGAACACGACGTTGATGATCCAAAGGCTCCGACCAAAACAAATCGAACCCCTCGCAATCACTACACCACTGCTCCGATGGTTATCAACCGTGCCAAACGCGGTTGACCTCGCCAAGAAGGCTATCTCCTGCAAGCGAATCGAGAATACAAGCAAAAGAGTAGAAGATGCAATCTGAAATTGTATTGCGAATAAAGATTAAGTTCACAAGTTGGGGTTCCTCAACCGAACGTGCGGTGACACTGCTAAGCAGAATAATCTCTTAAGAAAAACCCACTGAAAACTAAAGGGGTGTGACCTCCTTAAATAGGGGAGGGGAAGCCGTACTTATCTAATGAAATAGAGGTGGTACTATTTAGGGTACTGTTCATGTGAACAGTACAACCGTGACACTCTTCACGTGAACAGTACCCATGAAAACGGCGGTCCAAGGGGGGATCGGTCAGGTGGATGGCCGGCCCAAGGGGCGATCGGTCAGGTGGATGGCCGACCCAAATAGCCTAAGTGGTGATACAAGGCCCTTGGCCCAAAAGGTATCGCAGCACCATGGATAATAGGCCTAAATTTGTCAGCCCGATGAAGTAGACTTGAATGCAGCCGAATTGGTGGAGATGGATGAATTAGGTGAAGTCCTTAATGTGTTCCTCTTGCCGTGAGTTGGCTCCTCCTCTCCATGATTCCTAAGAACAAGAAAATCACAAGTCTTAGGAAGTATCGGATTCTCAGCGGAAATATTATTTACTCTTAAAAACGAGTTTACCTGATAGTTGAGTTGACGAGCACGTGCCCGAGTAATTGGACCTTGCACATCATTCATGGCAGTAGCAAGTGGAGTGTTCATATCAGTAGAAGTGATATCCTCATCATCATCCCCTTCTTGAATTGGAGTCGTCCTCGACTCAAGCTCTTCTTCCGCGCCCCACCTCCCCCCTATAACCCTAGCCGGCCACCTCCCCATCGCCTTGAGCCGCCACTTCCTCCCCTTCCAAGCCGCCACCCCCTCCCCAAACTGACACCACCTCCTGCCCCTGGCGCCACCCCCTACCCTTAGTGTCGGCCCCTAGTGATCCCCGGTGCTGCTCTCCAAGGTCTTCCCCGAAGCCGCCTCCTCCTACCCTCTCCACCAGCCGGTTGTCTTACCCCGTGTTGGCCGGCCATTAGAAGGGAGGAAGAAGGAGGGAGAAGAGTTCTTCGGGAGGTTGAAAACTGTCTCCCTGCAAGTCTTCAAGGGTAACGAGGAGTCTATTTCACTGTTTGGTGCTGTTTGGATGCATATTTGATTAGTAGGATTGAATCGATTTGCTGTTGTAGAGTTTCTAGAATCTGTCCAGTATGTTGCGCGTCTAGTTTCGGTTTCTTAGAGGCCGATCTGGAGGTTCTCACCTCCTAGATATTTGTAGCCACGGTTCTTAGCTTTCCATAGCAGCCAATATCACCAGATTCCGATCCACGGTTCAAAGGTTACGATAGATTCTTTCATGCTGTCCTGAGAAACCTGACGAGAATTGTTAGTAAAGTTGTTTAATGAAATATGACTTGGTTAGGATCTGATTCAGATTTGTCACCCAAAACAATTTCTGTAGATAATTTTATCATCTTTCTAGATTGATATATAACACTTTAGTTAGATTTATAGACTAAAAGTTATGTTCTTCGCTACTATTCTGTTCGTCTGGATAGATTTCTGTCAGGCATATTAACCTACTATTTAGTTAAATATTTTAGCAGAATTAGGAAATCTTGTCAACTAGAGTTTTCTCGTTCTGAGTCCCAGATCAGTAGATATGAATTTTTCCGTGGCGCTGTCCAGAGTCGTTTAAGGTGGATGAATTGTCTGATTTCAGTTTTGGGTCTATTCGTTGTACTGGATAGTCAGGGGGTTATTGTAGATCACTGGTAGTATTGTCATACCATGTCGTGCTTATTTCGAGTGCATATTTGGGTAGGCGGCGAGGCGGCGAGTGTAGGAGCGCCATCGTTGTCTCCTAGCGCGTCACAACGCGGAAGGCAAGTACAATGTATTAATATATGTTGATTTCTGTTGAATGATTATTGATGTACTGTTAATTTTAGGATCTATGTTCATATTCCATGTTATATATTCCGTTCATAATTGATAATCCATATGGAATAAAGTGGTGACATTCATTGCATATGTTTCATTCCATTCATGCGTTGTTCATGTTCCGTCCACGGGAGTGGATTTGTAAAGGCCCATCAACTGCAGTATGGGCAGGTAAGACCCACCATTCAGATGTGGACAAATTTCAGACACCCGTATGAAACGTTCTTCATACGATAATTGGATCCCCGGACTTTGTTAAGTACGGGCTTAGGTGAACACCGACGGGTGTGTCACTCGCTATACCGGTATGAGCATGTGTGCAGTCCATTCCTTTCAATGCATCCATTCATTCCATTCATACACATAAGTTTTCAGAGATAAGTTCATAATTCGTATTGTGATTGACTTGTTCATAACTTTGTATGATCAATTATTTACTGTACTTGCTGAGTCTCTGGCTCATTCTTGCTTTGTTGTTTAATTTAGGTGATCGGTGATGATGGCTATCTTGGGGAGGGACTAGACCCGCACTATTCACACATTTCATCTTACTCCTGACTCTATTAGTAATATTTGGTTATGTCATTTATTGGTTAAGCGTTGAATTGTACTAAATTAACTTGGCTGCGATTGCTTTATACTCCCATGTTAATTGAGTTTTCTTCACTTAATTGGATTCAGTAAATGTTATTCTTTCAAATGAGTTTTGTGTATATTCTTTCGCTTCATAGTTGTATGTTAGGTTTTTAGTGGCATCTTGGCTTCTGAATAGCTAGGGTGTTACATAGGTGCACGATGTATGAAACCATAAACAATCTCAAAAGGATATTTCTTTGTGGTAGAATACAGCGAGCGATTATAAGCAAACTCCACATGAGGCAAATATTCCTCTCATATTTTTAAGTTCTTTTTAAGCATAGCCCTAAGCATAGTAGACAATGTTCTATTGACTACCCGAGTTTGTCCATCGGTTTGGGGATGACAAGTAGTGAAAAATAACAGCTTAGTCCCCAACTTACCCCACAAGGTTCTCCAAAAATGACTAAGAAATTTAGCATCACGATCTGAAACTATCGTATTCGGAATACCATGCAAGCGAACAATTTTCTTAGAGAACAAATCAGCAACATTTGTAGTATCATCACTTTTATGACATGGTATAAAATGAGCCATCTTAGAGAATATAGCCACGACAAAAAAATACTATCCCTCCCCTTCTTTGTTCTAGGAAGCCCTAAAATAAAATCCATAGAAATATCTTCTCAATATATGCTTGGAACAGGAAGATGCATGTATAAACCATGACGATTAAGTCGTGACTTAGCTTTTTGGCACCTGGTGTAGCGGACAATGAAGCGTTCGACGTCACGCCTCATCTTTGGCCAATAAAAGTGGTGGGTCAGAATGTCCTCGGCCTTCTTCACGCCGAAGTGACCCATCAATCCTCCTCCATGCGCCTCCTGTAACAACAAAAGACGAACGGAGCTAACTGGAATGTATAGCTTGTTAGCACGGTACACGAGCCCATCATGCACCACAAATTTATTCCAACCCTTTCGCTCTTGACAATTTAGCAACACATCTTTAAAATCAGCATCATGCACTTATTGCTCCTTTATTGTCTCTAATCCAAAGATTTTGAAGTCAAGTTGTGAAAGCATGGTATATCTCCTAGACAATGCATCAGCTATCATATTTTCTTTGCCCTTTTTATATTTAATGATATAGGGAAAAGACTCAATAAACTCAACTCACTTAGCATGTCTACGGTTTAGATTGGTTTGACTTCGAATATGCTTCAAAGATTCATGATCAGAATGTATTACAAACTCTTTGGGCCATAAATAATGTTGCCATGTTTCCAAAGTTCGAACTAGAACATATAATTCTTTATCATAGGTAGAATAGTTCAAACTAGGACTACTTAATTTTTCACTAAAGTAAGCAACAGATTTTCGTTCTTGAATTAACAAACCACCAAGACCTATGCCAATAGCATCACAATCTAATTCAAAAGTCTTGCTGAAATCAGGAAGTTGAAGCAAAGGGGCGTGTGTCAGCTTATCTTTGAGAGCGTCGAAAGCTTGTTGTTGTATGGTGACCCAAGTAAAAGGAACACCCTTCTTTGTAAGCTAATTCAATGGTGCAGCGAGGGTGTTGAAATCCCGAACAAAACGCCGATAGAAACCAACGAGCCCGAGAAAACTCCACACTTGTGTGACCGTTTTAGGAGGCGGCCAACTCTGGATAGCGACGATCTTGGCTTGATCAACTTCAATGCCCTGTGGAGTAACAACATAGCCAAGAAAAGAGACTCGATCTGTGCAAAAGGTGCACTTCTCAAGGTTACCAAACAAACATGCATCTTTCAAAGCATTGAAAACAACACGTAAATGATCCAAGTGTTCTTCATATGACTTGCTATAGATTAGAATATCATCAAAATAGACCACCATAAATTTTCCAATGAAAGCACGTAAAACTTTGTTGATCAAACACATTGTAAGATCGAGGTGGCCGACTAGAGGGGGTGAATAGGCGGTTTAAAAAATCTTTCGCGCTAAACCAATATATAAATGCAGAAGCTAATAACAATTGGTTTTGCACAATTAAAACCTAAATCCACTAGGCTCAACTAAGTGCACCAACAATACAAGAGATCAATCAAACAATGATATATATAAGCAATTAAAGCATGTAATGTAAATTGCTCAAAGTAAAGCACAAGTAAAACAAGATGAACACAATTATGTTTTACCGTGGTGTTCGGAGACTTGCCGGTCTCCCCTAATCCACGTTGAGATTAGCCCAAACAAATTGGACCGGCTCCACTAATTAAGCCAATACCTCCGAGGTAAGTCCAAACACTTGGACCGGTTCCTAACCGAACCAACACCTCACTCAACTATGGTTGCTCTTCCTCCACTCCGGAGATGGCGAGCACCAAACCACTCACAAACCGCCGGGTCTTCTCACAAGCTTCTTGAGAAGATCACCGCGCACGACGCCTCCACGCCGTCTAGGTGTCGGTAAACACCAAGAGTAACGAATCCAAACTTTCACTTGAACTAATCAAGTGTCAACGCTCACGTGGATACACAATCCACTACCTAAGGCAACACATGCACTTAGGGTTTACTCTCTAATCTCACCAAGTGCAACACATGCACAAAAGAGAATAGAGGCTTGCTCTTAGCTCAAAGAATGAGTATATCACTTAACAATAGCACCAGCAACCTCTCCCAACCGGCCAAGGTGGCTATATATAACCCACACACAAAAACTAGCCGTTGGGAGACAAACCCCTGAAAAATCAGGGAAATCGGAAGTCCCACCATGTATAGGCCGGAACTACCGCAACTGAGAGAAAAGCACAGCAACGGCTATGTCAGACGAGAAACTAGCCGTTTGATTTTTAGTGCGGAACTACCGCCAACCAAGTTGCGGAAGTTCCGATCTTCGAAAGTTCCGCACAACACATAGCGGAACTACCGCACATCCAAATTTTGGCTAAGTCCCAAAATGGTGCTTCTCTGGAAAAAACGTTCAGCAAGAATTTCAGAGCAACCGATAATCGGAACTTCCGCTCGTATCATGACGGAACTTCCGCACTTCGAGAAATCGGCTAAGTCCCTAAAAAGGGTGCTCTCTGGAAAAAACAAACCGCAAAGATTTCGGAGCGTCCGATAATCGGAACTTCCGCACTTACCATGCCGGAACTTCCGATTATCCTGACAGTGCACAGCAATAGCTTTTTCAACAATTTCAATTGCAAAATATATTTACAAATTGACAAGCCATGCCAGTAAGGATCAATAGCAAGATTCCTAGCAAGTTGCAAAACACATTTGCCAACTTTTAGAATCATACCACAAGGAAAAAAGGTACATGGACTTACACCATTTGCAAAACACATTTGCAAACTTAAGTCACATGCTACAAGAAATCAAACATGAGCATCAACTATTTGGGAAACACATTCGCAAATAACAGCATCATGCCACAAGGCTAAGGTGCATGGACTTCAACCATTTGCAAAGTATAGTCCCATGCTACAAAGATTAAATGCATGAGCCTCTGCTATTTGCAAAACACATTTGTAAATAATATCTCCATGCATAGATAAGCTAGAGCAAACACAATGAGCTATCAACACATGACTAACTCATGCTACTAGTCAAGACCCCTCTTAATAGTACGGCAATCCTATACTAGCAATCCGGTCTATCAACCAAACACCGAGACCGGTAAAAGACTAGGAGCACATCCTTAGCCCTAACTAGTCATACCTTTGCCTTGCACATCAACACTTCAAGTCCGGATTCTTGACTTTGACAATCATCAACACATGATGATTTCTTTACTTCGGGATCTTGTCTTGAACATCATCAACACATGATGATTTCTTTACTTCGGGATCTTGTCTTGAACATCATCAACACATGATGATTTCTTCACTTCGAGTCTTCACATGCATCAACGCATGATGCATTCCTTCACTTGACCTCCATCAACACATGATGATTGGTCTTCTCTTGACTTGATGTGCATCAACACATGATGCATCCCTCACTTGAATCTCGACTTGATGATCAACTCATGATCATCCCAAGTCCTCATCCTCCTGGAACATAACCTATATATCCAACTCATGGAAAATTTTAGTTCCACAATATGATTATCATTAATTACCACACCATACCATTAACTCATAATGGTGGGACAAGATACCTCAATCTTTCCCTCTTTGGTAATTGATGATAACCACTTAATTACTCATAAATTAGATGTTGATAAATTAGAGAACAATTTGAGTATATATCAACTACACAAGTTATATATATACTCTAACTTAAGTATACAAGAACTACACAAGTTCTATATACTCATAACATGAGTATACAAGAACTATGCAAGTTTTGTATACTCAAACGGATTTGTTTCAAAGTAAAGATCCCAAATATATGTGGAGAATGGAATATGGATCAATACTAATGAAACCACAAAGTATAGAATAAAACTCTCCCTAGATGTGTGCATACACAAATGTGTAATAAGATCATATGCACATATTCAAGTTTAACTTATGGTTGAGTTCAATCCTATATTTTGGATCCGAGGAATACAACAATATATAAGATTGAGATGTCGATTGCATACCTCGCTGTGTTTCACCTTTATATCCAAATGAGACTATACAAAGATAATACTTGACAAGAGAGTTAGTCTCATATTTGAATTTGTCATTAATCACCAAAACAATCCATTAACTCATAATGGTGGTCTAGATCTTTCACGCATGAAAGTGCTAGTGCATTAGTTAAACCAAAAGGCATCACTAACCACTCGTATAGCCTGAGCTTAGTTTTAAATGCTGTTTTCCATTCATCTCCCAATTTCATTTTAATCTGGTGGTACCTACTACGCAAGTCTATCTTTGTGAAAAGAATAGAACCACTCAACTCATCCAGCATGTCGTCTAACCTAGGAATAGGATGACGATACCGTATTGTAATATTATTAATGGCTCTACAATCAACACACATACGCCAATTACCGTCTCTCTTAGGAACCAAAAGAACAGGAACAACACAAGGACTAAGGCTTTCCCGTACATACCCTGGTCCAAAATATCTTGGGCTTGTCGCTGAATTTCCTTAGTCTCCTCCGGATTGGTCCTATACGCCGCACGGTTTGGCAAAGTCGCTCCCGGAATTAAGTCAATTTGGTGTTCAATCCCTCTAATAGGCGGCAGTCCCGGGGGTATCTCAGCTGGAAAAATATCCTCATATACCTGCAAAAGGTAAGTGACAGCAGACGGCAAAGAGCTAGATATATCATCAAATGAAAATAAAGCATCTTTGCATATCAAAGCATAGCATGGCATATGATAACGAAAAATTTCAGCAAGATCAGATTTGGTTGCAAGCATGACACAACCCTTTAATTTAATTCCCTCGGTCCTAGAACTAGGTGCCAATCTCTCTTTCTTAGGTGGAAAAACATTCTTCACTACTTGCTGATTTTCAGATTCATGTTCAAGTTCTTTATGCTCATTTTCAGCTAGCTCTTTATCACAATTCACAATTTCAGTAAGTGTCAAAGGTAGCAATGTTATTTTATTTCCTTTGTATATAAGAGAGTACTTATTACATCTACCATGATGAGTTGCATCGGTATCAAATTCCCATGGACGACCTAATAAAAGTGAGCAGGCTTGCATAGGTACTACGTCGAAATCAGCAACATCATGATAGGAACCAATGGGAAAATACACTCTCACAGATTGTGTTACCTTCACCTTACTACTATTGTTGAACCACTGAATGTGGTATGTGTAATACCCGGATTCGAATCGGGAGATTTTAAAAGAAGTCGGGTACGAAAAAGAATTCAAAGTATTAGAATTTTTTGGTGGGAGATGGGGTTTTCGCAAAAATACGACAACCTAGGCCGCAGACCGCGGCCCAAGCGGCCCAAGAGGGGGAGGCCGGCCCAAAGGGGGCCGGTCAAGGGGAGGGGGGAGGCGCCCCAACCCTAGCCGCCTCCCCCACTCCCTCCTCTCCCCCTAGAGCCGCCACCTCCACCCTCCTCCCCCCGGTGTCCATTGCTGCTCCTTGACGGCGTCTCACTGCAGTGGTGATCCCCGGAGTCGCCCCCAGGCTCTCCTCCGAAGTCGTCTCCTTCCGCCGGCGCCACCGGCCGTTCGCCGGCGATCTTGTGGCCGGCCCTTGGAGAGGGAAGGGAGGAGAAGGGAGGGAGATCTTTGGGAGGTGGATCCATGTCTCCCTGCAGGTCTTCAAGGGTAACGAATGATTCAAGTGGTTGTTTGATTCGATTTGATTGCTTAATGGTTGATTAGATCTAAATCGGTTCCTGTTCTGGAAATTCCAGAACACATCTATCACCTTGCGCGGCCAGTTTCGACCCTTTAGAGGCTGAATCTCGGGTTTTCATCTGCTAGAGTTTTGTTCCTCAGGTCGTTAGCTTTCTTTTGGCAGCAAGATCATGAGATTCCGCCTTACGGTTAGGGAGAAATGAATTTTTAACCGCGCACTGCTCTGTCTGTCTTGTATCTGGGGACTGTCGGTTTGTTCCTCGGTTTTGATCTAGTTAGAGTCAGATTCAGAACCTCCACCCAAATATGTTATTGTAGCCCTTTAAATTATATTTCCAAGTTGATAAAGACCACCTCAATTGGATCAGTAGATTGAAAGTTACATCATTTTATATGCTACTGTTCTGTAATCTGGACAGATGTCTATCAGTTGCTTTCAACTGTTGTTTAGGCCACTGGTTTGGCCGAATCAAAGAACCCCACCAACTAGAATTTCGTATCCTGGTGCGTTAAGAGTATTTGAGCACTAGTTTCAAGTCATTATGAGTCACAGTTATTTAATTACGATTTTTCTCGTACTGCTGATCATAAGGGCTGAAATTGGGCTGATTAGTTAGGACGTCATTTTGAGCCATTGTTTATGTTTGGTTAGTTAGAGGGTTTTGGTAAAACGCTTGTAGGACGTCATATCTTGTTAGTCTTATTTTGATTAATTATTTATGTTGGCGGTGGGGCAGTGAGTGGAGGAACACCGTCGTTGCCTCCTAACACATCACAGCGCGGAAGGCAAGTACCCTGTCCGTCATTATTCAATGACGTTATTGCTTGTGATTGTACCACTAGACTTGTTTTCATGAGTTTGTTTGTATGCCATGTGTTACTCTCTATTGATGTGTGATAGACATTCATTTCATGAAAATGCATTATGTTATTATGTTCATGCATCGATTCAATTGAACCACGGGAGTGGAAATTTGTAAGACCCATCAATTCCAGAATGGGCACGTAAGACCCACCATTTCAATGTGGGCAATGTTGGATACCCGTATGAAATGTTCTTCATACGGTATTTGAGGTCCCCGTACTTTGTTAAGTACGGGCTTAAGTGAACACCGACGGGTGTGTCACTCACTATACCGGTATAAGTTGTGAGCAGTCCATTTCTTCATTGCATTATCTCATTTCATTCATATACATATGTGTTCAGAGATGTTTTTCACAAGCAGAATGTGATTTGCTTTGTTCGCTTAATGTTTCTGTTGCCTGTTAATGTACTTGCTGAGTCTTTGGCTCATCCTTGCTTTGTGTGTTTTATTTAGGTAAATGAGGAGGAAGGCAAGTACTTTTGAGGGGTAGTCCAGCACGCTGCACACCACCTTTATCAAATAAGAAATATTATTGTTATCTTTCATTCATGTCAACTATTTGTTAAATTTCCAAATTGTAATAATCCAATTTTGGTATCGCTCATCGTACATTTTATTATGAATATTTCTATTCCCCCTCATGAAATTATTATTGTTTGTCATTGATCCTTATGAAAGTTGGTTATTTAAGCATGTTTAACCCGACTTTGTTGTACATACTTGGTATTTATTAGTTCTTTTAGGTGACATCTTGGCTTCCGAATAGCCAGGGTGTTACAGTTGGTATCAGAGCGGGTTTCAAGTCCGTGGTTAATACAAAATATTAAATTGACACACTGTGCACAGTAGGAGGGTTTGGGTAATTCAATATTTCTGCATTTCTATTGGTAGTTTTCACTTATTACTCTGATGATGAATTACTTCACACTTCTATTCTTATTAAGTTAAATGTTGGCTTTGTTGTTGTGATGTTCCTAGATGGCAAGAGGTAGAGGCCACGGACCCGTGGTTGTGGTCGTGGCCGCGGTCCGGCTGTTTCATCGTCTTCGTCCGAAGGGTTGGCTGGTGCTGCTACTGAGGAGATTGCCTCAGCTGCGCCTCCGGTCGTTGAGCCACCGGCCGCATCAGCAGATCTTATTCAGAACCTTATAAGAGAGAATCAGCAACTCCGCCAACAACTGCAGGCGGCAATTCCTGCGGCTGCTGCGCCTGGGGCGGAACCTGTTGTTGCTACTGTTCCACCTGAGGTTAGAATGAGCCTCCGTGAGTGGATGTTGCTTCGTTTGGACACTTTTGATGGAGCAGGCACGCCGATTCAGGATGCGGACTGGTTGAGATACATGGAGCGATAGTTTGGAGCATTAGAGCTGACATCCACGCAGAAGGCATGATTCGTGGCCTTTCAGCTGAAAGGCCAGGCTGACATCTGGTGGGAAGGAGTCTTGTCTTCCATAACTCCAATGCAGTGTCCTGTCACTTGGGAGGTATTTGTGGAGTGATTCAGGATACAATTTTATCCGGACTCCTTCATTGAGAAGATGGAGCAATCGCTCCTGACTTTTGTGCAAGGGAAGATGACATTATCTGAGTATGAGGATGGGTTCAATAATCTGGTGCGTTTTGTACCAGCCGTGGCGAATGACGATAGGGAGAAGGCTAAGAGGTTCCGACGGGGCCTCAACCAGGAGTATCGCCAAATTCTGGGGGCGACAGGGCTTGCGCGACTTCAGCTCAGTGGTCGAGCAGGCCAGAGGGATGGAGTTGGAGAAAGGTCCTTCTTCGCAGGGGAAAGCTGCTATTGGCTCTGTCGCCACCGGTGGTGGGCAGAAGTGGAGTTTTGGTGGAGGGGTGGGTCATTTCAGCGACCCGCTCCAAAGAGGTTTCAGGGCGGTCACAACTCACGTCCTGCTCAGTAGTGGCAACCTTCCTCTTCGGCGCCACGTTCTTCGTCTTCCACCCCACCGATGCGTCCTGTTCCAGGTCAGGGCATGAAGTGTTTTCGATGTGGTGAGGGGCATCGAGCTGCAGAGTGTTCCTTCAGGGGGACATGCCGTCAGTGTGGTCGGGAATGCCACAAGTCGTCAGTATGCAAGCAGAATCCAGCAAGTATTATCAAATGGGAGCCAGTCCCAGCAGCTTCTTCCTCCAGCGTTCATCGGGGTTCAGTTCAGACCCCAGCAGTGGTTTTAGCACCACAGTTTCCTCCAGGGTGGGTGCCTCCTGCAGCGTTCACTCCAGCACCTCCTGCGGGGTTCTACTGGAACCCTGTACCGTCTACACCTCCGTCGTTCGTTCCTCCAGCAACGGTTTCTGGTTATCCTTCGTATAGTGTCGGGGCGACCTCTGCTCCGGCACAACCGGGAGTCTACGCCATGCCCACTCCTGAGACTGTGGGGCGTCCTCACGTGGTGACTTGTACTCTTCTAGTCGAGTCGCATGAAACTTTTGTTCTATTTGATTCAGGGGCTACGTATTCTTTTGTGTCCCTGGAGTTTACTAGAAGGGCGGGGTTGAGTTTGCAAATTATTTCTGAGTCTGTGGTAGTCAGCTCTCCGGGGGGTCTTATTTCTAGCTCTACTGTTTGTCCTGGCTGTTCCATTATTATTGATGATGAGGTTTTCACCGCCAACTTGATGGTAATTCAGTTGTCACCATTTGATATTATTCTGGGTATGGACTGGTTGTTCCGCTATCGTGCTAAGATCTGTTGTTTCTGGAAGACAGTGACTTTAAAGGCCCCGTCCGGTGAAGAACTGGTATTTCAAGGCAGCGCACCGTCTGATTCGTTGTTCGTATTGGCTAGTCTGTTTCCTAGTCACAGAGTGTCAATCATTGGGTTGCTGTGGTCTCTCAACGAGAAGACTGACTCTTCATTGCTATAGAGGAGATTCCAATTGTGAATGAGTTTTCTGATGTTTTTCCTGTGGAGCTTCCAGGAATGCCTCCCGTGCGGAAAGTGGAGTTCGGATTGATCTTATTCCGGGAACTCGACCCTTATCCATGTCTCCTACCGGTTGGCTCGACCCTTTCAGGAGGAATTGAAGAAACAATTGGACGACATGCTGTCCAAAGGTATGATTCAGCGTAGCGTATCGCTATGGGGAGCGCCTGTTCTTTTTACTAAGAAGAAAGATGGCAGCTGGCGTATGTGCGTGGATTATCGGGCTCTTAATCAGGCGACTGTGAAGAACAAATATCCATTTCCCCGCATTGAGGATCTTTTCGACCAGTTGAAAGGAGCTAAGATATTTTCCAAGATTGACCTCCAGTCAGGTTATAATCAGATTCGGGTTCGTGAGCAGGATATTGAGAAGACGGCTTTCTCTACGAGGTATGGTCATTATGAGTATAAAGTTATGTCTTTTGGACTAACGAATGCTCCTGCAGTTTTCATGGAAGCCATGAACAGTATGCTGCATCAATACCTTGATGATTTCGTTGTGGTATTCATAGATGATATCTTGATTTATTCCAAGACGGAAGAGGATCACACCCACCATCTGAGGTTGGTACTTGAAACTCTAAGGGAGAATCAATTCTATGCCAAGCTGAAGAAGTGTGAGTTCTGGATTTCTGAAGTTGGGTTTCTGGGCCACGTTATTAATCAGGAGGGTATTTCAGTTGATCCTAGCAAGATCTCGACAGTGGTAGAGTGGGAGAGGCCAACCAATGTCAAAGAAGTTAGGAGTTTTCTGGGTTTAGCTGGCTATTACCGGCGATTTGTGGGGGGTTTTTCAACCATTGCTAGACCAATGTCTCAGTTGACACAGAAAGGTGTTAGGTTCCAGTGGTCTGATGCATGTGAGCGTAGTTTTTGCACTTTGAAAGATAGATTGGTGACTGCTCCAATTCTTACTCTTCCTGAGCCTGGGAAGAGGTTCACCATCTATTCAGATGCGTCTATAGTTGGACTTGGTTGTGTACTCATGCAGGATGGCAAGATGATTGCCTATGCATCGAGACAGTTGAAGAAACATGAGCAGAATTATCCCACTCATGATCTAGAGCTTGCTGCAGTGATTCACGCTTTGAAGATCTGGCGCCATTATTTGTACGGTGAATCTTATGATGTATTCACTGATCACAAGAGCCTGAAATACATCTTTACCCAGAAGGACTTGAACTTAAGACGGAGGAGATGGCTAGAGTTGATCAAGGACTATGATCTTACTATTCAGTACCATACCGGCAAGGCTAATCTGGTAGCTGATGCTTTGAGTCGCAAGGCGACACCTCCTACCCTCAGTTGTCTTATTGCTGATTTTGAGCGTATGGATATTTCCTTATGCTTTGCGGGTACCGCCCAGACCGAGACTCGGTTGCTTCTAGATTCAGCTCTTCCAGATCCGGTGTGGGCAGCACAGCAGCAAGATCAGATGCTCCAACGAGTGAGGAAGCATTGTGCTGAGGGCAAGCAAGGCCACTTCAGTGTGGACAAGTCTGATAATGTGCGTTTTAAAGGACGCCTCTGTGTTCTACAGGAGGCTCAGGTTAAACATGAGATTTTGAAGGAGGCCCATCGTACTCCTTATACCGTACTGGTGAGACCAAGATGTACAAAGATTTAAAGAAACGTTTCTGGTGGAAACGGATGAAAATTGATATCGCACAATATGTGCCATCATGTGGGTGTGCCGGTGGTCAAGGTCGAGCACAAGCGACCGAAGGGGATCATTGCAACCCTTGGAGGTACCTGTTTGGCCATGGGATGATATATCTATGGATTTTGTGGTTGGTTTACCTTGCACGCAGCGAGGAAAGGACGCTATTTGGGTAATTGTGGACCGGTTCAGTAAGTCTACACATTTCATTCCTATTCGTACAACCAATTCAGCAAGCGATCTGGCTCCTCTTTATGTGCGAGAAATTATGCGTTTGCACGGGGTGCCAAAGACCATTGTTTCTGATCGAGATGCCAAGTTCATTTCCAAATCCTGAGAGAGTTTGCAGAGTGCGTTGGGTACGCAGCTTCGTCTTAGCACCGCGTTCCACCCCAGACGGATGGTCAGTCCGAACGCACCATTCAGACATTAGAGGATATGCTCAGGTGTTGTGTTTTATCCTGGAAAGGGAATTGGGAAAACCATTTAGCTTTGGCAGAGTTTGCTTATAACAACAGTTATCATGCCAGTATTCGAGCTGCACCATACGAGGTTCTTTATGGGCGTAAGTGCAGGTCCCCGTTATGCTGGAATGAGGTTGGAGAGCAGGCAGTCTTGGGTCCCGACTGGTTTCAGCAAACAGTGACTAGAGTGGCAGAAGTTAGGCAAAATTTGTTGGCTGCTCATAGCCGACAGAAGAGCTACGCAAATGTCAGAAGGCGAGATTTGGAATTCGAGGTGGGGGACGAAGTTCTGTTGAGAGTATCGCCATCTAAAGGCGTGGTGCGGTTTGGCACTAAAGGGAAGCTTAGCCCAAGGTATGTTAGACCATTCCCAATCGTGGCACGAATTGGAAAACTAGCTTACCATTTGGACCTTCCCGATTCCAATCCCGGCATAGGGTTGGCTGCCGGAGCATAGAGATGCTGCCCAACAACAAGAGTCATATAGAGATATGATTAGCAAGGGGTTGCTTACCATATTCACTAATCTTCTAGCAGTGATGCCAAAGCTCACTAGTAGATTATTAACTGATTGTGGGTCTTGAATCACTAAATGTCATAAGAGGAATATATAATTCAGTGGGAGTATCTTCATTAAATTGTTTAATAGAAGTTACTTTTCTTGAACATATATCTTAGTTTTGCATATTTCTGTTGTATATCATGGCACCATCTGCTGTACCTACATCCAGTTTTGCTTTACGTTCGATTCTTGATAAGGAAAAACTGAATGGAACAAATTTTGCGGATTGGTCCCGCAACCTGAGACTTGTTCTTAGGCAAGATAAAAAAGAACATGTTCTAGAGGAACCAATTCCTGATGTGCCTACTGAGAATGCTGCTGCTGTTCTCAAAACAACCTATAAAAGGTCATGTGATGAGTCCCTTGATGTTAGCTGTCTCATGCTTGATGCAATGAACTCAGACCTTCAGAAACAGTTTGAGAACATTGAGGTCTACGATATGGTGGTGGCGTTCAAATGCATGTTTGAGACACAAGCAAGGACTGAGAGATATGAGATCTCAAAGAAATTATTTTGGTGTAAGCTAGCTGAGGGTAGTCCGGTGAGCCCTCATGTGATCAAGATGGTTGGTTACACACAGAGCTTGAAAAAACTTGGTTTTCCACTTAGTCAAGAGTTGGCTACAGATTTGATTCTTGCTTCGTTTCCTACCAGCTATGGGCAGTTCATTATGACTTTCCATATGAATGGCATAGACAAGAATCTCACCGATCTGCATATGATGCTTAAGACTGCAGAGGACAATATTAAGAAAAGCAACTATCATGTGATGATTGTGCAAAAGAGTACCGGTTTCAAGAAGAAGGCTAAGACTTGGGTCAAAGGTAAGGGCAATGTTTCAGATAGGATCTGAGCTATCAAGCCTAAACCCAAGACCAAGTCCAGCCCGACTCAAGAGAATGAATGTTTTTACTGCAAGGAGACAGGCCACTGGAAGAGGAACTGCAAGAAATACCTGGCAGATCTGAAAAAGAATGGTGGGATTAAACTTTCCACTTCAGGTATTAATGTTATAGATATTTTTCTTGCCGATTCTTATGTTAACTCGTGGGTATTTGATACCGGATCGGTTGCTCATATTTGCAATTCGATTGAGAGTCTAACAAGGAGTAGGAGATTAACAAGGGGTGAGATGGATCTTTGCGTCGGGAATAAAGCAAGAGTTGCTGCATTAGCCGTCGGGACTTTGCCACTACTTTTGCCATCCGTATTTATTACGGATTTAAATAATTGTTATTACGTTCCAGCCATAAGTAGAAATATCATCTCTGCATCATGTTTGATGATAGAGGGTTATAAGTTCATTATAGAGAACAATGGTTGTTCTATTTTTTTGAATGAAATGTTTTATGACTATGCTCCCATTTTGAACGGGTTGTTTATTTTGAATCTTGATGATGCACCCATCTATAATATTAATGCAAAGAGGCTTCGGCCTAATGAAATGAATTCCACTTTTATTTGGCATTGTCGTTTGGGTCACATCAGTGAGAAACGCATGAAAAGGCTCCATAGTGATGGAATTCTAAACTCATTTGATTTGGAATCATTTGAAACATGCGAATCTTGCCTGATCGAAAGATGACCAAGACACCTTTCAGTAGTCGGAATGAAAGTGCGTCCGACTTATTGGTACTCAGACATACTTATGTGTGTGGACCAATGAGCACGACAGCTAGAGGTGGTTTTCAGTACTTCATTACTTTCACCGATGACTTTCATAGATATGGATATATCTATTTAATGAGGCACAAGTCGAAATCCTTTGAAAAGTTCAAGGAGTTCCAGAATGAGGTACAGAATCAACTTGGCAAGACAATCAAGTCTCTACGATTTGATCGTGGGGGAGAATTTTTGATCCATGAGTTTGGTGATCATTTGAAACAATGTGAAATTGTTCCACAACTTACACCACCGGGTACTCCACAGTGGAATGGGGTGTCCGAGCGGCGTAATCGGACCTTGTTGGACATGGTTCGGTCAATGATGAGTTAATCGGATCTGCCATTGTATTTTTGGGGTTACGCTCTAGAAACTGCCGCTTTCACTTTGAATAGGTTACCATCTAAATCAGTAGATAAGACACCATATGAGATGTGGACTGGGAAGAGTCCTAGTTTGTCTTTTATAAATATTTGGGGATGTGATGTCTATGTTAAACGTTTGACGTGTGACAAACTCACATCCAAGTCAGATAAATGCTTCTTTATAGGATATCCTAGGGAAACCAAATGATATTATTTCTACAATCAAGAGGAGGGCAAAGTGTTTGTTGTCCGAAATGATGTCTTTTTAGAGAAAGAGTTTCTTTCAAAAGGAGTCAGTAGGAGAAAGATGCAACTCGAAGAAGTTCGGGAACCATCTGAAAGTGTTTCAACTCCTACTGAACCTCTACAGGACGAACAAAGTGTTGTTGAACCTGTAGATAAGACATCAGCCTCACGTAGATCTAAAAGGCCACGTCAATTGCCTATAAGGTATGGGCATGGCGTATTATTGTTGAATAATGGTGGGCCTGAAACTTATAAGGAAGCGATGATGGACCCAGACTCTGTGAGTGTTAATTAGGTTTGGAACCTGGTCGATCCACTTGATGGTGTTAAAACTATTGAGTGCAAATGGATCTAGAAGAAAAAGATTGATATGGATGGAAATATTCACATTCATAAAGCTCGACTTGTCGCAAAAGGGTTTCGACAAGCTCAAGGAGTTGACTACGATGAGACTTTCTCACTAGTAGCGATGCTTAAATCTATTCGGATCATTCTAGCTATTGCTGCATATTTCGATTATGAGATATGGTAGATGGATGTCAAAACGGCTTTCCTTAATGGAAACCTAAGTGAGGATGTGTTCATGGCACAACCTGGAGGTTTTGTCGATCCAAAGAATGCTAGTAAAGAGTGCAAACTTGAGAAATCCATTTATGGGTTGAAGCAAGCATCTCGGAATTGGAATTTGCGTTTTGTTGAGGAGATCAAAAGGTTTGGTTTCATCAAAAACAAAGAAGAACCTTGTGTTTACATGAAGGTTAGTGGGAGCGCACTTGTAATCCTAATCTTATATGTGGATGACATATTATTGATTGGGAATGACATTCCTATGTTGGAATCCGTTAAGGTATCATTGAAAAATAGTTTTCTATGAAAGACCTAGGAGAGACAGCATATATCTTGGGAACAAAGATCTATAGAGATAAATCAAGAAGGCTAATTGGATTAAGCCAAAGTACTTATATTGACAAGGTGTTGAATCAGTTCAACATGCGTGATGCCAAGAAAGGGTTATTGCCTATGTCACATGGCATAAGTCTTAGCAAGAGTCAGTGTCCTTCGACCACTGATGAGTGAGATCGTATGAATAGTATTCCATATGCTTCGGCCATTGGATCTATTATGTATGCCATGATTTGTACCCGATCAGATGTATCATATGCTCTAAGTGTTACGAGCAGATACCAGGCTGATCCCGGTGAAGGTCACTGGACAGCTGTGAAAAATATTCTTAAGTACTTAAGAAGGACTAAGGATGTGTTCCTAGTTTATGGCGGTGATGAAGAGCTCGTTGTAAAGGGTTACACTGATGCAAGCTTCCAAACTGACAAAGATGATTATCGTTCGCAATCTGATTTTGTATTTATTTTGAATGGAGCAGTGAGCTGGAAAAGTTCCAAGCAAAAAACGGTTGTCGATTCTACGACGGAGGCCGAGTACATTGTAGCTTCTGAAGCTGCGAAAGAAGGTGTTTGGATAAGAAATTTTATTGCTGAGTTGGGTGTAGTTCCGAGTGCCTTGAGCCCAATGGATCTCTATTGTGACAATAATAGAGTCATTGCGCAGGCTAAGGAGCCAAGATCTTATCAAAAGTCCAAACACATACTCAGGCGTTATCATCTCATTCGTGAACTGGTCGATAGAGGAGATGTTAAGATATGAAAAATTCATAAAGATTCAAATGTTGCAGATCCGTTGACTAAGCCTCTCCCACAGCCAAAGCATGAGGCGCACACAAGAGCTATCGATATTAGATACTTAAATGATTGACTGCAGTGCAAGTGGGAGACTGTTGGAAATATGCCCTATAGGCAATCATAGAGATGATGATATTTCATTATGTTTATGATTTTGATAATATGTTATCGTGTTCCTTGAATGAATCATTTGTTATAGATCAATAAGTATGTGACTTGTTGGTGGAACTCTTTAACTTATATGATGTCATTCTAAATGTATCCCTGGTCGGAGGTCACCAGTCGGAACACCAGTGACTCTACGACTAGCACATGTATTGATTGATGACCTTGTTTCATCAGTCATGGATATAGGGATATCGAATCAATAATGTGAGCTCATATTAGAGAACATCGGGCTGGATAGACCCATCATTGAGACACTATTGAGATTGTTATGAATCTTTGTGTCATTAGTTGGTCTCAAGTAATGATGATGTATAATCCTTAGACCTGAGATCAGCATGGTTCCCTACATGTGTAATAGCACTCTTAGGGGTTGCCAAACGCTACTCGTAACTGGGTAGTTATAAAGGTAGCTTTCAGGTATGCTATGAAACATACGGAGGGATGTGACTAGTCGAGATGGGATTTGCCCCTCCTTACATAACAGGAGAAAGAAAGTGCATGGCCATGCCACTAGTGGTCGAAGTGGAATAGTCATGAAAGTGTCATGTACCATGTCCACCTGGACCTTGGTGTAACCCTATGCTAGCCGCGCACCGCATCACTGTCCCTTTCTGGCAGGGAAACGCCATCCCCTGCCCAGCCTTAATAGAAATGGACCCAACCAGTCTCACTTAAAGCTTACACGGCGTGAGTTCCTACAAAACGATACACAATTAGCTAATGCGTCCTACATGTCTATCTTTGGAGCATTCCAGAGATGTACATTACCTGGATGTCGTCGATAGGTAATTGGACATCGCTATGTTCAGAAAAGTGGTGTGGACGCATAGCTACTCCGACGTTGAGGGGGACTGACTCCCAAAATAACGGGGGTAGCTTGCGACTCGTTGAGGATTTGATTCATTTGTTCCTACAATAATGTTATCCATCCTCAAAATTCTGCAGCACTCTCCTCTTTCAACCGTTCCTCGTGCTCGGCCTTGGATCTCTTCCTACTCCTACATGCCTCAGAGTCGTGTGGGAATCTCTGCCTCGAAGGTACGTAAACACCAAGGCCTCACGTGCGACTCGGGTGCTTCTCGTTTCCCAGGGCCGTATACAGAATATCCCTCTCTCTGGCTACTTTCAAGGAGCCTTGGGAAGATTCGGTATTCAATATTTGCTGAAAGAGGCCATCATGTGATTTTAGACCCTATGAAATTATGGACTTATTAACAACTAGGTAGTTAGACATGTCTTACTAGACGTTAGGGCACTTTCTCGTCTACCAGGTTTATGAAAGAGATGGAGCCAGAAGACATGGTTGATGACCTCACTCTTAACCAGTTTCGGGTGCACTCGTTTGTGATCCCGACAAATGGCAAGGAGGCCTCTCTCCAAATTGGCTCCTCATCCTCTGTCCTCTTGTGCGGGATTTTACCAGCGTACCTAGAGATGCCAAGTTTGTGAGGGTGCGTGTTTTGTGTCTGGATAACCTTGTGCACCGCACTTTGCTCCTGAAATTTGGGCATCATCTTCATCCGCACAAAGACGTCCCATGTATCCGGCCACACGAACGGATACTTCGTGAAGGGCGTCTGATCCTTGTTCACGTACTCCCTGACAATTGTGCTATTAAAGTTCTTCCACGCTTTTCCCATCGCGAGGAACACCTGTCCTCGCACGAGTCTCTGGACTTCTACTGGGATCTCAAACGACCTTGAAATTCCAGCCCACAGCTGCTCTTTCTCTTCTTCGGTCAGACACTTCGAGCTGGTGTGAAGATGGGGACCTGTTCCCCTACATCTATCCCGCAGTTGGTCCAGAATGTTGTAGATGTTTTCTTGGGATGCCAGACGAAGAGATGACGCATCGGGGATGAGATGAAGAGAATCGTCAGGGAGCCAAAGCAGCATTGAGCTTTTAAGAGATACATATCACAGACACATCCAACCATAAACCGTCTGTGATACAAAATTATCACAGATGATTATTGTTAAGAACCGTCTGTGAATTATCATATACGGTTCTAATTAAAAACCATTTATGACGTCTGCAATTATCATATACTGTTCTTGTTAAGAACCATCTGTGAATTATCACAGACGATTCTTATTAAAAAAAGTATGTGATAATTACGTATCACGGATAGTTCTAGTCATCGCTAGTAACATAGATGGTCACGCTTATAAAATTATCTGTGATAATTACAATACTGACGAATTATAGAAAATCGTTTGTAATGAGATGTTCAGAAATAGCCTTTTGCAAGCAATCATTGTATATGCCGGGGTGGGGAGAGGTGGGGGGTGGGGTGGGGGAGAAAAAACACAAAAGAATGAAACGATGTTTGATGGCCCATGTAAGGGTCCGTGTCCACGTGCGCCCCCTCACGATGTCACGTTGAGCTGTCCCTAGATAATGAGGGGAGAAAAGGTGGCGCGTTTGTGTATGGGAATATACACACGTAGTTCATCGACCTTAGCATTCAGCGGTTACATATATACAACGCACTCCGTGATAAGAAATACACGTAGACAATTCCTGCAGGTAACATTTTTCGACACTCCTATAAGCTGATCATTTAGTACTTGTCAAACTTAGCTTTCTCGCTTTCTTTCCATATCCAATGTAGAGAAGAAGCATTGTGCATGCAAGCGCTATCCTGATTTCTTTTTTCCTCTGAAAATGGTGGTCTACGTGTGTATGTATATGTATGTATATGTCAATGTTCCACATATGTACAAGTGATCAACTGAAGGAAGACATGCCGCATTGTGAGAAGGGTATATTTAACTTGTGATGCTTAATCATCCGATTGGTCATAGTATTACAAATCAAATATTCTACTCTCGGTGTATTGTATACCTTCTAGGAGTGGTATACATACACCTTTACAAAATTTAAAATATAAATTCTATACACAAGTTATTACAATACCGAGTCTTCATAATTTACAACACAAAAATCATTAAAAGTTCATATTACACAAATAGGGCTGACCGACTAAATAACAAGATAAATAACTAAAGTTGCAGCAGAAGCAAAAGCAATAAGATGGCAATAAACAAAAGTCAACTGGCTGCCCTTACCTATAAGGCAACCGACCAGAAACTCGTCGAGCTAGTCGTCCTGTATGAAGTCGGTCTCACAATAGTTGATCCCTTGGGGATCAACCTCCTCTGAAATTGCAGCAACTAGATTGAGTACAAAGTTGTACTCGCAAGTCTTACAACCAAAATAATATATAGATGCATTCATGTATCAAAGGAAATGCTACTACACTAAGAAGTTTTCAGTATAAAGTAATTTTCTTTGTAATAGAGTAATAGATTGTAAGCAATTTTGCCAAATCTGTTTTTAAATGTTTAAATAACAGCGAGACAATATTTATAAATATAATAAACCTCCTAAAGGTGACTTGCCAATAGCCACCACAACATAGTATGAATTACTCATTCGTACCACCCGATTTCAAGTTTTATGAAAATGTAGAGTCTAATTCTTGCATGACCTAATCAAGCATTATCATAACCAAGAACATGGCTACTCGAGTAGATTAAACCCTGTAGGGGCGTACAACTTTACCCACATGTCAGACCGCTCCTTTTGCCAAACTAATTAGCACACTTAGGTATGCCGGCTGAGCAAAGTCCTACGAGACGTTTTCTAATATAATGCATTAACTATGAGTCACTCATATGGATGGAAACCCATACATTGTGTCGGAGTCATCAGTAAAGCCTAGGTAAACTACCCCTCATTGTAAAGCCAAGGACAACTACGGATGCCCTTCGGTGTGGAGAACCTAGACAGGAACCCACTCCCGCACCTAACACACACAGAATATTTTTAACACAACACACACAACCTCCTGCGACTCAGAGCTAACACACGCCAAAGTACTAAGTCAAGAGGGTTTTCACATACCCTCATGTGGATGCACGCAAAAGTGCTTGGATGAATGACACAAGTAATTCAGTCTTTGTTGACTCGGGCACAAGCACACACCCAATAACCACACCAACAACCCATTTGCCCGAGTTCAAATCATTTTATTTTTATTTGTAGTTTTCCAAATACATTGTACACAGGAGCACCCTGACCCAAGTATTTAGAATAATGATATAATAACCATTGCCGAAGCAATGATCCCCATGCTACCGTTCTAAGTATTGCTAAGAAAAACCGACTCGTATACTACAAACATATAAATGACCAGAGTCCATCCATCGAACTCTAAATCATTAGCAATAATCTAACTTAGGCTCAGCAGAAATGAGAATATTTACCTACAACTCATGCATCTATTCGGATTAACTACTCCTAATGAAAATTTACATCAATATAGCACATGCATACATTTATTTGCAATCAAGATAATTGTATCAAAAGTAATAGGAGCAATATGATCAAAGCGGGGCTGCTTGCCTTGCTAGAGATAATCAATTTGCTGCAGAGGATCACTCTTGTATATAATAGAATCGTCGAAACCTAGAGAAAGAATCAAGAAGAACTAATAGAATGGATAACGTCGAATAAACTCAAAAATCCATAATCATCAAAAAATCATAAAATTTACACAAAAGGTACATCCTGATTTTAAATGAATTTAGAAATAAAAATCATTTGATTTGGATGTCGTATTCAAAAGTTATAGACTAAACAATTTTGCTGGGAAAGAAAATCAAGAATTTTATTTTCGGTTACTGTTCATGCAAAAAAATTCCAAAGAGGTGGTGAATAAGAAAATTTAATGGTAGACAGAGCATGACATTTTAAGAACAACAAAATTTGATTCACTTCATTTGGAGTTAAAATGAATTACTTATGTAATTTTGAAGTTTAAGAAATTTTCAGTACACAAATAATCCATTACGGAAAATATAAAAGCATTAATTATTTTTATTCTTAGGAAATCCGAGCCACTATCATGATAGACGGGGCCGACGAGTCTCAGAAACTAAATGGTAACTACTCAACAACTAAGTTAAAGATTAACCTTATGTAACACCCCTAATATTGGGTTTGTTTTTCAAGTGTATAAAAAGGTGAACTGTTTTAAAACTTTTCAACATGCATTAGATTTTTGGAGTGTTTGCATAAATTATTGCATTTGAAGATTTTACAACGAAAGAAAACCTACAACTCAAATCGAAGTTCCAAAAGAAAACAGAAACAAAACCTTGTGATCATCATCTGGAAATAATTTATTTAAATCCTATAATATTTGTCTTTAATAAATATAATTTTTCCCAAAATTTTAGAACTTAACTCACTCTTATAAAAATTCAAATCCCTTTCTAAACAGCCCTGTGGTTTGAATTCAAATTAAGAAAATAAAATATGAATAGTGAGGTTTCAAAAAAAATTCGATATTGGGTAATCGCAGGAACCTCCCTGAATAATTTCAATTTTTTTATTTGCTATTTTTAAAGCCTCGGTCAAACTTGTTGAGTTTAGGTCAAATCTGGAATTCAAACTCAAACCCTAGCATTGTTTCGAGCCACGCACTGTTCATCGGGCTCGAACTAGACTCGACTCCGACCGGAGCAACTTAGCTTGACCCAACCACTTAACCCGCGCCCGACCCGAGTCAGACCCCGTTTGCTCATGCCTGTTCCTCTGACCGCGCCATCTTGACTCGGTCGAATCAACTATATACACCGGCTGAGCCACCCTCCGACTCGCACTGCGTTCTCTCGTTGGCACGGCAGGATCCACTAGTCAGCATCGTCTTCATCCTCTCGTCGGCTTGCATGCAGGGCTCACTCGCCACGCGGAGCGTGCGCCAGAGTGTGTCTGTCCATGCAACAGTCATGCCGTGACGCCACCGCCCTAGGGAGCCAATCCTTCGTGTTGCCGCTTCACGCCATCTACTTCCCGTCCATTGGAGTGTGTAGGACCGTAAAGGCGACTAGAGGGGGTGAATATGCGCTTTCTTAATTTTTCACCTTAATCAAATTCAACACGCACTTTTCTCCTTTAGCTATGAAAGCTAAGAAGATCAGTGAATGCACAGAGGAAGCCTTGTGCTGAATCTGATTACCCCCTTTAACCACAAGACTCAACACTGGAGAATTGATCTCAGGTGGACTGGTCTGAACACTGGCGGTCCGATCGGCGGCCAAATGGCGGTCCGACCGCTGGGAATCGGTTCGACCGGCCGTTAACGGGCGGTCCGAAGGCTGGCGGTCTGACCGTCGTTTCTAAATCGGTCGGACCGATTTAGTCCAGTACCAAAACACAAAGCCCAAATCCAAAACGAAAATTGGTCCAACTTTTGATTCAACCAATGAAACTTGACCAAATTTGGAGCACACCTCCCTGAGGATATCTGAGATCTATTTCTAGCGACGATCGTTCAGATCCACTTCAAATAATCGATCTCTTAAGGTTTTACCAAAGAAGTGCTCAAACCCTACAAATATGAAAAACTTGATCCAAAACTTTCTTGTGGGGGATTGAAGATTTAGATGGTTCTAGGAGTATTCCCACACATCAAAACACGGTAAATGAGGTCAAGAGACCAACCAAAATCAACCGGATCAAGGAAGCACCACAATCATCAAAAGAGAGAAGAAAGCAAATGAGACTTCATCAATGAACAAGCATTCATGGATTGATTGATTCAATATGATGCTTGTCAAAACCACTCCCTCAAGGAGGACAAGAGCTCAATCAAGGAGCACACATACAAATATCTCCAAACCCTAGAAAAGTATTGGAGTTTCCAAATGAATGCTTCAAGGGCTTTTACATCTCACCCCTTCTATTTATATGGAGAGCTAGGGTTTCACTCATGGGCTCCCATTAAGGCCCACACACAAATGGGATACACACACATACATCTGTTGAAGCAATCGCCTGCTTCACCACGTGTAGGTTGATCAGCGGATCTCATCATGTCGGCAAGTCTCTCCCGTCCGAATCCCATCGGAACATCCAGGGACTTGCACCGACTTCCGCACCGCCTGATCCAACCAGCTGCAACGAACTACCCATTCGATCCATCTTGCCCATTCTACACCATGCTTGAGTCACATGACCTCACCCGGCATCCATGATCGTTCTGGACCTCAGCTCTCTAAGCGTAGTCCCGATCCACCTCACCGTTGATGTCGTTGACCTGCAAGCCACCTGCACAGCAATAGACAAAGAAATCGTCTCGGGAACAAGTTCTTCACAACTTGACCCACATTAGTTCAACAATGCAATATGCAACAATAAAGCATTGAGATTCATACATTAAACACATTCCATAACAATGCCAAAAGGCTACACTTAAGTGATTGGCGATCGCCATCGAAAGGATTTAAGGCCATTTTTCCATCGCCAAAGGACTTAGCCAATCTCGAAACCTTCGGAATTTTCAAATGAATAGAACTTTTGGTGGAGCCCAAAAATTATGTGACCATATCCAGAGACTCCCTCACATGCCTACACATCCTATTTTTGCTCACTTCAAAACCACCAACACTGTGGCGGTCGGACCGCAAGCATTGCTTGGTCGGACCGCTCCATCGATTTGACCGTGGCTGGCGGTCGGACCGCCGATGACTGACAAAGATCAAGCAAACCCAAAAATGCGAGATTTTGCAAACAAACAATGCCATTGCCAATTGACTCATCACTCTAAGATCATCCACATATCCCCACGATATCCACAGAGTGCCTTAACCTACCCTCTCTCACCTGGTAGAGGTCATTCCTCCTCTCTGTTGCTAAGGAAGGAGACGCTCATTTGAGCTCATTTCTCGGGTGAGGCTCCCCTCTCTTTGTCCTTCATCATCTCTGTTCATCATCGCACCCGTCCGCGCTAATCCGTGCAAGTGTTTTTCCTTGTAGCGCCATGTTGGTCTTCTTCGAAACCAGTGGCCAAGCAATGAGCATCGCCGCTGTGTCAACCTTCAGACCGGTGAGCCATTCTCCCTTCTAGGTTCGTCATATCGTGTTCCTGAGCAAAATTAAGTCTTCCCCTCACTTGATTTTGACTTTCATTCACAGGAGTCTCGGGATCTTGAGCTTTTCCATTTTTCGGCCGAGAACGCCCCTTTCGTCTCCATCTCCAGCACGGAGAGGCATTGCCTAATTCCCTGCTTTTACACCATTCTTTTAGCACTCTCTAGCTTCTCTGACATCTCTTTCTCTCTCTATTTGCTGAAGGCGAGCTCTCCTCGGTGAAGCCTCCCCCGCCGCTTCGGTTCAAAGACGACAAGCCTTCTCTAGCTAGCTCTACCCCCTGCACCCAGGTAGGTTCACTGGACCTCGTTGTTCCTAATGCGCGTGAGAGATAGCTGGTTTGGTCGCTGGGTTGCGACATGGACCTTAGCCCGTAGGAGCA
The DNA here is from genome assembly GCA_036346395.1 of Hsuehochloa calcarea. Taxonomy (NCBI): domain Eukaryota; kingdom Viridiplantae; phylum Streptophyta; class Magnoliopsida; order Poales; family Poaceae; genus Hsuehochloa; species Hsuehochloa calcarea. Next base: position 27,827,006 of record CM070601.1, on the reverse strand, counting down.
CCTCCGCTCTCCACTATAGCGCCGCCGCGTCGAACCTTCTCCAACCATGCTCCAGCCACCCATAGCTTCGCTGCCAGCTTTCCATTTTAGTCCATAGCTGGCGTCGCCATGGCCTAAGTAGCTGGCGACGAGTGCGGCAAGGCCACGGGCGCGAGCTCCTCTGCGTGGTAGTTTCGGACCGCACTATAGCTTCTTGATTAGCCTTTAATCACTGTCCTAAGCGCATCTTACTGTGTATATCCAGTAAAAATTGTGCTGATGCTTTGCTTACATGTGGGACCCTGCACGTAAAGTGCATAGTAATATGGATGGTGAACTCGTGGACCAAGCTCATGGACCCTCGGTCCATACACTATGTTGTGGACCGAGTCTATGACAGGTGAGTCCCACATGTCAGGCTGTATTAAAATTCAAAATTTAAATAGAAAATGATACTATGCACAGAGATTGTGACTATATTCAACCCGATAAGAAATGTATTTAATGCTTTTATAAATTCTAAAGTGATTTATTGTTGAACTGAAAAATCGATTAACTTCAAAAATGCATAACTAATTCATTTTAACTCCAAATCCAGTGAAACAAGTTTTGATAATTTTCATTTTTAATGAACTTTATTATGGTATAATTTTTTTAACATGTTACTATCCTGGAAAAATTCATTTTAATATTGCATATGGAATATGATTATTTTTGCACTAGAAAATGATTTAACTTCAAATATTCATAGAAAATTCATATGAACTGCAAATGAGGAGAACCAAGTCATTCTGGTTATAACAATTTATTGTCTATCATGACTTGTAATTTTTATCCTTGCCACATTTCTAGAAAATTTTGCCAAATATAGAATTTTAGGATGAATAGTGACATATTGCTTTTTTTTCGATTTTTCTTCCCTTTAATCTTCCCAAGGCCGTAACTTCCACAAAAAAACTAAAAATAAAAAATATTTATTTCGAAATTAATATAAAATCATAATCTACCTTTTGAGAAATTTTCATGCATTTTGGATAAATTTGAATTTTTGGATATATTTTTGGTGTTATGTTTTCCTATTGGCTTTTCGTATTCGAACGCTAGATTACGAAGATCCAAACGAGTTCAATTGTGATCCTCAACAGCAGTAAGCGGTTTATCTTCAACAAGGCAAGCAGCCCCCCCCCCCCCGCTTTGATCATATTGATCCTATTACTTTCGTTACAACATATCTTGTTTGCAACTTGTATGTATGGATATTCTACTTGAATGATTACTTTTCATTAGAGGTAGCTATTCCTATTAGATGCATGAGCCGCATCAAATGTTTATCCCATTCCACTAGCCTTAAGTTATTATTCCCGCTGATGTTAGTGCTTGGTGGATGTTATAGAGTCTATACATGTTTATGCGAATCAATGCATAGTCATGCTTAGATTCCGATAGAATTGGGTGGTTATCGACTTTGTCGATAACCTTGATCACATAAATACTTTAATCATGTTATGTCCAGCAACTTGTGCTATGTTAATTTGAAAACTAAAAATGCAAACAAAATGATTTGGACTCGGCCAAATGGTTGTTGGTGTGGTTATTGGGTGCATGGCTCGTGCCCGAGTCAACAAGGACCGAATTACTTGTGTTGCTGATTCAAGTGCTTTTGTGTACTAACCACATGAGATGGATATGAGACCTCTCTTGAAATAGTACTTTGGCGTGTGTTAGCTCTGGGTCACAGGTTGGCGTTGTCCTATTGTTTAAAAAAAATTCTATTGTTGTGGGTGTGTGGTAGTGGAGTTTCCAGTAGGTTCTCCACCTCGAGGGGCATCGTAGTTGTCCAAGGGTTTACCCATAAGGGGTAGTTGACCGAGGATTTACGACGACTCTGACACAATGTATGGGTTTCTATCCATACGGGCAACTCGTAGTTAATACATTATATTGAAAACATCTCATAGGACTTAGCCTTGCCGGCATACCTTAGGAAGTGTGCTTATTCCAGAGGCAAAAGAGGTGGTCTGGCGTGTGGGTACATTGGTACACCCATGCAGTATATAATCTATTCGAATAGACTCGTCCTACGTTATGGACATGCTTGGTTAGGTCGTATAAGAATTAGACTCAATATTTTCATTAAAACTTGGAATCAGGTGGAACGAATAGGTAATTCGTGCTATGTTTGAGAGCTGCGGGGCAGCCACCTGTTGTTGTTTAGATGTTGTCTAATATTACTTACTCGCTGATATTTAAAGTATCAAAAATGTTTACTCACTTGCCATTTCAATCTATTACCTGTACTTCAAATGAAATATTGCTTTATGCTAAAAATTGCTTAGCGTAGTAGCCTTCCTTTGATACATGAATGCATCTAAATATTTGTTTTCTTATATGTCTTATGAGTACAAATTTGTACTCAATCCGGTTGTTGCAAATTTCAGAAAAGATTGATTCCCAAGGGGTCAATCATTGTGAGACTGTCTACGAGAACGACGACTAGCTCGGTGGGCTTCCGGTCAGGTTGCCTTGTTGGTGAGGGCAGCCGGTCGGCTTTCTTTTGTGCCATCTAATGGCTTTGGATATTCCGCTGTGTACTTAAATTTTATTGTTGCTATTTGGCTGGTTGACCGTATGTATGAAAACTGAAGTTGTATTATGATTATGTTGTAATCTTTTGAGACTACGGTATTGTAATATTGTTGTATGGCATTACTTTTGATATTGTTTTGTGATGTGTATGTGTACCACTCTGGGGAGGTACACAATACACTGGGGCGGGATATTTTATTTGTAATGCTAGAACCAATCGGTTGGTTAAGTATTACAAGTTAAATACTCTGGGTCCTCACAACCTTGGTATCAGAGCCAAACTGATCGTAGAAGCCCCTAGCTTGGTCGTTAACAGGATATTTGAAAGAATTATTTTTAAAGTATCAAATTGTTGATGAAAACTTAACTAAGTTCTCAGATTTTACTCCTTTCCTATCTTAGCTTCTCAATCCTACATTGTTCTCATTTAAGTTTCGAAAATATATTTTCCCTTCCTTCTCCTTCTAAGAGTAGTTGGATACCTATTAATTTTAGAGTGGGAAATAACTGAGAGTTCAACATATTAAGTGTGGGCTGTACTTTGATGTAGTTAGGAGGCTCTTGGAGTGAAAAATGTCGCTTTGGAGTGCGATTATCAAATTTGGACAGCAAGCCCGTCGTTCGTCGTAGGGATTAAAAATGAGTGGAAAATTCAACTAAAACTTGTGGGAATAAAAGGGTAAAATATGATTTTAGATGGCTAGTGCCAAAAATACCCTTAGCTAGTCTATACCATGCTCTTTAGATGCGCTACCATTTTGTTTGCGTTCTGAAATTTTTTTCCCCGCACGATTGCTTGTTCATTCAATACGGGTTAGTCATGTCGGGCAAGTGAACCTTTGACCTCTAAGTTTTGTGTTGGGTCTTATGCCTTTATACAAATATTTGGGTTTCATTTCTTGTTAATTATATGTATACATTCGGGTTAGGGTAATACCTCATTCCCCTTAGTCGATTGCTTCTCTTCTGTTGTCCTTCGTATCTCCTATCCTGTTGTCGTTGCAAATCCTTTTGGCAGAACATGATGGTAGGAAGAACTCATAGTGTACATGGTCAACAAGCAGGTGGCGCTGAAGAACTCCAGCCTCCTCCAACCATGGCGGATGTCCTCGCTCAGATTGAGCATAATAGGATGGACCAAACTAGGATCTTGGAGGCTATTGCGCGGAACACCTCCTCTCTCTCTGGTGCCTCTGGATCCAGAGGAGGAGGAGGCGGTCATCAATCGAGGGGAGGTCTCGCAGAATTCCTCCGCACTTAGCCCCCGACCTTCTTTCCCGGTTCGAGGACCCACTGGACGCAGATGACTGGCTGTGTCTGGTGGAGCATAAGCTCAAGGTCGCCCAGTGCCAAGAACGGGAGAAGGCGCTCTTCGCCTCCCATCAACTTGAGGGGTAGCGCTCTCATGGTGGGAGAAATTCCTCACCATGCAACCCGCCAGCTCGGCCGTCACCTGGGAGGCATTCTGCATTGCCTTCCGACAGGCCCATGTTCCCGCCGGTCTCATGAAATTGAGGAAGAAGGAATTCCTTGCACTCAAACAAGGGCGCAAGTCGTTAACTGAATATTTTCATGAGTTCAACCACCTCTCTTGGTACGCCCCTGAGGACATGCCCTCTGACGAAGCTAAACAAGAGAAGTTCATGTATGGCTTGTCCGAAGAGTTGCAGGACAAACTATCCATCGTGAAGTTCCCTGACTTCTAAACCTTGGTCGAAAAGGCCATTGTCTCAAAGCACAAGGGGAGAGCCCTCACGAAGTCTCGCAAGCGTAAATGGGAGGCTCAAAAATCAGCAGGAGGACAATCTTCTCGTCCACGTTTCGGGCAAGCACTGGTGGTCCGCGCTCAAGCTCCACTACCACTGAGACCACCGGTGCTCGTACCTCGCCCTCCGCAGGCCGTGGTATAGCCACGTGCACCTGCGGGACAGCAGGGTGGCCCCCGCAACCCGTGTGCTGGGGTCACATGCTTCTACTGCCACAACAAGGGCCATTACGCGAATGCTTGCCAAGTGAAGAATGAAGCCCCCCCTCGCCCTAATCAGGGGCAACTGGAGGGGCAAGGATGTGGTTATCCCCAGCTTAGAAAGTAGCACGCGGCCGGGTCCTCCACATCTCGACCGAGGAAGCGCAGGAGGTACCCGACATCGTGTTGGGTATGCTTCTCATTAATTCGCATCCTGCTACTGTTTTATTCGATTCTGGAGCTTCTCATTCTTTTATACCAAAGTCCTTTGCTACTCTGAGTGATGCTCATATTGTTCTCATGCATGTTCCTTTGATCATCAAATCTCGGGTTTGAAAACGAGAGCTGTGAATGAGTGTCGGGTTGTATCGATAGAGATAGATGGTGTGGGATTATTGGAAAATATCATCATCCTTAATTCAGTAAGTTTGGATGTGATTCTTGGCATGGATTAGCTATCCCAACATCAGGTACAAATCGATTGTGCCAAGAAATTCATCTCCCTCACCAATTCCTCTAGTGAGCAAGCTAGGATTGCACCGAAGTTGCAAGAACCGCATCTCTAAGCACTTGTAGCGAAGCCGACGCTGGAGATTCATGAAGTCCCAGCAGTATGTGACTTCCCTGATGTTTTTCCCAAAGAATTACCTGGTATGCCGCTCACTCGAGACGTCGAGTTCGTCATCTATCTGCTGCCCGAAACGGCCCCTATCTCAAAGAGGTTGTACCGGATGCCTCCAAATGAATTGGACGAGTTGAAGAAGTAAATTGGTGAGCTTCAAGATAAAGGTTTCATTCGCTTAAGCTCATCTCTGTGGGGTTGTCTGGTAATCTTTGTGAAGAAGAAGGACAAGACTCTGCGGATGTAGATCGATTACCGTCCGCTAAATTAAGTGACGGTGAAGAACAAGTACCCGCTGCCCAGGATCGATGACCTTTTCGATCAAATGACCGGAGCTCGGATATTCTCCAAGATTGACATGAGATTGGGCTACCACCAAATAAAAATCAGATCGGAAGACATTTCGAAGGTGGCTTTCTATACTCGCTGCGGATTGTACGAGTACACCGTCATGTCTTTCGGCTTAACAAATGCTCCTGCCTACTTCATGACACTTATGAACAGGGTATTTATGGAGTATTTAGACAAGTTTGTGGTGGTTTTCATAGATAACATCCTCATCTACTCGAACAATGATGAAGAGCATGCCCTAAACCTGAAGCTTGTGTTGGAAAAGCTGCAAGAGCACCGCTTTTACACAAAATTCAGCAATGATGAGTTTTGGTTGAAGGAAGTGGTATTCTTGGACCATGTTCTTTTAGCGGAAGGTGTCACTGTGGGTCCTAGCAAGGTCAGCGATGTACTCTCCTGGGGTCAACCCAAGTCGGTGACTAACTCAGGAGTTTCCTCGGTCTAGCGGGCTATTATCGCCGCTTTATCGAGAGTTTTTCAAAGGTTGCGAAGCAGATCACCGAGTTTCTCAATAAGGACAAGAAGTTTGCATGGTCCGCTGATTGCAAGAAGAGTTTCCAATAACTCAAGAAGAGGTTGACCACCGCTCCAGTTCTTGTCTTGCTCGATGTTCACCGAAGCTTCGATATCTTTTGCGATGCTTCTTGCCAACGACTCGGGTGTGTCCTTATGCAAGAGGGCAAAGTAGTGGCTTATGCATCAAGATAATTGAGTCCGCATGAGCTCAATTATCCAACTCATAACTTAATGCTAGCTGCTGTGGTCCATGCGCTAAAAATTTAGAGACATTACCTCATCGGTAATCGTTGCGAAGTGTATTCGGACCACAAAAGTTTGAATTATCTTTTCACCCAACCGGATCTGAACCTTAGGCAAAGAAGGTGGTTAGAGTTGATCAAATATTATGATATGGGTCTCCATTATCATCTTGGAAAAGCCAACGTTGTTACAGACACACTCAGTCGCAAGGTCTATTGCAATACCTTGTCGATCAAGGAGCAATAACCCGCCTTCCATGAGGAATTTCAATGGCTCAACTTGGGAGCAGTCAAGCATGGTTTTCTTGCTGCCATGGAGGTGCAATCCACCTTGGAGGACCAGAACAAGGCCACTCAACAATCGGACAATGGGGTGAAACAAATCAAGGAGAATATCAAGAACGGGACAGCCAAGTACTTCTTGCAAGATGGCCATAGAGTCATATGGTTCGGATCACGTCTGGTTGTTCCAAAGATTATGGAATTATGAGATTTAATTCTCCACGAAGCCCATGACTCTCCTTTGTCCATTCATATCAAGATCTCCGACAGAGATTCTGGTAGACCCGAATGAAAAGAGAGATTCATAGATTCATTGCCGAGTGCGACATATGTCGCCGAGTGAAGACCGAACATCAGTGATCAGCAGGCATGTTACAACCTCTTCCCATTCCTGAGTGTAAGTGAGACTCCATCGGAATGGACATTATCACCGGTCTGCCCTGAACTTCAAAGGGAAATGATGTCATTTGGGTTGTCATTGATTGACTGAATAAAGTGGCACACTTCCTATCTGTCAAGACTAATCTTCGTGTAGGTCTTTTGGTGGATCTCTACATAGCCCGCATTGTAAGTTTGCATGGTGTGCCAAAGATGATTATTTCTGATCGTGGTTCACTATTTACCCCCCGATTTTGGAATAGTTTGCAAGAGACTTTGGGGACCCGTCTTTCCTTCAGCACCGCGTACCATCCTAAAACCGATGGCCAAATGGAGAGAGTCAATCCAATCCTGGAATACATGCTCCGTGCTTGTATTCTTTCCTATGGGAAGAATTGGGAGAAAAGCTTGTCGTCCATTGAGTTCTCTTACAACAACAGTTTTCAAGCTAGTCTCAGCATGTCACCATTTGAGGCCTTATACGGGAGAAGATGTCGAACCCCGTTGAATTGGTCAGAGACCAGTGAAAGACCATTATTTGGCCCAAACTAGATCAATGAGGTCGAAAGTCAAGTTCGGTTGATTCATGACCGGTAACGCACAGCTCAATCAATGCAAAAGAGCTTTGCGGATCGTCTCCATCGTGAGTTGAGCTTTGAGCCTGATGACTTTGTATATCTCAAGGTCTCTCCTCTGAAGGGACATCGACGATTCGGTGTCAAAGGCAAGTTAGCTACTCGATATGTCGGGCCTTACTGCATTATCGAAAAGAAAGGAGCTATTGCCTACAAGCTAGAGTTGCCTATTGCACTTTCAGAAGTACACGATGTATTCCACGTGTCTCAATTGATGAAATTCCTCCATGTTCCAACCGAACAAGCTCCTTTGGAGGTCTTGATGTACAGGAAGATCTGACCTACAATGAGCATCCTTTTCGTATCCTTGAAGAAGCTGAACAAAAGACAAGGAATTGTTCCATCAAATTCCCTAAAGTTCAGTGGACAAATCATTCTGAAGATGAAGCAACTTGGGAATGAGAGGATCGCCTTCGCGTAGACTACCCTGCCTTCTTTTCCAACTGACGAAATCTCGGGACGAGATTCTTATAAGGGGGGAGATTTGTAACATCCCAAATCTTGGATTTGTATTTCAAGTGTATAAAAATGTAAACTTTTTAAAAAATTTCAACATACATTGAATTTCCGGAGCGTTTGCATAAATTGTGGCATTTGAAGATTTTACAATAAAAAATCTACAACTCAAATGGAAGTTCCAAAAGAAAACAGAAACAAAACCTTTTGATCATCATCTTAAAATAATTTATTTAAATCCTATAATATTTTTCTTGAATAAATATAATTTTTTCCAAATTTATGGAACTTAACTCACTCTTGTAAAAATTCAAATCCCGTTCTAAACAGCCCTGCGGTTTTGAATTCAAATTAAGCAAATAAAATGTTAACAGTGAGATTTTAAAAATTAGATACCAGGTCATCCCAGGAACCTCCCTGAATAATATCAGAATTTTTCAATTTTATTTGCTATTTTTAAAGCCTGGGTCAAACCTGTTGAGTTATGGTCAAATCTGGAATTCAAACTCAAATCCTAGCACTGTTCTGAGCCACGCACTGTTCATCGAACCCGAACCAGACTCGAGTATGACCGGAGCAACTTTGCTTGACCCAGCCGCTTAACCCGCGCTCAACCTGAGTCAGAACCCGACCGCTCGTGCCTGTTCCTCCGACCGCGCTATATTGACTAAACACACCGGTTGAGCCACCCTCCGACTCGCTCTGTGTTCTCTCGCTGGCACGGCAGCACCCACTCATCAGCATCGTCGTCATCCTCTCGCTGGCTCACATGCAGAGCTCGCTCACCACACGGAGCGTGCGCGAGAGCGTACGTTCGTCCATGCAACGGTCATGCTGCGACGCCACCGCCCTAGGGAGCCAATCCTTTGCAACACCGCTTCACACCGTCTTCTTCCCGCCCGTTGGAGTGCCTTAACCTGCCCTCTCTCGCCCGGTAAAGGTCATTCCTCCTCTTCGTGGCTAACGAGGGAGACGCCCGTTTGAGCCCATTTCTCGGGTGAGGTTCCCCTCTCTTTGTCCTTCGTCATCTTTGTTCATCACCATACTCGTCCACGCTAATGTGAGCCCGTGTTTTTCCTTGTAGCGCCCAGAACACGTTGGTCTTCTTTGAAGCCGGTGGCCAAGCACAAAGCACCGCCGTCATGTCAACCTTTGGTCCGGTGAGCCATTCTCCCTTCTAGGTGCGTTATATTGTGTTCCTAACCACGATTAAGTCTTCCCCTCACTTGATTTTGACTTTCATTCACAGGAGCCTCGGGATCTTGAGCTTTTCTATTTTCCTATCGAGAACGGCCCTTTCGTCTCCATCTCCGGCATGGTGAGGCATTGCCTAATTCCCTGCTTTTATACCATTCCTTTAGCACTCTCTAGCTTCTCCGATATCTCTTTCTCTCTCTCTCTCTCTCTCTTTGCTCAGGGCGAGCTCTCCTCAGTGAAGCCGCTGCCGCCGCTTCGGTTCAACGACGACAAACCTCCTCCGGCTAGCTCTACCCTCCTTGGAACCCAGGTAGGTTCACTAGACCTCGTTGTTGCTAATGCGTGCAAGAGATAGCTTGTTTAGTCGCCGGGTTGCAACATGCACCTTAGCCCGTAGGAGCACCTCTACTCTCCACCGTAGCACCACCGCGTCGAACCTTCTTCGACCATGCTCGGGCAGCCCATAGCTTCGCCTACGCGCTAGCTTTCCATTTTAGTTCTTAGCTGGCGCGGCCATGGCCTGAGTCGCCGACGACGAGCGCGGCAAGGCTACTAGTGTGAGCTCCTCTGTGTGGCAGCTTCAAACCGCACTGTAGCTTCTTGATTAGCCTTTAATCCCTGTCCTAAGCGCATCTTACTATGTAGATCTGGTAATAACCGCGTTGATGTTTCTCTTACATGCAGGCACCTCTTGTAAAGTCTATAGTAATATGGATGGTGAACCCGTGGACCGAGCTCATGGACCCTCGGTCCATACACTGTGCCGTGGACCGAGTCTATGACAGGTGGGCTCCACATGTAGGTTGTATTAAAATTTAGAATTTTAATACAAAATGACACTATGCACTGGACCCCACTTGTCAACAACTGTGGCTATATTTAGCCCGGTAAGAAATGTATTTAATGCTTTTATAAATTCCAAAATGATTTATCGTTGAATTGAAAAATAGATTAACTTCAAAAACACATAACTAATTCATTTTAACTCTAAATCCGATGAAACCAGTTTTGGTAATTTTTATTTTTAATGAAATTTATTATGGTATAATTTTTGAACATGTCACTATCCTGGAAAATTTTGTTTTAATATTGCACTTGGAATAGGATTATTTTTATGCTAGAAAATGCTTTAACTTTAAAAATTCATATGAACTCCAAATGAGGAGAACCAAGTCATTCTGGTTATAACCTTTTATTGTCTATCATGCATTGTCATTTTTATCCTCACCACATTTCTAAATTTTTCGCCAAATACATAATTTTGGATGAATAGTGACAAATTACTTTTTTCTTCCCTTTAATCTTCCAAAGGCCATAACTTCCACATACAAACTCCAAATAAAAGGATATTTCTTTATAAATTCATCTAAAATCATAATATACCTTCTGTGAAATTTTCATGCATTTTGGATAAATTTTAATTTTTGGATATATTTGGTGTTATGTGTTTTATTGGCTTTTCGTATTCGAACGCTAGATTGCAAAGATCCGAACGAGTTCGATTGTGAACCTTGATAGAAGCAAGCGGGTTACCTTCAACAAGGCGAGCAGCCCCACCTTTGATCATACTGATCCTATTACTTTCGTTACAAAAAATCTTATTTGCAACTTGTATGTATGCATGTTCTACTTGAATGATTATTTTTTGTTAAAAGTGGTTATTCCTATTAGATGCATGAGCCACAACAAATGTTTATCCCTTTCCACTAGCCCTAAGTTATTATTCCCGCTGATGTTAGTGCTCAGTGGATGTTATAGATTCTATACATGTTTATGCGAATCAATGCTTAGTCATGCTTATATTATGATAGAATTGGGCGGTTATCCCTTTCCACTAGCCCTAAGTTTTTGATTTTACTATGGCTTGGATTTTTACCATGGTTTGGAATTTTCCAAGCTATAGTAAAATCAGAGAGTAAGGAAGATTCCAAAACCATGGTAAAAATTCAAGCCATGGTAAAATCTAAAATCATAGACGGTTTTATACAAAAACTGTCTGTGATGAGTATCTCATCACAGACGGTTCGTATTAAGAACCGTCTATGATGAGATGCTTATCACAGACGGTTCATGATACGAACCGTCTGTGATGAGTCATCACAGACGGTTTTTTGTATAAAACCGTCTATGATACTTTTGTTTTGTTGGGCGGGAAAATGAAAATTTGTATTTAATGAGCGGGCTGCCAAAAATCTCTTTATATTAACAGAGTCCTCCATCTCCTCATTTGCCATCTCCATCTCCTCCTCTGCCATTTCTCCCCTACCATCTCCGTCTCGCCCTAACCTTGCACTCCGGCCTCCCCCGAGCTCGTCGCCCGCGGCCTCCTCCACCTCGCCCCAGCCTCGTCGTCGTCGGCCTCCCATGACCTCGTCGCCCCGGCCTCCTCTACTTTGTCGCCCTGTCCTCCCCTTAGCTCATCGCCCACGGCCTCCTCCACCTCGCCCCGGCCTCATCGTTGCCGGCCTCCCATGACCTCATCACCCCAGCATCCCACGACCTCACTCTCTCTACTCCCCCCTTTTGCTCTGTGATGTGGTTACTACTGTGATGTATTAGCGCTCTGTGAATGGATTGAGTTGATGCTACCGTGATGTGGGTGATGCCGTGTTGTTTTTAGTGCTCTGTGAATGGATTGAGTTGATACTACTGTGATGCTGTGGCTATTGTGAGAAAGCTAACGAAAAGTTCAATCCGAAAATCCATATCAAATTCATTCGCGAGGCTTGGGAGGCTCCAGACGAAGTGAAAATCCATTTTGTTTTTTTTCAATAGAAAAAGCTATCACAGACGGTTCTAAACAAGAACCGTCTGTGATAATTACTATCACAGACGGTTCTTGTTTAGAACCGTCTGTGAAAATAGACTATCACAGACGGTTCGTGAATAGAACCGTCTGTGATGATCCCATGTCATCACAGACACATAAATTCAGATGGTTCAAAAACCGTCTGTGATGATGGTTTAGAACCGTCTATGATGAGGTTTTGTGTAGTAGTGCCGGTAGGTTCTCCAGCACGATGGGCATCGTAGTTGTCCAAGGCTTTACCCATGAGGGGTAGTTGACTGAGCCTTTACGATGACTCCGACACAACGTATGGGTTTCCATCCACATGGGCGACTTGTAGTTAATTCATTATATTGGAAACGTCTCATTGCACTTAGCCTTGCCGGCATACCATAGGAAGTGTGCTTATTCTGGAGGCAAAAGAGGCGGTCTGGCGTGTGGGTACATTGGTACAACTCTACAAGGTATAATCTATTCGAATAGCCTCATCCTAGGTCATGGACATGCTTGGTTACGTTGTACAAGAATTAGACTCAATATTTTCTTTAAAACTTAGAATCGGGTGGTACGAATGGGTAATTCGTGCTATGTTTGAGAGCTGCAGGGCAGCCACCTGTTGTTGTTTAGATGTTGTCTAATATTCTTTGCTTGCTGATATGTCAAGTATCAAAAATGTTTACTCACTTGCCATTTCAATCTATTACCTGCACTTCAAATGAAATGTTGCTTTGTGCTGAAAATTGCTTAGTGTAGTAGCCTTCCTTTGATACATGAATGCATCAAAATATTCCTTTACTTGTAAGTCTTGCGAGTACAACTTTTTACTCTACCCGGTTACTGCAAATTTCAGAAGAGATTGATCCCCATAGGGTCAATCATTATGAGACTGTCTACGAGAACGACAACTAGCTTGGTGGGCTTTCCGTCAGGTTGCCTTGTGGGTGAGGGTAGCCGGTCGGCTTTCTTTTGTGCCATCTAATGGCTTTTGATATTCCGTTGCATACTTAAATTTTATTGTTGCTATTTGGCCGGTCGGTCGTATGTAAGAAAATTGAAGTTGTGTTATGATTATGTTGTAATCTTTTGAAACTACGATATTGTAATATTGTTGTTTGGCTTTACTTTCGATATTGTTTTGTGAGATGTATGTGTACCGCTCCTGAGAAGTACACAATACACCGAGGCGGGATATTTGATTTGTAATGCTAGAAATAATTGGTTGGTTAAGTATTACAAGTTAAATACCCTAGGTCCTTACACCTTAAATCGACAAAGATTTGTCCTAATGGTTATGATACCGAGGTGGTCAAAACTCCAATAACACAGAGAAACTCTCGGGGCTTCACTACACTACTGCGCTTGTTTCGTCGATGTGGTCTACGACAACACGCTAAGCAATTGAATGCATACAAGAGCCCCCACGAGGGGTAAAGTGAAATTACCTGAAGGTGATCGAAACTGGTCGTAGGTGGTCGTAGATGGTTGCAAATGGCCGAAGGTAGTCGTACGTGGTTGTAGATGGTCGGACGTGGTCGTGGGTGGTTGTATGTTGTCGTATGAGGTTAGAAGAAGCTTGCCGCCGTTAATGGGTGATAGCGGTGATGAGCTTCATGACAAGACGATGACTTGGCACGCCAGAGATGGAGAAGAAGCCTAATTCTGGAGGTTCCTATAGTCAAAAGGTGAAATTAAGTTAGGAGATTTGATACTCGAGCCCTGCAACATGATATGAATCGAAGAGAAAGGGGAGAGCTCCATGGTTGCACCAAGAACACAGCGGCGACACCATGACTGTGAGCTAGAGCTCGAGCTCCAAATGCTCTCGGGCTCGGTTGAGGGAGAGAGCTAGGGAGTGTCTCAGGGTTGTGAAAAACGAAGATGGAGAAACTCCAAAGTTTTAAATAGGGGCCAGGGCGGAGAATAGTGAGGAGGCGCGCTCTGCACTAAGCTCGGTTCATGGCAGGGAGGGGATGGTGAGGCGACAGGGAGTTAATGCTGAGCCAGGGCATGGGCGAGAGTAGAGAATGCAGGGGAAACTATGGGCGCACGTCAGAAACGGTGGGCACGTTAGTTGGCACTGACACACGGGCGGAGCGCACTGAGGGTGCTCGAGCGCTGGCGAGGGCACAACATCCGCATGGAGACGAGGAACTGCAGCTGGGGCCCACCGGTCAGTGGCTCAAGATAAGAAGCTCGGGTCGGTCTGGTTAGGTGGCTGGGTCGGACCTGGTCGGAGGGTTTGGTCGGAGCATCTAGTCGGACCGAGTGGGTACCGAGAGGCTGGTTGAAATCGAGGCGCTAGCCGAAATTGAGTGGAGTCAACTCGATTGATTTGACCGAGTTGGTTTCAAAAGACTGAGAGGATTGTGAATTTTTAGATAGAGTTTTACAGCCCCAAAAATTCTAAATTTTTATGGGAGGTTTCTGACAATGTGTAGACCCTTGTGTAAATTTTCCAAAGTTTTTAGATAAATAAATATTTCTGTAAAAATATTTTAAGTCTCTGGTTTAGGTATTTGATTAAGGACTAACTGGTTGGACTGGCTATTTTAAAATAGCAAAATAATTCTAGAAATTATGAAATTTTTGAGGTTAGTCAAGTAGATGTTCCAGAACCTAGGAAAATTATTCTCGTAGACTGATCACAATATTTTGTTTCAAAAGTTTTAAAGGACTATGTGTTACGTTAATTGAAACATTAGTTTTTCAAAATTCGCCAAAACCAAAGAATGAAGATCCAGAGAATTTAAATGACAACATGGTGCATCAAAAGTTTTAATTTTTTCTTAGTTTTATACATTTAAAATACAAACTCAAAATTAAGATGGTACACGCATGCATCGTGTTAACAGCAGATAGTAGCATGGGCTCCTCGTCCACTCGTATATATGTCGAAGTTTACACCCAACCTTAGGAAATAAGATCGAGAGGGTAATGCTAGCTAGTTTCGATGTTCTTTATTCTTCGTATCTGACCTGCAAATGTAACACAATGAATATATCAGTTTAGGTAAGATGGGATGGTCATTTGAAAATACATAGTTGCATGCAATGACAAATAACATGTATAGCTTTACATCGGTTGCTTGGCTAGATTAATTTTCTCGTGATCGCATTATTGTTCCTATCAACTCAGCTTTTGGTCATGATTGGTCTGCTAAATGTAGCATGCAGTTCTTACAGTACAGTTCTTTGTCGTTACTTAATGACTAGGATATATAATTATTACCACCAATTATACGTTGTCACATCACTTTCATTTCTCCCTTGCTATCACTTCTATGTACTCGTTTATTCTCTATTTTTCTCCATTTCCTCTTAAGCTTTGTGTTCCAATCAAGGGAACATGGACGGTGGTCAGCCATGATGCATATATTAATTGTTCACATTGGAGTCCTAAAAAAAATTGTTCGCATTGGTCTGTATAGGAACTGCAGCGATGACTAACGTACGTTATAACACTAATTGGATCCTGCAAACTATCTTGTGTAGTGCAATGCAGGATACATAAGGGCTGAGCAGGAGTTTTAGCTGACAAAATGGAAATGTAGTACTCCCTTATAAAATTTGAGAGTTATGTTTCAGCTGGTTTATAAAGTACGAGCTAGGCATCAACTCGCAACCCCACCAAAGTATGTTATTATTTGTGAATGGCTAGTCATATAATTAATTAGAATTGTGTGCAATACATATTGCTAGGCCACATCCAAACCAAATAAGTTTTTTTAGAATTTTTAAAAACTTAATAAAAAAATTCAATAAAAATAGTACAAAACCACCGGTTTTCTTAGATGTAGCTCAAGTGGCTTCCTACGTTAGGTGACACACCATAAGCATACCATGCGTATCTTCTGTTGTCTCACTAAGAGCATGTTTGGTTTATGACCTCAAGTAGTCAAATTAAAATTTTAGTAATACTCTAATGATTTGACTAGCATTTGGTTTGTCACCACGAGATCACAGGCCCGGGAAAATTTGGCAACTCTAAAATTAGCCGCATCTGAGGCGATTCTGGGGCAGCCAAAAATTGGTAAAGCAAACAGGCACTTGATTCATGATGTGACAGCCAAAATTGGTTGCATTAAATAGCAAACATAACTTCTAAATCATGTATAAGATTAGTGATCTGTTTAAACCGTTGTATTTCTTGTGATTTAATAAACAAAATAAGATCTATATTGGCTATATTTAGTATAAAAAATTTATATACCCTGTGAAGCTCACGAGTTATACTAACAATTTGAAAAAAATTAGCAACATTTTTAGCAATCGGTATGGTTACAATCCAAACATTTCTACTAAAGTTTTGGACGTGCTATAATTTTGCTATTGCCAATATATTAATTTGACTAATTGGAGACAAACCAAACATACCCTAAATGTACCCTTCCTCTGCTATGGAGACCAGGAGATCCTCAACTTAGTTCCTCTTTGGGTAAGGGCGAGATGTTGACGCGCGTGTTTCGGTCATGGGTCCAGGCCTGCGATTGATTGAGGAACAAATTAATTTGCAAAATCCATGCATGCATTGCTTTTAACTTGGGCTACTGTATACTCAGAATTTATTTTTGACAAAATATTCTATAATGTTTACAGTTTGTTGCCAATTGGAGTGAGGGCATCCCATGCCCTGCCTTTTTCTTTGCATTGCCACTTTGGTTTTCACCAATCCTGATTATTGTTGAAGTGTAGTAGAATTCTCCAACGACTTAAATCTTTCGATGAGTTTACTAGTATAATTCTGAAGCAAAGACGCTACCTTATTATGTAGTTCTCTAATCCCATGTATTCGAAACCAATTGCAATGTATACTTTCAAACCTAAACAAGTTTAACTAGGTCATGTTTTGATGGCCGGGAGCCTGAAACTCAATATTATTTACCATTTGCTCCTATGCATAGCGGATCCGAAGAAGGCTGAGTGAGGCCTAGGCCTCAACTTAAATTTCAGTTTTTAGTGGAGTAGTATAATGTCTGACTATTTATGGCCCCGCTCAGCCCAGCAAAAATACCCCCTCACTTATGCCCCTGCTCATTTTTTGACCTAATCCTATATCTCACGGCACTGCCAATAAGCGCAATGCCTTGGCTATCCATAGCTAGCAAGCTCGCCGTCGATGACGTGATGATCCTATATATCCATATATGTAGGTCAACTCCAAGTGTCCTATCTCAATTGTCATCTCGGCAGGCGGTGAGCTAGGAAGATCTACAGCGTAACCCTAATCACCATCGGTCCACCGCAAATTGTCATCTCGGCTGTCGTGAAGACGATCCAAATATGGATTGATCTCAACAATCCAGACAAACCTTTGCTAACTCGAGAACATCCTAGTTGAGTGTGTTATGATCTTATGTCATGTTTGATGTATCGTGGCTTCTTTTCTGATGTCAAATTAAGATATTGTCATGTCCAATGGCCTGATTCAATGGTTTCAAAGTTCAAGTGCAGAATTAAATTAACACAACTTCTTATGATCGATATTCGATAGTGTGGACTTGATTCATTCAAGGAATAGAACTAACTGAATTTTGCGAGTGATCAATGCCATGTCTAATCACTACGTCTTCAATATAGATTCATACGCCCCTTAAATTGTAGACGTGCTGTGATCAGAATGAAGAATAACCCATAATCCTGCACAGAACAGTCTTCTTATTGTAAAAGCATGCATCTAGCAAAGAATTAACATTTCAGATGCATGCATGGCACTTATCTATTTGTTAAGAAGGTCATGGAGGTCAATCACAGTGGAAAATATTGATAACTAGAAACTTATCAGTTGGCAGGCCACTTAACCACACACAGATATATTTAGTAAATATCAGCACAGTAATATTGTACATATATTTAACTGACTTTTATATTTCAAACAAATTAAGTGTTGACAAGAAAGAAGGGTCTTACTTGGAAGGTTCATGCATGGTAGGAGACTAAAGATCAAGCACTCCCTATCGATGGATGTATATATAAGAATAATTAATCCAAAGTGAGTTTCAGAAAAATAATCTTCCAAAACTCCTTGGGATTAAGACGAATTAGTTAGCCTATATGAGTAATGGAATAATAGTTTTTGAAAATATTAAAATTGTATGAGCACAAATTTTGATTTCGGCTTCGAGCATTATTCCTCAATATAACTTATATGATATAAAAAAATTATGGATTATTTGTCCCCATATAAATGACTGCACATATCTCTATTCTGTTAAAAGGATGCCCAGTTTATTATTGATTCCAGCCACACATATACTAATTAATTGAGGAAGAACACGATACAACATGCACATATGGATGCACGCTACTCAATATTGGAAAAAGTAAAAAATGCAAAGACCAATCAGTAGATCGACCGTTTCCACTTCTGGCTATATATACTAATTTAAATTCTTTAGGCCTACTCAAGAATTTTCATCTCGTATGGAGCATTTATCAAAGCTCAAGGTGTTGCCGTTTGCCGAAGATATATAAGATAATTGGATCCAGAGAAACACAAGAGACAATCGAGGAGATTGGCATATTGTACATATAGCTAAAGTTCTGGGGATCATTAGATTTACGCAAGTAAATATTTGAGCTGTACAGGAGGAGCTTAATTAATTCATACAAGCTAAAACAGTCCAGTTGCATACCTACTAATACACTTGAACACTATACATAGTCGATATACATTTTAGCTGCGGCTTAGAACTTTCGTACGTGTAATTGAACTTTAGCATTTGCAGATTATATCTAGCATATGCAGCATATGTATATATGCTACATCTATTAACTAAGCAGAAGCATAAGTTGCAACCAGCCTGGGTCTATACACACACGCACACACACACAGAGAGAGAGAGAGAGAGAGAGAGAGCTAGAACTTAGCTAGCTAGCGCCATGGAAATAATTAAGGGTGTGAGGAATGAAGCTAGTGCATGATGCATACACACTTTGGGCTGCCGCAGATGAGCATGGCGATGCATATCTTGATTATGTACAGCTTCCCCTTCTGCTGTCTCGCCGCGCTGCGCAGCCTCCCCAGCTTCGAACTCTCCTCCGTTTGCGCCATGTCGTTTGCAGCAAAGAGCTTTCTGGGTGGTTAGCTAGCTTAGAGACTAATTGATCAGATATGGGGCAGTACAGGGCTATATATATATGCTACTTCACAGGGCAACACGAACCCAGATGTTGTGGTGAGGTGGAAGATGGATCTTGATGCCAGCTGATATATATCCATCTCCAGTTAAGATGCTGCAGTAGAGAGTACAACAGGACGGATTGCGCTAGCTACATGTTGGTGGCTATCTTTTCTGATGCATCATGCTTGGGCCACTTGCTTTGGTGACCTTCTGCCAAAATTTTCTAGCTGGCTAGGACTTTTTAGTTCCTCCTATAGGCAGATTGAAGCTTTACACAAAAAAGTAACTTCAAGTAATAAGAGGACTGAGCGGGGGCTCAGTTGGAAAAGGGAGCTTTAAGCTCCCAGCCCAGCCCACGATGCAGTGCTGGCTCTCGCGGGTGCCTCGCGAGATTTCATCTTTAATGTGGATCGGAGGGAAAAAATTCCCGAATATATTATATAAAAAAGACTTCAAGTAATAAGGGCTGGGCCATGGATCCCATTCACAGGAACTGGCACATGTTTTGTGCCATTGAGGTGTATGTATGACTGCTTCAGGCGACGTAAAAAGGATTAAGGGTTAGTTAAGTGACAAACTGACAACAACTAGGTACTCCAGTGGGTACTGTGGCATCTGGGTTTGTCTAGTTAATATGGTCACAGTTCAAATCTTACTAACTGAGTAGGGCTATCGAAATAGCTTAAGTTTGGCAAGTTGCTCAAGCTATAGTCATCGAACCAATCTCAAGGCTCGAGCTCGGGTCGAGCTGTGCTTGTGTAACACATCAGCCCAACACTGACCTCAGAATGTAAACTATACATTTTTCACTCTCAATTTAAATTGTATTTACTTATAATTTCAGCAACCATGCAATAAAACCCACAACAAGTTACCTTTCAACAATCATAACAAGATAAATGCATAAAGAATAAACTTTCGCACAGCTTGGAACCTCGCACCCAAGAACGCTTGGGGTCACGCTCCCGAGAATGTCCAGAACCATGCGTCCGAGAACATTGATTAGCAACAAAACTAAATAAACAAACCATAATTAAATCAATCAAATTCCAATCATTAAGCTAACGAAAACCATGTGTTCTAATAAACTCTAGATGAAAGCACCAAATCTCTAGATTTAATGATAGCAACTAAATACTGCCAACTGTGTGAATGATAGCATGTGATGCATATACTCTACTTCCATCCTATGCATATTGCCAACTTTGATCACCTAATTAAAAACAACAACAAAGTAAGGGTGAGTCTAAGACTTAGTAAGTACATAATATAACAATAAACATACAACTCATCATTCAAGTAAATCATTATCATCATTATTCTCGTACCCAATTAACATCATCATTCATATAATTATTTAAGACCATTATCTTTTCATTAATGCAATGCTTGGCTTATACCGGTATAGTACTGGGGTAATCACCGTCGATGAAGCTCTCTTGCCCCATCCTCTTTCATACATGGTCCATCATCCACTCCCGTGGAGCCCCTATCGATGTAGATCTTTCTCTAGAGCTCTTCGGACTAGTCATATAACTTTCTCACCGACTGCATCAGACTATTTATATGACTTCATCACCTATAGGACTCAGATTCAACTTTCTGTTAGCTTTCCAACGAGCCAAAGAACGTCACAATCCGAGTTTGTATGCAGAAGTTATGCATGTTTTACCAGATAGTGCGCGATCTGAAGTGGAGGCCGGGAGCGACGATGTCGAGGGAGGCTGGCGGCGGCGAGGTTGGGGGAGGCCGGCGACGACGAGGCCAGGACGAGGTGGAGGAGGCCGGGGCAACATGAAGCATGACTGTTAGGAGAGCACATGGACATCCAATTACCTGGATGCCATCGAGAGGTAATTGGACATCGCTATGTTTAGAAAATGGCGTGGACGCGTAGGTACTCCAACTGGGAAGTGGCATCATGTATCAGCAACCAACTGTAGAACTTGTCGGAGTATGATGTTGGTTCATGAGATGTGGTTCTATGGTTGGTTGCTGATATATGATGCCACTTCCCAGTCAGAGTACCTGCTTGTTCACGCCATTTTCTGAACATAGCGACGTCCAATTACTTGTCAACAGCATCCAGGTAATTGGATGTCCACGTACTCTCCTGATAGCCATGCTTCATGAAGTTGCCCATGGCTGTGGTCTCATCCTCCTCATGCTGCGTGGGTGTGTATATATATATATATATATATATATATATGAAGCTAGTTTTAAAGGCACAACAGCCACTGCTTGGAGACTTTATAGAGAAGAGTCATCACAGACGGTTTGTAGATGAAACCGTCTGTGATAGTATGCATCATAGATGGTTTGAAAACCGTCTGTGATGACCTCATGTTATTACTGACCCATAAACTCAGACGGCTCATGAAACCGTCTGTGATGACGTTTTTTAACTATATATGAAGACCTTTTCTGTAGTAGTGTATGCATGCGTGTATGTTGGCTAAAATTGCTATATTTACGGGTAACAGTAGTTAAATTCCTATTGTTTGTATAATCCTGCTTGAGATGTTGATATCTTTACTACTGTAGCCTTTACGATATGGTTTAGGCAGTAGCAAATTGTTGGTGATATGCCCTAGACGCAATCATAGAGATGATTGTATCACATCTATGTTTATAAGTTATAGAATAACTATTATTATGTTCCTTGAATGAATCATCAATGATAAAGATTAACAAGTATGTCACTTGTTGGTGAAGCTCTTTAACTTATATGATGTCGTTCTAAATGTATCCTTAGCCGGATGTCACTGGTCGAAACACTAGTGATTCTATCGACCAGCACATGTATTGATTGATGACCATATTTCACTAGTCATAGATATAGGGATATTGAATCAATAATGTAAACACATGTTAGAGAACATGTTGTCGGATTGACCTATCTTAAGATACTATTGAGACTGTTATGATTTTATGTGTCATCAAATGGTCTCAAGCAATGATGATGTGTAATCCTTAGACCTGAGATCAGCATGGTTTCCTACAAGTATAATAGTGCACTTTGGGGTTGCCAAACACTACTCTGTAACGGGGTAGTTATAAAGGTAGCTTTCGGGTATGTTATGAAACATGCGAAGGAATGTGACTGGCCTGATATGGGATTTTCCTTTCCTAACATAACAGGAGAGATATCCCTGGGCCCCTCGATGTGGTCGGATAAAGAAAGTGCATGGTCATACCACTAGTGGTCGAAGAGTCGACCACATGAAGTTATCCGACACTTGATAGAGAAAGTATTGAACAGTCCATGGATGACAAATTATCTCACATGGAGTTAGAATAGATATCGTGTGGCAAAGGGAGAATACACGAGCAGGTCATTCAATTCAAACAGGTACGGACTAGTCGTATGGAGATATGAACTGGTCATAGACTGGTCGAACATGATCACTAACTGGTCGTAAACTAGTCATAAGGAGTTACGAACTAGTCAGGACTAAATATAAACTGGTCAAATAAAGATAAGAGCTAGTTTTAAGTGATAAGGATCTACTCGTAGATCATATTGTATTAAGGTTCGTCTGATATAATTTATGTGTATTCGGGAATCATTATGTCCTTCTAGGAACCGCTAACGACTCGTGGTCGGAAAGGTGTTTCTGAGTCACAACTGATTACACATACACCTAACGGGTCACACACTTAACGGGTTAGAACAAACGTGTTCGGATAGGATCCGTCATGGGCACTATATAAGGAGATGCATGAGGCTATTGGGAGATATATGAGAAAGACATGGCGTGAGTTGCTCCACCAAAACCATAGCTGTCATCTTCTTAAGAGCCGTACCGTGTAAGTTGGTACTAGCACACCGGCGTACGGTATTATATATCCCTAGACGTGTGGATATTGTAGAGGTGCTACTACGGTTGTTGTTGCACTAAAGGACGATCCACGACTTCGAAACTGAAATATTCCAAATAGGGGTTTGTATTTCAAATATATAAAAATCATAACTTTTAAAAACTTTTGATGCATTATGTTGTCATTTGAATTTTCTGTAATTTATTTCAAAGGTTTTGTGGAATTTGAAACCTAAAGCATTAATTCTAGTAAAACATAACCATGTAATATACTAAAAACAAATCTTGGGAACAATATCTTGAAAATATTTTTCCTAGGTTCTGGAACATCTATTTGACTCACCTGAAATCTTTTATAATTTTTATAATTTATTTCTAATTTAAAATTTACAGTCAAACCAGATAATCCATAGTCAAACATCTAAAAAAGAGACTTAAATTAATTTTTGAGAGTATGTTATACATAGTGCCAGGAACCGCTCATAAAAATTTCATAATTTTTGGAGTTAAAATTCTATGTCTAAAAATTCCCAAAATGGCTCGGCCTATTTTCAAAAACCAGACCAAGCACTGTTGGACTCGGTCTGACCGAGCTGTCTTGACTAGGGGTGCCAATGGGCCCCATTCCCCGTTGGGGAATTCACCCATTAGAGGGCAAGGTTGGGCTATTTCTTCCCCCACGGGAATACTAATATAAAAATACAATTCCCCATTCGATGAAGCGGGGCCGGAGCTATTCCTCTACTCCCCATCCCTAGTACCCACATGGGCCCCTAATAACCCTATGACATGTGGGCCACTAGCCCAATACTGCATAGTCTTGTCTCTCGTAGGTCGTAAGTCATAACTAGGACTCGTAACCCTAGCAATAGTTGCATGCCAACATCCCATTTGAACCTTCCCCACCCCCTTCAGCTTTCGGCCTTCTCCATTCCCAACCACCGCCCCAAATCCTCAATTCCCCATTAGCAATTCTGCATCCCCTTTGTTCCTCCCGATGCTCCTTTGGTCCTCCCTCAGTCCTGCTACTCCCGCATCTGGTAGTGTGAGGGCATGTCTATTTGCTCATGTGAACTGAGTAACTGTCTATCAGTGTATGTCTCTATTTGGTGTTTGTGTTGTGCTTGCAACTTGCAAGTTATGCACTGCTTAAATCATTAAGGGTTTGCTTGTTTATTTGCTTGGGAGTTGGGACACCATCCATGATTATGTGCTCATCCAGACAGGATGCAAAATAATATAGTTAGAATCCTTCATTTGGACAATCATAAGCACTATTTAAATCATTTGGAACATTGATTTCGTCGTCTCTGTGTGTGTTTGTGTAGAAGAGCTTGGAGATCCAATTTTCAAGTCTGGGTCCCTGTGGGGCCCCGATAACCCGATAGGGGGCGGGGAACGGGGGAGAATAGCACCCGAGGACAGGGACGAGGACGGGGAACATAGATTTTTCCTTCTCCTGAGGACGGGGATGTTCCACCACAGCTTGCCAGGGAATGGCCCCGTTGCCATCCCTAGTCTTGAATGAGCCAACCCACCAAGCGCACCAGGCACCGTCCACGCCACCTTACCTCCGCCGCTGACGGGTAGGCCCCAGTGGCGGTGCTTCGTCTCCACATGGTTGGGCACCCTCGCCAGCTCACGGGTGGAGCACCGTTGCGCTCTCCGATGAGCCAACTACCCGCCCCCTATTTCGGACCCGTGACTGCAGTTTCGGTGCCTCAGCCGCATCACCCTCGCTCGCACATGCTCCCATCGCCTCCATCTCTCCTCAATGTTGCGCGTGCTCCCATCAGCATGACGGCCACGCCGAGCGTGCCTCCTCGCGTTTCTCCGCCCTGGCCTCTATAAGAACCCTGGAGCTCCTTCCTTACTTTCTTTTCGCCACCCCAAGCATCACCATTCCTTCCCCTACCTTCTTCCCTGCTCAATTTAGCTATAATCCGAGGAAGCGCTAAGCTCGAGTTCACGACCACGACACTGCTACCACGTTCCGGTCGTTCCCGTGCTACCCTCTCCTGTCTACCCGTGTCATTTTGTGTTCCTGGACACGAGGAGCTTATCCCCTAACTGGATTTGGTTTTGGTCCAAAGGAGCTATCGGATTTGAGATTCGTCTCCAACTCTAGCCGAAACACCACTTTCCTTGTCCATCTCCGATAAGGTGGACCGTTTCTCAATTGCTTACTATAGCACCATCTACGAACCTCACTTAAGCTTCCCCTACCCTCAATTCCTATCCTCTTTGTTCAGGTTGAGCCCACCTCGGTGAAGCTCCATCGCCACCGTTGGTCCTCGTCGTCATGTCAACTCCGACCTTCCTCCTTCACCCATGTCACTCCGGTGAGGTCCCTGGATCCCTCTGGTGCTAGTGTGCAAGTTAGTTGGGTAGAAGCGTAGTCGAATCGACAAGGTCACCTTCACCCATAGCTCTCCTCCGCTCCTCTCCGGCGTGCCACCGCTACGGACCACCGTAAGCCTTGCCGCCGGTAGCAATAGCTTCGCCTCAACCTCTTAGTCCCATTTTGAATCTTGGCTAGTGCTACCATGGCCTCCTTTGTCGGCAACACACTGTTAAAGCTTATGGCCGGGGAGCTCCGCTGCTGTCCGTAAACGAACAGTTAGCGTAGCTAAATCATTAGCTCTTAATCGTTGTCTTAAGCATGGTTTTCTGTGTAAATCCCGTTTTAATTGTTGTTCGGTTTCACTGACGTGCAGGCCCGGGCGCTTTAAAGTGCACAGTAAACAACTGTGGTCCATAGATCCTAGTACACGCACTATTCCGTGAACTCTAGATTATGACACGTGGGACTCGGTTGGTAGTAGATTTCCTTTAGGATTTTAATTGAAAAAGAAATGAAAATCATGGACCCCATTGGTCAGTGACCGACCCGAGTACAAAAAGTATTTACTATTTTATAATTTTTGAAATGAAATATTTGTGCATTATAAAAGTATTCAATGTTCTGATGAATTTATGGAATGAGTTATTTTTACAATAAAAATTCATTTAACTTCAAAAATGCATAAGTATTTCTCTGTAACTCCAAATTGAGTGAAATAAAGTTTGATGGTTTAAATTTGCAATGTACTTTAATATGGCATAGGTTTAAAGTATGTTACTATCACTAAAAATCTTGTTTTTCAAATTATTTGGACACTTTGGCACCACTTTGAAAATGCATAGAAAATTCATAATAACTCCAAATGAGGTGAAACAATTTTTGTTTTTCTTATAATGTCATGCTCTATCTACTATAAAAATTTCAAGTTCACCACCTTTCTGGAATATTTTACAAAAAGTTTGAATTTGGTGAATAGTAATCAATTGTAATTTTTCTAGATTTTCTTTTCCCGTAGATTTTTTTAGCTCTTAACTTTCACATGCAAACTCCAAATCAAATATTTTTGTTTATAAATTCATATAAAATCATAATCTACCTACTATGAAAGTTTCACATATTTTGGATGAATTTTATTTTTTGGGTTTTATTTGGCGTTATTCGTTCTTATTCATCCTTCTCGTTCATTCAATAGGTTTCGATGATTCGAGTGCTTATGAGAGTGATCAGCAGCAGCAAGTGGACTATCTCCAGCAAGGCAAGTAGCCTCCCTTTGACCATATTGCTCTTATTATGTTTGATACAATTATCTTGTTTGCAAATGTATGTATGCATGTTCTATATTGAAGTTTAATTTCTTGCTAGAGGTAGTTAATCCGAATAGATGCATGAGCTATAGGTAAATGTTTCTCATTGCCACTGAATCTAAGTTATATTCTTGCAAGTGATTTAGATCCTGATGGACGGGCTCTGATCATTTATATATAGTATACGAGTTGATGTCATGGGGATCATCGCTTCGGTGATGCTCATTATATCATCACTTAATTTATTTTGGTCAAGGTACTCATGTATGTATTGTAATTGGAAAGACTAAGACTGAAAATAAAAAGATTTAGACTTGGGCATATGTATGAATGGTGTGATTGTTGGGTGTGTATGGTTGGTGCCCGAGTCAACAAGGACCGAATTACTTGCGCTGTTGATCCAAGCACTTTTGCGTGTATCCACATGACGGCATATGGGAACCCTCTTGAATTAGTACTTTGGCATGTGTTAGCTCAAAGTCGCAGGTGGTAGTTGTTAGGGAGAAAAATATTTTGCTGTTGTTGAGATCTGCGGGGTGGGTTTCAGATATAGGTTCCCTCGCCCGAGGGGCTTCAGTAGCTGTCTAAGGCTTTACCCTGAGGGGTAGTTGACCAAAGCTTTACTGGTGGCTTTGACACAATTTGTGGGTCCTCTGTGGGAGCCCCGTCTGCACACACAAGGGCGTCTCACAGAGGGTTTCCCCCGTGCGGGCGGCTCTTAGCTTATACATCTCATTGAAAAATTCCTCGTAGGACTTAGCTGTGCTAGTATACCTAAGAAAGTGTGCTATATAGCTTGACGAAAGAGCGTTCCCACATGTGGGTAGAGTTGTACACCCCTGAAGGGTTGAATCTACTCGAGCAGCCACGTTCTTGGTTATGACAACGCTTGGTTATTTCCCGCAAGAATTAGACTCTACGTTTTCGATAAAGCTTGACATCAGGTGGTACGAATGGGACATTCGTGCTATGTTGTGGTGGCTGTTGGGTAACCACTTCTAGGATTTTTATTATGTCACTAATGTTGTCTCGCTATTATTTAAACAAATAAATACATATTTGACAAATTGCTTTACAATCTATTATTGTATTGCAAAGAAAACTGCTTTATGCTGAAATCTGCTTAGTGTAGTAGCCTTTTTTTGATACATGAATGCATATATATATTTTGTTGTTTGTAAGACTTGCGAGTACAACTTTGTACTTAACTGGATTGTCCACTTGTTCAGAGGAGGTTGATCCCCATGGGATCAACTATTGTGAGACTGACTTCGTGCGGAATGACTAGCTCGGTGTTTTCGATTGGTTGCCTTGTGGGTAAGGGCAGCCGGTTGGCTTTTCTTTGCTGCCATCTTATGGCTTGTTCTTCCACCGTGATTTTGGGTATTTTGTTGTGCTATTTGGCTGGTCAGCCCTTTTGTAATAACTCTAAACTTTGTTTGTCTTTTGGTGTTGTAAACTATGTTGTTATTGGTATTGTAATTACTTGTGTGGCATTGATGCTATGTTTTGTGTGGGTGTATGTGTACCGATGTCCTAGGAGTTATACAATACATCGAGAGCGGGGAAATTTAATTTGTGATGATAGGACCAATGGGAAGGTTAAGCATTACAAGTTAAATCACCTAGTGGCTCTTACAAAGCTTGGTATTAGAGCCATACTGACCGTAGAAACCCCTAGCTTGGTCATCATTAGAGTATTTGAAAACTTTAGTATCAAAATAACAAAGTGGCTATAAAAAATTAAGTATATTCTCAGATTTTATTCCTTACCTATCTTAGCTTTCTCATCTTATCTTGATCTATGTTTGTTTTACTAAAAGATGTTCTCCTCTCATCTTCTTTCAAAAGTTTGTTTGTTTCGATTAAATTCAGATTGGGGTTTCAATGAGAGTTGAAAATATGAAGTGTTGGCTGTCATTTGGTGAAGTTGGGAGGCACTCAGAGTCAGACAATTCATCTCGGAGCTCGGTTACAAAATTTGGACCGCAAAATCTGAATAGCAAGCCAGTAGTTCATCGTTAGGACTGAAAATTGAGAGGTTAATTCAACTAAAATACATGGGAATGAAAAGGTAAGATGTGATTATAGATGGCTAGTGCTTAATGCACCCCTAAACAGTTTTTGCCATGCTCATTAGATGAGATAAAACGTGAGTTGTGTTCTGAAATTTTTAGTCCCAACCAATTGCTCATTTTTCGATACGAGTTAGTTGTGTCGGGAAGCTAATCTTTTGTATTATGGTTGTTGTGCTGGATCTTATGCCTTTTTACAAACATTTGGAGTTCAATTTTTTCCATTTATGTGTATGCACACATGTTAGCGTATTATTGTATCATCCTTAGTCAATGGCTTCTCTAATAGTTGTCTTTCACATATAGTGTTCGAGTGTTGTTGCCAACTCAATTCGTCAGAACAAGATGGCTGAACGAACCCGAAGTGGTCAATGTCCACAAGCTGGCTAAGATGAGGAACTCCCGCCTCCTCCAACCATGGGCGAGTTCCTTGCTCAAATCGAGTGAATCGGATGGACTAGACGATGATCTTGGAGATCATCGCTCGGAACACCTCTATTCCAGCGGCCTTCTCTGGATCAGCAGGAGGAGGTGGATATCACCCGTGAGGAGGACTCTCGGAATTCCTCCGCACGTAACCAGGGACCTTCTCCAGGTCTGAGGATCCCCTCGACGTAGACGACTGGCTTCGTCTCGTCGAGAGGAAGCTGAATATCACACAGTGCCCAGATCATGAGAAGGTGCTATTCTCTTCTCATGAGCTTGAGGGTGCAACACACGCGTGGTGGGAAAACTTCCTCACCATGCAGCCTGCTGGCCAAGCCATCACTTGGGAGGAGTTTCGTACTGCCTTCCGACAGGCTCATGTGCCTGCCAGTTTGATGAAGCTAGAGAAGAAGGAGTTCTTTGCACTCTAACAAGGGCACATGTTGATGACTGAGTACCTTCATGAGTTCAATCACCTCTCCTGATATGCTGCAGAGGATGTTTCCTCCGATGCCATCAAGCAGGAGAAGTTCATGGACAGCTTGTCCAAGGAGCTGTAGGACAAGCTATTTGTCCTGGACTTCCCCGACTTCCATACTTTAGTCGACAATGCCATTGTCACTAAACCCAAAGGAAGAGCGCTTGACGAGTCTCACAAGCGCAAGAGGGGGGGGGCAAATTTCAGCAAATGGCAGCTTTTCCCGACCACGCATCGGGCAAGCCCCGGCACCCCTCCCTCAAGATCCACCACCACCGAGGCCACCGGTATTTGTACCTCACCCTCCGCAGGCTGTGTTTCAACCACAAGCACCTGTGGGACAGCAAGCTGACCTCTGCAATCTGGCTGCCGAGGTCACTTGCTTCTTCTGCAACAACAAGGGTCACTATACGAATAGTTGCCCTAACACAACCAGAAGAGCCCCTCGCCCTAATTCGGGGCAAGTGCAAGGGAAAGTATGTGGTCATCCCCCAGCTCAGAAGGCGACCCAATAATTCTAGAAGGTTGCCCGTGGTTGAGTCAATCATATCTCGGCCGACGAAGCGCAGGAGGCACCCGACATCGTGTTGGGTACGCTTCTTGTCAACTCTCTTCCTGCTACTATTTTGTTCGATTCCAGAGCTTCGTATTCTTTTATATCAAAGTCATTTGCCGCGATTGGTGATATTCAAATTATTCCTATGCATGTCCCTTTGATTATCTATTCTTCGGAATCAGAAATGAGAGCTGAACACGAGTGTCGGGATGTATTTATTGAGATTGAAGGAGTAGACTTTTTGGCAAATCTTATCCTCCTCAATTCAGTGAGTATGGACATGATACTTGGCATGGATTAGCTGCCCAACACTTGGGACAAATCTATTGTGCCAAGAAATTAATCTCCCTCACTAATGCCTCCGACGAGCAAGTTGGTTTTGCACCGATGTTGCAAGAACCGCATCTCTTCACGTTTGAAGCGAAACCGGCTCCGAAAATTCATGAAGTACCAGCTGTGTGTGACTTCCCCGATGTATTTTGCAAAGAATTATCTGGGATACCACCAGACCGAGAAGTTAAATTTGTCATCGAGTTGCTGCCCAGTACCAGCTCTATCTCGAAGAGGCCATACCGGATGCCTCGAAATGAATTGGAGGAGTTAAAGAAGCAACTTAGTGAGCTACAAGAGAAGGGTTTCATTCGCCCATGCTCATCTTAGTGGGGTTGTCTAGTAATATTTGTGAAGAAGAAGGACAAGACTCTGCGTATGTGCATCGATTACCGTCCGCTTAATGAAGTAATGGTGAAGAACAAGTACTTGCTACCCTGGATCAATGACCTTTTTGACCAATTGACTGGAGCTCGAGTATTCTCCAAGATTGATTTGAGATTGGGCTATCACCAAGTAAAAATCAGATTTGAACATATTCTGAAGATGACTTTCTCTACTCGCTGTGGACTATACGAGTACACCGTCATGTCGTTCGGCTTGACTAATGCTCCTACCTATTTTATAAGCCTTATGAATATGGTATTCATGGAATATTTAGAAAAGTTTGTGGTGATATTCATAGATGACATGCTCATCTACTCAAAGAATGAAGAAGATCATACCAAACATCTTAAGCTAGTGTTAGAGAAGCGGCGTGAGCATCGGCTATACGCGAAATTCAGCAAGTGCGAGTTTTGGTTGAAGTAAGTGGCTTTCCTAGGCTATGTCTTTTCAGTTGAAGGCATAGCTGTGGACTCTAGCAAGGTCAATGATGTGCTCTCATGGGGGCAGCCCAAGTTGGTAACCGATGTGAGGATTTTTCTCGGTCTAGCGGGCTATTATCATCGCTTTATCGAGAACTTTTCCAAGATTGTGAAGCCAATGACAGAGTTGCTCAATAAGGACATGAAATATGTATGGCATATTTATTGCGAGAAGAGTTTCCAAGAACTCAAGAAGAGGTTGACCACAATCCCAGTTCTCGTTCTTCCCTATGTTCACCGAAGCTTCGATATCTATTTCAATGCTTCTCGTCAAGGCTCGATTGTGTTCTTACGCAAGAAGGAAATGTGGTGCCTTATGCATTAAGACAATTGAGACCTCATGAGCTCAATTATCCAACTCATGACTTAGAACAAGCTACAGTGGTCTACACGTTGAAAATTTGGCGACATTACCTTATCGGTAATGATTGCGAAGTGTATTCGGATAACAAAAGTTAGAAATATTTGTTCACCCAACCAGATCTTAACCTTAGGCAAGGAAGGTTGTTGAAGATGATCAAATATTATGACATGAGTCTCCAATATCATCCCAGCAAAGCTAATGTCGTTGCTGACGCACTCAATCGGAAGGTCTATTGCAATACATTGATGCTCAGGAAGCAAGAGCCCGGCCTCCACGAAGAATTTCAGCGACTCAACTTGGGAGTGTTTGAGCATGGTTTTCTCACTGCCTTGGAGGTGCAACCAACCCTGAAAGATCAGATCAAGGCTGCTCAACAATCGAACGAAGGGGTGAACCAAATCAAGGAAAATATCAAGAACGGGACAGCCAAGTGCTTCTCGGAAGATGACCATGCTGTTGTGTAGTTCGGACAGCACCTTGTTGTTTAGAAGGACATGCAATTGTAGAATTTAATACTCCACGAAGCCCATGATTCTCCTTTGTCTATTCAACCCGGGCCACAAAGATGTATCAAGATCTCCGATAGAGATTATGGTGGACCTGAATGAAAAGAGAGATCGCAAGATTCATTGATGAGTGCGACGTATGCTGTCGTGTGAAGACCGAGCATCAATGTCCAGCGGGTATGCCACAACCCTTGTCTGTACCCGAATGGCAGTGAGACTTGATCGGTATGGATTTCATCACCGGTTTGCCCCGATCCTTCAAGGGAAATGATGCCATTTGGGTTGTCATCATCGACTAACTGAAGTGGCACACTACCTACCCGTCAAGACCAATATTCATATGCATCACTTAGCAGATCTCTATGTCTCAAGAATTGTGAGTTTGCAAGGGGTACCCAAGACGATTGTTTCAGAACGCGGTACACTCTTTACCTCCCGGTTTTGGAGGAGTTTGCAAGAAGCTATGGGGACTAACCTTTCTTTTAGCACAGTGTACCACCCACAAACTGGAGGCCAAACTAAAAGAGTCAATCAAGTATTGGAAAACATACTCCGTACTTGTGCTCTCTCCTATGGGAAGAATTAGGATAAATGCTTGCCACTTGCCGAGTTCTCTTACAACAATAGCTATCAAGCGAGTCTCTGTATGACACCATTTGAGGCCTTATACGGAAGGAGATGTAGAACCCCGTTGAATTGGTCTGAGACAGGTGAAAGACCATTCTTTGGCCCAGACTCGATCAATGGGGCTGAAAGTCAAGTTCGGTTGATACAAGACCAGTTGCGCACGGCTCAATCCCGACAAAAGAGCTATGCGGACCGACATCGTTGCAAGTTGAGCTTTGAAGCAAGTGATTTTGTATATCTCAAAGTCACTCCAGTGAAGGGCAATCAACGGTTCTGTGTCAAAGGCAAGTTAGCTCCTCGATATGTCGGGCCTTTCCGCATCATTGAGAAGAAAGGAGTTGTGGCCTACAAGTTGGACTTGCCTGTTGCACATTCGGGAGTACACAATGTTTTTCATATGTCTCAGTTGAACAAGTGCCTCCATGTCCCAACCGAACAAGCTCCATTGGAAGGTCTTAATGTACAAGAAGATTTGACCTACCAAGAGCGTCCTATTCGCATCCTTGAAGAAGCTGAATGCAAGACAAGGAATCGTGTCATCAAATTCCTTAAGGTTCAGTGGATAAATCATACCGAAGATGAAGCAACTTGGGAACAGGAGGATCGCCTTCATGCAGACTACCCATCTTTCTTTTCTAAGCAAGTGAACAAAATCTCGAGACAAGATTCTTATAAGGGGGAGATCGGTAACATCCCAAATATGAGTTTGTATTTTAAATGTATAAAAATAAGAAATTTTAAAAACTTTTGATGCATCATGTTGTCATTTGAATTTTCTGGAATATATTTCAAAGGTTTTGTGCAATTTGAAAACCTAAAGCATTTATTCTTGGAAAACATAACCTGTAGTAAACTCAAAACAAATCTTGGGAACAATTATTATAAATATTTTTCCTACATTTTGGAACATCTATTTGACTTACCTGCAAAATTTCATAATTTTTAGAATTTATTTGCTAATTTAAAATATCCAGTCAAACCAGATAATCCAGAGTCAAACACCTAAAATAGAGACTTAAAATAATTTTTGAGAACAATTCATTGCATGAAAAACTCTATAAAAATTATAGTATGTTATACATAGTTCTAGGAACTTCCCACAAAAAATTCATAATTTTTGGATTTAAAATTTTATGTCTACAAATTCCCTAAAAGTCTCAGCCTATTTTGAAAAACCAGACCAAGCACTATTGGAATTGGTCCTACCGAGCTGTCTTGACTCGACCCAACCCACCGACCACACCAGGCACCAACCGCGCCAACTTACATCCGTCATTGATGGGTGGGCCCCAGCGGCAATGCTTCGGCTCCACGGCCACTCTGAGCGTTCCTCCTCGTGTTTCTCCGCCCCGGCTTCAATAATAACCCTAGAGCTTCTTCCTTACTTTCTTTTCGCCACCCCAAGCATCACCATTCCTTCCCCTACCTTCTTCCTTGCTCAATTTAGCTCTAATCTGAGGAAGCGCTGAAGCTCGAGTTCACGGCTGCGACACCCCTACCACGTTCCAGCCGTTCCCATGCCGCCCTCTCCTCCATACCCATGTCATTTTGTGTTCCAAGACACGAAGAACTTGTCTCCTAACCATATTTGGTTTTGGTCCATAGGAGCTATCGGATTTAGGCTTCGTCTCCAACTCTGGCTGAAACACCCCTTTCCTTCTCTATCTCTGGTATGGTGAACCGTTTTTCAATAGCTTGCTATAGCACCATCTACGAACCCCACTTGAGCTTCCCCTAGCCACAATTCCTGTCCTCTTTGCTCAGGTTGAGCCCTCCTCAGTGAAGCTCCATTGCCGCCACTGGTCCTTGCCATCAAGTCAACTACGACCTTCCATGTTCACCCGTGTCACTCCGGTGAGGTCCCTGAACCCCTCTAGTGCTAGTGCGCAAATTAGTTGGGTAGAAGCGTAGCTGAGTTGACAAGGTCACCTTCACTCGTAGCACTCCTCCACACATCTCCGATGTGCCGCCACTACGGGCCACCATAAGCCTCGCCATCGGTACCAATAGCTTCACCTCGACCTCTGAATCCCATTTTGGCCCTTGGCCAGCGCCGCCATGGTCTCCTTCGGCGGCGACACGCCGGCAAAGCTCGCGGCCGGGGAACTCCTCTGCACTCCGTAAATGGACAGTACTGTAGCTAAATCATTATCTCTTAATCATTATCTTAAGCACATTTTTCTGTGTAGATCCAGTTTTAAATCCTATTCGGTTTCACTAACATGTGGGCCTGGGCGCTTTAAAGTACACAATAAACCACCGTGATCCATAGACCATAGTATTGTGCTATGAACCTTCGGTTAACACACTATTCTGTGAACTCTAGACTATGACACGTGGGACCTGATTGTCAGTAGTTTTCCTTTAGGATTTTAATTAAAAAAGAAATGAAAATCGTGGACCACTAAAATAAGGTTTCTTTTTTTTATTTTCATGTAAAGTAGGCATGGAAAACCGTTAAGACGACGAAGAGGTCGAATTGATAATTGTTGGGAAAGGGCCAGAGGAAAGCGGGACTCCTCTAGCAAAAAGGCATCACCTAGTGAGGGCTATCGACAAGCAACACGCAGGTTCAAGTTTCGATTCGACCAGTCCCTTTGAGAAATTCTTTGTAGACATAGTGGCTGCAGAGAAAACAAAGATAGTCGAAGCGATCGAAACCCTTAAACATAAAGCCCCCAAGACCAAGGTATCAGTCTACAATGACGATAAGACTTTTGTGGTTTCTGCTTCTCACAGCTTGGTTAAGCGTTTAGAAAAGGAGAACTGGAATGATTTTGTGTCTTTTGTCAGGTTTCGATCACTAGGAGGGGAAGGAAACCCAAGATCCACAACCAAACGTGGTCGTGGCGGACCCTATTCCTTAGCTCGAGTTTTGTCCAGATGTGGTCGAAGAGAAGAAGTCGAAGAAATCTTCCTTAGGGAAGGTTTCATCTAAACTCAAGATTACATCCAAGATGCGAAGGTATGTAAAGAAAAAGTATAAGAACAACATTTACCTTTTATTCTCTACACCTTAACGTGCTTTCCCTTCTGTAACGTTAGCCCAACTCCTTCTGCCTTGGAGAGCACTTCTGTTGAGAAGCCCACTACCGATTCTTCCACAGTCGTAGAAACAATTGGTGTTTCTCCTGCGATTGGAGAAACGACAGCGAAAGTGGTCGAGGGAAAGTCATTGCCGCTGAAGCAACTACGACCACTGAGGTGGTCGCACTACTACAAAACAGGCTATAGAAGACGTCTCATCACAGACGGTTCCTTTGGAACCGTCTATGATAACATAATCACATACGGTTCTCCTAGAACCGTCTGTGATATGGACCTATCAAAGATGATTTCTAAATACAACCGTCTGTGATACTTCACAGACAGTTCTGAACAAGAACTGTTTGTGATAATCTAAGTCATCACAGACGGTTCCATAATAGAACCGTCTGTGATGTCCCTTTATTTAAGATAGAATCGATAGGGTTTGTGCACCCTTACTCATCACTCTGCCTTACTCTCGCCAATTCACCTCCCCAGCGCCTTAGCTCGCTCATTCACCTCCGACATGCTCCCCGACGCTCGAAGCCTCCTCCCCGACGCCGACCTGCTGCCCGACCAACGACGAGTCGGTGACCCCCTCTCTCCCCGACCCCGACGGCCCTGCTGCTCCCCGCCTCCCCGACGCCCCTTCTCCCTGACCTCGACACCGCTTGGCCTCGACGCCGCTCGGCCTCCTCCTCCCCCTTCCTCCCCCAAAACCACCTCCCAAGGTACATCTCCGCCATCCGAAGCCACCTCCCATGTACGTCTCTGCTCCTCGCACCGGTAAACCATATCTTGACTGACTTATCACACAACCGCATACTTATTCCTATTCAGACACATATACCGGTAAACATATTTCTTGCATTACTTAGTAGCTAGCTCTGGTAGCCTTGATCTATGTCTAAAAAACATGTGCCTATTCTTTTCTTCACAGTACTATTTTATCTCGTGCTTGTATACTTGCCTATGAGGTCTATTATACCTATTCTTTCTTATACCTGGCTATCTGTGAATAAACCCTTGTAAACACCTATCCAAATATGCTTCTCCCTATACTCCGGCTAGCTCTGCTATTCTTGGCTGACCTCTAAAACCACAGGTGAATCGATGAAACTATGTCCTTTGTAGCTTTTTGTGCAATGTCATATGTTTTCTTTACTACATATCCTATATTTAAGTTCAATGGCTAGCTTCTATTTGTTTATGTAATTAATGTGTTTACAAAATAAATTTAGTTAATTGGTTGGGTAACTTCTATTTTTTCTGTATAAAATATCAACTTGCAATCCATGAAATTTTAGTTCATTGCGTATGTAACTTATATAGATATCAAGTAAGCGAGATGACAGAGACACCGTCTTTTGGGAGCTAGTCCGCCTCAATATCGGAGTACCGTCGCGTCCACACAAAATTCTGGACATGACGACATCCAATTAACTATCGACGACATCAAGTTAATTTACATCTCTGGAATGCTCCAAAGATATACCTATAGGATGCCTTAGTTAATTGCGTATCGTTTTATTTGAGCCAACGCCCTACAAGCTCTAAGTGAGGATGGTTGGGTCCATTTCTATTGAGGCTAGGTGGGGGATGGTGTATCCATACCAGGAAGGGGCAGTGCAGCACGATGCCCAGCCTCACTGCCCTTGACACCTCTATTCTACGATGCTGGACACTATAAGTTTGTACAATCAAGTTCTATACTCATGTAACACTGATAAATATCACAACTCATTGCTTATGTATAGATACATGATGAAAAATGTCTGTCGATGGAAAGAACCGGTGGATTTCCTCGACCCACATGTGATCTATGAGCAAACCATCAATCAAGATGCATCTTACGTTGTTAAATACATAACGACGGGATTGCTTGCTCAGGACGACAAGGACTACATAATGGTGCCCTACAACCAGAAGTAAGTGCTTCACAACTTGCTATACAAATTTCATTTGTACTTTATACGCAGCACGAACTTAGGTTTATAACTATAGCGACATACATGAGTAGGTTCCACTGGATTCTTTTAGTCATTATACCAAAGAGGAACAAGGTAATATACCTTGATTCCCTACTCAACAAAAGCCACGACTTCACCCTTGTGAAAGGAATACTCGATAGGTATGCTCATTTCCTCCATACATAACTCTATTATAGTCTTCCTTCTTTTCAAATGGCCGAGGATAAATTTTTGGAATCATGCAGGTCGTTCATCACATATCTTGCCAAGGGAGGTCCAGACAAAGGATCGAGCGCCACACTGCAACACAGGACGCGATTTTCGATATGTGCTACAACACACTAATCCTATATCATACTTCATAATAATTCATCTCGAACTGACTGTACATACATATGTAATTCTATTTTTTAAGTGCCGCCAGCAAAAACAAGATCACCTATGTGCATTCTACGTTTGCCGTCATATGCGGCAAATAATGAGTGCTAATATGAAAGATCCCGATGTTTGTCAATCTCGCAATAATTATTTTCTAATTATAAATTTAAATATATATATATATATATGCTTACTACTTTACTCCTGCTAGCGATAGGGCTTAAACAGAGATTTAGATGCACTCGTAGATAGGATGCATCTAGGTATCCTCGTATTCAAGTGAGGTTGTCTCAATAGGAGAAGTTTCTGGTGTTTTGACCAGCGACGACTTCTCGAGTGTTTCTAAGAGGACTCCTTTTGGTACTTGTGATCGGAAAGAAGCCATGCGAGCTAACTGGTCAATGAGAAAAATATCCTTTCGAGGGATATATTGTACCTCGAAACCATAAAATGTTTTTCAAGATTCATAACTTCCAATAAGAACCGAGAGATGGTCGGATTAGAGTATTGGTACTCTTTTCTGACCTGATTCATGACTAGTGAGAGTCTCCTCTTACGAGTAGTCATTGAATCACGAGCACTTTCACTGCTCGTATGCCAGCCAGCAAACCTTCATATTCTGTCACATTGTTAGTGGCCTGAAAATTCAATTGAATAGCATACTTTAATGTCTCTCTTCTAGGTGATTCCAGGACCACCCCAGCCCCCGAGCCACTTAGCGTAAATAACCCGTCAAAGTACATCATCCACTGATCGTGAGAATTATATTGGGGATCCTATACAGGTTCAGCATTTATCCATTCGACGATAAAGTCTGGCAAGATCTGGGATTTAATGACCATTCGGGACACAAAATGGAGGTCGAACTCCCCAAGTTCAACTGACCATTTTTCTATGCATGCCGCTGCTTCCCTATTCTGAAGGACCACTCCTAAGGTAAACTCAGATAGCACAATTATCCTGTGCGCCTGAAAATAATACCTCAGTTTTCTCGAAGATTTGAGGAGGGCATATAAAAGTTTTTGAACCTGGGGGTATCGCTCCTTAGGTCCGTGCAAAACTTCACTTACGTAGTAAATTGGTCATTGGACATTTTCATGTTCTGCGACCAGTACTACACTCACTGTCAATGGTATGACAGCTAGATATATTAAAAGCATCTCTTCTGGTTTCAAGGAAACCAGAACAGGAGTACTCGTAAGATACCTCTTGACATCCTTAAAGACAGTGTTTGCCTCCTCTGACCACTCGAAACTCTCATGTTTCCTTAGAAGCTTGAAGAAAGAAAATCATTTTTCCCCTAGTCGTGCGATGAAACGACTTAAAGCCGTCATGCATCCTGTGAGTTTCTAGACCTCTTTTTGTGGTTGGAGAGCGCATTTGTTCAATAGCTTTATCTTTTCAGGGTTTGCTTCGATACCTCGTGCAGAGAAAAGGAATCCAAGCAATTTCCATGAAGAGACTCCGAACACACACTTCTCAGGATCGAGTTTCAAACGGTATTTTCTGGGGTTGTCGAATGTTTCTTGCGGGCCTGAAATATGATTAACTTGCTTGATACTTTTTACGACCAGATCATTAACATAGGCTTCCAAATTTTGGCCCAGTTGAGGTGAAAAAGACTAGATCAAACGCTAGCATTTTTTTAGACCAAATGGCATTTTAAAATAGCAAAATTTTCGAAATGGTATAATAAATGTAGTCTTTTCTTCATCTTATAAACATATACTAATCTGATTATAACCAGAGTATGCATCTAAAAAACTTAATACTTCACAACCAGCGGTAAAGTCAACAAGCTGATCGATATGAGGTAAAGGGAAATCATCTTTTGGACAAACTTTATTAAGATCAGTAAAGTCTACACACATACACAACTTACCATTAGACTTCCTAACCATTACAGGATTAGCCAATAACTCTGGGTGGTCAACTTGTCTTATAAAGTTTGCTTCGAGCAACTTGTCCAAATCTGATCTAATGTCATCCTGTCGATTAGGTGCAAATCTCTGTAATTTCTACTTTACGGGTTTCTTGTCTGGCCATAGAGCTAGCCTGTGCTCGATCACTTCCCTGGGGACTCCGGGCATGTCGGATGCTTACCACGCAAAGACATCTGCATTAACCCGGAGGAAAGTGACGAAGGTGTCTTCCTATTTGGGGTTGAAAGAAACCCCAATGCGAATAGTCTTCGAAGGATCCTCTTGGTTTAGGGAACTTCCTTGACTTAATCGTTCAGCTTCGGTGCTGCTTTAGGCTTTGACTTCTTGGTCGAAGGCTAACTCGTGCTTGCTTCTCGGGGTGGTGCCTAACCGACCATCTCGTGGGATTTACGGTTACATGTAAGCACCATCTTCTTGTCTTAGCATTGTGATTACTCCTTTGAGATTTGGTATCTTAAGACATTGATACCCATAATGAGCAGTCACTAAGAATCGTTCCAAAGTTGGTCGTCCGAGTATCGCATTATACCCCATATCAAAATCGACCACATCAAAAGAGATTTTATGTCCTAAAATTGCTTGGAGAACTAAACGTGACGCGAAGAGAAACTTGGCCAATCAGTTTGGAGGGCCCAGGTACGATACCATGGAATGAGTATCGTACAAATTTTATTCTAGTCTGAGGTGCTTGCATCCCATCCAAAGAATTTTTGAATAAAATATTTAACGAACTACCACCATCTACCAGAGAAGTTGTTGATGGTGGGCTCGACCACGATCGAAAACCGACCAGGTCGAGTGGAAGGGATAGGGCAACCAACCTTCTCCAAGGAGATGGTGATTTCTGACCACTTCGGTAATTTATTGACAAAAGAATGGTCAATAGAGTTTACCTCTCGCGCAATGGCCTTGAACTATCACTTTGAATCGTTTGCTAAAGATCCCCAAAAATGTGGTCGATGGTGTGTTTTTGATCCTGGAAGAGCATCTCGTCATCGTCGTTCGACTATTTTCGGCCACATGTTTGTCCTACCTCCTCGAGTGTAGGAAGTGGCCCTTTGCTAGAGAGTAGTCTTCAAGTTTTCATTGGAAAACTCACGACAGTTGCAAAGGTCGTGTCCTTCCTTTTTATGGAAAGGACACCACCTAGACTTGTAACCCTTCCGTTCAAGGCGTTTCCCTTGGCCCGATCAGAGTACTGCTTTGAACTTCGAGGCTCCTTATCGCTAACGGCCAAGACTTCCTTGGAACTTTTGGCCTTTGGCTTTTTTCTCGGACTTCTTGGCCTTCTTCTCCTTTTTCTTGCTAATTTCTTGAGGAATTTTATCGTCACGATCGATGGTCTTGTTCTACTCGACTGCCTCAGCGGCAGTCGCATATCGATCAGCCATCTCGAAGAGCTTAGCAATAGTAGCAGGAGGATTAAGGGTGATATTCTCTGTAATTCTTCTACTGTGAACTCCCTGCTTAAAAGATTTGATAACAGAAGAATCAGAAACATCAGGTACGGATTTTTGAACCTAATGAAACGTTGCATGAATTGACGTAGAGTCTCGTGGTCATTCTACCTCATCCTGTGTAGGTCGTCTTCCTTCCTAGGGCAGTTTTAGGTGCCCTGAAATTTCGCCAATAGTAGGTCAGAGGTGTTGCCACGAATAGATCAACTCAAGTGGTTGATTTAACAACCATGATCGAGCGGATACTTCAAGTACAGTTGGAAGATAGTTCGCCATGGTGTGTTCCCCTCCTCCTGTTGCTCGAACTGCAATTGTGTAAATCTGAAGGAATTCGATGGGATTGTAAGGCCCATCAAATTTCTCCATGTTCACTGGTCAAAATTGTGGTGGTCAGCGAACTGCTCGGAGATCAGGCGAGAATGCCCGATATCCGGTGATCACATCATAACGCCTCCTTTGCAGGAAAGAATGGTTGATGTCTCAAGGTGATTGTACACGACGATACCCGGTCGTAAGCGGACCTAACCTATGATAGATCTCAGCACTACGAGGGTAATATTCCTAGTATTCTATCTGCTGGTGCAGATTTCTGGGTCTGAGTGGTGAACGATCACCTGCCTTGGGAGCTTGTCGATCATCAGATGTCTGAATAACTCTTCTCCGACTGGAGTTATGGTTAAGGGAATGACGTAAAATGTTGTTGCGCCAATCTCCATGGGGGAGTTGTTTGAACAACTGGTAGTTGATGGAGTCGTACCACTACTACTTCCAGAATGATGTCGACAAGGCTGCTCGAGTCTAGCCATCGCTCTCTGAAGACTTCGCACGATCTCTCCAGCAAAGTGGTCGTAACTTGGTTCTTGTCCCAGCTCTTGAGTTGGGTTCTCGAGCAGGTCATTTATGCGCTGGAGTTCCTGAGCCTCCTCGAATCGATATTAGACGTGCCCAGGTAAAGATCTCTGGGTTTCAAGGTCTTCTACGTCTGATGTTGCTGGAACTTGCCTCAATGGAGAGCGATCATTTCGAGGATTTCTCCCACGCTCATTAGAGTGTTGATCACGTTCATTGCTGGAGGCCTCCTCGCCATCGTTACGAGGGGTCACAGTGTGTGATCGAGTGGGAGGATCCTCAGGCCTACATCTAGGAGAGAGATCACGATCTGAGGGGAGGGCGAAGACCTCCTGTGTATGATCTCCACTTGAGCTAGAGGTCTCCTGTCTTGATGAGTTGTCAAATAACACCGTCTGGCGACTTGGAGCAAGCCCCTCCAAGAAGGGAAATTCTGAGTTATAACCGTCTCTATCTACAGATGAGCCTTGCGAGAATACGGTTGAATTTGTAGGAAAATAATGCTCGACCGGTACCTTTCCAGGGATAGGTGAAGGGAGACGACTACCAGATGCTAATGGAGTCCCAGAATGATGGCTTCCAATTCTTGCCGCACCAGGTCAAACAGCCTTAAGCAGACTTGAACATTTGGAGTGACCCTCGCTATGTCTCGGGTCTGCCTTGGTGCAGTCCTGATCGTGGTCGATTAACCCTTGCCCTCTAAGGAATTTGGTTCCTCGTTTGGACGTACTGTTGTGGGGGATAAGGATCCCTCCTCAACTCCATCTGTGGTATGGTCTCTGGATCTGGTGAAAGATCCCTAGAGGTGGTATTACCATCGGATGAAATGATACTCGGCTCGTAGTCGAAACTAGCATCCATGTCAATATCTACGTAGTCGGCCAAGTCGAACCAATTCTCCTCATTTCATACTCCTGCCATGAAAGCATAAAAAAAGAGAATTTGTTGATAAGGAATCACCAGAAGAAGTCCCCACGATTGGCGCCAACTATTGGTGATCTAGAACTGATCTTACGCATGATTGTTTGATTCGAGGTGTCTCCAAGATTAGAACTTCACAGAGAATGACACTGGAATTTTATACAGGTTCAGGACTTCTCTGGAGAGAAGAACAACCCTAATCATGTGTGACTATATTGAGTATGCTGGTTACAATGAAGAGAGAGACTAATGCTTGTGCTCTAGATTGTACTTATCCCTTCTGTCTTCTGACTTCAATCTTTATATAGCGTACTAGGAGGTGCTAGTTGATCCAATCCAAGGGATGTCCCAACGTTCCAAATAATGAACCGTTTATGGAGGTTATTACCAGAGCAATAACCATCCCCACACTGTTGGGTAGTTATCGTCAGGGACAGAGATATAATGTGCAGTTATTCCCAAGAACAACTGCATGTAATAACTTCCATGCATATTGAACATGATGTATAAAACTTTCCCTAATCAATTAGGCCCACAAGTTGGCAGGTCTTGTCAATTAGCAGGTTGATGTAGACAGGCTGGTCGAAACCAAGCTAATCGTAGAAGATTCCACGACCACAGGGTGATCGTAGAATGGCTTACGACTATGTTATGGTCGTAGAAGGACTTACAACCATGGGGGCGGTCGTGAAAAGGCTCACGACCACATAGCTAGGTTTCCCCCTTATAAATATTAAGGGGTATACTCAAGACCAGTACGGCGTATTACTATCTGTAACAAGAATTACATTCATTGAGGATTTAAATTAACTAAGGTTAGCTTTAGTTATGACACTAGCTAGAAAAATTGTAATTATGCATGTCAACAATAACAAATTGTAGGCCTAAAAAAAGAATAACAAATTGCTGGCATCCTACGAAGATAAAAGTATTTTCTATGTTATTAAGAACCATAGAAATGCTACGGCACATGACATGGAGAGTTTTTGTAATGCCTTTCGAAATGACAGAAAATGTACATATACATAGTTTGTTCTGTAGTAAATTGCATACTTATTTTTTTTATTTGAATTTGTTAATATATGCAAACGTTCATGGTGAGGTGTAACTATAAGTAATCTTTCATTTTAATTGTGGTACAGGAGTTTAATTTAGCACTCTGTCCTACTTACCTCCAAGTATATCAGATTGTTTTTAAAATAATATTAATTTAAAAGATAATTACAAAAATAGGCCACTATCACCCTTTGAATGGCGAAATTTGCCTATCGCCAATTGGAATAGTGCGGAGAGGATTCTGTCTCCAATTAAACTAGCGATAGGCCAGTTTCGCTAGTTCAATTGGCGATAGAAACTTGTTAGCAATTGGAATGGCAAAATGACCCTATATTTAATTTTTAAAATTTATGTCTAGAGAATACAGCCTAAAGATTTAGTGTATTTTATGAAGTTTTTTGGTAATACCTTGAAGTGTCCGCTTAGTTTGGAACCGAAATTAGAAAAAATAACGAAATATGAAATAGAGAATGTGAGATCAGTGGAGCAAT
This sequence comes from Hsuehochloa calcarea, assembly GCA_036346395.1. NCBI lineage: Eukaryota > Viridiplantae > Streptophyta > Magnoliopsida > Poales > Poaceae > Hsuehochloa > Hsuehochloa calcarea. The sequence goes on along the minus strand of CM070601.1, from coordinate 27,782,099 downwards.
TTGGAACGCGAGTTCAGTGTCGCAATAACGACAAAGAAGGGTGACTGTTGGATTCCAAGGTAATGATATTTGTTCGAGGGACGAGACAACCTTCTCCCAGCTAACTCCTTCCCCTGTCCTCGACGAGTAGGGGTGCAATCGGAGAGGATATAACCACCACATCATAGTGCCACATGTATGTTGTTCTCGTCTTGTTGGGCACGGTCCCATATTGGAAATAACGCAAATCAATCCTCTCGGGACCCTACAGAATAGTCCCCTGACTGTAGTAAATTTTAAAATTAGTGACGTCTGACATATTTGACGTACTGTACCGTAAACAAGATTTTCATAATTAACCACATATCTAAAACTAAAGTACCTACTGAAAAAGATTATGTACAACATATTACGCTACATAACCGTACATTACAAACTATGTTAAAATATTTCAACTCGCGATAGGAATCCACCACGGTTAAAAAAATTTAATATTAAAATTTAGGACAATCCTCATTTCAAATGGCGATAGGGATCCCACAAGTCCCTAATTTTTTAATATTAAAATTTAGAAAAAAACATCATTTCAAATGCGACCAGGATCCCTCAAGCCCCTAAATTTTTAAATATTAAAATTTAGGAAAATCGTCATTCAAATAGCAGGATTATACAAGTCCCTGTCGCTATTCCAAATGGCGACATATCTACCCTATAAAAGGCACTTAGCATAACTCACTTTTATTAAGAAAAAGTAGCAAGAGGGGAGGGAAGGGCGAGAAGCAGAGAGGAGTAGAGGGGAGGAGAGAAGCTAGCGAAGCGCTGCCCGTCCGGTCATCCATATTGTAGGTAATTTTTTTAACCGAATGGAATACATAGTTTTAGATGTACGGTTACGTAGTATAGTATGTTGCACATAATCCTTTTCGGTGGATAGTTTAGTTTTAGGTATGTGGTTAATTGTGGAAATCTCGTTTATGGTGCAATACGTCAAATATGTCAAACGACACTGATTTCAAAATTTACTATAGTCAGTAGACTATTCTGGAGGGTCCCGATGGGATTGGTTTATTTTATTTTCAATCGGCGACCGTGACCCTAACAAGACCAAAGTAGCGTACATGGGGCGTTGTGATGCGCTGGTTGTTCCACACATTCAATTTGAACCATGCTGTGTATGATCTGAGATTAAGTTACCTTGCCAACTGAGCACCAAAGGGCACATATTGGGAGTTAGTGCAACTGCAGGGAACAAGGTTATGACAGTCATATGTATGCAAAACGAGGGAGGAATATTAGGATTTGGTCTTTCTGGCCTAGGCATATGCCATGCCTACTCCTACATCGGCGGTTAAATAAGGAGTGGTGATGCCGAAGAAGAAGTTGGAGACTCCAACCACAGCGCGGCGCACACAATGGCTGAAAGTCTGGGAGTTGCTGATGCTGTCGATGAAGACCGTGTGAAAGAAGCTCCTTTAGTCAGGCAAGCTAGTGGGACTGCTGACGAGGGTGACGAGATGGAAGCCCTAGTCCAAAGGATGGGTCTTGAAGATCATGACTACCTGGCATTGTTAGAATATGAAGGATTCGATGATGATGATGTTGTGGAATAGCAGGGGGTTCCATCCGAGCGGAACACATACCAATTCGACAACCTTGTTGTTAGCGAAGGCTCCCATGTGCCATGGGAGTACGACCAGAGCGAGGTCAGGCAAGGAGCCATGTACAAATACATGAAGGTCATGTAGGAGGTGGTCAAATGCTAGACCTTGTCGGTGTAGCGTATATTCACAGTCGACAAGTCTAACCCAAGATGCTATGATGTGAAGTACGACATAGAGAGATGCTCTTAGTGAGTGCACGTATTTTAGCCTAAGTGAGATACCTAGTGGACATGCACTATAGTAGTCCCTCAAATATGTGTCATCACTGAGTCAGTGCAGTCCCACAAAGAACATGTTATCAGGATTCATCGCGAACATCATGTATAGTGAGATCGTGGATAATATAAATTTTGAGCCACGATCCATCATTCGGGTAATTGAGGCAAAATTCCAGTACACAATAAGCTATACCAAGGTGTAGAGGGCAAAACAAAAGGCATTGGAATCAAGACTTGGTACGTTCGAGGACTCCTACCACAACCTGTCAGGCCAACTCTGGGTCATACGGAACAGGAATCCCGATACTCATGTCACCATTGATGATTCCACACATTCCGACACTACCGTCCAATCTTGTGCATGTATGGCACAATCCTAATTGGAAAATATACGGGCCAGATACTGATTGCAATAGCGACGAACGGGAACAATTTTGTTCTTCTTGTGGCATTCGCATTTTTGAAATTGATAATACGTACAGCTAGTTGTGGTTCCTAAGGAACTTGAGGAATTCTGTTGTACAGGGTCGTCCTAACGTATGTGTCATACATAATCAGTATGCGAGCCTGCTGAGTGCAATAACTTAGCTACAACAAGAAGAGAACTAACCACTTCCATGCATCAATCTGCAGAGCAGGTGGTGCATGAGGCACATGGGTACAAACTTGTACAAGCAGTTCCACAACAAGGACTTGATAAACTTGTTCAAACAGCTATGCAATCAGAACCAACAGTGAAAGTTTGATGCACTCTAGAAGATTCTGGATGAGTGGACCCGCATGCATAGAAGGGAGGCAGTGAAAAAGGCTGCTACAAGCGCTGACCAACCCCCCAAGAAATGCCACAGTTACGCACAGATGGTCCTAGGGTGGTCCTAGTGATGCAAACCTGGAGTGCAGAGTTGTATGGTTACGGTGTGGTTGGCATTTCACTAGGCATCCTACCTGGGAGCAACTTATCTAGGTCGCGGATATTGATAGGCTGAAGGGAAAGGTTAGTCGACTATTGGTATGGCGTATCAGGAATGATATGGACGAAGCAGAGGCCGAGTGTTATAGGAAGACGTGCTCCATTTTTAGAGAGTCTAGGCACACCTTCAAGAAATACCCTACAAGAAATGCACATGATGAAGGAGACATCGGCAGGCCGGACGGTGCCAGGGGACCTCATCCGACCGCCCCACTTGAGGCGATCAACATGGCGGACGTTGAGGTCGCGGCCACGAAAAATGTTTTTCTTTGTGAAATATGTGGTGCTCAATGCTATGTAATATCATTTTGATTTATCGAAAAACTAGGTGATGATATGGTGTTGAATGCTTTGTAATATCATTGTGATTTGTCAACAAAATATATAATGATGTGGTGCCAAATGCTCTGTAACATCATTGTGATTTGACAATAAAATATGTGAAGACGTTGTGTTCTGTAATATCAGTGTGATTTGTGATCAAAATATATGATAACGTTGTGCTAAATGTTTTGTAATATATATTCATAGGCTACTAGCTTGCATCATAAATCTAGTTAATTCTGTTATTAAAATTGATACTTGTGCATATTTTTGGGCTTTTAAAACGTACTATCCATTATTAAGATAGTATATTTAATGTATTTTGTATTTTAACTTTATTTCTCGTAATTTATGTATCAATTTGGATTACACTTGACATTTAAATATGTGTTTGCTAGCTTACCTCATAATAACTTTGTCCTACTAGCAGCCCCTCTATTTTCATCATGCGTACGCCACTGGCCACATGACGGGCTCCCATTCGGCGTCAGCCGGCTTGCCGCGACCCCGCGGAGAGACCATATAAATTAAAGCTTACACAGTTTGGTGTTCAACATTAGTATCTGGAGAATGGGAGGAGTGGTACTTATAAAACCTCTAAGCCTCAATTTTAGCATACATGTAAAGTTCAAAGAACCTTGGAAACTCATGGCATCCTAGAACTAGAAGGCTAGAACGCCATCTAACTAGCTCACAATTCCTCTTCTTAGTTACTCCAGAACTCGTCCTCCATAGCTACCTCACCTTCCGCAATTTCCCCTAGCTACTTTCTGTTGCCCCTGTGAAATCGGTGCTTGTTATGACGGTCCCTATGCTCCGCTGTGGTGCATCACAATAGCTGCCAGTTCACCACACTGTCGTCTAACTATTCCTTGAACGAACTATTTATGTTACCTTCGTAAAACATTGTATTGAAAATTGCGTGCCTGTGAACATATATCGTACGAGAAGTTCTTCTGTACTTCACGAAAAGAAAATCAACTGAACAGATCCTAATTAAAGCACCTCTGAATCTCTGATTACCCGAAGCCACATAAATTAAACTGTTTTCCATACCAGGATGCCATATCCGGAAATCAATTTTATTATCAGCCTGACTAGCACACACTGATCGAACATTTACCGGACAAGAATATGTAGCAGGTCGACTTCATGCCCCCTCGAATATTGACAGCATGTAAGGATACAGCTGCAGGTAGCCCAATCATGCCACGATCACTCCCCCAGCTTTACGGGAAAAAGATGCTCCCAGTAGACCGGTTCCTCGATTGCGGTAGGGCAGCGAGCGGCCCTCGCCACTAGGCCCCGCGGCTGCCAATCTCGGCGACGTTGCTCGGTCGCGCGCCATTCGGTGGCCGGGAGATATTAATCGCTTCCGATCTACCGAGCAGTGCGCCCGCACGGAGCGCGTGCACACCGGACGGCGACGCGGCGCGGCTCGCCGTCCACACGCAGGCCGGTTCCAGGTTCACGTAATATACCTGGAAAAAGTAAGCGTCCTTGGTTATATACAGTAACTGTTGGAGTTAATCCTATCGCGTGTGCATGCATGCATGCATGACCCAGTTTGGGCATTTACTTGGTTAAATTTATTAGATATTTAGTAAGTTAGGATTATAGTGTGATTCGAGGAGTTAGTTTTGGCAAGTAATTCCTTCCTTAGATAATATGATTAGTTTCTTTACTCAGTTAATAAACTTCCTTGTACTAAGCTATTTATTTATAACATAAAGAAAAGAGAAAAGTATCGCTATGCAGTTAGAAGCGAAGCACCAAATATAATATATGATGTGTTCTTCTTCCTCCATGTGAAAATGTTTCTTGTGCATACGTGTTTGTTTGTGAGAAACAAAAGAAGAGAGAGAGGTTGTGTGCGTGAGTTGAGCGAATCAACTACAACAGTGATTTCTGCTCCGATGGTTGCTTGACTTTTCGAAGTACGATGTCGCGGGTGCGTGTGAGCCGGCTCGTGAATGATATTTAGCAGAAGTTGTGTGGTCGGCCAGAATTCCGGCGCGGCGGTTGATCGGTCCATCTATCATGCTGAGCTTGGGATAGCCGTTTTCCAACTCAACTGAACAGAAAAACAGTAGTTCGTTATCAGCATGCAGGCCGGCACTTCTGAGATGACAGATAATAGACTGCAGTTCGATGACCGATAATAGACTTCAGTTCCTGTCTGGTAACCATTAAAATAACGCTCAGGGGGTCCTCCTCTTGCGAGTCTTGATCAGATCAGTGGCGGATCTAGACTTCAGCACATCTGAGATCATTTTCTTTCAATTTAACTTTTCACCAGAAATGAATACTCTAGAGATCAAGATTATTGGCACGAAATCTGCCTTTTCATAAGATAAATAACTCTTCACCAGTTCAATAAGAAACTCAATTTTCCTAGTGAGGCAGTAATTATTTGGGCAGATTTGAGTCCTTTCCACGTCTATAGCCTACTCTTCAGTCGTTTTTCCGAAAATAGCCCCCTCTCACTTACATTTTAAAAAATAACCCCTTCTCTCACAACAGAAGGAGCATTAGGGGACACATGGCACTAAATGTGGACCACATTAGGTACAGTGTTTTTCTTACCGATTATAAAAAAATTTCAGAGGGGACGGTAAGGTCGGTTACCGGCGAAAACCGGAAAGTTTGGCCAATTTAGACCGAAATTTTTGATTTTTTTTGAAAATTTTGAATTTTAAATTTACAAAAATAATCAAATTTGAATATAATTCATGCAAATTCGAAATTTTTAAAATAAATTTTACCAAAACCAAAATTTCGCCACCTGTTTTAATTTCTACCGACTATCGCCGGTAACACCAGTTACCGGCGGTAACTGGCGAAATTTCGCCGATAGCATTTTCACTGGATGTGTGGCGACAAGCCACCTGTCGTGGCCCCACGTGTCGCCTAATGCTCCTTGCACGGTAGGAGAGGGGGTTATTTTTAAAAAAATGAGTGAGAAGGGGCTATTTTAGGGGAAAAACGAATGAAGAGAGGGTTAGATGTGGGAAGGCTTACAGTAAATTTTATAAAACTATGCATACTTTGTGCATCTAGGAACTACATACAGTTGGCAAAATGTATATCAAAACTACACTTTTAACCAAACTCAATTCTAGGGAACGGTCTGGTAGCATGGGCCCACTAGCAAGAGACATAATGAAAATTCCAGAGAACAACACATTGATTGCAAATATATCGCAAAACTACATTTTTAACCAAACTCAATTCTAAGCAACAGTATGACATCATGGCATGTGTGTCTTGCCGGTGGTCCCGTCCTGTCATATCGATGTCTAGAATGGAGTTCGATTTAAAGTGTAGTTTTCTGATATATATATATATATATATATATATATATATATATATATATATATTGTCAATCTATGTGTAGTTCTCTAAAAGCATCACTTAAATATGTAGCTAATTTGTGATAGTTTACACAAAATGCATGTAGTTCTATGAAATTTAGGACATGATAGTGCAATCCATCATTTGGTGAAAACTTGACATTTAAGCACCAAATCAACATGCAAAACTCCCCAGAACATTGAGCGCATAGCCCATGCAGTATTGCATCACCTTTTCAGACTTCAAGCTCTCAAAACGAGTTGGGAGAAATTTGCGTAAGTTCGTCATGGATTTGTCTTTTTCTTTTCTTCCAACACTGTTTTAATTTCAACTTGAAACATTCAATTAATGTTTCCTAAATGAATAACTTTATTCAAACATTTTTAGGAGTTTTTATATTGATTCGTTGCTCAAACCATAATGGTTTTCAAGTTTTGGCAAAATGATGTTTTTCCCTGTAGAGAAAGTTAACTTGGTACCACCGCAAAAATGTATAAATTGAAAAATATCATCACATGTGAGACTGACAAGTAGACCCTGGTACCATATTTTAGTGACACATCGATGATATTTTTTTTAACTCGAATGATCTTTGCGATGCTACCAAACAATTCGCCCCCTTCACTAGGCACAACATATCATTTGTAGTTCAGGGGGGAAGAAGTACTGCAATATTGTTCTAGAAAATAATATTACTAAGGGGCTTGAGCACTTGTCGAATTCCTAGTCTTCCCAGTTGGAATACTAGTCTAGCAAAAGAAAAAGGACGTATATCCTCTGTAGTATCGCAGGTGTGCTGTTGCAACAGTAATATAAGTCTGTTGCTACAGTCTCTGGAGTACACTGTAGTAAAATAGCACAAAACAGGAACAGTGCTGTTTTTACTGTTTGCAGGAAAAATATTGTGGTGGTTGCTGTTTATGACTGTAGCATAAATTGTATGCTACTGATCTGAAACGTTCTCCGGAGATGAACGGTGCGAAAGATACCGTTGCTAGGGTATTGAATCCGCGTCCAAACAAAAAAGTACCTTCCGGTTGGACTCGGCAGGCCTGCTCCACACGATCTGCTTGATTTCAGCAAATCTAGTAGCCACCTGCGACAATGCACGATGCCCACCGTCAGTTCAGCTCCTGTTCCCGGCGACGTTGGCGCCTCGAGACCATGAACCGCAGCCGAGGCCACGCATCGCCCACGTCGTGCGCCCGGATGCGCTTTTTCCTTGGCAGCCATACACGCGACGTGCGTCCCGGCCGGCCGGAGGCTAGCACGCAGTCGCGCACACGCATCTCAGCCAATAATTCAGCGTACGACGATGTGCCCTCCGGAGATATTAATCGCCGGGCGTGTGGTGGTGATCTGCGGCGATGACGGATGCTGGGATCGTGGGCAGTTCGTTAACAACTCGGCTGTGCTTGCATCGGCAGATCGATGGTGATGCCTGATGATGTCCGAGAGGGGAACATACTAGAGGGGTACAGGGTGGTGTGCGTTGTTCTTTCTCTTTCGTTCTAGACTAGTGTTGGATCGAATCTTAACCGTATGCTTAGGTCTAACTGAGTTTACTTTTCGGGTCACAGTTTCAAATAGATCGAACACAACTAAGCCCACAAACTGCCGTATACAAGCCCTATATTAACAGTCTTATAGGTGGTATTGAGTCCCCCTCCCCCACCCACCACCACCTAAAAGACTAGTACAACAGGTGAAGTCTTCATTGTTGAATATCTAGTCAAATTTCGGCATATTTTAATCCAGAAATTAAGCATATAAAACATGACAAACAAGAGCATGAGTGATTCAACAATGATGTATTCATATTCGCTAATGAACAGGACAACAGCAGATCCTATTAACATATTCATAGCGCACAGAAACATCAGATAAGTTCTCAGGGTATACCCTCGGGCGGGGCCAGTGTCTGTGACACCGGATGCGCCGTTACCACCAGTCGACATGATGGCCTATTCGATGTAGTCGATCGAGGCGTGACGCAGGACGAGGCGTGATGCAGGAAGATGTTCGGCGTGGCAAGATCGCGGCGTTTCACCACCGGGATGAAGACGAAGTCACGAGAATGAGCGATCGCGCTGTCGCTCCCTAAAACTTGATCGCCCGTCTACCCGAGCAGGTACTCAACCGGACGGAGTTTCGGAGGCCTACTCGCCCAGAGCCTTCTGCGCGCAAGGTTCTGAACCGGAGATTACAGAGAGCAGCAACAACAAAGAACCGAACAGACAGAGTAGTCTGCATCCCTTTTTATGGAGTAGAGAGCCTTTCCTCCTCAGTAACAGCAAAAACGAAGAGACTAGTAACTGCAGCCATTAGTCACTAGCAACTGCCTCCATTACTCCTCCTCAGTAACAGCAAAAAACGAAGAGACTAGTAACTGCAGCCATTACTGCCAGCTCGAGTCAGTGCGTTTCGATTTTCGAATAGATAAAGAAAAACGCGCCCGCACCCGACACGCCTGCGTACGCGCGCGCACACACACACACACACACACACACACACACACGCACACGCATCGCGCACAAGACTGCGCGGCGCTGGCGCGTGGCGCGCGCGGCTTGGCGTGGCGTGGCGTGGCGCGCAGGCGAGCGGCCTTGCAAGCGTGTCTGAGCTCTCTCCAATTGCACAAGGGGGTTACCACATTCCACCTTTTAAAGTGGTGTAACTCCCATTCAATTCTCCATATGGGACTAATCAAATTTTTCATGTGGGCCTAGGAATTTCATTTGATTAATTGTTAAATTAAAATGGTCCAAGCCCAATTAATCCAACAATCCCCACCAAATTTCAAGGCACACAAGAAATGCTCTCGATCCTCTTTGTTGTTATGATATACCGGTGTTTCGATGGAGACTTAAGTTGAACATCCACCTAGGAAAGAAGTTACACTCATTCACAATCTGAACAATGGACTATGCCTTGAATTTGAGTTTGTGTGAACAAGTTTTACCTAATTCCTTTACTAGTACTAGGTCGCCTAAAGCATCCCTCTGGTTGGAGCGTATAAGTCATACTCGTGCCTGTTCATGAGTATCTAGAGATCACCCAAATCTCATAGGCGTGACCGTGATCGAACTCATATAGGTGTGTTCCTTCTAAGATGTCCTGTAGGCCGACATCTACGCTTTAAATAAGCCACTCGGATCACATTAAGGTAAAACCAACCGCCATACGTAAAAGGAAAGAAGCGCATCATTGAAGAAATGAGCCTGTAAAGGTCTCTCCTCCCGATCAACCAACGACTTGTTTCATCATCCTACTTCACGGGATCTCCGATCACGTAGAACAAGTTACCACTATGGTATGACTCATGTGGGTCTCAGCCCATCTCACTCGATGCACTATCTATCACATTACGTGATAAACCCTTTGTAAATTGGTCGGCGATTCTTGGTATGCGGACATAGTCCGATGCTATCACTCGGAGTTTTTCACTTTCGACGGACTTCAACCGCCTCTTAACATGCCTAGATGACTTCATGTTGTCCTTAGAACTATTCACCTTGATAATTACTGATCGATTATCACAGTTCATTAGGATAGCCGTATCGGTTTTTCAACCACGAGCAAATCCATAAGGAGTTCACGAAGCCACTCGGCTTCAACGGTGGCGGTATCTAATCCGTGAGTTACGCTTCCATTGTTGACCTCGTTAAGATGGTGCGCTTGCAAGACTTCCAGAAACAAAGACCACCTCCAAGTGTGAACATATATCCACTCGTGGCTTTTATCTCATCAGCATCAGAGATCCAGTTTGAATCACTATAGCCCTCTAGTACCTTTGGGTACCCAGCATAGTGAATACCATAGCTCATGGTTGCCTTTATATAGCGCATCACTCTCTCAAGAGCACGCCAATGATCATCTCCGGATTGAAACAAACCGCTTAGCTTGCTCACAAACAAGCGAGATGTCGGGCCTCGTAGCACTAGCTAAATACATCAATGAGCCAATAATGCAGGAGTATCTCAATTGATCCCTTGTTATTCTTTGGTTTTTCCTCAATAACACACTAGGATCATAAGGAGTAGAAACAGGCTTGCAGTCACTATAACCAAAGCGACTCAAGACCTTCTCCACATAATGGGATTGCACAAGTGTAACCCCACCATCACCTCCTCTCGGTAGCTTAATGTTAAGAATTACATGACCACTCCCAAATCTTTCATTTCAAAACTCTTGGACAGAAAGTCCTTGACCTCCTCAATCACATTGAGGTTGGTCCCAAAATCGATATGTCATCAACATACAAGCACAAGATCACTCCTTCTCCCCACCATAGCGATAGTACACACATCATCGGCTTCATTCACAACAAAGCCGTGAGATGTCAAAGTTATGTCGAACTTCTCATGCCATTGCTTAGGTGCTTGCTTTAGGCCATACAAAGATTTTAACAACTTGCACACCTTTCCTTCTTGACCTTCTACCACAAACCCGTCTGGCTGATCCATATAAATCTCCTCCTCCAACTCTCCATTTAGGAAAGCTGTCTTAACGTCCATTTGATGGACGAGATGACCATAAGAAGCAGCCAGGGCAAGTAGTACTCGAATTGTGGTCAATCGGGCAACAGGTGAATAAGTATCAAAGAAATCCTCGCCTTCTTTCTGAGTATAACCCTTGGCCACAAGCCTTGCCTTGTACTTTTCAATTGTACCATCAGGCCTAAGCTTTTTCTTGAAAACCCATTTACATCCTACAGGTTTACACCCATAAGGACGGTCAACGATCTCCCAAGTTCCATTAGACATAATAGAATCCATCTCACTCCGTACTGCTTCCTTCCAGTAGTCAGCGTCAGGAGAAGAATATGCCTCTTCAATGGTTCTTGGAGTATCATCCATGAGGTATACAATGAAATCATCACCAAAAGATTTTGCAATCCTCTGTCTCTTACTCTTTCGAGTCCCTTCATTGTTATCCTCCTCAGGATTTTCCATAGGCGTTTGTTCACCATGTTCTATCGGCACAAAAGAATCAAGGGAAATTATAGGTTCTTGACTAGATGAGCTAGGTACATCACATTTCATAGGAAATTCATTCTCAAAAAATGTAGCATCTCTGGACTCTATGATTGTACCAACACGCACGTCAGGTACTCCAGTTTTATAATTAAGAACCTATAACCCACGCTGTGCATAGCATAACCAAGAAATACACAATCTACGGTTTTTGGTCCAAGTTTGCGCTTCTTGACAATTGGCACGTTAACTTTGGCCAAACATCCCCAGGTGCGCAAGTATGAGAGAGTCAACTTCTTCTTTTCCCATTCCTCGAATGGTGTTACTTCTTTATTCTTTGTAGGAACTCTATTCAGGACATGACATGCGGTCAATATAGCCTCACCCCACCATTCCTTAGAAAGTTCATGATGTCTAACATGGCGTTAACAAAATCAGTTAGAGTGCGATTTTTTCTTTCGGCAACCCCGTTTGATTCGGGAGAATAGGGAGGCGTCCTTTCATGAATAATTCCATGTTCCTCGCAAAATAAAGTAAACTCATTTGAAAAATACTCTCCCCCACGATCAGACCTTATCCGCTTGATTTTCCTCTCGAGTTGGTTTTCTACCTCAGCTTTATAGATCTTAAAGAAATCAAATGCTTCATCTTTTGTTTTCAATAAATACACATAGCAAAATCTAGTGCAATCATCTATAAGCGTCATGAAATATTTCTTTCCACCTTTAGTCAACACGCCATTCATCTCGCACAAATCGGAATGAATGAGTTCTAACGGTGCCAAATTCCTCGCCTCTTTTGCTGCCTTGTGAGGCTTGCGAGGTTGTTTCGATTGAACACACGTATGGCACTTAGAACCTTTGACCAAAGTGAATTTCGGGATTAAACTCATATTGGCTAAGCGCGTCATACACCCAAAGTTAACATGACAAAGTCGTGAATGCCAAACATTAGATTCATCATCATCGTTACACACATGGTTCACAACTTTATTATAGGAATCCATCAAAGAGAAGCGAAACAAGCCTCGCTCTCATAACCTTTACCAACAAATGTTCCATACTTGGACACGACACATTTATTGGACTCAAATGTAAGCCTAAAACCATCTCTACACAGTAGAGATCCGCTGACGAGATTCTTCTTTATAGAGGACATCTTTGACGTTCTTGGATGCACGGTCTTTCCAAGTAAACTTCAGATCGACCATACCAACACCATGAACAAATGCATGCGATCCGTTCCCCATCAATAAGGAGCAACCTCGATGCGGACTGATAAGATGAAAATAAGGAAACATCAGCACACACATGAATATTAGCACCGGTGTCAACCCACCACTCGGGTGATTGACAAACAGAGAAGAATCGTAGGTAAATAATTACCGTACCGATGTTCCTCCAAAGATTACTAATAATCATGTTGGTGACTTCTTCTGCTTATCCTTGCGGTCGGACAATCCTTAGCCCAATGACCGTAATCACCGCACACAAAGCAACCGCCCTTTCCTTTGCCTTTCTTCTTAAACTCAAGATAGCCTTAGGCTTGACAAAAGGCTTATTTTTCTTCTTATTGTGGATAGCCCGAGGGTTCTTCTTACGTACCAAATTGGCACTAGAACCTCCTCAAGAACAACTTTCTTGCCACGAGTATCTTTTGCCTCGCCTTCTCTTCAACACCAAGAGTGCCAATGAGATCGGTAACATGAACTCCCGCCTCTTGTGTTTTAGAGAGGTAGCAAAATCCGACCAAGAAGGTGGTAACTTGGCGATAATACCGCCAACCACAAACTTGTCCGGTAACTCACACTTATTATGCTCAAGCTCCTTTGCCAGCGCCTGAATCTCATGAGCTTGTTCTACTACAGAACGATCATCGACCATCTTGTAGTCATAGAACTGCTCCATGACATACAGCTCACTGCCAGCATCGGGAACTCCGAACTTGGCCTCAAGTGCATCCCACATCTCTTTGCGTAGCCAAATGCATGTACACATCCACAATATTATACGCAATATGTTGACAAGTGCACCTCGAAACAAGTTATCCGCTAAATTGAACTTGCGTTCGTCCTCAGCAGATAGAGGCTCAGCGGGCTTGCCTTGTGCAACATGAAAACATTCCATGGCAGTAAACCACAGGATAGCACGTGCACGCCATCTCTTAAAATTGGAACCATCAAACTGAGGGTGCGGCTTAAGTGACGCAGCAAAGCCAACTACCGAAAAAGACCTATCAAGTTTTTGGATTGTTGAATATCTAGTCAAATTTCGGCATATTTTAATCCAGAAATTAAGCATATAAAACATGACAAACAAGAGCATGAGTGATTCAACAATGATGTATTCATATTCGCTAATGAACAGGACAACAGCAGATCCTATTAACATATTCATAGCGCATGTAAACATCGATAAGTTCTCGTGGTATACCCTCGGGCGGGGCGGTTACGTGACACGGATGCGCCGTTACCACCAGTCGACATGATGGCCTATTCGATGTAGTCGATCGAGGCGTGACGCAGGACGAGGCGTGATGCAGGAAGATGTTCGCTGTGCAGTATCGCGAGCGTTTCACCACCAGGATGAAGACGAAGTCACAGAATGAGCAGTCGCGCTAATGCGCTCCCCAAAAACTTGATCGCCCGTCTACCCGAGCAGGTACTCAACCGGACGGAGTTTCGGAGGCCTACTCGCCCAGAGCCTTCTGCGCGCAAGGTTCTGAACCGGAGATTACAGAGAGCAGCAACAACAAAGAACCGAACAGACAGAGTAGTCTGCATCCCTTTTTATGGAGTAGAGAGCCTTTCCTCCTCAGTAACAGCAAAAACGAAGAGACTAGTAACTGCAGCCATTAGTCACTAGCAACTGCCTCCATTACTCCTCCTCAGTAACAGCAAAAAACGAAGAGACTAGTAACTGCAGCCATTACTGCCAGCTCGAGTCAGTGCGTTTCGATTTTCGAATAGATAAAGAAAACGCGCGCACCCGGACACGCGCAAGCCGCACCGCACCGACCGCGACGCGACGCACGGCTTGGCCTTGGGCGCGCGAGGCGAAGCGGCGAGCAGTGCAGCGTGGCTGTGCTCTCTCCAATTGCACAAGGGGGTTACCACATTCCACCTTTTAAAGTGGTGTAACTCCCATTCAATTCTCCATATGGGACTAATCAAATTTTTCATGTGGGCCTAGGAATTTCATTTGATTAATTGTTAAATTAAAATGGTCCAAGCCCAATTAATCCAACATTCATCACACTTATAAGTTATCTTTTTTTCTTCCCACAATCAATGTCTAAGGAAATGTAACACGTCTGGGCTTTAATACCATATTGAGCTGCATGTACTAACCAATTCACCAAAAACTTAAGCTAATGAAGAAAGACGGATAATTCACTTATATTTCAACACTCCCCATCACGTGTAAGCTCCCTCGGGTCTAAAACGTAAAATAGAAGTAGGCTACAATTATTATTTTTAATTGCACCAACCGGGTCTTGAGCTTAAGACCTATTAGCTCTGATACCAATTGTTGGATCGGACTTTGGCTGCATGTCTAGGTCCAACCGAATTTACTCCCTGAGTCATACGTCCAAACGGGCTGAACACAACTAAACCCACAGGCTGCCGCATGCAAACTCTATAGCAACAGTTTTATAAGTGGTACCGGATCTTCTCTCTCAAAAAGACTAATACAGTGTGTGAGATCTCACTTATAAGTAGTACTTTTTTTTTCTTCTATCAATCAATACGGACTATTCCCCATAAGCAGCTCTTCGCTGATGCTAGGCTGCTAGCTCTCAGGTGGTCGACGTGCGATTGCTTTCCTCTGGAACTAGGAGGACGTCCACCCGTTGATCAATCTGGATTCTGGAAAGCGAGCTCGCTTTCTTTGCCCTTTATCTGTTCCATGCATGTGCGGCATGGTCACCATTCGACTGTACGGCCAAAAAATAAACTAGTCGTATTTCCAGCCACTCACTCAATCTGCTTCGCAATGCGATATAGTTCCAATTTATCGAATGCTTCGTTTCGTAGTATGGGTCCATTGAGAAAATTAAGACTTTATTCGATGTATTTTTCCTCATTTCCCTTGCTTTAAAATTTCTAGAAAGAATGTCCATCTAAGCATCACGTAGAAGTTTCCCCGAAAAGATAAGGTACGTTTCCAAATGTCCAGATCATCTTGAGATAAATGCAGCCCTAAACCCTAGTATGCACCCCTCCTCCCTCCTCTAGCTAGTCATTTGTGCCGCTGTCACCGATCCTCACATCAATGTTAATGATATACTCTAAAAAGGTAATCGTAAAAATGATTGTATTATATCTATGTTTATGAGTTATAGAATAAATATTATTATATTGCCGGGATGAATTATTATTTATAAAGATTAGCAAGTATGTGACTTGCTGGTGAAGCACTTTATTATTTGTATGATATCATTCTAAAAGGATCGCTAGTTGGATATCACTGATCGGGACACTAGTGACTTATAAATCGGCACATGTATTGATTGACGATCATATTTCACCGGTAGTGTGAGTACATGTTAGAGAACATGATGCTGGATTGACCCACTTTCAGATAATATGTTGGTATTGTTATGATTCTATGTGTCATCAGTTGATCTCAAGCAATGATAATGTATAATCCTTTGACCTCATATTAACATGATTTCCTACATGTGTAACAGTTCACTTAGGGATTATCAAATGCTACTCCGTAACTGGGTAGTTATAAATGTAGCTTTCAGGTATGCTATAAAACATGCGAGAAATACAACTGATCAAAAATGAGATTTGCCCCTCCTAGCATAACAGGAGAGATATCTCTAGGCCCCTCGATGTCGTGGGATAAAAGGAAGTGCATGGTCGTACCACAAGTGGTCGAAGAGCCGACCACACGAAGTTATCTATTACTAAATCGAGAAAAGATTGAGCAGTTCATATATGACATATATCTCACCTGGAATTCGACCAGATATCATGAGGCAAAAGGAGAATACGCGATCAAGTCGTTTAGTTCGACCAAATACAAATTAGTTCTATGGGGATATGGACTGATCGTGAGCTGATCGTACATGATCACAAACTGGTAACAAAATGCAAGCTAGTCATAAGGAGTTACGAACTGGTCGTGAGTGACAAGGATCCACTACTACAGAAAAGTACATCACAGACGGTACGGAACCATGAACCGTCTGAATTTTTATATCTGTGATAACAGTTGGTTATCACAGACGGTTTTTGAACCGTCTGTGATAAGGATCAACACAGACGGTTTTTAGTTGAAACCGTCTGTGAAGGGGCACAATCATAGACGGTTTCAACCAACAACCGTCTGTGATACGCTTATATCACAGACGGTTTGTAAATAGAACCGTCTGTGATATAAGCGTATCACAGACGGTTGTTGGTTCAAACCGTTTGTGATAGTGCCCCTTCACAGACGGTTCCAACCAAAAATCATCTGTGATAGTTCATTTATACCTATTTTTTATTCTCGGCTAGCCTCAGGAATTGCTAGCCACGCCCTCTGAAAACTAGCAAGCTAGCATAAATCAGATACATCACACAGATGAATCAATTGTTGACACAACTCAAAGTGATAATTTAAAACTCAAAATCAATTACAAAAGATTATGTTCAAGTATATATTGTCGCTAGATTTACATTTGAATTACAGCTACTCAAAATGATCAATTATAATTGAATCAATATTTTTAAGGTCGTTTAGCGGTGTTGATAGAGTGAAACTCTCTCTTGGCGTTAACGATCTCCATCTTGATGAAGGCGCATAGCGTCCCTCAAACCTCCACGACCTCTTTCATAGCGAGTGCATCTAAATCTATGGTTATGTCCTGTCGCTAGCATGAGTAAAGTAGTAAGTATATATATTTTTAAATTTATATTTAAGAAATAATTATTGCGAGATTGACAAACCTCGGGATCCTTCATCTTAGCACTAACGAATTGCCGCAGATGATGGCAAACGTGGAATGCACATAGGTCATCTTATTTTTGCTGGCGGCACTGCAAAAATAGAATTACATATGTAGTTACAGTCAGTTCAAGACACATTATTACGAAGTATGATATAGCATTATTGTGTTGTAGTGCGTACCAAAAATCGCGTCCAGTGTTGTAGTGTGGCGCTAGATTCTTTGTATAGCCCTCCTTGTGCAACATAGTTGATGAATGACCTGCATGATTCCAAAAAGTTATCCTCGGTCATTTTAAAAGAAGGAAGACTATAATAAAGTCATGTATGGAGGAAATGAGCATACCTGTCGAGTATTTCTTTCAGAAGGGTGAAGTTGTGGTTTTTGTTTAGTAGGGAATCAAGGTATATTACCTTGTTCCTCTTTGGTATAAGGACTAATAAGATCTAGTGGAACCTACTCATGTATGTCGCTATAGTCATAAACCAAAGTTCGTGCTGCGTATAAAGTACAAATGAAATTTGTATAGCAAGTAGTGAAGCACTTACTTCTGGTTGTACGGCACCATTATGTAGTCTTTGTCGTCATGAGCAAGCAATCCCGTCATTATGTATTTGACGACGTAGGATGCATCTTCGTTGATGGTTTACTTAGAGATGACGTGTGGGTCGAGGAAACCCATCGGTTCGTTCCGTCGATGGACATATTTCATCATTTATCTATACATAAGCAATGAGTTGTGATATTTATCGGTATTACTTGAGTGTAGAACGTGATTGTACACACTTACAATGTCTAGCATCGTAAAAGTGAGGCGTCGAGGGCAGCGAGGTTGAATAGATCGAATAAGTCATCGAAGCCCACGACGAAGTGGGCCGGCTCATGGAAAAAATACTCCTTCGTGTATTTGACGGTTATTCCAGTATCGCACCCCTCATGTTCGGTCTTTTGCATGTACCAGTAATGCAAAAACTAACAAGCTACTCCAGCGCTTGCTAGCACTGTGCGGGGCCAATAGACTTTCAAGGGAGAATTTTTCAGGCTTGGGAGGCGCCTTAATGTTCTTCGATTTTGATTTGGCCTTAAGTTGCCTACGGCACGTCTTCCTATGAGACGACACAGGAACCGATATGGTGACACGCTTTTCTCTTTCCTTAGCGTGTTCTCCACGGGAACTGATGAGGCGGCCTTCTGAAGCGAAGGATGAGCTGGAGTCATCGAGGGTCCTGATGGAGAGGCATGATCGTGTCGAGATTGCAGCACTGCAGGGTCCAGGGTGATATCCTTTTTGGGCCACTGGATAAAAGTGTGCATGGCATCTCCTAATGTTCTGATGTCCTCGTTGTTGCCACTTTCCTACGCGGCTGAGTTAGTGTCTTGGGGCTCGGGGCCATACGCGACGTCTTTGTTGCCACTATGGTGGGCTTATACACTGCACACTCCGGAGAGTGAGCTAGTGTGTGCTGGGGCTCGGGGCCATGCGCAACATCTTTTTTTATACACTGCACACCCGCGAGGGGTGAGTTAGTGTGCGCCGGGGCTCGGAGCCATGCGCGACGTCTTTTTTATATACACTGCACACCCGCGAGGGTGAGTTAGTGTGCGCCGGGGCTTGGGGCCATGCGCGGCGTCTTTGTTGCCACTGTGGTGGGCTTATGCACTGCACACTCCGGAGAGTGAGCTAGTGTGTGCCGGGGCTCGGGGCCATGCGTGGCGTCTTTTTTTATACACTGCACACTCGCGAGGGTGAGTTAGTGTGCGCCGGGGCTCGGGGCCATGCGCGACGTCTTTTTTTTCGTTCAATACTCTTAGCTTTTGGTACTCTAGATAATGGTAGGTGTAAAACAATAACTGAAGGGAAATAGTTCCAGTATGATCGCAAAAGCAGAACTCACTAGATGGTCAATTATTGAGTGTGTTTTGTATAGTTTTACTGTATACTGTAATGTGTCGCAGTTGGTCTTCTTTATACTGTCTATGCAATAGCAACTTGGTGGCGAAGCTATTCAAGTGACCTGTCATGTTCTAGCCATATCCCTTTATTTTCTGGGGTACACTATCACTACTACAAAACAGGTTATAGCAGATGGCCCATCACAGACGGTTCTTTTGGAACCGCTCGTATTGGGTCTGTTCGACCGAATAGCCGATGGAGTTTATCACGCAGGCGGTTCTTATTTAGAAGCAAATGCGTGATATGAATCTATCACAGACGGTTCTATTATTAAACCGTCTGTGATAATTGGTTATCGCAGACGGTTCTAATTAAGAACCGTCTGTGATATCCTCACCCTATATATGGCGCGCCCGACACACATCTCTGTCATTTGCTCTGCCATTGCCGACACACATTCGCTGCATTGCCTCTGCCGCCATTTCGCCGCCATTTGCCTCTGCCAAGATTGCCTCAAACCTATCCAAAGTCTCTCATTGGCTGTGAAGGTATTAGGTGTTTAGATGTAAATAGTGATATACCACTCGGTGATTGCATATGATTATTTTCTTTATAATGTGTATGAAAAGGCATATGTGATTTTGTAGGCAAATAACAATGTTGGTGTAGGTCAAATTAATTAGTCCAAAGTAATCGCTAATCAATTTAAGTATGTTTGGTAAATAGGAAGCCCAATGTGCCGCCGACAGAGAGGGAAGGGAGGAGAAGGCGAGGATTGTTGAGAGATATTAGGTATTTTCTTCGTGAGCTCCGACGATAACGATCTATAACCCTTTATGTTTGCTATAAATTAATCTCTAATCAATTTGACACTAATTTGTTACATGCGTAGTGTAGATGGATCGAAACTGGATGTACGGTGTGAACCGTGTGAGTCAAGAGTACATTAATGGCGTGGTTGCTTTTAGAAGAGCCGCTGAGCAGGATATGTTGAAGAAGGGGATAAAATTTATGTACTATCCGTGCATTGATTGCGGTAATATGAAGATGTTTAACAACGCGGCGCAGATCGAAGCGCACTTGATTCGAAGGGGTTTCAAAAAAGGGTACACATGTTGGAGTAGTCACGGTGAAGAGCAGATTATACCAGAAGTTAATAATGACGACATCGCCGAGGAAGTCAACAATTTGCCGGATGTGGACTGTGCTTTTGATGAGGATAGGTGGCATGATGACAATCTGGATCAGATGCTACGCGATGCAGAAGAGAACTACAGTGAGAGAGAGTTTTGTAAATTCGAGGGCTTAAGGGAGGACTCGGTGAGACCTTTGTTCCCTAGCTGCAAACCGGGATACACAAGGTTGTCAACCGTGCTTGAACTGCTGAAATTGAAGGCAAGCAATCGTTGGTCCGATAAGAGTTTCACGGCGTTGTTAGGTCTCCTAGCGGACATCCTTCCGGAGGGAAACGTGTTGCCCAGCACCACCTATCAAGCAAAGAAGGTTATTTATCCATTGGGAATGGAAATAGAAAGAATACATGAATGTTCGAACGATTGTAACCTCTACCGTAAAGAGTATGCAGACATGCATGTATGTCCCGTGTGCAAAGCATCCCGATACAAGCGTCAAAATATCGCTAAGGTGAAGCAAGGACCTCCGCTAAGATGTTGTGGTATCGCTCTGTAATCCCACGTTTGAAGCGTTTATTTGCGAACCCAAAGGAGGCAAGATTGCTGCGTTGGCACTCGTGAGGAGCGTAAGAGAGATGGAAAGCTAAGACACCTGCCGATTACGCGGTGGAGAAACTTCGATCGGAGCTTCGAAGAGTTCGGTGCGGAACCGAGGAACATAAGGTTAGGGTTGAGTACGGATGGAATGAATCCTTTCGGTAACATGAGTAGCCGACATAGCACTTGGCTCGTGAATCTATGTATATACAACCTTCCTCCTTGGCTGTGTATGAAGCGGAAGTACATTTTGATGTCACTACTTATCCAAGGGCCGAAGCAACCTGGGAATGATATTGATGTGTACCTAGCACCATTGCTGGAAGATCTTGTGACACTATGGAACGAAGGGGTACAGATATGGGATGCATACAAACTAGAGAACTTCACTTTACACGCCATGTTGTTCTGCACCATCAATGATTTTCCTACCCTTGGTAACCTGTCGGGCTTCAGTACAAAAGGAGCCAAAGCCTGTCCGCACTGCTTAGATGCTACAGAGAGTGTATGGCTGAACAACTCGCGCAAAACTATGTATATGCGTCACCGTAAGTTCCTTCCCAGGAGTCACCCATACCGCAAGATGAAGAAATAATTCGACGGAAATAAGGAGGACGGTTTAGTTTCAAGGGCTTTTAGTGGGAAAGAGGTCTATGATATGGTTAAGGATATCGATGTTATGCTTGGGAAGGGACGTAAATTAAGAACCCATGAGAAGAACATCTGGAAGAAGCGGTTAATTTTTTGGGACTTGCCTTATTGGGAGAACTTAGAAGTTCGCCACTGCATCGACGTCATGCACGTAGAGAAGAATGTATGTGATAGCTTGATTGGTCTCTTGCTGAACATTAGTGGTAAAACAAAGGATGGTGTTAACGCACGGCGTGACTTGGTCGATATGAACATAAGGACCGAGTTAGCCCCGAAAGAGACCGATCATGAGACTTAACGTACCTTCCCCCAGCTTGCTACACTCTGTCCAAGGCCGAGAGAAATGAACTGTGCCAGAGCTTGCATGGTGTGAAAGTCCCGTCTGGTTACTCCGCTAACATTAAGAAACTTGTTTCTATGCAAGATTTGAAATTAATTGTTATGAAGTCGCATGATTGTCGTGTGCTGATGACACAAATGTTTCCTGTTACAATTAGGAGTATCTTGCCGAACAAGGCCCGAGTGACAATTTTGAGGCTGTGTTATTTCTTCAACTCAATTGCTCAGAAGGTCATCGATCCCCAAGGACTAGATGCTCTGCAGGCTGAGGTGGTGACGACTCTGTGTCATCTTGAGATGTATTTCCCTCCGTCATTTTTCGATATCATGGTCCATCTCATTGTTCACCTTGTGAAAGAGATAAAGATATGCGGCCCTGTGTTTCTACGTCATATGTACCCGTTCGAGAGGTACATGGGAACTCTCAAGTCCTACGTACAGAATCAATCTCGACCGGAGGGCAGCATCATCGAAGGTTATGCAACGGAAGAGGTCATTGAGTTCTGCGTCGACTACATGGCTCAGGTGGATCCGATTGGTGTGCCTCTATCTCATCATGAGGGGAGACTAGAAGGTATCGGGACCATCGGAAGGAAATCAATCACTCCCGATCTGGATACGTACGCTCAAGCCCATTTCACGGTCTTGCAACACATGACCCAAGTGTCCCCGTATATCGACGAGCACAAAGACATGGTACGCCAACATAATCCAGACCGGTCGGAGGTTTGGATCACGAGAGAGCACAACCGTCGGTTCAACGAATGGTTAAATGTGCGAATCACTGGGAGGTCATCAAGTCATGATACGCTGCTATGGTTGGCAAGAGGGCCACAATTTACAATTGTCACATGGCAAGGATACGATATAAATGGGTACACATTTTATATGGTAGCTCAGGATAGGAAGAGCACAGTTCAGAACAGCGGTGTCCGCATAGATGTATTCAGTACCGATGGGCTGAGGAGCTCGTACTATGGGCAAATAGAGGAGATATGGGAGCTCGACTACGTGCTTTTCAAGATCCCCCTATTTCGGTGCCGTTGGGTCCATCTACCACAGGTGAAGGTCGACAAGTACGGCGTCACTACCGTGGACCTCGAACGTGTCGGATACAAAGACGAACCATTCGTACTGGCTAACCAAGTTTTTCAAGTCTTCTATGTAACCGATCCGGCAAATAAGAAGTGCCACGTAGTTCTTCATGAAAAAAAGGAGGATTGTCGGAGTTGAGAATGTAGTGGACGAGGAAGAATACAATCAATTTGACGAGTTGCCACCTTTCGGAGACGGCATCAGGCTCGAGGAAGAACCCAGTGAGGAAGCTAGCTATATGCGCGTCGATCATCATGAAGGGCTATATTTTAATTAATAATTTACTCCATTGTAATTAATTAATTTATTCCATTATCATGTGTTAATGTGTTATGGACTTGTGATCTTTAATATTGATGTCAATGTGGATATTCATGGTAATGTTGAGTTGAATTAGATATGAATTTTTGAAGTCAAATTATTTGGAGTTATTTTGGAGTTGTGTTATGAACTTGTCATCATACTGCTTGTCCAGCAGTTCATACATGGAGTTGTGGGGATATCACAGACGGTTCTAGAATAGAGCCGTCTGTGATAAGGAATCACAGACGGTTCTACGAAAGAACCGTCTGTGATATGAACATATCACAGTCAGTTCTATTAAAGAACCTTCTGTGATGTTATTTTGTGGATATCGTGAGGATATGTGCACGATCTTAGAATGATGAGTCAATTGGCAACGGCTTTGTTGGTTTGTAAAATCTCACGTTTTCGGTTTTGCTTCAAGGCTGTCAGACCACAGGCGGTCTGACCGATGGATCGGGCGGTCAGACCGCCCGTGGAGAGGTCGGACCGGCTGTGGTTGCCGGTCGGACCGGCCTAACCTAAAAGTGGTTTTTGGAGCTGAGCCAAAAATAGGTTGTGTAGGCAAGTGAGGGGAGTCTCCTGGATGTGGTCACATCATTTTTGGAGCTCCCAGTCAAAAGTTCTATTCAGTTGAAAATTCCAGAAGGTTTCGGATTTTTGAGCTGAAAATTTGGCTAAGTCTTTTCGGGCGGTCCGACCGCCGTTGTGGAATCGGTCCGACCGGCCTGAAATCGGTCGGACGGTCGGTGTCGTGGGCGATCGGACGATCACGATCACTTGAAGGTGAGCCTTCTTTGCATTGATGTGATTTGAATGTGTTTTATGTATGGACTTCAATGCTTTATTGTTGCATATTGCATTGCGGAACTAACGTGGGTCAAGTTGTGAAGAACTTGTTCCCGGAGACGATTTGTTTGTCTATTGCTGTGCAGGTGGCTTGCAGGTCTACGACGTCAACGGTGAGGTGGATCGGGACTACGCTTGGAGAGCTGAGGTCCAGAACGATCATGAATGCCGGGTGAGGTCGTGTGACTCAAGCATGGTGCAGAATGGGCAAGATGGACCGAACGGGTAGTTCGGTACAGCTGGTTGGATCAGGCGGTGCGGAAGTCGGTGCAAGTCTCTAGGAGTTTCCGATGGGATTCGGACGAGAGAGTCTTGCCGAGTGATGATGAGCCACGATCAACCTACACGTGGTGAAGCAGGCGATTGCTTCAACAGATGTATGTGTGTGGGTCCCATGTGTGTGTGGGTCCCAAAGGTGAAACCCTAGGCCTCTCCTATAAATAGAAAGGGGGGAGATGTAAAACCCTCTAAGCATTCATTTGAGCCCCTCTTCCTTTTTCTAGGGTTTGGAGAGGAGAAGCTAGGGTTTGGAGAGATTGTGTGTGCTCCTTGTGTGAGCTCTTGTCCTCCTTGTTGGAGTGACTTTGTAAGCATCTTGTGATATCAATCAATCTTGTGATGCTTCCTTGAGAGATCATTTGTCTCCTTTGTGTTCTTCTCTCTTTTGGATGAATTTGGTGCTTCCTTGATTCAAGTGGTTAAGCTTGGTCTCTTGACCCATTTTGTCTTGCTTTGTTGTGTGGGAATACTCCTAGAATCATCTAGATCATCAACCCCCACAAGCAAGTCTTGAATCAAAGATTTTCATATTTCTAGGGTTTGTGCACTTCTTTGGTAAAACCTTGAGAGATCAATTCTACGAAGTGGATCTGAAGGATCGTCGCTAGAAATAGGTCTCTAATATCATTAGGGAGGTGTGTTCAAAATTTGGTCGAGTTTCATTGGTTGAGTCCAAAGTTGGACCAAATTTCGTTTTGGATTTCGAGTTGGAATTTTGGTACTGGACTAAATCGGTCTGACCGGTTTAGTAACGGCGGTCCGACCGCCCGCCTTTCAGACCGTCCGGTAGTGGCAGGTCGAACCGATTTCCAACGGTCCGACCGCCAGTTGGTAGCCGGTCCGACCGCTTGTCAACCGTCGGTCCGACCGCCAGTCTCCAGCCGGTCTGACCGCCAGTACTCTGACCGATCCAGTGAGATCTTTTCTCTATTTGTGTCGGGTGGTTGAGGGGGTTATCGAATTCAGCACAAGGCTTCCACTGTACGCTTACTGATCTTCTTAGCTTTCATAGCTAAAGGAGTAAAGTTCGTGTTGAATTTGATTAAGGCGAGAAATTTGGGAAAGCGCCTATTCACCCCCCCTAGTCGCCTTTACGGTCCTACATATTTTTATAAGGCGGGGACCTCTAGGGTTTTGCTCTTACTCACCTCTCCCTCGCCCCTTTTGCTGTCGCGCGATCTTTCGCCTCCCTTCTAGGGCTCGTCGTCACCGCCGTTACCGCCACCCCGATCTCGGCGCTGCCTCCCCCGATCTCGGCGCCACCGTCCCCGACCTAGGCGCCACCTCCCCCGACCTCGGCGCCGCCCCCGACCTCCAGCGCCTCCCCCGGTACTCCCTCGTCATGCTCTGTGATGAGCTCTGTTGATTCAATTGCCTCTTGACATGCTCTGTGATGAACTCTGTGATGAGCTCTGTGATGAGCTCTGTTCATTCTTGAGCTCTGTGATGAGCTCTGTTGATTCAATTGCCTCTTGACATGCTCTGTGATGAACTCTGTCTTATACTGAGATTGAATGTGATAGTTAGTTCATTCTTGAGCTCTGTGATGAGCTCTGTTGATTCAATTGCCTCTTGAAATGCTCTGTGATGAACTCTGTCTTATACTGAGATTGAATGTGATAGTTAGTTCATTCTTGAGCTCTATTGTATTACTTACTCATCAATTTGATATCTTGTTAATTGGTTACTTTCGTTTGAAAGCTAGTTATTCGATTTCTGCTTTTTGCAATATGATTCGAGATCATTTGTGATTAAGCAAAGTATTATTTAGAGCTCATAGTTTGAATTTATATTATCATATTCATTTCATGAAGAGTATAGACAATAGGATTGAGATAGCAAAGACTTGTTCTTTTGCAACTCTCCTTCTGAGAGCACAAACTTTGCTTTATTGCTTTATTGTTTCATATTTATGCTGGAATTAATTATGAATATTTGCTAATATTGCACATGTTGAGTGTATGTAACTTATATAGATAGCAAGTAAGCGAGATGGCAGAGGCGCCGTCTTCGCCGCCTTCACCGATGCCGCACATGGCACAGGCGCCGTCTTCGCCGCCGTCACCGAGGCCGCAGATACGTAAGCGAGATGACAGAGGAATATCGAAATTGCCTGCGGGCCGACTGACCATCACGGAGGTCAGTGACCTTGGGGTCCCTCTGAGTCCCCCGAGAGAAGCGGCGAGATTCCGGACCATCTGCGGGATACTTGCAAGGGAACGGGTCCCTATCACTACACCAAAGTGGAAGTCTCTGACAGATGATCAAAGAGGCGTGCTGTGGGAAGACCTTAAAGACAAGTTCACTATCCCAAAAGCACACATGGCACACGTGCAACGGCATGCGTTGCTTTCGATGGGTCACGCGTGGAGGACCTTCAAGAGCATTCTTGTCACGCAGTACGTGAACAAGAGTGAGACGCCCTTCACAAAGTTTCCATTCTTGACGCGGGAAACATGGGACGCCTTTGTGGCTATGAAGACGACGGACGAATTTAAGAAGCAAAGTGCGGCGCACAAAGCAATCCAGGCACGAAACACTCACCCCCACAGACTCGGCACCGCTGGGTACGCTTCTAAAACCCCGCAATGGGAGGCGGAGGAGGAGAATCTATTTCCTGATATCACAGACCCGCGTTCCCTAAGCTGGTTAAAAGCGAGGGCAAAAGTCTCATCTGATGGCAGCGTCTCTTTCACAAACCCAGTGGACCAGGAAGTGACCCAACGTGTGGTAAATATGTCGAACTACCTACTTTTTTATAAGTCCATAACTTCATAGTGTCTATAATAACATGATGACCTCTTGCAGTGTGAATTGATTGCCCAAAGTTCCGAAGGCTCCTTCCAAGCACACAGGGAGAAGGATATACTATCTACGGCCCTAGGAAACAAGGAGCACCTGGTCGCACGCGAGGCAAGGGGTTAACGTACCTTGGCTACATGGATTCATGACGACTAGTACATGTATAGAAGTAGGAAGAGATCTAAGGCGAAATACGACGATGGGTTGGAACCGCTAAAACAACAATTTCAAGGACGGATAGCAAGTTTGCGGGATCAATCGAATCAAGTACTCCGCAACCGCCGCAAGCGCCCCGTTATTGCGGGAACCGGTCCTCCTCGACATCGGAGTAGTGTCGCGCCCACGCATAATTTTGAACGTGACGACGACCAATTACCGATAGACGGCATTAAGGTAATGTACATCTATGGAGTGCACCAAAGATAGACCTATAGAACGCCTTAGCTAATTGCGTATCGTTTTGTAGGAGCTGACGGCCTGCAAGCTCCAACTGAGGTTAGTTGGGTCCATTCCTATTGAGGCTGGGCGGGGGATGGTGCATCCATACCAGGAAGGGCGATGCGAAGACGGTGTCGGTGGCGCATGGTTACGCCAGTGTGGAGGTGGACATGGTACATGAACATTTCATGGTCGTCCCACTAGAGATTCGCCCGAACGAAGAGATAACAACACTAGGGGATGTCAGGTACGATTTTATCCAAGGGCGAGACGGACATCGCCCCGACCCAAAGAAGGCGGCAATCTCGGCGGATCATTCCTCTCCAACGGGACCCTCCATGACCCCACCTCATATTTCACCTCAGAAGGCCACCTCACTGGTTCTCGTGGAGAAGACGCCGAAGGAAAAAGAAAAGCGTGCTACCGTATCGGTTCCCGAGTCGTCTCGCAGGAAGACGCTGCCAATCGTTAAGGCCAAATCGAAATCGGCGAACATTAAGTCGCCTCACAAGTCCCAGAAGTCCGGGAAGTACTCCATCGGAAAACCGTTGTGCCCTAACGCACAATTAGCCCGCGCTGGATTTGCTTGTCAGTCTTTGCATGCCTGGTACCTGCGGAAGACCGGAAAGAAGGGGTGCGATACTGGAATCACCGTCGCATACAAGGATGAGCATTTCTTCAATGGGACGGGCAACTTCGTCGTGGGCTTCAACGACTTATTCAACCTATTCAACCTCGAAGCCCTCGACGCCTCGCTTCTATGATGTTGGACACTGTAAGTGTGTACAATCAAGTTCTACATTCACGTAATACCGATAAATATCGCAACTCATTGCTTATGTATAGATACATGATGAAAAATTCCCGGGAAGGGCGAGAACCGGTGGGTTTCCTCGACCCACACGTGGTATCTATGCAAACCATCAAAGCAGACCCGACTTTCGTCGAGAACTACATAACGGCGGCATTGCTTCTTCAGACCCGCAAGAACTACATACTGGTGCCCTACAACTAAGGGTAAGTGCTTCACTATTTGCTATACAAATTTCATTTGTACTTAGGTTTAATGACTATAGCGACATACAGAGGAGGTACCACTGGATCCTTTTAGTCATTATACCCAGGAGGAACTATGTGATATATCTTGATTCGCTAGTCAGAAACAATCACAACTTCAGCATTCTACAAGGAATACTTGACAAGTATGCTCATTTCCTCCATACATATCTCTATTGTAGTCTTCCTTCGTTTGAAATGCCCGAGGATAACTTTCTACAATCATGTAGTTCGTTCATCTCCTATGTTAGCCAACAAGGAAAATACAATGGATCCAGCGCCCAACTAACACACAGGACGAAATTTCCGGTACGCGCTACAACACAATAATCCTATATCATACTTTATAATAATATGTCTTCAACTGACTATACATATATATGTAATTCTATTTTTGCAGTGCCGCCAGCAAAAAAATGATGAGCTATGTGCATTCTACGTTTGCCATCATATGGAGAAAATCATGAGTGCTAAGATGAAGAATCCCGAGGTTTGTCAATCTCGAAATAATTATTTTCTAATTGTAAATTTAAATATATACGCTTACCATTTTTCTTGACCTAGCGACAGGGCTTGATAATAGATTTAGATGGACTCGTTGCGCACGATATCGCGGACGTTCGACGGAAGCTATGCGCCTTTATCATGTCAGAAATAGTTAACAAAGGAGAGTTTCACGCCATCGCCGACCTAGAGTTTGACGCAAAGAATTGACTCAATTGTAATCCAATTGTAACTATAGCGACAATACTTCAACAAATTCGATCTTTTGTAATTTATTTTGAGTAATGATCACTTTGAGTTGTCAACAATTGATTATCTGTGATGTATCTATTTTTGTACATGCTTGTTTTCAGAGGGCATGGCTAGCAATTCCTGAGACTAGCCAAAAAACAGCAAAAATGTAGTTTGGATGACTCACTACCACGACGGTTTTTGTTGAAACCGTCTGTGATATTTCTAGTATCACAGACGGTTCTTAAACATAACCGTCTGTGATATCTACTTATCACAGACAGTTTTTAATTGAAACCGTCTGTGATACGAGCCTTCACCGACGGTTTCAACAAAAAACCGTATGTGATATTAGTATCACAGACGGTTTTGAACCGTCTGTGCTAACTTCTTGTTATCACAGACGAACAAATATAGACGGTTCAGAAACCGTCTGTGATGACGGTTCCGAACCGTCTGTGATGACGTGTTCCGTAGTAGTGTATATAGGTGATTTCTATAAGAGCAGAAAGAAATAGTTGATGTTTCAACCAACAGAAATGGAGCTACATTGACGAGCTGGAATTAGCTCCAAGAGTACGCTTTAGAAGCTTCAATTGGGGAGAACTATCTTTATGCATAGTCTTACTTCATCGAATAAAATCGATTAGCTTGTTTGAGAGCGCTAGCGTGTGCAAAAGAACCTCGTTAGATCTGAGCCATTTTCACATCTGGTTTGCATAAAAAAATAAAAAGTTGTCAATACAATTAGTAGGTCCTGTGCATACTAGTATTTGGACTTTTAATGAAGAATGCAAAGGAAACTCAACATAAAATAAGCATCAAATCTCTAAATGTCAACCATCCTTTGTTGAGACTGATGTGCTCAAGCAGTATATATCAGTATGTCACTTAGCTATGTTACTCGATCTTCCCAGGTTAAGATGACTTATCACGAATTTGCAAGTATACTGAAAAACGAGGTGTGAACATCTTGGCTGAGATTGATGTCCCTGGCCATGCTCTCTCATGGTAAGACATTTAATTCTATGCAATGATGTTCTTCTCTAGACTATGCTCCATGAGCTTCATGTTTTACTGATAAAAAGTGAAATCTTTTGTTTTTGTTGTACTGTGTACTCACAATATATTATTTGAAGGGGCTCTAGGGGGCTCCGGGCGATGAAGGCCGGAGGTGAAGCCAGTCGCGCGGGGCTGCTCCGATGATGGGTGCTGGAGGTGGAGCTAGCGCGCGGGATGTGCTGTTGAAGGTGGGTGTGCCCTGAAGCGTCCCAAGGCCGGGGTGGTGCTACCGAAGCTTGCTCCGCGAGGGCTCTGGATGTTGCATTCTTGCAAGTGAAGCCGAGGGGGTCTTCGTGCGCCATGGAGGGTTGGGGATGGTGCTTTGGCTGAAGGTGCTGGATGGGGTTGGCCTTCAGCCGAAGGTGATCCGGAGGTGGCGGCCGAAGGTGCTACAGAGGTGGCGAGGGGCCGAACGGATTGAGGGTGAACCCGAGGGGGCCTCCGGGAGTGGCTAAGCCGGAGGTTCAGGGCCGAAGGGTCTTCTAAGGCGGACTGAGGAGCCAGCAAAGGGACCGAGGGGGTCCCGAGGGGGCCTCCGCGAGTGGCGAAGCCGGTGGGTCGGGGGGCCTCCAAAGGTAGCGACGGCGGAGGCCGAGAGGGTGGGCTCCGGAGGCATCGGCGGCCGAGGCCGATGGGGGCTCCCGAGGAGCCAGTGAAGGGACCGAGGGGGTCCCAAGGGGCCTCCGAGAGTGGCGAAGCCGGAGGGTCGAGGGGCCTCCAGAGGCAACGCGCGGAGGCTCGAGGGGGCGGCTCGAGGGAGGCGGCGGAGGAGGCCGGGGGCTCCCGAGGGGCTAGCGAAGGGACCGAGGGGGTCCTGAGGGGGCCTCCGGGAGTGGCGAAGCAGGAGGGTCGGGGCTCTGGAGGTGGCGGTGGCGGAGGCCGCGAGGGGCTCCCGAGGGGCCAGCGAAGGGACCGAGGGGGTCCCGAAAGGCCTCCGAGAGTGGCGAAGCCGGAGGGTCAGGGGACCTCCGGAGGAGCCAGCGAAGGGACCGAGGGGGCCTTCGGGAGTGGCTAAGCCGGAGGGTTGGGGGCCTCTGAGGCAGCGGCGGCGGAGGCCGGGGGGGGCTCTGGAGGGGCCAGTGAAGGGCCCGAGGGGGCCTCCCGGAGTGGCAAAGCCAGAGGGTTGGGGCCGAAGGTACCCGACTCAGCCGCCCAGGTGAAGTGGTGGTGGAGCCGAGCAGGCGAAGTGATGGGGGAGCTTGAGGCGGTGTGCTCTGGGTAATGAGAGAAGGGGTAGGGGAGCTCCAGATGATGAGCAGATGAAGGGGTCCGAGGGTAGTCTGGGCCTTCGGGCTGAGGGAGTTGTCTTCGATCGGAGGGTTTCGGTTAGTGAGGAAATTGGTTTTGGTTCTTTTTTGTGTAGCTTCTTGTTCGATCCGCACGGACGGCATCAACTGTCGTAGCAAAAAGACTAGACAGTGGGTATAGGGTACCCTTTTTATCTTGAGAGAGGACCGAAGGGAGAGGAGCCAAAACTAGTGTATGTATGAGTGTGTTGTTCATGTGCCCGAATGAGGATCTCTCCTTTGTACATGCTCATGGGCCTCTATATATAGGAGGGCAAGAAGGGACATTTACCTTCTTTCCCTCACAACACGTGGAGAGAGAGAGTATATGTGAGAACCCGAGGTATTTAACTTGTAATACTCAACCATTAAGACGATTATAGCATTACAAATCAAATATCACGGCTCTCGGCGTCTATGTACTTCCCAGAAGTGCAGTACACATACCCCACACAAAAATTATGCATCAATTCCATTCAACACATAGAATCCAAAGCACAACTAAACAATTCAAAAGACATACATAATAGGGAGTTATTACAAAAGGGACCGACCGGCCAAATAACAACTAAAGAGTCTAAAATAACAGCGGAAGCAATGTACCATAAGATGGCGATAAACAAAAGCCAATTAGTGTGCCTTTAACCCACAAGGCAACCAACCGGGCCACTGACCTAATCGTCGAAACCACCGCACATCTCGCAAAAGTGGAACCCTTGGGGTTCAACTTCTTCCTCTGCAACAATTTTATTAAGCAAAGCAAATGAGTACAAAAATGTACTCGCAAGACTAACGTGTAGAGTAACAGACCTATATATTTAACTACATGCAAGCTTTTTTCAGTGGAGGAGGCTCTAGACTCAATTTCAGCATAAAGCAAGTTTTCATTTACAATAATGTAATAGATTCAAAGCCATATTACAATATGATTTTATTTGACAAAAACCACGATAAGTGGGTAACAATAAATAAAAGACATCCTGAAAGTGACTAACCCAATAGCCATCACAACAAATAGCATGAATTCCCCATTCATACCACCCACATCAAGTTTTAATTAAGAATTCCAAATTGTTGAGTCTAACTCCTGCAAATCCAAATCCAAGCGTGTCCAAATCCAAGTTTATACCCTGCAGGGGTGTACCAATGTACCCAGACGTTACACCGCCTTTTCGCCACTAGATTTGCACACTTCCTTTGGTATGTCGGCACGGCTAAGTCCTACGAGACATTTCTCATGGATGATGCTAATTAAGAGCCACAACCCAACAAAGAGAAAGACACATTAGCCAGCTCAAGCCGATTTGCTAATGTTTCCCCTCATATCAATAGTAACATTTTTCTTTTAATACCACCAACCAGCTCATAATTAA
Source organism: Hsuehochloa calcarea (assembly GCA_036346395.1). Classification (NCBI taxonomy): domain Eukaryota; kingdom Viridiplantae; phylum Streptophyta; class Magnoliopsida; order Poales; family Poaceae; genus Hsuehochloa; species Hsuehochloa calcarea. Next base: position 27,748,785 of record CM070601.1, on the reverse strand, counting down.
CACCCCCCAAAATAATTAGTCAAGAAAGGTCTCATATCCCTCTCGTGTGGTTAGAACGCAATTATGCTTGGTTTTGGTGAAACAAGATGTTCGGTCCTTGTTGACCTGGGCAAGACATTCACACACTCAATATCCCACCATCCAACCACTTGCCCCAGTCTAAATCATTTCATTTGCACTTTTAGTTTCCAAAATAATTTAGCACAAGGTGCTGATCATAGTGTAATAAAATAATTTGTGTGATCAAAGTTACCGACTAAGTCGATAACTGCCCAATTCTACCGGTAGCTATGCAATTCTAAGTATAACCCGAAAAGACAACAAAAGAGCATAAATAAATCACCGGGCTCAAATTCACCAACGATATTAATAGCTTATATTTTGTGGCAGGGGATAACAATTTAAGGGCAACCATGCAATAGGAATAGCTACCTCTAATCGGAAAAATTAATTTGACACAAAAGCATGGATACATACGATTTGCAAACAAGGTATTAGACTTGAAAGTAATGGGACATTTATTATCAAACTGCTTGCCTTGCTGGATATAACCTTCTTGCTGCAGAGGGTCACTCGCGCAATCAATAATTTTGTTGGAACCTAGCGAAAGAAGTCGAAAGGACAATAAGAACGAATAACACCGAAAAGACCCAAAAATTCAAATTCACCCAAAAATCATAAAAAAAATCATAGAAGGTAGAGCATGATTATAGGTGAATTTATCAATAAGAATCAATTTATTTGGATATTCTATGCAAAAGTTATGACAGTTTGAATGTAAGTTTTCTAGAAATTCCGAATAAATTGCTACTGGTTACTGTTCATCCGAATTAATTATTTTCGTGAAAATTTCCAGAGCAGAGGCGCACTTGAAATTTTTATGGTAGGCATAGCACCTCATGAGATGAACAAGGGACTTTGATTCACCTCATTTGGAGCTAAGATGAGTTTTCTATGATTTTTCAAAGTTATGAAAGTAGTACACAAGTTACATGCAAAATAAGATTTTCAGAAATAGTATCATGCTCACAACCTATTTTACAATAAACTACACTAACAGAGGATTCTAACAAAATTGAGTTTACTCTTTTTGAAGTTACAGAAAATACTTATGCATTTTTGAATTTAAAGCAATTTTTAGTGCAACAATAATACTAAACCTAAAGTAATTTTGCCAAAAGTGATTTCTGGAACAGTAACAAGGTTCAAATCATTTTTACAATAAAGTACAAGCAAAAAGGAATCTAGCAAAAATTGAATCTTCAAATTTGGAGCTAAAATGAATTACTTATGGTATTTTGAAGATTAACCCATTTTTAGTTCATAAATAATTCATTCAGAAATAAAATATGCACTAAAGACTTTTCTAACCGTCCTATAGCTAGCCACAGAGGATGACGTGTGGGGTCTACTAAACAGTGACGTTATTCATATTTACTTCCGATTTAATTTACTACTGACATGTGGGTCCCATACGTCATACACACGGTTCACAGAATAGTGCATGGTCTCCTGGTCCACGGCCGGTTCACAGGTCCACGGACCCGGCGATGATTACTGCGCTCTAAGTGGCCTCGGGCCCACATGCAAGTCACTCAACCACTCCTAAAGACAGCCATTAAACACCCTAAGCAATCATTAGCACTTAAATGACCGGGATTTGCTCTAATCTCGGAGCTACAGTGGCGGTCGGAGACTGCCACTCAGAGGAGCTCGCGCCGCGGCCTTGCCTGGCGGCTCGCGCGGCGCTACGTGCCATGGCGACGAGGGCCAAGTTCAAAAATAGAAACCGTAGCGGCGGTGGCAGGTTTCGTGGTGGTCCGTAGCGGCGGCGCACCGGAGAGTGGCGGCGGTGAGCTACGACCACAGTCCAAAAACATGAAGCGAGGGTGCCCGCAGCTAGTTTGAGCGTGCACGAGCGCCCATAAGGTAATAGGAGCTCACCTAGATGACCCGGAGGGGGTGAGCTCCCGGAGATGGGCGGTCGGCGAAGGTCCGCGACGGCGACAAGGGTGTCACCGAGGAGGGAGCGCCCTGAGGAAGAAGAAACGAAAATGAAGGTATAGATAGTACCAGTGAGGCTAAGAGATGGTGTGCAAGAAGGTAATTCGACAGGGGCTCACCGTGTCGGAGATGGAGACGAAAAGCGTTCTTGCTGCCGGAAAAGGGGGAAGTCTCAAAATCCCGAGGTTCCTGCGGATGGGTGGTCAAATTGACCGAGGGAAAAAGCTCAGTAGGTTTAAGCGTGCATGATGACGCGCATAGAAGGAGAAACCACTCACCGAAGATGGGTTTTGCTCGGCGGTGTCATACGGCTGCGAGCTCTGGGCGCGCTCTAGAGCCGAGGGTGAGGACCGAGAGCTACAAGACAAGGGAGAAACTCGGGTTAGAGAAAATAGGGGCGGTCATAAAAGGCCAAGGAGAATGGAGCAGTCGCGGTGGTGCTTACCGGAACGGAGGAGGGCTCAAAGCCTCCTTCTCTCCCACGGCCGAAGAGAGAAGTGATGGACAAGGGGGGCCAGAGGAGGTTTTGAGCGAGAAGGAAGACGGAGAAGGAAGCGGTGTCAAGTGCCGTAGCCCCATGATTGGTCGTGAACGGCGGTGGGTGACGGCGTGGACGGAGGGCGGGCAGAGCAGAGACGCCGCGTGGAGCTCAGCGTCTGAGCTCTAGCTGACATGAGGAAGAAGACGCTCTACGCGCGGCGGGGTCCACAGGCAGCGACTGCGAAGGGAGTGCGGGCGGAACAGAAAATGGTGTGGTGTGGGCCGTTCGATCTTGATTGGACGGCTCAGATCAAGAGAGATGTTCAAAGTGTTTTGAACGGTCAACAAATCAGGGCGGTAGATTGTAGATCGGGCGGTTCGTGATCGGCGTGATTAGTTGGCTTGGGTGAGCCCATTCGCCGAGTCGGAACAGTAGAATGGCTCGGGTCCAATGAACAGTACTGAGCCCGAGGTTCAAATCAGTTTGACTAACTAGCAAAAGGTTTGACCCAGGTTCTAAAATTAGAAATAAAATTCTAACAATTCTGAAATAAATCAGGGGACTTCCTGGGACAACCTAGTTTTCAATAAAATTTGAAAACCTAATGTTCAAGATTTAGTTCGTGTAATTTAAATTCCAACTTAAAATAGGTCTTTGACTTGTGTTTGAATTTTCTAGGGGTTGAAATAGGTTCCAAAAATTTGGAAATATTATATTAATTCGTGATAATTATCTTAGTATTTGAATAAATTGTTATCAGAGGGTCGTCACAAGTTTTTGTTCCTTTTTTCTTTTGGAACTTCAATTTAAGTTGTATGTTTCCTTTTTATTTCAACAACTTCAATGCAAGAAATGATGCAAAAACTCCATAAAACCAATGCATGCTCAAAAGTTTTAATTTTCCCACATTTTTAATACATTGGAAATACAATCCCTAGACTTGGGATGTTACAGTATACAGGTACATTTGCCTAAATGCGTTATACAGACTAGGCTACACATGCACAGTATCCCCCGCGGCACACCGGTACGCCTGACGACCCTGGGGTGTGGGGCACCCCTTGGTGCCCTCCTACGACAGCAGTCTTTTTATCTGTTCCTGAAATTTTTTATTAAGCACTTGTTCCAACGGGGCATCGTGCTCGTCCTTGGATCTATTCCTACTCCTGTACGTGTCGGAGTCGTGTCGGAATCCTTCCCTCCAAGGTACGTAAAGCCCAATGCCTCGCGTGCGACCCGTGTGGTCCTTATTTCCCAGTGCCGTAGATAATAGATCCTTCTCCCTGTTCGCTTTGAAGGAACCTTCGGAACACGCGGAAGTCAATGCTTCCTGCAAGAGGTCATCATGTTATCATAGACACTATGCAAGAGGTGATCATGTTATTATAGACACTACGTAGTTCGATATATTTACCAGGCGTTGGGACACTACCTCGTCTGCCTGGTTTGTGAAAGAGATGCCGCCCGAAGACGTGGCTGAGGCCCTCGCTCTTAACCAGGCTCGAGCGAGCTCATCTGAGATCTCTACAAATGGTCTTGTAGCGCTCTCGTCCTCCGCCACCCATTGCGTGGTTTTACCAGCGTACCCAGCGGTGCCGAGTTTGTGGGGGTGAGTGTTTTGTGCCTAGAGAGCTTTGTACGCAGCACTTTGCTTCTGAAATTCGGTCGTCGTCTTCATTTGCACAAAGGCTTCTCACATATCCCGCGATAAGAAATGATACTTCGTGAAGGGTGTCCGACCCATGTTCACGTACTTCGTGACAAGCGTGCTCTTGAAGATCCTCCACGCTTGTCCCATCACGAGCAACGCCGTTGCACCCGTTCCTGGTCTGCTTCTGGGATAACGAACGAGCCTAAAATTTCAGTCCACATCTAGCCTCTCTCTTCATCCATCAGAGACTTCTAGCTTGGTGTGGTGATGGGGACCCGTTCCCTTCCAAGTATCCCGCAGATGATCTGGAATCTCGCCGCCGCTTTCTTGGGACTCAAAGGGATCCCAACATCACTGACCTCTGTGGTAGTCATTCAGCCCGTGGGCAATTTTGATATTCCTCTTCCATCTCGCTTATGTACCACTTTGATCGGAGTTCCAGACGCATTCGGCGACGTCAATGGCGGCGGCGAAGACGGTGCCTCTGCCATCTCACTTACTTGCTATCTATATAAGTTACATACGCAATGAACTAAAATTTCATGTATTACAAAGTTGATATCCATAATATTTAAAGAAAGATACAAACATAATACCAAAAAACAATAATGATCACTTACAATGCCATGGATTGCACTTGACAAAGAAGTCTTACTCAGCAAACAACATCAAATTCGAGCCATTTTCATATAAATATGCCATGTTAGTATATTTATTAACAGGCACCCTTGAACAGTAGTAGTAGGGTTACGCAACTTAAAGTCTAACGTTGAGCATATTTTATTCCTACTTTCCAACAAAATAAAAATTGACAACTCTAAAGTTGCTACATGGGAGCAATCAATAACCATATATACAAATGACAAAATAAAATTAATAAAACAATGACAGATCAATTATCCCTGCCTTTGCTCACTAGACGATGACAACCTACTAGAAATTTCTAACCAAACTTGTCTTGCTAATCAAATGTATATATATACTCATCTACAATATTGAACATCTTACTCTGTAAAACACTTTTCTTACAAACTGCAACAGTTTAAGACCAAAAGAACAATTGGGCTACTATGCAACCTAGTTGCCCAACTCGATTACCTAGGGGTTTTTTTAACCCAAGCTCATCCCTTTCCAGCAGCATGCCAAAGAGTAGCAAGCCACAATTTTTGTAACTAATTACTGAGCAATATGGCACAAATATGCTCTTTCCCCTTATTGAGTTTTTTAGGAGACACTATTCTAAATTGCACCAAGATATAGTCCATACCATTACTTCCAGTTGCACTCTGTAAAATGAATCTAGTCTCCACAGAAACAGAAGCAGAATATCCTAACGTGAACTAGTCCCAGGTCGCAGGATTTTAACCATTCCAAGGTTAAAATCTTGGAGTATCTTTCCTACCCAAAAAAACAATGCCTATCACAGCTCAAAGCTCATATGGAAGTAACCTTTAAGAAGGAGATGTCGAGGCCGTGGAGCTCGTGGCACTTCTTGGTGAGTAGATCAACGCCGATGTTGGGGTCGCGGAGAAGGGGCGTCGGGGAAGCAGAGAGTACAACAGGGGCTTCGAGGTCGGGGAGGCCAGGAGTACCAGGGGTGTCGGCGTCGGGGAGGCGGGGGAGTAGCAGGTCGGCGTCGGGGAGGATGCTTCGGCTGCAGGGGAGGTAAAGGGATGCGCGAGAGTAAGGAGAGCGACGAGTTAAGAGCGCTCAAACCCTAACGATTCCTCTTAAATAAAGGAATATCACAAACGGTTCTACTATGGAACCGTCTGTGATAAGTCATTACAGACGGTTCCATAATAGAGCCGTCTATGATATGTTGTATAGGGTTTCTGTGAGAAGTCACAATAGGCGGCTCTGTAACAGAACTGTCTGTGATATGAAAATATCACAGACGGTTCCATAACAAAATAGTCTGTGATGACTTAGCATGGAAACCCCAAACCCTCATATCACAGACGGTTCCATAACAGAACCGTTTGTGATACAGTCATATCAGAGACGGTTTCAAAACGGAACCGTCTGTGATGTGTCATATCAAAGACGGTTATGTTATTGTAATACCCCGGCCTGTTCGTAATGTGGCCCATGTGGCCCATGAGGAGTTGTGTGGTGGGATTAGTCCCATATTGCTTGTCTCAAGTGAGTTGTAGTAGTATATAATGCCTGTTTGATCCAAACGTAGCACCTCCGGGTTAACCCTTTTACACGAAGCGAGGACGAAAGTGTAAGTGAGGTGCTATATGTGGGCGGGTCCGCCCACGGTGGGCTGGGCATTGAGCTGAATTTGGGTCAGGGTGTTACAGATGGTATCAGAGAATCAACCTTCGCTGTACGGGCGCGTGCGGGACAGGGGCGCGGGCATATGGTGCATGGCACATGTGGGCCCGGAGTGGACACATGGCATGGCATATGTGCCAGCACTGGACGCACGGACGTGTACTGAGGGGTGGTTCTAGGCCTTTGCCGCGTATGCGGTATGCTGCTGAGGGCGTCAGCCCTTAAGGGGGGTGAATGTAATACCCCGGCCTGTTCGTAATGTGGCCCATGTGGCCCATGAGGAGTTGTGTGGTGGGATTAGTCCCACATTGCTTGTCTCAAGTGAGTTGTAGTAGTATATAATGCCTGTTTGATCCAAACGTAGCACCTCCGGGTTAACCCTTTTACACGAAGCGAGGACGAAAGTGTAAGTGAGGTGCTATATGTGGGCGGGTCCGCCCACGGTGGGCTGGGCATTGAGCCGAATTTGGGTCAGGGTGTTACAGTTATGGAACTGTTTGTGATGACTTATCACAGACGGTTCCATATGGAACCGTCTGTGATAATTTCCTGACACAATTCCAAATGATTTGAATGAAAATTCATTTGTCTTAAAAAATCATATCTAATACAGCTCAACTCCAAATCAAGTGAAACCAATTTTGATACTCCACATTACAATGAACTCCACATTGACATCAATATCAGTGATGACAATTCCATAGCACATGACGATTCCACGTTAACATCAAATTACAGTGGAATAAATATTCTTAATTAAAATATAGCTGTTCGTGATGATCGACGTGCATATAGCTAGCTTCTTCACTCGGTTCTTCCTCGAGCCTGATGCCGTCTCCGAAAGGAGGCAACTCGTCAAATTGATTATACTCTTCCTCATCCACGACATTCTCAACTCCAACAATCCTTCTTTTTCCATGAAGAACGACGTGGTGGTTTTTATTTGCCGGGTCTGTTACATAAAAAACTTGAACAACTTGCTTAGCGAGTACGAATGGTTCGTCCTTATATCTGACACATTTGAAGTCCACCGTAGTGACACTGTACATGTCGACCTTCACGCCTTGCGGAAGTTTAACCCAATAGCATCGAAATAGGGGGATCTTGAAAAGTACATAGTCGAGCTCCCAGATCTCCTCTACAAACCCAAAGTAGGAGTTCAACCCACGTGCCTCGGCGGTATTGAACTGCTCGTGAAATGCATCTATACGGACACCGCTGTTCTGGACTGTGCTCCTCCTATCCTGAGCTGTTGTATAAAATGTGTACCCATTTATGTCGTATCCTTGCCATGTCACAATTGTAAATTTTGGCCCTTTTGCTAACCATAGCAACGTATCATCACTTGATGACCTCCCTGTGAATCGCACCTTTAACCATTCGTTGAACCGCCGATTGTGCTCTCTCGTGATCCAAACCTCCGACCGGTTTGGATTCTGTTACCTCCGACCAGTTTGGATTCTGTTGGCTACAATGTCTTTGTGCTCGTCGATGTACGGGGACACTTGGGTCATGTGTTGCAAGACCGTCAAATGGGCTTGCGCGTACGTATCTAGATCGGGAGTGATTGCTTTCCTTCCGATGGTCCCGATGTTGGAAATATGCCCTAGAGGCAATCATAGAGATGATGATATTTCCTTATGTTCATGTTTTTAATAATATGTTATCGTGTTCCTTGAATGAATCATTTGTTATAGATCAATATGTATGTGACTTGTTGGTGGAACTCTTTAACTTATATGATGTCATTCTAAATGTATCCCTGGTCGAAGGTCACACTGGTCGGAATACCAGTGACTGTATGACTAGCACATGTATTGATTAATGACCTGGTTTCGCCGGTCATGGATATAGGGATATCAAATCAATAATGTGAGCACATGTTAGAGCACATGGGGTTGGATAGACCCATCATTGAGACACCATTGAGATTATTATTAATCTTTATGTCATTAGTTGGTCTCAAGTAATGATGATGTATAATCCTTAGACCTGAGATCAACAATGGTTCCCTACATGTGTAATAGCACTCTTAGGGGTTGCCAAACGCTACTTGTAACTGGTTAGTCATAAAGGTAGTTTTCCGGTATGCTATGAAACATGCAGAGAGATGTGACTGGTCGAGATGGAATTTACCCCTCCTAACATAACAGGAGAGATATCTATGGGCCCCTTGTGGTGATCGGATAAAGAAAGTGCATGGTCATGCCACTAGTGGTCGAAGTGTCGACCACGTGAAATTACCCGACACTCGATCGAGAAAGTATTGAACAGTCCATGGATGACACCATATCTCACCTGGAGTTCAACCAGACATCGTGAGACAAAGGGAGAATGCATGAGTAGGTCGCTTAGTTCGATTAATTACGGACTAGTCGTATGAAGATACGTGCTGGTCATAGACTGGTCGAACGTAATCACAGAATCGTAAGAACTTGGTCGTAAGGAGTTACGAACTGGTCAGGACCAAATACGATATGGTCGTATGGAGATACGAACTAATCGTAAGTGATGAGGACCTGATCATAGATCATATTACATCAAGGTTTGTCCGCTTTTCTATCTGTTTTTGGGAATCGTTATGTGCTGCTAGGTACCGCTAACGACTGGTGGTCGGCAAAGAGTTTCCGAGTCATAACCGATTACACATGAGCCTGTAGGGTCGCACACTAAAAGGGTTAGGATCTGTTTTGGATGGTGATCCAAATTCGTATAGCCCACAGTTCCTAATGGGCCTTAAGTTCGAGACCCATCATGGATGCCTACATAAAGAGGGGCGGTGGCATAGGGTGCAGTGAGAAGATGATCTTTGGAAGAACTCCCGAAACCCTAATAGCCACGCCTTCTCAACCACACTGCCGGTGCTAGCACTCCAGCGCGTGGTGATCCTACCCCGTACGTGTGGATACCTCAGAGGTGTTATTGTGAAGCATCAGCACTAGGACGATCCGCAACAAGTGACGTACACCGGAGTCAGAGGAGAAGTCACGCGGTGAGTACGACCAGTCGGAGGAGCAGACGCGCAACAATTATGACCACTCGAAGGAGGATACGCATCGTGAGTACGACTACGACTGTATCAACTCGCTACAACGACTCTACTTCCGCTACGAGTCGGCGCGTCTAGCGGTAATCTCGTGATCTATTACTAGAGATGGTTCCTTGGTTGCGCAGTAAATTTTTGTTTGTGCTATCACAGCATTGCCGCGTTCTCTAACACCCGATACCCTCTAGTCTCCCCTCATGACGAGATAGAGGCACACCTATCGGTTCCACCTGAGCCATGTAGTCGACGCAAAACTCAATGACCTCTTCAATTGCATAACCTTCGATGATCTCGCCCTCCTACCGAGATCGATTCTCAGACGTAGGACTTGAGAATTCCCATGTATCTCTCGAACGAGTACATATGACGTAGGAACACATGGCCGCATATCTTTATCTCTTTCACAAGGTGAACAATGAGATGGACCATGATATCGGAAAATGACAGAGGGAAATACATCTCAAGATGACATAGAGTTGTCACCACCTCGGCCTGCAGAGCATCTAGTCCTTCAGGATCGATGACCTTCTGAGCAATTGAGTTAAAGAAATAACACAGCCTAAAGATTGCCACTCGGACCTTGTTCGGCAAGATACTCCTAATTGCAACAGGAAGCATTTGTGTCATCAGCACATGACAATCATGAGACTTCATACCAAATAATTTCAAATCTTCTAGGGAAACAAGTTTATTAATATTGGCGGAGTAACCTGATGAACTTTTACACCATGCAAGCTTTCGCACAGTTCATATCTCTCAGCCTTGGACAAAGGTAGTAAGCTGGGGGAAGGTACGTTCGTCCTTTATCGGTCTCTTTTGGTGCTAACTCGGTCCTTATGTTCATATCAACCAAGTCACACCATGCGTTAACAGCATCCTTTGTCTTGCCACTAATGTTCAGTAAGAGACCAATCAAACTATCACATACATTCTTCTCCACGTGTATGACGTCGATGCAGTGGAGAACTTCTAAGTGCTCCTAAGGCAAGTCCAAAAAAATTGACCGCTTCTTCTAGATGTTTTTATGACGGGTCCTTAATTTACGTCCCTTCCCAAGCACAACATCGATATCCTTAACCATATCATAGACCTCTTTCCCTCTAAAAGCCCTTGGAGATGAACCGTCCTCCTTATTTCTGTTAAATTATTTCTTCATCTTGCGGTATGGGTGAATCTTGGGAAGGAACCTACGGTGACACATATACATAGTTTTGCGCGAGTTGTTTAGCCATACACTCTCTGTACCATCTAAGCAGTGTGGACATGCTTTGGCTCATTTTGTACTGAACCCCGACAGGTTACCAAGGAAAGGAAAATCATTGATGGTGCAGAACAACATGGCGCATAAAGTGAAGTTCTCTCGTTTGTACGCATCCCATACTTGTAACACCTTCGTTCCACAGTGTCACAAAATCTTCCACCAATGGTGCTAGGTACACATCAATATCGTTCCCAGGTTGCTTCGGCCCTTAGATAAGTAGTGACATCAAAATGTATGTTCGCTTCATACACAGCCAAGGAGAAAGGTTGTAAATACATTGATTCACGGGCCAGGTGCTATGTCGGTCGCTCATGTTACCGAAAGGATTCATTCCATCTGTACTCAACTCTAACATTATGTTCCTCGGTTGTCAAAGAGGTGTCTTAGCTTTCCATCCTTCTTACGCTCCTCCGAGTGCCAACGCATCAATCTTGCGTCCTTGTGTATTCCGGCTTGCAGACTGGGAACAAAGATTTCCCCGAGTCCTCCATTAAGCCCTCGAATTTACAAAATTCTCTCTCACTGTAGTTCCCTTCTGCATCGCGTAGCATCTGATCCAGATTGTCATCGTGCGATCTATTCTCATCAAAAGCACAGTCCACATCCGGCATATCGTTGACTTCCTCAGCGATGTCGTCATTATTAATTTCCTGTATGATCTGCTCTTCACCGTGACAGGTTCAACTTGTATACCCTTTTTTGAAACCCCTTCGAATCAAGTGAGCTTCGACCATACGGGTTGTCAAACATTTTCGATTACCACAATCAATGCATAGACAATACATAAATTTTATCATCTTCTTCAACATATCACCTTTCGTGGCTCTTCTAAAAGCAAACACGCCATTAATGTACTCTTCACTCACACGGTTCTCAACGTACATCCAATTTTGGACCGTCTACAACGCACGTAACAAATTAGTATTAAATTATATTAATAAACCGCAAGTACTCCAACTATTAACCAAACGTACTAAAATTTATTAGTGATTAACCTAGAGCAAATATAAAGGGTTATGTACAGATCGTTACCCTCATAGCTCCCGATGAATATCCTACGAGATCTCCTCCCTTCCTTTTCCTCCCTGCCTCCTTTCTTCTGTTCCTTCTCCTCTCCAAGTTGGCACAGTGGAGGAGGTAGCAGTGGAGCAATGGGAGAGGAGGCAGTAGGGTGGCGGCTCAAATGATTCGGGCAGGGTTCTGTCGGGACCAGGTATAAGAACCGTCTGTGATACTCTAAGTCATCACAGACGGTTCGTGGTCCGAACCGTCTGTGATACTTCACAAACCGTCTGTGATAGCTTCATATCACAGACAGTTCTAAGAGCACTGACGAGAATTAAAACCTCTATGTATTACTTTAATACATAAAGAGAAACCATATGTCTTCGTGGTCGTAACACCTAAGGCTAACGACCTCACTGGTTGTGAGGATTCCAGAGGTTACATAATGAATAACCTGGTCATACAAGGTCCTGTACCTAGTCCCCGACCACTTAACTGCTCGTAAAGCTATAAACTGGTATCATCTAGACCAGAATCCAGGTATATTCCTAACCGTGTGATGAATGGAACATGTGCTATATATTCCAAACCACGCGACGTTACATAATTCTAAGACAGTGGACTACGGTTGAATGTCTCACCGACATATAGCCACACAGCAGTTGATACCCTATCAACTGACACCTCTCTCCGACCAGACGCGTCACTTCCCAACAGCCGTCTCTCCAAGGGATAACTGCCATCACTTCATTAACTACTTAAGGAGGATCGCGGAGGAGACGAGGGAGGGGGATCGAAGGCAATTGAGAAGATTAGCAGTCGATTTGATTACAACACCATAGCAAGCATTGCACTCCAGTGTAACTAGGATTAGCCTTTTGTTTGATCACAGGAATTCCTTGTAATAGCCAGTTCATAACAATAAAGAGTGACCCCATTCTATTCCAGAAGATACGCATCATTTTCCTATGTTTTTATTTATTCATAAGATCGGCGATTTAATCATCGACAACTGGCGCCATCCGTGGGGAAGAACTTCTTCGCTCAAGCAAATCTTCGCCCGTCCTTCATAATCGTATATACGATTATGGCAGGAACTTCGGACGAGGAGAACTGGTTCGATTTGGATGGCTCCCATCTTGACATGGACGAATGTATCCATGCCATGCAAGAGAACGGGATATCATCATCTTCCTCCTCCGCCGGTTCACATGTCGCTGACAACAGCGAAATCGAACGGATGGATGAAGATACACCACTACGACAAGTGGCACTTCCGGAGGGACGTATTACTCTGACCAGCTCGGAATATCTGAAAACCTCTCCAAATTCGGTCCTTCCGACGGGTAAAAAAGGTTACGGAACTTCAGCCCCGCTATCTGAGAATCAATACACTCTCGATACAATCATGGCTGATAGGTACTCACCAATGGCTTCTGGAAATTCTAGGAGCCAACTGACATCTGGTAACGGTGTCGATGAAACTCCCACCGGCTATAGGTCGAGTGGGAATGATAAAGCTCAGCGTACGATCAGCAATCCACCGGGTCAGACTGAGTATGCTCCAAAGACCTCAGGAGGTGCTTATCTTCGACCGGTCTCCATCGTGGAAGCATCTGATAGAAGCACTGGAAGACTCTCCACTGGTTACAGTGGAAACTCTTCAGAAGATCGCTGCTGAAAGCACGAGGTCAATGCGATCAGAAATACGGATCAAACTACCATGTACGGTCCTGCATACACTACCCCGCTACCACATATTGATGGAGATGGTGCGGGCCATCAAGCACCAGAAGCCAGAGGTAACAGAACGGATAGAAGTCCGTCAGTTAATTCACCTGGTTCTGCCCCACCAAGGATGATTGGTCAGACGGGGCCAGGCGCAAGGTCGGGGGAGTTCAGATCCACGAACTCCTACAACTACAGTGAATCCTCCAAGACCTTTGGTAACGATACAGAACCTGCAGCGTGTTTAGAATATTTTAAATAACACTGACCCAGCTCTAGCATGTGCTCTAGGTTTTGTCCAACTGGCAGGACAGGTATCAGAGATCCTTTAGCAAACCATGCAACGTACGGAAGCATACCGGGAACAAAGGATATCACGAACTCAAACTATGACTTCATCCCAACGTTCCTCCCTTAGTAGAGGGCAGCATGGTCAAGTTGGGGATCAACCGATGCCAAGACCTTCTCGACGATTCCGACCGAGGAGTCATGAGGGAAGAAGACTGTTTCAGAAAGCCACTCCTTCCCCTCCTCGAGAGGATCAATCTCTTGGCCCTGACGATCTTCGGCATCGTCTGGGCCGAGCAGGTGGTCGGAAGCGTCATCCTAATGCCCACGACCAAGTCAAAACACAAGAACCCCGGTGTTCCAACCTGAGAAATCGGTCTTCGACCGACTACAATCCGGCGCCGTTCCAAAGAAGGCGCCATGAATCAATCACAGGCTGTCGACCTTTCTGCGCAGGTCTAGGTCGTGGCGTTGGCTAACAAGTTCGACCGCCAACATGGACAAATTCAATGGGACCCAGAACACGTTAGAATTTCTCCAAATCTACACTACCGCCATCAAAGTTGCTGGTGGTGACGAAAATGTGATGGCTAACTACTTACCTACGGTACTTGAGTGGTCCGCCCGATCATGGTTGCTCAACCAACCGGTCGGATCAATCTATACTTGGGGGCAACTCTGCGACTTCCTAATTGTAAACTTCTAGGGCACGTACGATCGCCCTGGAAAGGAGGATGACCTCCATCGGATCCGGCAAGAACCAAAAGAAACTCTTCGTTAATACATCAAAAGGTTCAGTCAGATTCGTAATTCAATACTGGAGATTGCAGAGTCTTTTGTGATTCAAGCTTTCAAAGCAGGTTTAAGGAATCCGCTGTTTACAGAGGATATCGTCATGAATTCTCTACGAACAGCCGCTGACCTTTTCGACATGGCTGACAAATACGCAGCCGCTAGCGAGGCGGTTGAGTGGAGCGAAGCCATTGATCGGAAAGATAAAACCCCTCGACCTGTCTTGAAAGATTCAGAGAAGAAGCACAAAAAGATTCTCAAGAAGAAGAAACACTGCAAGCCCTAGAATAAAGAAGTCCTTGTGGTCCCCGACAAGTTCCCCAAAGGCAAGAAAGATTTCACCGGTCGAGGCATGGCAAAAATTCCGACTGGTGGACATCAAAAGAACAAAAAGTGGTGTCCACTTCACCAGCAGGTAGGGCATGACTTGCGCACCTGTCAAGCCTGGCAAAAGAAATTACAAGATTACTATGCGGTAAGGCCCACTTCCCTCGACTGAGAGCTCGGAGAAGCAAGTTCCAAAATGACAAAGATGGTGACGAAGAGATGGAGTACCAGGAGCCTCAACATACTGTTAACATGATCTTTGGAGGATCCTCCTCATACGACTCACGACGTCACCTGAAAGCTGTGGAGCGAGAGGTCAACCTTGCACAGTCTTCGACCGCCATCAAACCATCAAGTTGGTCGGACACAGTAATCTCCTCAAGCAAAGAGGACTGCACCATCCAGTCAACTCGACCAGGTAGGTTCCCTATTATAGTTGAACCTACCATTAACAACTGTAAAGTTAATCGAATCTTGATAGATGGTGGTAGTTCCATGAATATTTTATTTGCGGTAGCATTAGAAGAGATGCAGGTCCCCAGGTCTAAGGTAAAACCAGTAAAGTATGCTTTCCACGACATAGTCCCTGGTTCTACCGCAAAATTGATAGGACAAGTGTCCTTACGGTTCACGTTCGGAGTCCTAACAACTTCCGAGCGTAAAGGATTTTGTTTGATGTGGTTGATTTTGAAACCGTGTAATCGGAATACTTGGTCGTCGGCTTTAGCAAAGTTTCGATAGCCACGCACTATAGTTATCGAGTTTAAAGATGCCAGGACCAAAAGGAGTCATCATGGTTCGAGGAGATCGTAAAATGGCTAATGCTTGTGATCGAAAGTCTTTAGAACTAGTCGATGAACTCCCCGACAAGAACAACTGACTCATCTGCAATGCAGGTCAAGCACTCCAGACCGAAGATGACACCAAAACCATCCGACTAGACAAAGGAGGTACCACTCGGTAGAGGCATTTCTGTGGAAAACGCCAAGTCGCCACATGGGTCAGGAAATAAAAGTGCTTGTCGGAGAAGGCCTCAACCTCAAATAGGAAGAGTCGCTCGTCTCCTTCCTCCGAGCAAACTAGGACGTATTAAATGCAGCGGGCGTTCGACATGCCCGAGTTCCTAGGAGGTGATCAAGCACACAGCTAGCCCTCTGCCCGACAAAAAACCATCAATCGAAGCTACTGCGTTTTGCACCTAACCGAAAGGAGGCGATCCAGTCTGAAATTGACAAGCTCCTGAAGGCTAGATTTATTCATGAGGTCAATCATCCTCAGTGGCTCGCTAACCCTGTAATGGTTAGAAAGAGTAATGGAAAGTGGCGAATGTGTATTGACTTCACAAATCTTAATAAAACTTGTTCGAATGATGACTTTCCCCTTTCCCAATTTGATCAACTTATAGACTCCACCTCCGGGTGTGAGTTATTAAGTTTTTTAGATGCGTATTCAGGGTATGTCGAACCCGGGAACGAAGGATCCCAAATTCTCTGTGTTCATACACTAGTCCAGGATTTCCAGTGTACACAGTCACAAAAATGTTATCACAAACATATCCAGCGTGTATATTTAATAATTATAGAGTTTATTACAAGCTGGGGCGGAGGCCAAATAAAACATTAAGCGGAAGCAAAATATAATAGTGAGCCACACGACACGCCACAGTAATCGTGCGGAGGTCATTGCCTAATCGCCCTGCTCCTCACCTTCGGATAGCGTCTTCTCACGAATAATAATATTCAGCAAGAGTGAGCACTACAACTGTGCTCGCAAATTACACCCAATACAAAATTTAGAATGCATGCATAAGTTATTCAAAGGAAGGTTGTAGGGTTTATTTGCATAAATCAGCCTTTTTGGTTTAAATAGTTATACTAAGTTTCAAGGCACATTTTCATTACATAACTAAAATCTAGTTTAAAATTGATCATTTTATAGTGGATAACCTCCATATGAAACATGGTGAACGATACCCTCCTATCACAAGGCTACCCGCCCAAATTTACCACAAGGATTAACCATCCTCAAATCATGTCCAAAGTTATTTTAAAACCAAAAACAAATCTAACTTAGAGTGGCTTTGCTCAGCATGTCCATGACCGTGGACACGGCTATTGAATAGATTTACACTCTGCAGAGGTGGTACAACTTACCCACACGAGATAATTTGCAGTTATGTGTGGCCAATGCACGCTTCCTTAGGCGTGTGACTAGGCAATTATCACAAGGCGTTCCAATGCTTTACCTCAATACCAATATGCCCGCTAAGGTTTCACTTCTAATAGGCTAACCACTGCTGAAACCCCTCTTGCGCCTAAGTGGGAATAAAGTCTAACCGACACCCACACAACAAAAATGGCATAAACAATAACGAGGTAATACAAATTATTAAGCCCGGTTACGCCCATACGTAACATGTGGTAGTACGGTGGAGCTTTTGCAAGATGCGGCTCAAAGGCCGGTCCTTAATCTACTTGGGCAACTTTCAATAAAACCACGGGTCTCGATCCTAACAGACAGCCGTGCATAAACTTGCACCCACTAACGGTCCATGTTTGCCCAAGTACAAACCATTTTCTTTTATTTTTATAATTTTCAAAGACATTTGCAAAAAGTCCACCATGACAAAGCAATGTCATAGGCTTTTATCAATTTATGAAGTTTTGGCTAAATTCTCCCAAAGTCAAATATTTTATGGTCTAAGCATTTGCTATGCATACATTTATTTTTAAATTCATTTGACTAAGGTTACAAGGAATTGATAATACAACAATCAAATTTGGCTATACAAAGGAATTGGAATAATTAAGTATTTAAAACAGGAATTTAAAATAATTAAATACAATTATGCATGCAATAATAATTTAAAGCAGTAAATTAAATAATTTTAAATATTGGGGGCAAAATGGTCAATGGTGTAACTTGCCTTGCTCAAATTCCTGGTATTCTACTTCTTCAATAGGGTCAAGCTCTCCGGAGTCGTCAAAATCTATACGCGAAAATATTCCAAATTTAAACAGAATTCAAATGAACACAAATAAATTCAAATGAAAATTCAAATTAACTCCAAATTAAATAATTTTGGTTTAGTTAGCTAGATCTTGATTTTATACAAATTTAGAAATTTGAATCACCTAAATCGGAGTTTGTATGAAGAAATACGAGCTCCTGGAAGTTTAAATCTAAATTTAATTCCAAAATCAGGATTTTCCAAATTTCCCGAATTAAATTTCTAAAGAAAATTCCAATTATTGCGCAAGCATGCGTCGTGACAATTATTCACGAGACCGACATGTGGGCCCAAGCGATCGTGGACTCGGTCCACGGCGTCCCGAATCCACGGTGAACTCGGCGACGCAAGCAGTGTGAGGCGCGGCTTATTTGGCCGCCCGTCCTGCTGGGCGCCTATGTGGCTACTCGTCGCCAAAGTGCCCATGTGGCGCCAGTGGCGCCGACTTGGCCAGCCACATCGGGCGGGAGGCGGCGCTTCGGAACCGAGGTTCCGCGACAGCGGTCTGGCGGGCTCCGGTGGTGCGCAAAACACTCAGAGACGACATCGATGCGAGGGCGCTACCGGCGCGCGAGGGCGTGGCGGAAGGTGGTCGGCGACGACGCGAGGCGGCGGTGAGGTTGATCGTTGGCGGGAGGATGCTCGGGGATCTCTAGGCGAAAGCAGGCGCGCACGGGATCGCCGAGGTCACTTTGAAGGCGATGGTGCGGTCGCGGTGGCCGGGAGTGCTTCTTTGTCGCCGGAATCGAAGAAGATGGAGCTTGCCACCGAGGGGAAAACTCCAATTGCCGGCGAGAGAGTGAGTGAATTTACGAGTAGGTGGAATGGAATGTGGGAGAGAATCTTGCAATGGGGCGGCTTTATAGGCGTAGGGGAGGGAGATGGAGATCGTGGGCGGTAGTAATGGCGGCGAGAGAGGTGGGGCGCACAGGCGAAATGACGGGGTAATGGCGGGAATGAACGCGGTGGAAGTCAAGGCGTCGTTAACGCGCATGATGGCGAGAGAAATGGGGAGGAATCGCGGACTTGATGGCGGCGGTGAAGGGCGGTAATGGCGGCGTCGCGCGGGAAGAAGGAGGCGAGGAAGGCGACATCATTGCGTGGCCCCACCCGACGAGACAGAGAGAAGGAGAGAGAGCGCGGCGGATTGATTGTCGTACCGTCCGATTTGATCGGACGGCCGCGTTATCGCGCAGGAAGAGTTGGGTCGAGAAGCGCAAAGTCTTGGGCTTCGCCCGATCTTATGTGAAGATTTTAAATTCTTTTTCAATTGATTTAATTCCAGAAATTCAAATAGGCTTTAGAAAATAGTAAATGAAGTCCAAAAATTTTGAGAAAATTCACAGAAATTCTATGAGGCATTCTGGACTTAAATAAAATAATTCCAACTTTTAGTTGGTAATAGATTTTGCACATAAATTCTTTTAGCCTTAATATACTTTAGGGAAAAGTTTTTAAAAATTCCAGAAATTCCACAAAAATTAATAAAGTCTTATTTTTAAATGAAATTGAAATTTTGGGCTGTTACAGGGTACCACCAGATTAATATGAGTAAAGAATATGAGGAGAAAGCTTCCTTCATCACTCCATATGGCACTTACTATTATGTTAAGATGTCTTTTGGTCTCAAAAACGCTGGTGCAACTTTTCAAAGGTTGATGCAAAAAACCTTTAGACCACAAATATGTCGAAATCTAGAAGCCTATATTGATGATTTAGTTGTAAAGAGCATCAACACTGGTGATCATGTTCCCAACTTATAAGAGACATTCAATAACTTGAGAAGGCATAACCTCGTATTGAATCCGGAGAAATATGTGTTCGGAGTTTATGCTGGAAAACTTCTCGGTTTCCTAGTTTCGGCTAGGGGTATCGAAGCAAATCCTACGAAGATAGCGGCCATCAACCAGATGCGTCCTCCGACCACGAATAAAGAAGTCCAGAAACTAACCGGCTGTATGGTAGCACTAAGTCGTTTCATAGCAAGGATGGGTGAAAAAGGATTACCATTCTTTAAACTTCTTCGGAAGCATGGAAGTTTCGAGTCTACACAAGAAGCAAACGATGCCTTTGAATAGCTTAAAGAGTACCTTACGAGTGCACTGGTCTTAGTCTCTCCAACACCGGAAGAGACATTGCTGATTTACGTGGCTGCAACCCCACAAGCTGTCAGCTTTGTACTGGTCGTAGAACGTGAAAATGTCCAACGACCAGTATATTCCGTAAGCGAAGTCTTACATGGACCAAAGGAAAGATACCCATAGGTACAAAGGCTACTCTATGATCTCCTTATGGCTTCAAGGAAACTAAGGCATTAGTTTCAATCCCACAAAGTGGTCGTGCCTACCGGATATCCCCTTGGTCAAGTCCTTGGAAATAGGGAATCATCAGGACTAATAGCAAAATGGGCGGTTGAACTAGGGACGTTCAACCTCCATTTTATCTCACGAACAGCAATAAAGTCCTAGGCAATAGCAGATTTCGTTGCCGAAAGGACAAACCCGGAACTCAAGCAGGAACCAGAGTACGAACGTCACGAGGAGTGGACAATGTACTTTGACGGTTCTTTAATGCTTAAAGGATCAGGGGCTGGAGTCGTCTTGATATCCCCTACTCGCGAACACCTCAGGTACGCCATCCAGTTTAACTTTCCTGCTACGAACAATATAGCAGAATACGAAGGTTTACTGGCGGGACTTCGAGCAGCTCACACTACTACAAAAGAGGCTATAGCAGACGGCCCATCACAGACGGTTCCTTTGGAACCGTCTGTGTTGGGTCTGTCTGGGCTATGTTTTGGCGCAGCGGGCCTATAGGCAATTATCACAGACGGTTCTGAATTAGAACCGTCAGGATGTTCACTGACAGTTCTATTTGTAACTGTGCAGGATATCCTGACGGTTCTTAAATAGAACCAAATGCGTAAGTGATGTTTCGTAAATGCAGTGATAATTGCCTATCACTGCGGTTGCTCAAATAGAACCGTCTGTGATTTCTCGTGCTTCATATAAATTGGCCGAGACATCCCTCACCGCGGCTTGGCTGTGTCTACCACTTCCTTCCTCGCCCTAGCTCCTCATCTGCTTGTTGCTGTATACCGCTCCGGGCGCCACTTCCCGCCCTAGCTCCTCCAACCTGTGCCACTTCCTCGCCCTAGCTCCTCACTGCCTTTGTGTCTACGCTCCCTGGCGCCACTTCCTGCCCTAGCTCCTCCAACTGCGGCTCCTCCTCTATCTTGGTATGAGCACATGATCTTGCACCGTCAATGTTGGAATAAATAATATTAGCCCCGCAAATCTTAGTTTTGAAACCTTATAACTAATGAACTAAAATTTGACTTAGGAGTGGTAACTTAATAAAATTGAATTAGGTCTAATAATCACTAAAATTTGAGTTAGGATAATTAATTGGCTTAAAAATAAAATTTACACACCGGTTCACAAGATGCGGTGGGGTTTGGGTCAAGCAATATTGCATTTACTGTTCCGGTATTTTAGGTTAATAAGTGTTGTATGAGGTGATGCCTATATTTGGGTTGCATTATTGTTCAATTGAGATAGATATCGATTGTAGAGGTAGGGATCATGGTTGTGGCCGTAGGCATGGCTACGCTATGCCACCGCGTGTGGTACATAACTAGTGAAGAGTTTTCTTTCAATAACCTTAGATACAAATGTTGGAGAATGAGTTTATATTGCACATTTTCGTTTGCTATAAATTAATCGCTAATCAATTTGACACTAATTTGTTACATGCGTAGTGTAGATGGATCGAATCGATGTACGGTGTGAACCGTGTGAGTCAAGATTACATTAATGGCGTGGTTGCTTTTAGAAGAGCCGAAAGGTGATATGTTGAAGAAGGGATAAATTTTATGTACCGTCAGGTGCATTGATTACGTAATCGAAGATGTTTAACAACGCGCGCAGATCGGGCGCACTTGATTGAAGGGGTTTCAAAAAGGGTATACATGTTGGACCGTGCACGGTGAAGAGCGATTATACGAAGTTAATAATGACGACATCGCCGAGGAAGTCAACGATTTGCGGATGTGGGTGTGCTTTTGATGAGGATAGGGGCACGATGACAACTGGATCGGATGCTACGCGATGCGTAAGAGAACTACAAGGAGAGAGAGTTTTATAAATTCGAGGGCTTAAGGGAGGACTCGGTGAGACCTTTGTTCCTGGCCGCAGGAATACACAAGGTTGTCAACCGTGCTTGAGCTGCTGAAATTGAAGGCAAGCAATAGTTGGTCCGATAAGAGTTTCACGGCGTTGTTAGGTCTCCTAGCGGACATCCTTCCGAGGAGAAACGTGTTGCCCAAGCAC
Organism: Hsuehochloa calcarea; assembly: GCA_036346395.1. Classification (NCBI taxonomy): domain Eukaryota; kingdom Viridiplantae; phylum Streptophyta; class Magnoliopsida; order Poales; family Poaceae; genus Hsuehochloa; species Hsuehochloa calcarea. Next base: position 27,726,578 of record CM070601.1, on the reverse strand, counting down.
CACCTATCAAGCAAAGAAGGTTATTTGCCCATTGGGAATGGAAGTAGAAAGAATACATGCATGTCCGAACGATTGTATCCTCTACAGTAAAGAGTATGCAGACATGCATTATTGTCCGTGTGCAAAGCATCCCGATACAAGCGCCAAAATATCGCTAAGGTGAAGCAAGGACCTCTCGCTAAGATGTTGTGGTATCTGCACAGTAATCCCACGTTTAGCGTTTATTTGCGAACCCAAAGGAGGCAAGATTGCTTCGTTGGCACTCAGAGGAGCGTAAGAGAGATGGAAAGCTAAGACACCTGCTGATTCGCCTCAAAGGAGAAACTTCGATCGAGCTTCAAGAGTTCAAAAGGAACCGAGGAACATAAGGTTAGGGTTGAGTACGGATGGAATGAATCCTTTTGGTAACATGAGCACCGACATAGCACCGGGCCGTGAATCTATGTATGTACAACCTTCCTCCTTGGCTCAGTATGAAGCGGAAGTACATTTTGATGTCACTACTTATCCAAGGGGTCAAGCAACTGGGAATGATATTGATGTGTACCTAGCACCATTCTTTGGAAGATCTTGTGACATTTGTGAACGAAGGGGTACACCGACCGGCGCCCCTCCTCCCCGACCGGCGCCTCGAGCCGGCCACCTCCGCCACCACCACCGCTTTCGGGTAAGCTCGATTCCCATGGATAGGACAGTGGAAGTTGCTAAGGAGGTGATATATTGTGAAAATGTTGGATTGATGTTTTCCGCTTAGGGTAGTTAGATTCGATATTTTTATAGTTCATGTGAATTAAATCAAGAGTTGTTGCAATTTTGATAAAACTGTTGATCATCTTTGGATGGTCAGGTCCTCAATATCTCAAGACCGAAATTGAACTAGATCGGCGATTTAACTTTGAGGATTGATCGGACCTTGGGGAAAGTTTTCTGCAAAGAGAGAGAGATAGTTCTACATAGCCTAACTAGGAACATCGAATATGCTTTTTCTCTTGTGTCTTTCCTTTTCGTGGATGTGTCTTAAGCCCGTGAGCTGCTCACAAGTTACAAAGCAGACATTCATTGGTGAAAGTTCAGCAATGGAGAGGGTGGGATTGGGGATTTGGCCGGGGTGGAGAGATTTGGGAGGGGCGCAGCGCAGGGGGGTTGGGGATATTTTAGGGCGCGTGGAGGGGAGGGCTTCTTGTGTCCCGCGGCTTTCGGGGGTTTTTCTATTAACATGGGTCGTATGTTGGTGTGAACTTGCCCTTTCTAATTCTAAAGATTTTTTTTTGTGAAAATTTATTAGACTATAATTTAATTAGATTAATTAATAATTTAACGGTTTGGGTTGAGGTAGAGAATAATACTATATGGGACGGTGTCGTGTTAACTAGCCGAATACCTGTGAATCGCCAAGGTATTCATTAGCTATTGGAATTTGTTTCCCGCACTGTTTATATTTATCTTATGGGACCAACTATACCACACTCATTTGAAATTTTCTTAAATCCTAGTCATTTTTCCCACCTTTAGATCTTCTTCTAACATCCTTCATTTGTTTATGTATTTCTGATTTGGACAACTGAGTTATGTCGTTGTTGTTTGTGTTAATGGTCCGAAATTCAAATTTTTGACATGTTAACTGGATGCGCTTCTAGGCCGTTTGGTTGGTGTTTTGTGGGTTGTGTTCTATGGATTGTTCCTTTATTGTTTTCTCGTGGGTTGTGTTACACGGACATTACGCCTCCTCGGGTAATTATAGCCTCTATGGTTGGACCGAGAGCAAGACAGATGATATTAAGAAAAGAAGAATCAGTAATACCCCACTTATCAGACTTCCTTCCCATCCCTATCTACCCCCATCTCAAGGAAAGAAAAGAAGAACAGGGACAATCCAAGAACATTTACATCAGATCACACTCCTATGCACTAATCCACTAGTCATAATTAGTAACTAGCCTATGCACACACTGAACACGGATATTGGCAATGTTGCTCAATTGTAAAACGAAGTCAAGTACTAATCCACTAGTCATAATTAGTAACTAGCCTATGCACACACTGAACACGGATATTGGCAATGTTGCTCAATTGTTTGAAACTTAGTACAACAAGTCGTTACAATTTGGCTAATCACAGTTTTTTTTCAGTGTTTGTGTTTGTGTTTGTGTTTGATTAATCACACTTTTCTTTTTGGTTGGATCCGAAATGTTACAATTTGTGTGTTGGTGTGTTACAAATCCGAAAAAAGAACATGAACATGATCTCAACATGAACTATACGAATACAAGCAAACACATATGTGATTTTTGTTGTTGCAAAATGTTCCTCAATTATTTACACTAAATCAGCACACAAACATGTCTTCAGAACCCTTAAGGATATTTCTGACATTTCATCCTTCTTCCGCGACTAAAGCAGCCAGTCAGCCAAACAAAAAAGCCAAATTGTCAAATGACATTTCATAAAAAGTGTATGTTAAAATACAAAATGCTGGAAACTATGAGTTTGTTTCCCGTGTATTTACAATTTTAGTTTATAACTGTTGTATTTCATTTCATTCACTTTTCTGCATTTATTAAGAAAAATCTCTCTTGTAGTTGTCAGTTCTTGATCAACATTTTCGCATCTGAAACTTGAGGTATAGTGCCGAATGATGAAAACCTATGGAAGTAAGACGGTGCCGATTTACTAGGTTGGCCTAGGTATCATGGGTATCCCGGTGCCGACTAATATGGGTTAGCCTAGGTGACTTGAAAAACCAAGATGCCGGTTAACCTAGGTTGGTGTGGGTAGTCTCGATACTTAGGGTGCCGACTAATCTAGGTAAACCTGGGAACCGTGATGATTCTTATGGTACACTGACGGCAATTTATTTTATTTTACTCGAGATGGCAAACGTTGATTATATTTATTTATATTTTTGTGCAATTTCCCATATATTATATACTATGTAATAATTATGCATCACGTAACTTATATAGATAGGAAGTAAGCGAGATGGCAGAGGCATCGTCTTCGCCCGCCACCGACGCCGGACATGGCGACGCCGTCTTCGCCGCCACCGACGCCGCAGATACATAAGAGAGATGGTAGAGGAATATCGAATTGCTGTGGCGGCCGTCGACCATCACGGAGGTCAGTGACGTTGGGGTCCCTATGAGTCCCCCGGCATCAGCGGCGAGATTTCGGACCATCTGCGGGATACTTGCAAGGGAAAAGGTCCCTATCACCACACCAAAGTGGAAGTCTCTGACAAAAGATCGAGGCGTCTTTGTGGGAAGACCTTTCAAGCAGGTTCACTATCCCAGAAACAGACATGAAACGCGTCGAACGGCATGCCTTGCTCTCCATGTGTCACGCGTGGAGGACCTTCAAGAGCGTTCTTGTCACGCCAGTACGTGAACAAGAGTGAGACGCCCTTCACGAAGTTTCCATTCTTGACGCGAAACATGGAACGCCTTTGTGGCTATGAAGGCGACGGATGAATTTAAGGAGCAAAGTGCGGCGCACAAAGCAATCCAGCACGAAACACTCACCCCACGGACTCGGCATCACTGAGTGCACGCGGCTAAATCCAGCGCAATGGGAGGCGGAGGAGGAGAATCTATTTCCGATATCACACACCGCGTTCCGTGCACGGGTTAAGCGAGGGCAAAAGTCTCGTCGATGGGCGTCACTTTCCCAAACCCGCGGACTGGAAGTGTCCCAACGTGTGGTAAATATGTCGAACTACCTACTTGTTTATAAGTCCATAACTTCATAGTGACTATAATAACATGATGACCTCTTGCAGCGTGAATTGATTGCCCAAACTTCGAAGCCTCCTTCCAAGAACACAGGAGAAGGATATACTATCTACGGCCCTAGGAAACAAGGAGCACCGGGTGTACGCGAGGCAAGGGGTTAACGTACCTTGGGTACATGGATTCATGACGACTACTTCATGTATAGAAGTAGGAAGAGATCCAAGGCGAAAGTACGACAATCGCTTGGAACCGCTTTAAGCGTAATTTCAAGGACGGATAGCAAGTTTTCAGGATCAAGCGAATCAAGTACTCGCATAACCGATTGCAAGCCGCCTGTTATTGCGGGAACAAGTCCTCGACATCGGAGTAGTGTCGGCGTCCACGCATAATTTTCAACATGGCGACGACCAATTACCGATAGACCGCATCAAGGTAATGTACATCTATGGAATGCACCAAAGATAGACCTATAGGGCGCCTTAGCTAATTGCGATCGTTTTGTAGGAGCCGACGGCTGCAAGCTCAAGCGAGGTTAGTTGGGTCCATTCCTATTGAGGTTGGGCGGGGATGGTGCGTCCATACCGGGAAGGAGCAATGCGAAGACGGTGTTCGGTGGCGCATGGTTACGCAAGGGTGGAGGTGGACATGGTACATCAACATTTCATGGCCGTCCGCCGGACATTCGCCCGAACGAAGAGATCACAACACTAGGGGATGCCGTGCGTACGATTTTATCCAGTGGCCCAAGGCGGACATAAATCTGGACCCAGCGATGCCGCAATCTCGACAGGACCATTCCTCTCCAACGGAACCCTCCATGACTCCACCTCATATTTCGCCTCGAAGGCCACCTCGCCGGTTCCGTGGAGAAGCGCGAAGGAACAACAAAAGCGTGCTACCAGTATCGGTTCCGAGTCGTCTCGCGGGAAGACGCCGCCAATCGTTAAGGCCAAATCGAAATCGGCGAACATTAAGCCGCCTCCCAAGTCCCGAAGCACGGGAAGTACTCCATCGAAAACCGTTGTGCCCTAACGCACAATTAGCCTGTTGGATTTGCTTGTCGGGCTTTGCATGCACGGTACTTGCGGAATACCGCAAAGAAGGGTGCGATCTTTGGAATCACCGTCGCATAAAAGGATGAGCATTTCTTCAACGGGCCGGGCAACCGTGGTGGGCTTCAACGACTTATTCAACCTATTCAATCTCAAGCCCTCGGCGCCTCGCTTACGATGTTGGACTTTGTAAGTGTGTACAATCAAGTTCTACATTCATGTAATACCGATAAATATCGCAACTCATTGCTTATGTATAGATACATGATGAAAAATGCGGGAAGGGCGAGAACCGTGTGTTTCCTCGACCCACATGTGGTATCTATGCAAACCATCCAAGCACGCGACCTTCGTCGAGAACTATATAACGACGGCATTGCTTCTTGTAATCGCAAGGACTACATCTTGGTGCCCTACAACCGGGGTAAGTGCTTCACTATTTGCTATTCAAATTTCATTTGTACTTAGGTTTAATAGTTATAGCGACATACATGAGTAGGTACCATGGATCCTTTTAGTCATTATACCCAAGAGGAACAACGTGATATATCTTGATTCCCTAGTCGAAGCGATCACGACTTGACGTGCAAGGAATACTCGACAAGTATGATCATTTCCTCCATACATAACTCTATTGTAGTCTTCCTTCGTTTTAAATGCCCGAGGATAACTTTTTCAATTATGTAGTTCTTTCATCTCCTATGTTAGCCAACAAGGAAGATCTGAGTGGATCAAATACCAACTAACACACGGGACGAAATTTCGACGCGCTACAACACAATAATCCTATATATATCATACTTCATAAAAATGTGTCTTCAATGACTATACGTACATATGTAATTCTATTTTTGCGGTGCTTGACAAAAAATGATGAGCTATGTGCATTCTACGCTTGCCATCATATGCGACAAATCATTAGTGCTAAGATGAAGAATCAGGAGGTTTGTCAATCTCGAAATAATTTTTTATAATTGTAAATTCAAATATATATCCTTACCATTTTTTCTTGACCTAGCGGCGTGGTTTGATAATAGATTTACATGGACTCGTTGCGCAAGAGCTCGTGGAAGTTCGAGGCAGCTATGCACCTTTATCATGACAGAAATAGTTAACAAAGGAGAGTTTCACTCCATCACGACCCAGATTCACGCAAACAATTGACTTAATTGTAATCCAATTGTACAACTATAGCAAAAATACTTCAACAAATTCGATTTTTATTAATTTATTTTGAGTAATGGTCAATTTGAGTTGTCAACAATTGATTCTCTGCGATGTATCATTTTTGTACATGCTTGTTTTGAGAGGCATGGCTAGCAATTCCTAAGGTGGCCAAAAACGACAAACAATGTAGCTAGGGTCGCTCGGTACCACAGAGCGGTTTTATGTTGAAACCGTCTGCGTGAAAACTATTACCACGAGCGGTTTCAACATAAAACCGTGCGTGATACTAGACATATCACGACGGTTTACTTTAAAAAACCGTGCGTGATAAATGGTTATCACGAGACGGTTTTAAAGTAAACCGTCCGTGATAAGTGGTTATCACAGGCGGTTTACGTTAAAAACCGTGCGTGATAAGTGTTATCACAGACGGTTTTGAACCGTGCTCGTGGTAATCGCTTGTTATCACAGACGAATAAATATAGATGGTTCGGAAACCGTCTGTGATGACGGTTCCGAACCGTTTGTGATGACGTGTTCTGTAGTAGTGTCATTCACTCGGGATTCATAAATTACAAGTGAAAGGCGATTCTCAACTAGTAGCGAATCAAGTGGGGAAAGACTATCAATGCTCAAGTACCAAGATGTCATCTTATCTGGCGGAAGTACGAAAACTCGAAAAGCACTTCTTTCGTTTTCAGATCCAACATATTCCTAGAAAGGAAAACTTTACGCTGCACGGTTAGCACGGATGGCCTCAACCAGGTCCACTGTCCCGCCCAGAATTTTTCTCGAGCAACTCGATTCACCCTCGGTGGTCAAGCATTCTGATAACATCAATGATTCACATCAGGTCATACAAATTGATTCTGATAACATAGATGCTCCACAGATCAGTGACAATCAGGGTAGACATTGAATGACATCGATCTACAATTATCTTCAGCATGGCTTAATTCCAGAAGATGATGTAGAGGCTAATCGTACAGCACGAAAAGTCAAATCATACACTCTAATTGAACACACCTTGTATAAATGAGGATCTCATGGAGTGTTGCTAACCGAAATTCATGGACAAGTCTGTGCAGCACATCATTCCTATAGAACATTGGTCGGTAAAGCCTTCAGGCAAGGATACTATTGATCAACTGCCCTTCATGATGCAAAAGAGCTTGTGATGAAGTGCGTGTAATGCCAGTTTCATAGCCGACAAGTACATTAGCCTACACAAGTTTTGCAAACAATTCCTCTTTCTTGGCCTTTCGCAACCTGGGGACTAGACATTCTGGGACCTTTCCCAAGAGCACCCGGGGGTTTTGAATTCCTTTTTGTCATGATTGACATGTTTACAAAATGGATCGAAACTGAGCCAGTTGTCAAAACTACGACTGAGGCCGCTAAGTGATTTCTCACAAAAATGTGATCACACGATTTGATGTACCCAGTCGTATAATCACAGACAATGGTACCGATTTTCAAGTGGCGATTTTGAGAATTGCGATGAGCTTGGAATCAAAGTCCATTTCGTCTCTGTTGCTCATCCACAGAGCAACAGAGCAGTTGAACGTGCCAATGGTATCATAATGCAGGGGGTTAAACGCTGAGTGTTCGACCAGTTGATAAAACGGTCAAGAGCTTGGGTTCAAGAACTTCCCTCTGTTTTATGGGCCATTCGAACCACGACCAGTCGTGCGACCGGTGAAACACCATGTTTTTTAGGTTATGGTGCTGAAGCCATGCTTCCTCCAGAACTAAAAATTGGCTCTGCTCGAACCGATCGTTTCAACGTAAACGATCAAGAGGAACGATGACTTGATAATATCAATTTCCATGAAGAACGACGAAACCAAGCCTTAATACGTTCGGCAATCTATCAACAAGCCATGAGAAGGTACCACATTCGTAAGGTGCAACAGTGCAGCTTAGTTGTAGGTGATCTGGTTCTTAGAAAAATTCAGAGCCAAGCAAATCGCAACAAGCTTTCTCCCAAGTGGTAAGGTTCATACACTATGGTCGAAGTCACCCGACCAGGCTCGGTACAATTAGCCATGTCTAATTCTTGGAACATTGATCAACTGCGTAAGTTCTTTGTTTAATTTTCTTTTCATTTCTATTACTTTTTAAGGTTATTTAATCCCTTAAATTCTCTTGGCAAGTGATGTTATTTATATGTTTGTACCCAACTCTGGTCGATTAGCGGTTCATATACAAAAGATTATGGAGATTATATTTTTATTTTAAAATTCTGTTCTACTCTCGTTTGGCTACTAGTTGGGGCACGGAAAACCTCCTAGTCGAAGTCTCTCCTTTTTCGCACGTGGTCCCGCTGGAAGCAGCTTCCTAGCGATGGACATTTTCTTACGATCCTCGCTGCCAGTTGGACCAGAGCGTGAACACGTATTACGAAATATATTTTATATCTTCGTTTCTTAGCAGTTCCTTCCAACCAGCGTTGAGTATTACATAGAAATAAAACCACTTATCATTTATTTTGTGCATCTTTGCACCCAAGTTTTCTTATCAAGGAAAGTCCTTTCTTTCGACCATATATTGTCTTAGTAAGTACTTCGATTATGAAGAACAGATTTACAACTAGTTAAAACCTGGCACTGGTTCTGACCAAAAAGGTTTACTAATATTATTACGATCAATTTTTTTAAACAATCAGTACATACTTTCAAACAATGGTTGAGACTTAAGTTCATATTCTTGGCCTACTGCTTATATAGTAAAGTTCTTCTACATAAAGCAGTCGGGGGCTAGGTAATATATGAATGTTCATAAGTCGACCGGGTGAACAAGAGATTTCATTGATAAGAAAAATGTAAGTTTTACATTTTCGTATATCTTTACATTACATTTCTACTGGAGATCTCCTAACTAATCACTGCTTGACGGAGATCCGACTTCTATTTCTTCTGCAACCTTGTCTCTAAGGGGTCTTACTTCCTTGAGAAACTTGGTCGCCTCTTTAGGCAAGCACTTGAAATACTCCTCAATGGCTTGAAGATTGATGGAGGAGTCGGAAGCCTTCAGTTTCGCCACAGGCAATGGATTCTTTCATAGACCAGGCATAATTTTCTCTAGTAGTCTTAAGCAAGCAATTAAGATCCTCTATAAGATGGCCCAGGTAAGTCACCTTTTCCGTTGGATATCTCAGGCAGGGCAAGCTCGATCATGATCCCATATCAAAATTATTTTATTAAGTGAAGTGATTTTCTCATCGAGATTAAGCATAAGAGCTGCCTCTTTGTCTTGCTCAAATTCCATAGCTTTCTTTGATTTGGTGAGCGCTTGGTTTTGTTCTGCATAAGCAAAACGAGCGTTAGGCAGGGATGATTAGAAGAGATACTAAGTCAAGTCTACGACTAGTTACCTTCGATCTTCTTTCCGAAAATCTCTAAAATTTCTTTATTTACGGTGTCGTCAAGTATGCGATCGTAGGTCTTTAACTTGGCATTCTTTCTCAAGCTTTGTTATTTTAGCTTGTTTGGCCATAGCTTCTTCTTTTATTTTCTCCAAATCTATCAAATATGATAAGGGAGAATAATTAAAAGACAATAATGGAGTCATAATGTAACATCCCAATTTTCAGAGCTTTTAAAATCTTTTAAATAATGGTAGCAAGAAAATTCATCATTTGGATTTATTTGAATATTAATTTAAAAAGCTTAATATGGACTTTAAGGACAAATTGATTTAATGTGCTTAATCCCAACATCAACAATTGTCAAAATTATTTTATTTAGATTCTACATGCTTGGATATATTTTATAGAAATTTCTGGAATTTTTCCAAAGTCATTTGCTATTTTCTAATTGCTATTTGCATTTTCTGGATTTATTTAAAGGAAAAACTTATTTTAAATCCTTGAACGATCTTTGGGCGAAGCCCAAGACTATTCGGCGCCGCCGACACATCGCCCCCGGCCGCGCTCTCGTCTGTTGGATGCTCGACGCGTGCCCTCATCTCCGATCGGACGCACGCGCTCAACCCCCTTTGAGCGGCTGGATCTCGCCGCGTGTCCCCCAGCGCGATCGCGCGCTCGCGCCTCGCCCGCCCTCGCTCGCTCCCAACCCTTGGATCCCGATCGTCGGTTGCCGCTTCGCCCGCGCCGCCGCCTTCTCTCTCGCGTGTGGGCCGCCGAGGTCGTCGTCTCGACACGATCTTCTTCCTCCGCTTTCGCTTTGTCGCCATTTTCGCTCAAGGAGCTCGTCCGAAAACGCAGAATCGCCGCTGATTTCTCGCGCCAACCCCACCAATCAGAGCCCACTATTCCGTATCCATCCCCAACCAATTAACCTTCAAATCTCGCTCTATCTCCTAAAACCCGGAAGATCCGGCGTGACCGAGACGGACTCAATTGGGGTTTCCATCTCGATCGCTCGAGCCCTATAAATACACCCTAGGGTTCCCCTCGTCCTCCGCATCCCATAGCAGTGCCGCCTGCGTCGATCTCTCGCTCGAGCCCCACATTAGCCCAAAATCCGAACTTCCGCCTCGTTTTTCGCGTTTGCCGCCGCTGCCGCTGATTCGGTGTCATCGTCGCCTCCTTGGGCTCGGTGTCGCTCGAGCCACCTCGGTAGCGCTTCCTCGTCATTGAGTCCCACCATGCCGCCGTCCGACAAAGCCGTGACCTCACCTCCGCTTCTTCTCCACCGCGGCGCGCCGTCACTTTTCTTGGTAAGGTCAAGACTAGGTGCGCAATAGCGCAAAGATTGCTCTGGTACCCTTTGGTCGCGGCGACTTGCGCCGCCGATCGCCGGTGATACCCTTGGTCCCCGCGCGCCGCCGTCGGCCATGACTCGTCAGCGCCGCGTCAGCCTCTCGCGCCTCTCTGTCGCCTACGTGTGCAACGCGTGGCGCCAGATCAGCGCCAGCGCGTGCCTGCGTGGTCCAGCTCACCGCGCCAGCTTTGCCTCGGCTCGGTGGACCCAGTCCACCGTGAGCCGAGAGGCTGACAGTGGGTCCCACCTGTCAGTTTTATTTTAAATATATTTCTTTTTCCGAAAATTCTCGGCTGACGCAAGCATTGCGCAATAATTCGATTTTCCTTTATAAAATTAATTCGGGAAATTCGAGAAAATCCAATTTAGGGTTTTATTGATTTTCCAATCTTCCAAAGCCCATATCTTTTGCATCCGAAGTCCAATTGAGCCCATTCAAATTTGTAAATTCATATAAAATTCAGATCTATTTATTTATGAATTTTATTTAATTTTTGGAGTTTGTTTTGCCTCTGTTATTTATTTGTTTTGTTTCTTTTGTCTCGTTTGCAGTAGAGCGTCGATACTTGGGAATTTTGCAGAAGAAGGAGCACCTCAAGACCAAGACCAATATCTAGATCTATTCCAAGGCAAGTTATACCTTTGATCATTTTGAACCCAGTTTTCAAAATACTTTGTTTCAATGTATTGCATTCTATTTCAAGTATTTATTTAAATGCTTTTGGGATAGATAATAATCCAAATTGTTATATGCCACCTTGTCTATTGTATGCCATGATCTTTTGTCACCCTAGGTTGATTAATTATTAGTTGGTATTATCGTAGCACCAACGTGGGTTGGTTAGATACGATTAGACTGCTTAGCCATGCCACGAGTCATCATTCCATGTGAGAGTTGCAATTATAAACTTGACTAAGTGATTATGGAGCGTGTGATGAATCTGTGTGTCTTGTGTCTTTGTTACTCGTTGATGGCATGTGTTGCACTTAATCGCAGGTGGGAAAAGATTTAGACTGAGGCAAGTGGTGGATTCTGTGTGAATGGTGGAGCTGTGTGCTTATTAAACTTTGTGATTTGGGTAAAACTGGAAGTCTTGCCTTAGTCAATTAAGGACTTAACTTTGTGCGCCATTGAACTGGGCCTTACTGTACGACCACATGCCTAGTATGGGCTGGGCCTGACTTAGTAAGTTATGGAGTCTTGACATTGACAACTCAGGTTGTATTTAAGCTATGTGATGGGCTGGAGGTGTGATATGTCACATCGCGGGACGATTATTGCATCCTGTCCAATGGTGTGTGTCGTTCCAATGGTGTGTGTACAAATTGACTACGATAAAGCACATCAGAGTGTCATTGTTTGAGATGAAGTCTCTGAAAGGTTTTGTTGTGATCAACTCTGATCCGGTTGGTTTCATCATGTGGGTAAAGTGTACAACCTCTGCAGAGTGTTTAAACCAATCTATTCGAATAGCCGCGTCCTCGGATATGGACATGCTCGAATTTCACACGAGGGTAGATTTTCATAAAACAAATGGGAAGGGTCAGCTGTGTGAGATAACTTGTTCAGCTGTGTGAAAGAACTTGATTTAGACTGTGTGTCCTTTGTGAAATCAATTGTTAACTTATTATTGTTTATTTGTTTTGAATTATGCTTTCAATCTATTATTTGTATTCAATTGCAAATGTTGCATTTACGCAAAACAACCACGAAGCCATTCCTTTGGAATAAGCCATCATCTATAAATTGCATTCGTGGTATGACTTGCGAGTGCGGTGTGTACTCACTCTTGCTAAACAAATCAATGAAGTGGAGGAGTCGTCTTTGCTTTTGAAGAAGAGTTCTCGAAGGTTGAGCGTTAGGGTCTTGATCGATCGGTTGCGTGGTAAATTGATGGGAGCCACCGGAGTTTATTTCGTTTCCGCTGCAGTTTATTTATTTATTGTCAGCCTTGCATGGCTTAATAAATGTAAAACTCGACCATAAGGTCCCAACAGTTATTTGTTATTTGAATGTACTCGTTTATTCTTATATTCGTTGTATGGATGTGATATTTCATCAATGTTGACACTGTGTGCACTAGCGTGATCCTGGACTAGTGCAGAATACACAGAGGGTCCAGATTTGCATATTTGGGTCCCGACACATAAGGAAGAAAATCAAGTTAAGAAGAAAGTTCTTACTTTTTAATTCGGAGTGTTTTTGCTCCAGGATCTTTATTCGCTGGGTCAGTCCTCCGACCACAGCAAAGTTCTTGACCATGTGCTACGTAGATAACATTCTTCCTTAAGTCTCCTATAAAACTTTTAGAAAAACTAAGGAAATAGTTGCAGATACTTACCCGAATTGCCACGTCATTATATTCGACAAAAATATTATCAGGACTCGTCTTGGCTTGACGGTCCGATAATTGCCCCCAAACGGCATCAAGCTCCTTATCCTCGATAAATCGAGGGGAAAAAGGGAACTTGTTAGCTTGGAAAGGATTACTTACAAGAGTCGGAACCTGTTGGGGGTCTTTGAGGATTTCTACCTCGGTAAGCGGAGTTATGATTACCATAGGACCGGAACAAGTTACGGACTGGCCTTTGCTCAGAGCTTCCTCGCCACTTTCTCCCGGGAACTCTAACTCGAGGAAGTCACGGTCGAGGAATTCTTCGACCACTTGATCTTCAGGTATATTCTGGTCGGAAACGACTGGAACACCAGAAGATCTACACAAAATGAAGAGAGAAAATTCAGGAGTTCAAGATCACCAATGACATTTAAGGTATGCATTCATATGACTACTTCATTTGTACATACCTAGTTGTTTTTTTGGTCTTGACCTTGAAGCGCGCTGGTTTAAAATCAGCAGCGCTCGCTTTCCTCTTCTTTTCAACCAATTTCACCAGTTCTGAACTGGTAGGGTTGGTTGTACCCTTTACACTCTTCGACAAGGGATCGGAAGTAATATTCTCAACCAGCTGGTCGAGGATAACGTTCCTGATCGTTGGATCGCAGGGTGTAGATTCGGCGGTCCCCAAAACAGTTACTTCAACAGCAACTGGCAAGTCTTGAGTGACTGCATGGGACTTAACGATTACCGCCTAGATTAACAAGCAAAGTTAGTCAAGTGATGAACGTGCTTGATCTAATGATAAATATTTCTGTTCGGTTACCTACCTCTACGCGGTCACTATCTCTAATAATGGCATGACTGGTCGGATCGTCGATTAGCTCACATGTTTCAGTGGCATCATCAATCCTAAACCCGACCTACTGCATGTCAAAGAGGATTTTAGGTAAAAACCAATCAGAAAATATTAGAAAGATGAAGAGTGATTGATATACTCACCCAAAGTCTCTCAGCCCTCTCTTCTACGGTAATGACCGCTAATATCAGAGGGAAGCTAGCTTTCTCGCCAGGCACTCCGGCGCAGATCATCTTGATCCGACTTCTAATCTCGTCATGAGATAAGGCTGTAATAAACGAGAAGTCTTAGGGTTGTGAAAGTAATCAGTCAATAAAACAAACTGGTCGGAATCCATTTGAGTTTACCTTCCCTGGAGTCCTTGGTTGCATCATCACGACCAATGTACCAGAGCATCGCATGAGCTCTGGCCTTCAAGGGACTAATCCGACGCATGGAAAAGTCCCTCACCACATGCCAGGATGTTAAGCCCCGGACGTTAAGGAGACGGATGGCTTCAACCCATCTCCCTACTTTTCCCTCCTTTTTGGAGGAGGAGCGCCATCGTGGATTCTCGACCACCTTTCTACCACTGTAGTAAAGGCCGCTTGGAAAATGCTCCCCGATAGTTGATCTTCAAGAAATCATATTCCTATCGGGTAGCAACCCAATTCTCTCTAGACTTTTTAACTTCTCCTCACTTAGATCAAAAATCGACCAGTTGGTGATGAGATCCGACATGGCGGATTATTTTGGATGAAGAAGTCACAGGTGGTCGGGGCAATTTTCTCCTTTTTGGAAAATGAAGAGGAAGCACAAGGCATGAAAATCCTAATACTCAGTGCAAAGGGGTTTTTATAGCCGCCATTCTCTAACCGCACCCAGGGGTTAAGAGAAGTCCAAAGGGTTAATCTTTTTGACCAACGGACAGAAAAGCTTCTCAAGACCCAAAGCAGTTTCTCAACTTTGAAATGAATACAGACCACTTCAAATGTCACGATATTTAATGGGGGGTCTGCCCGATACGATTTCGTTTGAAGAAAGTGTTTTCACACGACCCATTCATTTAAAGTTCGGGGACTAGCTGACGAGGATTAAAACCTCTATGTATCACTTTAATACATAAAGAGAAACCATATGTCTTCGTGGTTGTAACCCCTAAGGCTAACGACCTCACTGATCGTGAGGATTCCAGAGGTTACATAATGAATACCCTGGTCGGACAAGGTCCTGTACCTAGTCCCCGGTAGTTAACTACTCGTAAAGCTATAAACTGGTATCATCTGGACCTGAATCCAGTTATATCCCTTACCGTGTGATGAATGAAACATGTGCTATATATTCCATACCACACGACGTTACATAATTCTAAGACACTGGACTACGGTTGAATGTCTCACCGACCTATAACCGCACATCATATTACACAAGGTCTGTCTGATTTT
Organism: Hsuehochloa calcarea; assembly: GCA_036346395.1. Classification (NCBI taxonomy): domain Eukaryota; kingdom Viridiplantae; phylum Streptophyta; class Magnoliopsida; order Poales; family Poaceae; genus Hsuehochloa; species Hsuehochloa calcarea. Next base: position 27,711,285 of record CM070601.1, on the reverse strand, counting down.
ATCTTTATGTGTAATTCGGGAGTCGTTATGTCCTGTTACGAACATCTACTAACTAGTTATCGGAAAGGAGTTTCTGGATAATGGCTGATTACGCATAAACCTATAGGGTCACAGACTTAACAGGTTGGAACAAATGAGTTGATTGGATCATTATAGGTTCTTTATAAGGAGTTCTAGACTATTTTAGCCCCATTGCGCAACAAAAATTCCAAAAATAGCCCTGATAATTTTAAAACTCTAAAAATAGCCCCCGTCGTATTAATCATTGTCGAAGAACAAAGAGAACCTTGGTTCTGCAGTCCTAGGGCGACAAGTCTTTTGCCTTACGTGGCAAAAAAATATTTTTTAAAAAAAAATTAATTAATAATATTTGTTGGACGATTTTTTAAATATGCAAAATTAGCTCAAACAATTATGAACTTTTTTGTGGAGCCTCCTGGCATAGTTTTTCTGCTTGTGTAATGTTTTTGAAATTTTATGCATTCTTTTTTTTCTCCAAAATTCTTTAAATTCTAATGTTTGTAGGAATTTTCTAATATAGGAAATGAGGCCCAAACATTATGAATTTTTTTTGTCATACTCCCTACACAGTGGACTTGATTTTGTAAATTTTACATAATTTTATATGCTCTGAAATTGTCTCGTCAAATTCAGGGTTTAGGTCTCAAAAATTAGGACGAGACGTTTCGGAAATTAGGGTTTCATGATTTCATCTGACTTGAAATGTGCGAAGTTTGGTACGACATGACTACTCTTGGCCGCTATGGTTCTTGATCATATTTATTCTGTACGAAGCAGAGTACAGACATCCCATTCTTTGGTGTCATTTTAAGGGCATATCTGAATAAGATTTTCTGACATCTCCTCCGCCTTTGAATTGAGATATGCATCTAGTCCACTGAATCACTAAGAACGAGTGTGTCGTTCTCAAGGCCGGTGAGCAAGCCTCACACCGCTACCGCCTCTAGTGAGCTTCCTTGCTCGCAACAGCTACGTCACCATGTGTATCATGCATCACTCATGCCATTCCTTTGCTTGATGCAGCCGCTAGAGCCGTGTAGCACCGACGCGTGCAACCGACCAAGACCGCCATACCCTCACTTCTCTATAGGGTTTGGGGCCCTTCTGGTTGTGTCATCATGTGTTCCTTCCCTCAATCAATTAATCTCCTCGCTTAATGCGGGCCAACTCGCTGTGAATCCGAGCTTCACCCCCTTCTTCCTCATCCTCGGCCATTTGCTGTCGTTTTCGACATTCCATGAAGCTCGGTGAATCCCCGTTCAATTCCTCACGTCTACACCACACTCAACACACCCGTGAGCTAATGCATCACTTCTTGTAGCCCATTTGTCATCGTAGAGCGCTAGCACCATGAGCCCCTTCTTTGCCGCTGTTGTTCAACGTCGACAAGCTTCTCCGGCCATCCCCCAGCGCCATCAAGGACCTTGGTGAGCTTCCAGTAGTTCCCTAGAGCAAATGAACGCATTAGTTTGAACGATTAGCTAGTATAGCATAGGATTCACCAAGCTTGCCCATGGCGTCGCCGTGGGAAATGGTATCTTCGCCGCTACGGTGACCATTGGTCCCCAAGCCGCTGCCAGTAACATCGTTGTCTCCCCCTAGAGCCAATGCGCACCACCATTCACCGTGTCTTTGCCCCATGTGCGAAAGCCTTTGCAGACCCGAGGCGCTCTGCCGCTTCTCGCTGGTATAGCACCGCCTCTGTCCACCTCTCCATCCTCCTCCACCACCTAGTAGGATTGTTGTCGGCGAAGAACCCATTATGCCCATCCTGAGCCTTTTCGCACCTACCTTGCCACAGGCGAGCTCGCCATGGCGCTCTGTTGTGCTCAGCTCAGCTCTCCTTCTCCCTCTTTCTCTCTCTCTCTAATCGGTGGGACCCATGTGATTAGGAGTTGGTTAGCACTAATGACAGTGTTTAAAGTTATTAAGTCACTGACATGTGGGACTAGTTGAAAAGTTAATAAAAAATCTAATTTAAAACATGTTCACTAAATGAGTCACTGACATGTGGAGCCCATCCACTGTTTTAGACTTTAAAAACCGAGAGACTGGTATGTGGACCCTAGCTGTTAGTAGGTTAAATCAAATCAGGATTTTATTATTTAGTTAATGAACTGATGAGTTTATGACATATGAGATCGCCTCTATTTTTATAAATAAAAAGCAAGAAATAAAAATATGAGTCACTAACAAGTAGGGTCTACATGTGTGTTAATAAAATCAGGAAAAATGTAAAAAATGAGAAAAACTGCTTTAAGTTAAGAGGAAATACGCTTTCTATATTGAAAAGCATAAACCTAAGAAAATACACTTTTGACGTAAACATTTTATTATTTCAGGATTTTTCAAACCGAGCAAATTTGAATCGTTAATAACTTTTGCATATGAACTCCAAATTGGATGAATATTTTTTATAAATTCATATAAAATCATGCTCTATATGAATATGCAAAAATATTTGGATTTTTGCTGTTGTTGAAATTGTTTTTCTATTTGTGATTTGTTATCAGCTCTTTTAAATAGATGTCGATACCGCGAATGAATCATTCAACAACCCTCCATCCTCATATTTAGAAATACCAGTGCAAGGAAAGCACATCTTTTGACCATGTTGATCCCATTATTTCAAATATGTAACTTTGTGTTGAAAAATCTATTATGCATGCGTGTATGTTTGGCTAAAATTGCTATATTTGGGATAACGATAATTAAATTTCTATTGTATACATGATCCTCCTTGAAATATTGATGTCATTACTGTTGTAGCCTTTAAAACATGGGTTAGACAATGAATGACATCAAATTGCGTACACTACTACACAAAACCTCATCACAGACGGTTCTACACCGTCATCACAGACGGTTTTTGAACCGTCTATATTTATGTGTCTGTGATAACAGACGATCATCACAGACGGTTTTAAAACCGTCTGTGATAGTTATTATCCTGAGCAGTTCGAACAAAAACCGTATGTGAAAATGAATTATCACGAGGCGGTTACGAACAAAACCGCCTGCGTGATAGTCTATTTTCGCGCACGGTTTTTAACAAAACCGCTCAGTGATAATAACTATCACAGACGGTTTTTGTTCAGAACCGTCTGTGATAGTTTTTTCTATGGCAAAAAAAATCAGATTTTGAATGTTCGCAACAGTGATAGTCTTGATATGCAACATTGCTCGCAGTAAAAAATGAAATGGCGGGACAGAGAGGAAGATACATACATACCTTCTTCCCAGCATGGCGTGGAGGGTGACGATGAGCTCCTCCTCCTGCGTGAAGTTCACGTGCTTGAGGTTCAACCTCAGGTAGTTGGTGTACCTCAGCCTGCAGCTCTTGCCGCACCTCTTCAACCCTGCGAGCAGCGCATCCATGCACGCAAAAACACCATCGGTTCCTCTGATCTCATCAGCCAAAAGCCCATGCAGATGATACAAAGATGTAATGTACATGAAAACGCATGACCTGCTCTTTGAGGAACGGAGGTCCGATTCTTGTCGGTGCCGTGGGTGGAGGTCCGATTGAGGCATGTGGCGGTGAACTTGGACCAACGCGTCGGCGACGAAGACGGTCCAGCAGCACCTCGGTGTCCCACAGGTTCGACACCCTCCCCAGCACATTCAGCCTCGACTCGGCTATTATTTATAAGGACAGCGGTAACTTATTTTGCTTCCCGCGCACGCGTTCAAAATTTTCGAACTCCCGCGCTGCGAATCACAGACGGTTTTATACAAAAACCGTCTGTGATGATATATCACAGACGGTTCTTAAGAAGAACCGTGCGTGATAAGATGTCATCACGAGCGGTTCGTATCACGAAATGCGTGATTAGCATCTCATCACTGACAGTTACGCTTAAGAAATGCGTGATTTTAGGGTTTACCATGGCTTGAAATTTTCCTTACTCTTCGATTTTACCATGGCAACCAATGCTCGCCGCGGTAGGATTTGGGCAGCAATGCTGCCCGCGGCGATGGATTGGCTGCCGTGGTAGGGTTTGGGCAAGCGACCAATGCTCACCGTGGCGATGGATTGGCTACCCAAGCGCTACCGCGGCAGATGATTATGTGTCGTGGCGAGATGATTGGCTACCAAACCCTACCACGGCGAGCATTGCCCGCCAAACCCTACCGCGCGAGCATTGGTTGCCATGGTAAAATCAAGAGTAAGGAAAATTTCAAGCCATGGTAAACCTTAAAATCCAGACGGTTCTTAAGCGAACTGCCTGCGATGAATGCTAATCACGCACGGTTCGTGATACGAACCGCCTCGTGATGACATCTTATCCTGCACGGTTCTTCTTAAGAACCGTCAGATATTATTACTGAGCGGTTCTTAATTAGAACCCGTCGTGAATGAATGACATATCACGCACGGTTTACTAATAGAACCGTGCGTGATAATTCCTGAGCGGTTCTATTAGTAAACCGTCTGTGATAGATTCATATCACAGACGGTTCTAAATAAGTTAGAACCGTCTGTGATAGGCTCCCATCGGCTATTCCAGGTCGGAACAAACCCAACACAGACGGTTCCAAAAAGAACCGTCTGTGATGGGCCGTCTGCTATAGCCTCTTTTGTAGTAGTGGTATTTCGACTAGGAATATTGAATAGATGCTTAGCGAGGCTCTAGCTTCGTTAAAATGGAATAATTGTTGGAAATGTGAGTATGGATTTGGGATAGTTTGAAATGTTATTTTAAATAAAAATGAAAACTAAAAACTAGTTTGTGATGCAGGTGAATTATATTATAAACTGAGGAGTGTGAGCGGTGTATCTCACAAGTAGATAGAGGGAGATCCTCGCCTGGGTCGATTAAGGATCGAACACTAGTATATCCAACCTAAGCGTAAGTGTACAACCACACGGCTGAACTGGGATTGACTTAGCAATTTAAGTTGTCTACACTACTATAGAAAAGGTAATCACAGACGGTTCAAAATCATCATCACAGACGGTTTTTTGAACCGTCTGACTTTATAGGTTAGTGATATTATATGGTCATTACAGACGGTAAAACCGTCTGTGAAAAAAACTATCACAGACGGTTCTGAATAATAATCGTCTGTGATAGTCAATTATCACAGACGATTTTTGTTCTAAATCGTATGTGAAAACAGACTATCACAAACGATTTTTAGTAAAAACCGTTTGTGATAGTTTTTTGTATTGCAATTTTTTTTGAATTTTTAACCAAACCAATCAATTGCTGTATAGTAGTTTCCATATGCTCTTTCGATAGTTTGCAAGAAGGTAATTAAAAGATACTCTCTCCCTCCTCTCTCAATCAATGGCTCACTCTCTGACGAGGGCAAGGTCGAGTAGAGGCGTCCAACTCGAACCGAATCGGCCTCCCTTGTCGACCACATATGGGGGTCCTCATTGAAAACAAAATTTGACAAGATGGAGGAGACTAAATCAGAGTGAGAAGGAAACCAGGACGGATATTTAGGGGCAAAACTTCGTGCTCACCTGAGGCCAAGATGGGGGTGGCCAGATCTAATGGTACCGGTCGAGTGTCGGGACCCAAAAATGCAATTCTGGACTCTCTGTGTATTCTGCACTAGTCTAAGATCACGCTAGTGCACACAGTGCCAACATAGATGAATATCGATCCACACAAGACGATTAATAGAATAAATGAGTAATTTGAATAAAAAATAACTGTTGTGACCTTAAGGTCGAGTTTTACATTTATTAAGCTACACAGGGCTAAAAATAGATAAATAAATAGAGTGGCACAAAAGTAAACTCCAGCGAAATTCCATCAATTCACCACATGCAACTGACTGGGATCGAGACTCTAACGATCCGCACCTTCGTAGAACTCCTCTTCAAAAGCAGGCAATGACTCCTTCACTTCCGTTGATTGGTTATAGTAAGGGTAAGCACACAACAGTGCTCGCAAGTTATACCGCAGAATACAATTTATACATGATGGCTTATTCCAAAAGAATGACTTTTGTGGTTCTTTTGCAGAAATATAACATTTGCAATTGAATACAAATAATAGATTGAAAACATAGTTCAAAACAAATAAACAATATTAATTTATCATTTGATTTTACAAAGACACATAGCCTAAACAAGTTATTCACACGACCATATGACTTAGCTCATACAGCTCCTTTTCCAATTGTTTTATGAAAATCTACCTCTCGTGTGAAATCCCCGAGTATGTCCATGATCGCGGACGCGGCTATCTGAATAGATTGATTAAACACTCTGCAGAGATTGCACACTTTACCCACAAGATACAATCAGTGTAGCTAGCACTGACCTTAACAAAACCTTTTAGAAACTTCATCATAAACATTGACACTCCCGATGTGCTTTACTGTCGTTCAACCGATACACACATCATTTGGTACGACACACACCGTTGGACAGGGATGCGGTGAACCATCCCGCGATGTGACCTATCTTGAAGTCCACACCTTCACCCATCACACAGCTAACCTACAACCTAAGTTGTCAATGGTAAGATTCTATAACCTACTAAGTTAGGCACGTCCCATACCAGGCATGTGGTTGTACAGTAAGGCTCAGTTCAATGACGCACAAAGTTGATTTCTTAATTGACCAAGGCAAGACTTCCAATTTCTAACTAAGTGTCACACAGACAAATATTCCCATTCACACAGTTTTCCACCATCACACAGTATCCATCACTTGCCTCAGTCCAAATCTTTTTCCACTCTGTTGATTAAGTACAACACATACATCAACGAGTAATAGCACATAACACACATAGTTTTATCACACAGTTCCATAACCACTTAGTCAGATTTACAATTGCAACTCACATGAAATGATGACCCGTAGCATGGCTAAGCACTGTACTCGTATCTAATCAACCCACGTTGGTGCTACAATAATATCAACTAATAATGAACCAACCTAGGGTGACAAAAGATCATGACATAACAATAGACAAGGTGGATATAACAATTTGGATTAATAACTAAACCCAAAAGCATTTAAATAATTACTTGAAATAGAATGCAATATATTGAAACAAAGTATTTTGAAAACTGGGTTCAATATGATCAAAGGTATAACTTGCCTTGGAATAGGTCTAGGTATTGATTTTGATCTTGAGGCACTCCTTCGTCTTCAAAGTTTCCCGAAGTATCAACGTCTACTCGCAAACGAGGTAAAAAAACAAAACAAATAAACAACAGAGGAAAAAACTTCAAAAAATAAATAAAAAACATAAATAAATAGATCTCGAATTTATATAAATTTAGAAAGTTAATGGGCTCAATCGGAATTCGGATGCAAAAGATATGGGCTTTGGAAGATTCAATCCAAAGAAAACACTAATTTTGGATTTAATTAGAATTTCTGAATTATTTCTCTAAAGAAAAATTGATTTTTGCGCAATGTTGGCGTCGTGAAGGAATTTCCAGAAATAAAAGAATTAAAAGAAAATCTGACCGGTGGGGCCCTCATGTCATTGGCTCAGTTCACGGTGAACTTGGTTCACCAAACCAACAGAATCTAGGATCGGTGGATCGGCCACGTGGGCACACATGCGGCGCTGACGCAGCGCCAACTGGGTTGACACGCGCACAGAGGCTGACGCTGGCGCTGATGTGGAGGCCACATTCGATCGGCGGCAGCGGCACTCGGGAACCGAGGGCTCTGGCGAACGGCTTCGTGTCCCCGGCGGTGGATGGTACCATTGCGTAGAAGGTACAACGGTGAACACGTTAAGGTGCTTCTGGTGTTTGGGGTCACCGTGGTGGTCGGCGGTGAGGTCGAGCGGTGGGCGTTACATGCTCGTCGGGTCCGTTCTCGGTGGCGCCGTGGAGCCAAGGCGACCACGAGGTAGCTCGGCCCCGTGTGATGTCAAGTGTGGCGACGACGGAGCTCGAGCGGCACTGGCGGCGAAGCAATGGCTCGTCAGAGTTGCGGCGGTGAGATCGCTTCCTCGAGCTAAAGTGGTGGCTAGGGTTTCGCGCGGGCGATTCGGCGGCTAGGATTTGGATGCGAGGCCGAGGGCCCTTGATCCCTTTATACGGGCCCAGAGGAGTCCCAAGCGGCTAAGCGACGAGGCCTGTGGCGTGAGTCCGGCCGAGAGCGAAGCGAGACGGCGATGAGCGATTGCAGGTGGGAACCACACATCGCAATGAGGTCGACAGAGAGGCGTGGTAAAGGCAACGTGCATGCTAACAGTGGGGCCGTGGAGGAGAGGGAGGCGATAGGTAGGGACAACCTGTCAGCGAGAGGCAGCGTGAGAGGGAGAGGGGGGCTGACATGCGAGGCCCGCTCACAGGTGTTTAGGGGTCAGTGTGGTGGTCGGCGGTGAGGTCGAAGCGGTGGAGGTGTTACGTGCTCGTCGGGGTCCGTTCTCCGATGACGCTCCGTGAAGCCAAGGCGACCATGAGGTAGCACGGCCCCGTACGATGTCAATGGTGGCGACGGCGGAGCTCGAGCGGCACTGGCAGCGGAGCAATTACTCGTCGGCGTAGCAGCGGCGAGATCGCTTCCTCGAGCTAAAGTGGCGGCTAGGGTTTCGCGCGGGCGATTCGGCGGCTAGGGTTTGGATGCGGAGGCCGAGGGCTCTTGATCCCCTTTTATACAGACGCCCAGAGGAGTCCCGAGCGACTAAGGCGACAAGGGCCTGTGGCGTGAGTCGCTCGAGCAAGCGAGGCGATGAACAGTGCACCGGTGGGACCCACACATCAGCGACCGAGGCTCGAACAGAGACGCGTGGTAAAAGGCGACGTGCATGCTGACAGGTGGGGCCGGCGTGGGTGAGCGGCGCGGAGGGAGAGGAGAGACTGACAGGTAGGAGCGTGAGAGAGAGGGGGGTTGACATGCGAGGCCCGTATGTTTGTCGGAGCGGCGGGTGGTGAGCGTCGCGAGGAGACCAAGACCGCACAAAGGTTGGTGGTGAATCTGATGAGTGGGCTTTGGCCCATTACTGTTCCGGAGGATTTTAATTGATTTTTCTTTTTAAAAAATACCAGAAAATCCAAATAGCAATTAGAAAATAGCAAATGAACTTAGAAAAATTTCAGAAAATTCTATCAAATATATCCAAGCACATAGAATCCAAATAAAATAGTTCTGGCAATTGTTTATGTTGGAATTAATCACATTAAATTATTTTGATGTTAAAAGTCCCTATTAAGCTTTTAATAAAATTCTATAAAAATTCAAATGGTGAATTTTTCAACTAGCAACTATTCAAAAGATTTCTAAGGCTCAGAAAACTGGGATGTTACATCGAGCCGCAACGCACGTTCACCAGACGCGCCCCGTGAAACAGCAGGCTACGTCTCCTTACCGAACCGCATCGGGGAATCAAGGGTGGTCGCTGGAGCTCGATGTGGGAACGGGAGAGGGAGAGACTGATTGAAGATAAGACGAGAGTGGTTATAATATATAAGGACAACGTCAAAATATTTCGCCTCCCGCACACGTGTTCAAAAATTTTCGCCCTCCCGCGCTGCGAATCACAAACAATTTTTTTTTATTAAAAAAAACCCTTATGTGATGTAATATCACAGATGGTTATTGTTTAGAACCGTCTTTAGTTTTTTCTTCTGAAAAGGTTTTTCACGTAAAAATCGGTGTCTCCCTGTTCTTGATCTATTTTGTTATTTGCCTATCGATTTTTTCAATGCCGGTCAAAATAGCACAATGCAGTCCAGAATCACTGTTGCCACTACAGAACACAGCATGCTCAGTCTCTAGCTTGCTATTTAATTTGTTAGGTTTATCGATCTATATATGCTATAATTGATTCAACTTACAGTAAGCACTATGTATGTATTGGTTAATCAAGGTAACACCAATACTTGTTAGCTGTTCTGGAAGCGATTTGTATACGTATGCCCGTTGTAAAATTTGACACTAATCTTATTTAAAAATTAAATATAGGCGAGTGCTAAACAGATTTAAAAATTAAATATAGGCGAGTCTTAAACAGAATCTAAGGTGCCCAAAATATGTAACGTACATATGCAATATTTTTTTTGTAGCGACGGTAATGTCGACCTGTCAGTCTGTCTCTAGACAATCACTACCTGCAGGGATAAAAATTCCACGGGAATCCGACTAATGTAAAAAAATGTTGTTGTGATATTTTGGGCTCATTGATAAAGATAATTCAAGAATCGTTGCAACAAAAAAAGCTAATTCAAGAATGAAGAAAAAACCACATTTGAAGAAAACTTGGAATTTCAAAATAAACATTTGATGAAAGCATGGAGAAAAGATAGACAAAAAATTGAGATGATCGGAAAACCACTTGGAACCGGGTCGGGGAAACATCAGCTACCGATTTCTTAATCCCTGCTCACTAAGTACAGCAAATGAAATTAACTTTACATCAACATTTTCCAAAAAGAGAATTTTACACCAATAGGTGTGTGATACTCTTGCACTCTGATTTCCAATTACGCATACGTACGTAAATAGTTATGCTGTATGTACACATTGATCAAAACTTGCTAGGCATTGGATCGATAGGACAAGCAGCACGTACGGTATCAGGGAAAAATATATGGATCAGCCTGCTCCCATGCCATCTATGCATGTTAATTACATGCACTCACTTTGTACTATCCAGGTTGGAGGATTAGGACATACAGCGCTTACTTTTTGGCAGTTGCTATTTCTTATCCCGTTTCTCACCTGCAATATAATCATGTTAATAATGCAAGTTTGGAGTAGCTAGCTGTACTTTTGTTCATTCTTTTATGTGATAAAACCTGCACTATATATATCATTGTAAGCGCTGTGTGATATATAAAACTACCTATATCAAGCGTCATGCATATTAATTCCAAATCTATGCCGCCTAAACTGCATATAAAGCCTTAATTTGGCTACGCACTCGTAAGATCGAATGTGTGTGTTACACGTTACAATTTCTCGTCCTCAGCATGAGATTTGGACCAGCACGTAAACCCGCCGTACGTAGCCCTGTGTTACGATTGTGCTATGATTCTGTTCGCCTCAAACCGAAGACAAACAAACTCACGGTAAAAGCTCTCGAATATGAATGAAGAAAAAATTTCAGTGCAGCACAATTCACGGTAAAAACTCTCGAATATGAATAAAGAATCGAGAGTTTTTACCGTGAGTTTGTTTGTCTTCGGTTTGGGGCCAACAATTGGTATCAGAGCTCTAGGCTTGAAACCGTAGTTGTTGCCCCTGGGAGCGGTAATCTCAACTCCCAGGGTGGCATATACGGCGGGAGTGCGCACGCGGCAGATCCTGGCGGCGCATCAGACACGGCAACGCCAGAGCGCATGGCGGGGCGCGGTAGCGAGACCGATGCACTGTACAGTGCATGCGGCTCCATGACAAGTAGGAGCCTGAGTTTTTTTATTTGTGCCCAAGATTATGTCGTGTTCTTCGGGTAGTGGTGTCACCGGTGACGAGGCAACGTCGACGCTCTTCCTACTGGCCGAAAAGGAGACAGTCAAAGCTGCGTGAAAAACGTTGAAGACAATGCATATTGGTGCCGATCATCGAAAGGTGAAGGTGAGAGACGTTGAGAAGATGTATTCGCCATCCCGAGTCAAGTAAGTAGAATTAAGTCTGGGACATCGAGGAGATGTGTTCGTTGTTCTGAGTTAAGTTTCTGTGTTACTCAAGTTCAAGTCGTGACCAACTTAAAGTCTGAGTACGAGTTGAGCAAGCTGTAGATGAGACCGACTGCCTCAATGAGTAAGAGTTTAAAATGTGTTCAAGTTGTGCCATCGTCTCTGGACAAGTAAATGTGAGCCAAGTTGAAGTCGAGTCCAACTGGCAGTGTCCAAGACGTGTTTGAGTTGTGCCACCGTCTTCGGCCGAGTGTGTGGAAGGCATGTTGAATTTGAGTCCAACTGGTAGCACACAAAATATAAGTAAGTATACAAAGATTAGAGAGTAATTATTAGGTAATCTTTGTTTAAAAAGTTTTTTTTCTTTCTGTTTTGGTTTCCTAATGTGAGTCCGAGTAGACTTCCTATTCAGAAACGAATTTAATCAAAGAATTCAAGTTGCCTGTCTATATAAGGGCACCTATGATCTTGTAATTTGAATAACAAGAGCAATAAAACTTGAGAAGATGCTAATTGTGCCTCTCTAAAAAAATTCTTTATTCATATTCGAAAAATTTTTACCGTGAGTTTATTTGTTTACGATTTGGGACCAACATATTCCTTGCAGTTTTACATATTCCTTGCAGTTTTGCTCATGAGCTAGCTCATCTGCTGCAGGAGCGCATGTGCTCGATCCACCGGCGCGCGCTCGCGCGCCCGAGCGTGCGTTCTCTCCCGTGGTGCCGTGCGCCCGCGCCCGCGCCCGCGCGCTCTCGAGGCATGAATGCTCCAAACCCACTGGTGGTGTGCCGCTCCCTGCCTGGCCTGCCTGCCGCGCGCCGTCTGGTGGTGTGCCGCTCGCTGCTGCTGCCAGTCGCCGCCGACACGCAATTTCCCAACGCTCTAATGCAACCGCGCAACCGGCCGGCCACCGATTTCACCATGCACTCCCGTCGATCGGTGCTGTCCGCCCGTCGCCAACCCGGCAGCATAGGCAATTCGCATAGGCAATTCGTTCGCCCAAACCCCTGTCTCCAAGGGCAAAGCGGTCAGTTGGTAGCCAACTAATTTTTTTTAACTGATCGCGCTACACTAAAAATAGCAGTATCATCATGGTTGGTCTAACCCCCGTGGCTTTATACTAGAACTGACAGCTTTTCTTCCAACTAGTAACATAACCTGTCACTCCCTCCAGTCGAAAACATGTTTTAACTCTATGAACGCTCGTAATACCACTCAGAACCATCGCAGAGATCACCGAGCTGGAAAATATTAACCAATGTATCACTGGCATGTGGCCCTGTGCATCTCAAGCAGTAGGGTTTAACCAGTGATATTTTCATTGCATTTTGAAGAGAAAAAAAAAAGAACATGCTGAAACAACACACAGTCCATGACTGTAAGCACATGTGATTTCACCGTTTGTGAGTGAAAACAGAGCACCCACAATACAACCGAGTGAGTAGCGCGCATTTTCCCAAGAGAAATCAATTCAAGAAGCAAGGAATGCTCTGAACATTCGAGATCCAGTTCAAATGCTGCATTGTCAACAATCAAATGAAATGACTACTACCGTGAATGCTGCATATCACACATTCATTTGAGCTACCTCATTGCTCACACATGGAGTACTATTTTGAACTCCGGCGCATGCATGCATTTGTAGGTACACGAGCATTAGCTGATGTTACTAAACTAGGGGGACGAATAAGCCAACGGAAGTGCATACAAATTGTAGGACTTAGTGCTCAATGTACATACGATTTTTGCAGCCGCAGATGAGCAGGGCGATGCATGCGACAATGATGTACAGCTTCCCCTTCTGCTGCTGCGCCGCGCTCTGCATCTTCTCCAACTTCTTCCCCATTCACACCCCCCCACACACACACACGCCGAGTATAGCAGACTCCAGAGCAGACTCCAGAGCAGAGCAGAGAGTTATGCTAGCTTTATGTGTCTCTGCTTGATAACTTGCGAACACACAGAAGGTTCCGAAGGCAGAGCAGATAAAAGGAGCCTGCTCGCTCCATCTCGATGTGGATGATGGGACGAGAGCTGCATGACATGGTGGCCACTTCATTACCTTCGAAAGAAAAAGGAGAGGTGGTGCTAATTTCTGACAAGTGAAATCAACTTTTTTGGAAACTTAACCATATTTGTGTTGGACGCATCCAACTCACCTGTTCAACGTCGACCATATAAAACTCCTATACCATTGTACAAGCCATATATGCATGCAGGGCACACAGCAAAACACAGAAAAATGTAATCTCACAGGAACATGTGTACTTGTTGTGTACTTGTTTTAACAAGAGCTCTATGGCGTAGGGCCAAATTAACATGTCAATATTAGTGGATTGGATCCAAATCAAAGGATGCCATAGGTGGTGCGAATACACAAATTATACATATTACTGTTACATGAACCTATCAAGTCTCAGTTACAATTTCTAGACAGTGGTGGCGGTGGCATCCTTCTCCACACGAGCTGTGGCAAAGATAAGCTTGTACCGTTTAAACTACTCCAATGTTTAAGAACCGACCTGTGGCCGGTCGGTAAAGAAGTGGCCTCGTCCCTTGTTCACCTAGGTTTGAATCCTAAGATCCGCTCGGGTGTCTACCTTCTTTTTAAGTAAATGTAAGAGCTCTTGGCCATTTTTTTTTTAAAAAAAAACCAATGTTTCAGATATTAGACGACATATATGGTGATATTTATTTACATTTTTTATCCTGGGTTTGCGCGATCAGATTTGCTATTTTGAAGTCACCTGAATTTTTTTTTTGAGTTTAAGTCAATTGTTGTGATCATTGGATTTATGTAGAAATTGATATGTCGTATAATTGGATATTGATCCAATGGATAAAATACGTGACTTATGCTTAAGAAAATATCAGTTACCTTATGAATAGACAGTGCCGTATTAAAAAGTAATAAAATAACAAGTGATAATGGGAAAATACAAAGTCACATATACATGTAGGTACATGTACTATCCTAGCCCTCTAAAATGCTTTGAGATTTGTGCAAAAAAGTTACAATAATTGAATATTTGTTACAGATGTATAAGAAATACAACTATCAAAAAACATATATATGTTAGAGGTAATAAATATATTACAGTTGTATAAAAAAAATATAACTCTATTCTCAAATGTAAACATATGTATTGCAATTGTGCAAAAAATTCAGCTAGTTTATATATACAATAACCTAAAGCAACATTAGGCTTGTTTGGATTGCTACCCTTGCAAACCAAATCAAATATTAGTAATGTAACACACCGGTCCAACATTAAGCCTAAAATGTCACCAAAATCATTCTAACTAACAATTTAAAGCATAATTACCAATAATTCTAGCAAGTAATCCATGGAATAAAACCTACCACGGGTCACCTTTCAATAATCATAACAATATGAATGCATAAAGGCTTAACTTTCATAGCTTAGAATAATGCACCCAAGAATGCTTAGGACCACACGCTTGAGAACGCAGAGGGCCTCGTGCCCGAGAACGTCTGGAACCATGCGCTCGGGAACATTGGTTAGGAACAATTAATATGATCAAATCATAATTAAATAACCAAGTCCCAATAATTAAGCTAATCATAACCAAGTGTACTAATCAATTCTAAATGAAAGTATCATATTTCTATATTTGGTGAAAGCAACAAAATAAAGATGCATGTGTGATTGATGGAATGTGATGCACATGTGCTACTCCATCTCATGCATGTCGCCTTCATTGATAACCTAAAAGCAACAACAACCAAGAGTGAGTCCAAGACTCAGCAAATACATAATAAAACATTTAACATACAGTTTATCAATCATGAAGAATAATATCATCATTATTCATGTGTTCAAGTAATATCATCACCTTTCCATTAATACAATGTATTTCTACTCTACATGTTCATTTGCTCATCTCATAGTTTATACCAGTATAGTGTGAGTGAATACCCTTGGGCTGGCGGCCCACCTCCTCCCTTTCCCTCTCCCATCTAATTCCTTTTCTAATAAAAATATTTTCTATTTCTTTAATTAAACGGGATATTACAAGTAACACTAGCGAAAATTGGTTGGTGTTTGGTTGGCTACAAAAATTTGGTAGCGCCCACGAAAATTTGGTAATGCCAATAGAATCCAATGTCACATGCAGGCAATTCGAGGGCGAGAAAACTACTTACAAAAAATTTGGTAACGCCATAATTTGGCTTGACCACAATCCAAACAACATTCTTTTTTTTTTTTTTGCCAAGATTTGATTTTGCCTAAAATTTGGCTATACCAAAATATGCGCTTGGCTCATTTTGGCTATACCAAATTTTTTGCTTGGCTCATGTTGGCTATCAATCAAATAGCCACATTAATTAGTTCATGCACAGGGAAAAAGGCTACTTATTTTTTTAGTGGAAAAGCAACATAAATCATAATGCAAATGAAAAGGTTAAAATGCAGTTAATTGACAAAACCCAAAAGGATAGTCGACACTTTTTTTTTCCCTTCAGAACGACATTCCATCGTGATCACAACCCTCGTAAATCAGCCCTCCTGATCCATACAAAACGTCGCCCACCGGCCTCCGTGAAGCCCTGAACCTTGGCACTCTGCAAATTCCTATCCATCTAGCTAGAGGAAATATATCTAAACCATCCATTTGGTTAAACAGTCAAAAGTACATCTGTTCGGGCGTCATATCCACAGAATAGTTATCAAAGGAACTAAGAAGGCACTCTATGGAGTGACCTACAAACTTTATAACGTCCAATCTTAACTCAACCGGGAACCATTTCTGAATGCAGGAATAAAATACACGTAAACAAAAGAAGTTTAAGAATGCAATTGTCTAAATATATGACTGGAAACGGGAACTAGTATTTAATTTGCATGAGTGGTATGAAAAATACAAGAATTTGGAGAGATCAAGTGTTGCCTTCGTAAAAATTTTCATGGCATTGGACCATATTTTTTACTTTTCTCCTAAATTTCTTTGGAGTCATTCGGGATTAAAAGTTTAATTCATTGTTCCAAATAGCTAGCCATGCAGAAAACTTCCTTACATGATTAGAATCCTTGAAAGATTGCTCCATTTTTGTCTATTCCAAACGAGCCCTTAAATAGTGTTGATAGCAAAAAAGAAAGAAAGTTAAGTTAATTTTATTGGACTACTATAGTAACTTTTGTCCTTATATATATATATATACACACACAGATAGAGAGAGACTTTATCATTTGTTGTAAGTTTATGTATCTTTATTTTTCGAAGCACCGAATGAGGTTGCACATGTAATGTTACGTGGTAGTAGATTATTTAGGAGAACCGCCTTTCTCTTCTTCTTTTCACCTATCTTTTGTGTTGATTTGATTCCTGAACCAACATTATTCACACACCTTGCATACAGTGGTGTCCGTACTAGATATTTCACATCTAATTCTGTCCGTTTCATTTGTACGGTGCAGCTCCGACCAGAGCAAATCTTGCATTGAAAATAGGAGCTAGCCCTTGTTGCACCTCCCTAGGCCGCACCAGCCATCAGCTTGCATCCATCATCCTGCAACGTGATCGAGGACTAAAGACCCGATCGCATGTAGACCAGCCCCACCGGCGAGCAATGAACCCCACAGGCCTATTCAAGCGACGTGGCATGTCTGGAATCCGCTAGGACTTGAACTAAAGCAGATTCTTCTATGATTCAATGCTACGTCATCAAATTATTGGTCGTACTGAATTTAAACAGAAACGAAATCATCCACTTTGGACGAATTACTAAGCAATTAACAATAACATTTGGTGGATACTACCAGAATGAAAAACTGTCGACAACCTGCGAGGACCAAGTGGTGGCATGAGAAATCCCTCTAATAACGGAGATTACCGAAATCTGACGGTCTACCGCTGGTTTTCAGAACCCTGGTATGAAGGTCCACAAACTTCATTCGGAACCCTAGTTAGAAGATCCACAAACTCCAGCTCATATCTTGGATCATTCACGAGGTGGTCGATCGAGCTAGCGTTTGGCCGTACCAACCAGTAGCTAGTGACTACACGATCGAGGAAATCGATCCACGACGGATATTGTTTTGTCATCTCCCTTGGATCGTCGGATAAGAGCTCGTTAATTGCTACGCTTTCCCCTTGCAGCGAAGCTGATACTGGAGAACGACAACCCAAGGCTCACCATCCAGTACTTTACAAGCTAATATCTCAACGAGCAGCTTAGCTTCGCCCAGACCTCCTGCAGGCTGGCGCGTATATG
Source organism: Hsuehochloa calcarea (assembly GCA_036346395.1). Classification (NCBI taxonomy): domain Eukaryota; kingdom Viridiplantae; phylum Streptophyta; class Magnoliopsida; order Poales; family Poaceae; genus Hsuehochloa; species Hsuehochloa calcarea. Next base: position 27,693,455 of record CM070601.1, on the reverse strand, counting down.
TGCGGCAATGCATGCGATTTTGAACCACTAGTTAAGTTGCATATATCCCGGTGTAGTCTTACTAGCTGCCGACAAATTTAATCAAGTAGGAGTTTTCGACTGATGACATTGATGTAGGTGATTATTGTGCATGGGTAAGTGCAAGATTTGTTCTGTTTTAAGTACCAACAATGTGCAAGGCTCGATGATTAGAAGAGAATGATACACTACTACAGAAAAGTACATCACAGACGGCTCGAAACCGTCATCACAGACGGTTTTTGAACCGTCTGAATTTTTATATATGTGATAACAATTGGTTATCAACCGTCTGTGATAAGGCACATTACAGACGGTTTTTGGTTCACAGACGGTTCCAACCAAAAACCGTCTGTGATACGCGTATATCACAGACGGTTCTATTTACAAACCGCTATGCGCGATACGTCGGATATCGCGAGCGGTTTAAAAAGAACCGTCTCGTGATATACGCGTATCCTGCATTTATTTTTGGTTGAATCTATCTGTGTTCGCTGCACAGTTCCAACCAAAAACCGTCTGTGATAGTTCATTTATACCTATTTTTTTATTTTCGGCTAGCCTCAGGAATTACTAGCTATACCCTCTGAAAACTAGCAAGCTAGCAGAAATTAGATACATCACACAGATGAATCAATTGTTGACACAACTCAAAGTGATCATTTAAAACTCAAAATCAATTACAAAAGATTATGTTCAAGTATATATTGTCGTTAGATTTACAATTGAATTACAACTACTCAAAATGATCAATTACAATTGAATCAATACTTTTAAGGTCGTTCAGCGGTGTCTATGGAGTGAAACTCTCCGTTGGTGTTAACGGTCTCCATCTTGATGAAGGCGTAGAGCGTCCCTTGAACCTCCGAGACCTCTTTCATAGCGAGTGCATCTAAATCTATGGTCATTACCTGTCGCTAGCATGAATAAAGTAGTAAGTATATATATTTTTAAATTTATATTTAGGAAATAATTATTGCAAGATTGACAAACCTCGGGATCCTTCATCTTAGAACTAACCAATTGCTGCATATGATGGCAAACGTAGAATGCACATAAGTGATCTTATTTTTACTGGCGGCACTGCAAAAATAGAATTACATATGTAGGTACAGTCAGTTCGAGACGCATTATTACGAAGTATGATATAGCATTATTGTGTTGTAGCGCGTACCGAAAATCGCGTCCTGTGTTGTAGTGTGACACTAGATCCTTTGTATAGCCCTCCCTATGCTACATAGTTGATGAACGACCTGCATGATTTCAAAAAGTTATCCTCGGCCATTTTAAAAGAAGGAAGACTACAATAGATTTATGTATGGAGGAAATGAGCATACCTATCGAGTATTTCTTTCAGAAGGGTGAAGTCGTGGTTTTTGCTTAGTAGGGAATCAAGGTATATTACCTTAGTCCTCTTTGATATAAGGACTAATAAGATCCGGTGGAACCTACTCATGTATGTTGCTATAGTCATAAACCAAAGTTCGTGCTGCGTATAAAGTACAAATGAAATTTATATAGCATGTAGTGAAGCACTTACTTCTAGTTGTACGACACCATTATGTAGTCTTTGTCGTCCTGAGCAAGCAATCTCGTCGTTATGTATTTGACGACTTAGGATGCCTCTTCGTTGATGGTTTGCTCAGAGATGACGCGTGGGTCGAGAAAACCCACCAGTTGGTTCCGTCGATGGACATGTTTCATCATGTATCTGTACATAAGCAATGAGTTGTGATATTTATCAGTATTACGTGAGTGTAGAATTTGATTGTACACACTTACAGTGTCCAGCATCGTAGAAGTGAGGCGTCGAGGGCAGCGAGGTTGAATAGTCAAATAAGTCATCGAAGCCCACGATGAAGTGGCCCGGCTCATGGAAGAAAAGGTCATTCATGTATTTGATGCTTATTCCAGTATCACACCCCCCATGTTGGGTCTTTTGCATGTACCAGACATGCAAAGACTGACAAGCTACTCCAGCGCGTGCTAGCACTGTGTTGGGGGCTAATGGACTTCCGAAGGAGTATTTCCCAGGCTTGGGAGGCACCTTAATGTTCTTCGATTTTGATTTGGCCTTAAGTTGCCTGAGGCACGTCTTCCCATGAGACGACTCAGGAACAGATACTGTGACACGCTTTTATTGTTCCTTTAGCGTGTTCTCCACGGGAACTGATGAGACGGCCTTCTGAAGCGAAGGATGAGGTGGAGTCATCGAGGGTCCTGATGGAGAGGCATGATCGTGTCGAGATTGCGGCACTGTAGGGTCCAGGGCGTGTCCTTCTTGGGTCACTGGATAAAAGTGCGCATGACATCCCCTAGTGTTCTAATGTCTTCATTCGGGCGAATCTCCAGCGGGATGGCCATGAAATTATCATGTACCATGTCCACCTGGACCCTGGCATAACCCTGCACCAGCTAAGCACCGTGCTGCACTGCCCCTTTCTGGTATGGATACACCATCCCCCGCCTAGCCTCAATAGGAATGAACCCCACCATCCTCACTTGGAGCTTGCAGGGCGTCGACTTCTACAAAACGATACATAATTAGCTAAGGTATGTAAAGCCCAACGCCTCGCGTGCGACCCGGGTGATCCTTGTTTCCCAGGACCGTAGATAGTAGATCCTTCTCTCTGTTCGCTTCGAATGAACCTTCAGAACATGCGGAAGTCAATGCTTCCTACAAGAGGTAATTATGTTATTATAGACACTATGAAGTTATGGATTTATTAACAACTACGTAGTTCGACATATTTACCAGATGTTGCGACACTGCCTCGTCTTTTGGGTTTGTGAAAGATATGCCGCCCGAAGACGTGGCTGATGCCATTGCTCTTAACTAGGCTCGAGCACGCTCATCTGAGATCTCAGCAAATGGTCTTGTAGTGCTCCCGTCCTCCGCCGCCCGTTGCGTGGTTTTACCAGCGTACCCAATGGTGTAGAGTTTGTGGAGTTGACTGTTTTGTACCTGGAGAGCTTTGTACGCCGCATTTTGCTCCTCAAATTCGGGGTCGGGGAGGCTGGGAGTACAAGGGGCATCGTCGTCGGGGAGGCGGGGGAGTAGTAGGTCGGCGTCGGGGAGGATGCGTCGGTTGCAAAGGAGGTGAAGGGGCGAGAGTAAGGAGTGTGACGAGTTAAGGGTGCTCAAACCCTATCGATTCCTCTTAAATAAAGAAATATCATAGATGGTTCTACTATCGAACCGTCTGTGATAAGTCATCATGATGAGTCTATGGCCCGATCTTCCGAAAGGTACTGATAAGTCGATTGTGGAGAACTCAGCGTTGATGATCCGGAGGCTCCAACCAAAAGCAGATCAAACCTCCCGCAATCATTACACCATCGCTCCGATGGTTATCAACCGTGCTGAACGCGGTTGACCTCGCCAAGAAGGCTATCTCCTGCATGCGAATCGAGAACACAAGCAAGAGAGTAGAAGGTGCAATCTGATATTGTATTGCGAATATAGATGAAGCACACAATGTGGGGTTCCTCAACCGAAGCGTGCGGTGAGGCGCTAAGCGAGAATAATCTCAAAGAAAACCCACCTTAAACTATGGCGGCTCTTGTATATATATAGGGGATGTGAGAAAGTCAACCTAGGGTTGTCAGCGGCATGGAAAGAGGCGTACACAACACGGACTCCGACCTCGACAAACGCTTACAAGGCACTATTAGGCCAAAACAAATGACGCTTGACACCTTATTCGCTATTCATGTCACGTATCTATGTCGAAGACACAGTCGTAGGGCCCGGTCTGAGGTGGTCTTGAGAGTCCATGCTATCCCTGGTCGTAGATTGTGTTCAACGAGTACTGTGCTCGCTTCTCTGGTCGTGGATTGCTTCCAACGAGTCCTAGCTCACCGAGTACTGGTGAAACTGGTCGTAGGACTTCTTGAAGTGGTCGTAGACCCTGCGGAACTGGTTGTAGACCTTCTTGAACTGGTCGTAGTCCTAGATTACTAAGTACAAGTAAATCATCTCCATTAGACAGTATCATAGAGTTCTCAAATAATATACTCAGCCCTTGAAATGAATTTACCTGATAAATAAGTTGATGCGTACGAGCTCTTGTAATTGGAATAGCTAGTATAGCAAATGTGGTTGTATCCATAGGGGTCATGTCCTCGTCATCCTCCCCTCCTTGAAAACAAAGCGGTCATCGGCTTTTGATAAGCTGAAAATAGGGTAACAAAGAAGCCAAGGTGTATGCATGGTATGTGTATATATCATCTGTTTTAACTGTTCTTCGTTGTTGCAAAATTAATGTTATAGAACAGCAGCGATTATAAAAGCTCATTGTATTATTAGCCCAAGGATAATCATATTTGTTAATGAGCACAACAAAATTTCTCACACAACAATTATTACAACTAGTTTTGCAAATGTAAGGGAAGCATTTATACAATTCAAATCCCTGAAGTTGTAAATTTGTAGTGCTAGCACATATGAGCAAATCTACAACCTTTGGAATCAAACAAAGTTCATCCGTATAATCATATTTCAATTGAGCGTTAGCAAATTTATCTAGCAAGGGTTTAAAGATTTGAAAGTTCTTCCATTCTTCAACATTATTATTCAGATTGTCAATACTAGATGGTGCAATAAGAGATGAACACATAGGCATTGGATGATCACTTAAGTTTATTTTCTTCTCATAACGAACAAGATTCGGTGCAAAAGAATTGTTGTTCAACATAGTAAGCTTCAATTCATCTATGTGATCACAAGTTATGCATATTTGATACACATGAAATTGATTGTCTACACCATAATCTCCAATCAAATTAAACTTATATCCAGGGGTGTACGCACGAGACAAGGATTTCAAACATGCGATTTCAGGAACTTTCTCCATAGCATGTGACAATTTCATCGGTGGCTTCAACATAATGTAACATAAAGAATCAGTAGGAGAAATTCTAGTCAAAACTTCTTTATGTCTAACCAATTCCACATGATCATTATATGTAATTGACTAATCATATGAATTGCTCAAAACAGCAGGCAATTCAATTATGTTATCACCTGGTGTACTCAAGTCAATAGGTAAATCAATAAGTTTATCACATGGTGCACTAAAATCAATGCAGTCTGAATTCTCTTCGTGAATTATGTGCATATCATAATTATTTTCCACTAATTTTTGCTCGTAAATAGCATGAACAGTGGATAATTGTAGTTCTTCACAAACATACTCACCTTGAGTGATGAAAGCATCATGATCTTTACCTTTTTGGCTCTCCTCAGATAAATTAGGTGCATCCATCCCCTCATCTTCCTTCTCAACCAATGGAATCGATGGTTCAATCAGCTCATTCTCCTCTTCAGCATGGTTCTCTAGCTCTTTTAAGTACTCAATATTGGTGCACAATTATGGTCCTATAATTCGCGTGAGCAGGCGGCACCTAGAATTTTCTCACCATCGCTATCCGCCTCATGATCATCATCATTGCACGCAAGGTTAGTGCAAGAGCATATTCATCCTCAATATCATTAGCACTTACATAACCACCATCTTATGTCGCAATGTACGCCCGTCACGACTTGGGCAATCTCTCATGAAGTGGCCTATCCCTTTACAACGGTGGCACACAATGCCCGTCAGACGGCTGTGGAAGCAATCGATGAAGAACTCTATCTTTGGTGCCGCAAACTAGTAGTTTTGCTCGTCTCGGGTGCACATGGCGGTGGTGGCGGTGCGGCTGAATGCGCCCTACTCACAGGAGGGGTAGCAGATCGAAAAACAGGAGGTGGGATGTCTTTGCTTGTCCCGGCGTCGATCTCGATGTAGACATATTTTCAAAGTTACTCCTAGTCCTTTGTTGCCTACCCTGCAATTCCTTTTCTGCCAAACAAGCAAGCTGGAGCAACCTATTAATATCATTATAGTCTTTGTAATCAACTATATCCTGAATCTCACGCCTTAAACCACCATAAAAACGAGCCATGTTGTCCTCCTCACCTTCAACAACATTACAACGCAGCATGCCTATTTGTAGTTCTTGATAATATTCCTCGATAGATTTATTACCTTGGTCTAAGCGCTGTAATTTCTTACGTATATCATGTTTAAAAGCAGGAGGAACAAATCTAGCACACATAGCTACCTTCAATCTATCCCATGTATCAGGTGTTAAGCCAGAATTAACCACTTGATTCCACCAAATGATAGCAAAATCTTTAAATTCACTAGTAGCTTGTCTGACTCTATGCACTTCACGAACTAGATGGGTATTAAATTTTTTACAACGGTCATCTCCCATTCTATATAAATTTTAGCATCATAAAGACCCGCAAAAGATGGTATGGTAAATTTAACTTTAGCAAATGGGTCATCATTAGTACGAGCATTGTAGTGCTGAAAATTATTACCTCCCATACCATGACGGTTGTGATGTAGGCGGTGTCGTTGACGTGAATCTTGGTCAGCAAATACAGCAACATCATCACGGTTTCTCCTCTCATTATCATCTCTCTCCTCAAGATCTTGGGCCGCATCGTGATCATACTCACATCCAATGTTTAGTGGCCGGTTCATCATTCTTTCAAGGCGTGTAGTTAGCGCTGCAATACTCTCGTTGATTGAGTGCTGCAATGTGATCATGGTAGCCTGAAGCCTGCTGTCGATGGCCTCATTAATGGTAGTGTGTTGTACATTATACGTCTCACCTGTCATGGTTAGCAGAAAACAAAAGACAACACATAAGTATTATCTCTATCAACTACTAGGTGATGGAAGGTGGGAACACACACTCTCAAGCATCTTACCACACTCTTACAAGTGTTTTTTACCAACGCAGCAGGTGGTACGACCGGTGGCTGGTTCGTGATACCGTGTCGAGAGTGGGTATGATTGCAAGAGGGAACCTATTCTGATCAAGAGTAGGTGGAGCTTGGAAGGCACAATATGTAGCAATGAGTAGCAAAAACCGTAATCTGATTAGCAAAGTTGAATAAGGGTCCAAAGTACCTATCACGGTTGTTGGTCTAAAAAATGTCCCTAGCCCTAGCACAACACTGATCGATAACAAGGACTGGATACAAAGAATTCAAAGGATGCAAGGCTGGGAGTGGTCATAGACCAACTGGGGTGGTCGATTTGCTTCTTCTTCTTCTTCTTTTTTTGATTGCCAAAACCCAACCTAGGGTTCCCTCTCTTCTTCTTTTTTGACTGCCAAAACCCAACCTAGGGTTCTTTTTTTTTTTGCGAATGCGACCTTGACTCAAAACTCTTCAAAACCCTCTTCTGGGTCTATGGATATATATGGATCACAAACTTTTGTAGAAAGGCGGGGTATCTGAGGTAATTAAAAGATACTATCTCTCTCCTCTCTCCGAACTTTGGCTAGATCATTCGCTATGGATATTCTTCTCGGACTTTTTGTAGTAGGCACGATATGATGAGTGCATGGGGTGGAAACGAGTAGATGGTCGAACCCATGTAGGTGGTCGAATCCGACTAGGTGGTCGACGCAGTAGGTGATCGAGCACGAGGAGGTGGTCGAAAGGGGTTGTTTGAGTAGGCGGTGGCGCGACCAGGATGGGTGGTGGTACGACGGACGACGGTATTGACTAAAGACCATGACCTCGACTCTAAACCAGCAACACGACTTAGACAAAGGACGCTAATTCAACAACGCGAAACAAAAAACGAAAATTGCAAAGGCACAATGGGTGATGGGACAGCAGAAGAATACGACGAACAAAAATATTTTGTGGGGCAATTTTCTGGAGCTTTAGGACGATGGAAAACAACTAATCTAACAGGGGGAATAATTGTGATTACCTAACGGGCAACCTTTGCTCTGATACCAACTGATGAGGCTATGGCCCGATCTTCCGAAAGGTACTGATAAGTCGATTGTGGAGAACTCGACGTTGATGATCCGGAGGCTCCGACCAGAACAGATCATACCTCCTGCAATCACTACACCACTGCTCCGATGGTTATCAACCGTGTCGAACGCGGTTGACCTCGCCAAGAAGGCTATCTCCTGCATGCGAATCGAGAACACAAGCAAGAGAGTAGAAGGTGCAATCTGATATTGTATTGCGAATATAGATGAAGCACACAATGTGGGGTTCCTCAACCGAACGTTCGGCGAGACTGCTAAGCAGAATAATCTCAAAGAAAAACCCACCCTAAACTATGACGGCTACTCTATATATATAGGGGGACGTGAGAAGGTCAACCTAGGGTTGTGCGTCCGCGGAAAGAGGCGTACACAACTTGGACTCCGACCTCGATGCGCTTACAAGGCACTATTAGTCCAAAACGGTGACGTAGCACCTTATTCGCTATTCATGTCACGTATCTATGTCGAAGACCTAGTCGTAGGACTGGTCCTGAGGTGGTCTTGAGGAGTCCATGCTATCCCTGGTCGTGGATTGCTTCCAACGAGTCCTGGTTTGTCGAGTACTGGTGAAACTGGTCGTAGGACTTCTTGAAGTGGTCGTAGACCCTGCGGAACTGGTTGTAGACCTTCTTGAACTGGTCGTAGTCCTAGATTCCTAAGTACAAGTAAATCATCTCCATTAGGCAGCATCATAGAGTTCTCAAATAATATACTCAGCCCTCGAAACAAATTTACCTGATAAATAAGTTGACGCGTACGAGCTCTTGTAATTGGAATAGTAAGTATAGCAAATGTGGTTGTATCCATAGGGGTCATGTCCTCATCACATTACATACTGTTCCATAGTAGAATCGGCTGTGATATGTTGTTTAGGGTTTCTATGAGAAGTCATCACAGGCGGTTTCATAACAGAACCATCTGTGATATGAAAATATCACAGACGGTTTATCATAGATGGTTCTGTTATTGAACCGTATGTGATGACTTAGCACAGAAATCCTAAACCCTCATATCACAGACAGTTCCATAACAGAACCGTCTGTGATATAGTCATATCATAGACGATTTCAAAATAGAACCGTGTGCGATGTGTCATATCTGTCGAACCCGAGAACGAAGGATCCCGAATTCTCTTTGTTTTCCACACTAATCCAGGATTTATAGTGTACACAGTCCAACAAAAGTATCATCACAATCACATCACACATTTATTTAATATGAAATAGAGTTTATTACAAAATAGGGCCCGATGCCAATTAAAATTACATAGCGAAAAAATAAATAAGTAGTAGACCACACAATGCGCCACAGGCAATCGTCTGGAGGTGTAGTCCTAAATGTCTAGATCCTCACCCTCTGGATAGAAGTCTTCTCCTGAATAAATATTATTCAGCAAGAGTGAGCACAACTATCGTGCTCGCAAGTTACACCCAATAAAGAAATATGATGTATGCATAAGTAAACAAGTGAGGCTGATAGGATTTATTTGCGTAAATATCATTTTTAGTTTTAAATAACCATACTAAGTTTCAAGGCACAGTTTTAATTCATAACTAAAATCAGATGTTCAATTGACACTTTTATAGTGGATAACCTCCATATGAAACAGGGTGATAGATATCCTCCTATCACATGGCTAACCGCACAATTTTTCCACAAGGATTTGCCATCCAAAAATTATTTTTCTAAAATCATTTTATAAATAAAAAATAAAGTCTCACTTAGAGTGGCTTTGCTCAGCATGTCCATGACCGTGGACACGGCTATTTGAATAGTTTTACACTCTGCAGAGGTTGTACAGCTTTACCCATAAGAGATAATCAACTTTTAATGTCCGTTTGACACACTTCTGTAGGTGTGCGACTAAGTGATTATCACAAAGCCTTTATAATGCGTCATTCCAAAAAAGTCATGCCCACTAAGATTTTACTTCCTTTGGATTAACCATCCACTAGAAACCCCCTCTTGCGCCACTAAGGTTTCACTTCTATTGGGTTAACCACCCGCTGGAAACCCCCTCTTGCGCCAAGTGGGAATACTGTCTAATCGACACCCACACACCAAAAATGGCACAACTAACAATGGAGTGTTGCAAATTATTCAGCCTAGCATATCCCATTCCAGGCTTGTGGTAGTACGGTGGAGCTTTACAAGATGCGGCTCAAAGACCGGTCCTTAACTGACTTGGACGACTTCAAAAAATAACCCTTGGGCCTCAACCCTACCCGGATTGAACATGTGCATAAACCTGCACCCACCAAGCATCCATTCCGCCCAAGTTCAAACCCATTTTTCACTTTTATTTTTCAAAGACATTTGCAAAAATCCACCATGACAAAACAATGTCATAGCCTTTTAATCAATACTTGCTATTTTGGCTAAAATTCCCCAAAATCAAATATTTGTGATCTAAGCAATGCCTAAGCACATTTGTATTTTCAAATTTAATTCGACTAAGGTGACAAGGGAATGATGATTCAACATTCAAGTTTGACCATACAAAGGAAATTGGACCAACTATAAATTTAAAACAGAGACTTAAATTAACTGTATAAAATTATGCGTGCAATAGTAATTTAAAAATAGAATTAAATAAATTTAAAATACTGGGATCAATATGATCAATGGTATAACTTGCCTTGCTCGAAGTCCTGATAATCTAACTCTTCAGATGGATCGAGCTCTCCGAAGTCGTCAAAATCTATACGTGAAAATAAGCTAAATTCAAATAAATTCAAATATTATACAAATAAATATTCAAATTAACTCCAAAGAAAATAATTTTATTTTAGTTAGCTAGATCTTGAATTTATATAAATTTAGAAATTTGATTCACCTAAATCGGAGTTCGTGTGAAGAAATACGAGCTCCTAGAAGTTTAGAACTAAAGAAAATACTAAATTCAGATTTTATTAATTTTCCCAGATAATTTTTCTAAAGGAAATTCAGCACATGACAATTATGAGACTTCATACCAAATAATTTCAAATCTTCCATGGAAACAAGTTTCTTAATATTAGCGGAGTAACCAAACGGAACTTTCACACAATGCAAACTTTCGCACAGTTCATATCTCTTGGCCTTGGACAAAGTGTAGCAAGCTGGGGGAAGGTACGTTCGTCCTTTATCGATCTCTTTTGGTGCTAACTCGGTCCTTATATTCACACCAACCAAGTCACACCGTGTGTTAACACCATCATTTGTTTTGCCACTAATGTTCAATAACAGACCAATCAAGCTATCACATACATTCTTCCCCACATGCATAACGTCGATGTAGTGGTGAACTTCTAAGTGCTCCCAATAAGGCAAGTTCTAAAAAATTGATCGCTTCTTCCACATATTTTTTTGACGGGTCCTTAATTTATGTCCCTTCCCAAGCACAACATCGATATCCTTAACCATATCATATACCTCTTTCCCTCTAAAAACCCTTGGAGCTGAACCATCCTCCTTATTTCCGTTGAATTATTTCTTCATCTTGCGGTATGCGTGAATCCTGAAAAGAAACCTACGGTGACGCATATACACAGTTTTGAGCGAGTTGTTCAGCCACACACTCTCGGTGCCATCTAAGCAGTGCGGACAGGCTTTGGCTCCTTTTATACTGAACCCCGAGGGCAGGAAAATTATTGATAGTGCAGAATAACATGGCGCGTAAAGTGAATTTTTTTCGTTTGTATGCATCCCATACTTGTACCCCTTCGTTCCACAGTGTCACAAGATCTTCCAACAATAGTGCTAGGTACACATCAATATCGTTCCCGGGTTGGTTCGGCCCTTGGATAAATAGTGACATCAAAATGTATTTCTGCTTCATACACAGCCAAGGAGGAAGGTTGTAAATACATAGATTCATGGGCCAGATGCTATGTTGGCTGCTCATGTCACCGAAAGGATTCATTCCATCTGTACTCAACCCTGACCTGATGTTTTTCAGTTCTGTACCGAACTCTTTGAAGCTCCGATCGAAGTTTTTCCACAGCGCAGAATCAGCAGGGTGTCTTAGCTTTCCATCCTTCTTACGCTCCTTTGAGTGCCAACGCATCAATCTTGCCTCCTTTCGATTCACAAATAAACGCTTCAAACGTGGGATCACAGGCAGATTCCACAACATCTTAGCAGCAGGTCCTTGCTTCACGTTAGCTGTATTGTTACACTTGTATCGGGATGCTTTGCACGCGGGACAATAATGCATGTCAGCATACTCTTTACGGTAGAGGATACAATCGTTCGGACATGCATGTATTCTTTCTACTTCCATTCCCAATGAACAAATAACCTTCTTGGCTTGGTAGGTGGTGCTGGGCAACACATTTCCCTCTGAAAGGATGTCTGCTAGGAGACCTAATAACGCCGTGAAAATCTTGTTGGACCAACCATTTCTCGCCTTCAATTTCAGCAGTTCAAGCACGGTTGACAACCTTATGTATTTCGGCTTGCAGCTAGGGAACAAAGGTTTCCTCGAGTCCTCCATTAAGCCCTCGAAATTACAAAACTCTCTCTCACTGTAGTTCCTTTCTGCATCGTGTAGCATCTGATCCAGATTGTCATCATGCGACCTATCCTCATCAAAAGCACAGTCCACATTCCACTTCCTCGGTGATGTCGTCATTATTAACTTCCTGTATAATATGCTCTTCACCGTGACTGGTCTAACATGTATACCCTTTTTTGAAACCTCTTCGAATCAAGTGAGCTTCGATCTGCGCCGGGTTGTCAAACATTGTCATATTACCGCAATCAATGCATGGATAATACATAAATTTTATCCCCTTCTTCAACATATCCTGCTCGGCGGCTCTTCTAAAAGCAAACATGCCATTAATGTACTCTTCACTCATACGGTTCTCAATATACATCCAATTTTGGTCCATCTACACTACGCACGTAACAAATTAATATTAAATTATATTAATAAACCACAAGTATTCTAACTATTAACCAAACATACTAAAATTTATTAGTGATTAACCTAGAGCAAATATAAAGAGTTATGTATAGATCGTTACCCTCAGAGCTCACGACGAATATCCTGCGAGATCTCCTCCATTTCTTCCTCCTCTCCTTTTCCTTCAGGCCTCCTTTCTTCTGTTCCTTCTCCTCTCCAAGTTGGCACAGTGGAGGGGGCAGTAGGGGTGGAGCAATGGAGGAGGAGGCAGCAGGGTGGCGGCTCAAATGGGAATGGACAGGGTTCTGTCGGGACTAGGTATAATATAATGTCAGCGTATCACAGACAATTCTTATTACAAACCGTCTGTGATATGTACCTATCACAGACGGTTTGTAATAAGAACCGTCTGTGAAGTACCACAGACGGATCGGTTCTTGATCATAACCGTCTGTGATACTTCACAGACAGTTGTATTTACAAACCGTCTGTGATAAGTTTATATCACAGACGGTTCTAAGAGAATCGTGTGTGATAGGTCCATGTCACAGACGATTCGTTATCACAGACGATTCGTTATGGAACCGTTTATGATTATTTTATCACAGACGGCTTCAAAGAATCGTCTGTGATGAGACGTCTTTTATGATCTGTCTTGTAATAGTAACACAAGCAGGTGATTAGAAGAGAATGGCACAAGCAGGCCAGACCCTCCCACATCCAGAGCACCGGCGTCCGGTGAGGTCTGAGGAGGAGGCATGCCTGCCGACTTGCCAAGTGGCGTGTTAAGAAAATCATCATTGTTTGCGGATAAAGTTCAGAACGTATCGCTCGCAGATAAGACGCCATCGTCAGTTGTATTCAGATAACGAGTCCTTTCTCGGTACTATAGAATGTACGGGACAAACTCTATTTTACCGAGTTGACTCACCTGATTAGATTGTAACCGATTATATTATCTCTTGTAACAAATCTTAGTATATATAAATGACGAACTCAATTGAGTTCATTGCGGCAAATATAAAGTTTTTCATAGTATCAGAGTGCGTTCTGATCAACCACGATGACTACCTCCTGAAATATTTCTGCCTCTTCATCCATGACATCGGCGGCGATAGGCATTCACCCAACACTATCATTCAACTAGTTCACCACTCTTAATTAGATCTAGACTGAAACATATATAGGATTGTGGGCGAAGGGGAACTGGATTCACCGCACACACCTGTTCCATTAGATGAGTATATAACGATTACAAGAGGTGCAACAACGTGCACGTCACCAAGTCAGGTTAGCACCTAAATTATATATAGGTCAGAGGGGGAGAGAGTGTGCTAGAGAAAAGCCTATACATCAGGATCTACAACAAAAACATGCAACAGCAACAATGTCATGCAAGACGTGAGTGACGTGTGCGCTAGCAGTGAGAGATTCTAGAGGACTTCAGTTGATTGCTAAAATTCCTACGTTTAAAACGGGGGACTAAAAAATATATATTGTTTAGATAGGATCGGAAATGATTTCACGTGTTGTATAAATCATGTGTAAAGCAATTCCTCTTCCATATGGATGTGATCTTTTTCTCAGATTTATATTACTTGTGAGTTGTTAATTTTACTGTTTTTAAAAAGGGCGCATGCAGTAAAAAATCAGAAACTTAAGCTGGTAGACCATAGCGCTGTACTTACCGACGCTAAAAGCAACAAACACCTGATCGAACAGGTCCCCAATTTGGAGGACCTGAAAGCTGTTTCCTGATTGCAACGAGACCCACGGCGACTGGAGGTTGTCTGCATGGCGACGTTGCGCGCCCGAGGACCACAAACAACATAGGAGGCGCAAATTTGCTCCCCTACTACGTGCCATTTCTCGCCAGGTCTCCGCAAGCTTGTCATCATATTGTTATATTTTTAATGAACTTTTGTGGACGGGGGCCTGCATTGCTGTCAACTCTTGCGTTCTTTTCAGTAACTCATGATGTTGATCCAGTGTTCAACAGCTGGTACCTTACCGGCAGCTGGGTATATCATTGCTGAGGTTAATCCGAGAGAGAAAGGAAGAGGGAAGTTTGACGAAGATAGACGTTCTCGACTAGGTCAACTTCTTTTCGGTCAAAGTCAGAGTTCTTGTCAACGAGGCCCACTTAATAAGAGACCTACTTTATAATGGTTATGAACCTACGATCAGTATATAAAGCAAGTCTAATTCTCTTTTGTTACGGCCAAACTGATCGACGACTAGTTTGAGACATGAGACAACCGGCTATAGACACCTTCCAGAAGCGACTATACTGAGTTTGGACAATCCCCGACAAACAAACTGGTTAGAAGACACAACAGTTACCCACATGACTGACGAGACGGCGGCTATTGGCACATCTGGCAACCAACTGCAGTTTAGTAAAGGACACGATGGTTCAAGAATCTCCTGATGAATGTGCATGAAGATTAGAGGTGCCTTTAGCGGCATTAACTGCCACCCCTTCAAACACTATAAAGGGGGTAGCCCACATATTTTGTAGTATCATATTCATTAGACATTCAACAATCAAGTCAAGATTTTGTAACATCCTCATTGTATTCTCATACATACACTTAGTGTGTTCATAGCAATAAAGGGTCTTTATTTTAATAGTATTCTCACATCATTTTCCATGATAAGCTCGATAGGGAACCCTGTGTTCCGATCATCGACAGTTGGAGCTAGATGGAGTGCACCATCAATTGGATGATCATCGTTGTGATGTTCTCATATCCTCACCGATGGACTACGAGGAAAACTCTTTCGATCTAGTCGACTAGGCCCACCTCACAATGGAGGACTACGTCCCTGAGGAGGCATGCAAATGCGACTTCTTCGATGAGTACATTCCCGAGATGAAACCTTCACCGCCCTCAAACCAATCCATTAGGAGTGAGGCGGTAGAACGTCAAATCCACTTTCAAGCAACTCCGAGAGTGGCTATGTTCCAACTTCTATTTCAATTAGAGAGACAAGTAACCACGATGCTAGTGCTGTGGCAATACATGACGATCTCAATGATGAAGACTATACTGAGGCGATGGAAAAATTGTCTCCAAAGCATCAACTCCATCAACTCCGAGGTCTCCTCTGACGAGGATGAGACGTTCCCACCCTCTATCTACCCTGTATTTTGTGAATGTGCAGTCGTCAATGCCAACGAGATCAGCGAGCACTGGGAAACACCGAAAGATCAAGGAAACCGACTAGAGGGGGTGAATAGACAGTTTTAAAATTCTTTTGGCTAAAATAGAGTTTTATCCGAAAATGTAAATCAATTCAGTTTTGCTCATTTAAAAAATAAATCAACTAGTCAAGGCTAAGTGCACCAACTAGTTAAGGCTAAGACAATGAATGAAATTTTAAGGAGACAAGTAAGCAATTTAATTCTACAAATGTAAATTACAAGAAGGTAAAGCTCAAGAAAGCAAACCACACAAACACTCTAATTTTTTTCCCATGGTGATTGGAAACTTTTCAGTTTCCCCTAGTCCATGTTGACGTAAACCCAAATGACTTGGACCAGCTCCACAAAAGAAGCCTACACCTCGAATCTACTCAGGGTTGCTCTTCATCCCCTCCGGAGATAGTGAGCACCGAACCACTCACAATCGCCCGGGTCTTCTCAGCACCTTCTTTGAGAAGATCACCAACACAATTCCTCCAAGCCGTCTAGGTATCGGTAAACACCAAGAGTAATTAGTCAGAGATGCTCATTTGAACTAATAAAGGTTCTAAGATCAATGGATAATAAATGTAACACCTAATGCAACACATGCACTAGAATTTTGCTCTCTAAACTCACTAAGTGCAACACATGAACAATGGTGAGGAGAGTGCTTGCTCTTTGCTCTAAGGGAATGAAAAAAGGCACTAGCAACTACTCCTCAACTGGCCATAAGGGGTATTTATACACCCATACATAAAAACTAGCCATTGGAAGAGACTCTGTGGAAAACTAGGAAGGCTAGTCAGACCGGACTACAGAATAACGGTAACTTCTGCAGAAATCATTGCTACACAAACTATCCATTATGGACGGTGCCGTCAAATCGCCCACTCAAGATCGGTCGGGCCGGGTTCAAAGATTTCCAAACTAGAAGAAACATGCTATTGGAAAAAGCTGACCGCGCCAGTCAAATTAGGATTACAGTCTGACCGGTGAAGACACGACGGCTAGTTCGGCATGGAGAATCCAGAAGCAAGTCACAAAAACAACCTTCTCTGGGAAAAAAACTGACTACACTACTGACCCAGAGCACCGATCAATCCAGCACTACAACTGCGGTCAGTCTGAATAGCCACAAGCAAGAAAAGGAAGCTCTTTGGAAAAACCTGACCACTTCAAAGGTCCAGGAACTACTACAAAGAGGGTCATTGCAAACGGGTCCAAACCGTCATCACATACGATTTTTGAGCCGTCTGAATCTATGTGTCTGTGATAACAGGCGGTTATCACAGACGGTTTGTAAGCTATTTGTGAAAAGTCCTATTGCAAACGATTTTTGGTAGAAACCGTCTGTGATAGTAGACCTTAATAGACAGTTTCAACAAAAAAAGTCCTTCTGTGATATCGTACACATCACAGACGATTTTTGGTAGAAACTATCTGTGAAGGCCTAATATCACAGACGGCTTCCTATAAAAATCGTATATGATATGTGGGATATCACAGACCAAAAAATATATGTGCACTACTACACAAAACCTCATCACAGACGGTTCTAAACCATCATCACATACGGTTTTTGAACCGTCTGAATTTATATGTCTGTGATGACATGAGGTCATCACAGACGGTTTTTGAACCGTCTGTGAAAAAGTCTATCACAGACGGTTCTATTCACGATCCGTTTGTGATAACTACTATCACAGACGGTTCGTGAATAGAACCGTCTGTGATAGTCTATTTTCACAGACGATTCTGAACAAGAACCGTCTGTGATAGTAATTATCACAGACGGTTCTTGTTTAGAACCGTCTGTGATAGCTTTTTCTATTGCAAAAAAAAATAAAAACGAGTTTTCAATTCGTCTGGAGCCTCCCGAGCCTCGCGAATGAATCTGATATGGATTTTCGGATTGAACTTTTCGTTAGCTTTCCCACAATAGCTATAGCATCATAGTAGCATCAATTCAATTCATTCACAAAGCACTAAAAATAACACAACATCACCCGCATCACAGTAGCATCAACTCAATCCATTCACAGAGCACTAACACATCACAATAGTAATCCTCATCACAGAGCAAAAAGGGGGAGTACAGAGAGTGAGGTCATGAGAGGCTGGGGCAACGAGGTCGTGGGAGGCCGGCGATGACAAGGCCAGGGCGAGGTGGAGGAGGCTGCAGGCGACGAGCTCAGGGGAGGACGGGGCGACGAAGTGGAGGAGGCCGGGGCGAGAGGTCGTGGGAGGACGGCGACGACGAGGTGAGGCGAGTGGAGGAGGCATGGCGATGAGCTGGGAGGCAGGCGCAAGGTCAGGGCGGGACGGAGATGGCAGAGGAGATGGAGATGGCAAAGGAGGAGATGGAGGACTCTGTTAATATAAAGAGATTTTCGGCAGCCCACCCATTAAGTGCAAATTTTCGTTTTCCCGCCCAACAAAATAAAAGTATCATAGACGGTTTTATACAAAAACCGTATGTGATGACATATCCTGAGCAGTCAGTATCATGAGCAAATGCGTGATAAGCATCTCATCACGCAGGCGGTTCTTAATACAAACCGTGTGTGATGAGATACTCATCCTGAGCGGTTTGTATTAAGAACCGTCGTGATTTTACCATAACTTTGATTTTACCATGGCTTTGATTTTACCATGGCCAAATCTAAAATCCAAGCTATGGTAAATCTAAAGTCCTGAGCGGTTCTTAATACAATCCGTGCGTGATTAGATACTTATCACGAGCGGTTTGTATTAAGAAGCGAAATGCGTGATGAGATGCTTATCACAAGCGGTTCGTATCATGAATGGAAGAACCGTTTGTGATACTTCATAAACGGTTCGTATCATGAACAAATGCGTGATGAGCATCTTCTATAGCCTATTTTGTAGTAGTGGTGATATGCGGGATATCACGGATGGTTTTGATAGTAGCCGTCTATGATATTTGATATATCACAAAGCGGTTTTGGTGGTAGTCATCTCGTGATTGGATACATATCACATACAGTGTTAGTAGTAGCCGTGCGTGATTGTATACATATCATAGGCGGTTGTTAGTAGTTGTCATCTGTTAGTATCATTCACAGACGATTTATTTCACAAAACTTTCTATGATAGTTTGTTCTATACCTAAATATATTTTGATTTTTCAGCTAGCCTCAGGTAATGCTACTCATACCCTCTGAAAACAAGCAAGCAGAAAACAGATATATCACAATTAACTGATATAGAACAACTCAAAGTGATTTACAAACTCAATATCAATTACAAGTCACTTTAATGATCTAATTACTGCGTGATTTAATTGTAACTCAAAGCGAATTACAATAAATCAGAGTCGCCGGGGTAAAACTCTCTACTGTCTTTAATGATCTCCCCCGTTATGAAGGTGGCGAGCTGTCCTTGAACATCCTCGAGTAAGTCCAGATCGAAGATACTTTATGGTATTTTCATGCCCTGTTACTAGATAGAGTAAAGTAGTAAGCATATATATATATATATATATATATATATATATATATATATATATCTAAATTCATAATTATGAAAAAAATTATTAAGAGATTGATCTGGATCCTTGACTTAGCACTCGATTTCGTGAAATGAAGGAGGTGAGCGATTTTGAATCTCCGGTCATGTGGCGTGAACACCCGGAGTCGACGAACCACGTGTTGTTCCCCCTTCTGCAGCGATCATGAAAATCAAGGCACAGAAGAGCGATGTGTCTCAATACTAGGGTTAGTTAAACATGGCTTGGGAACCCAGTACTGAGACACACGTCTGCGAGTAGTATGCAAAGCAAAAGTGCTATCCTTGACTCTATTTGAAGTTCTATCATGAGCAATGGTCACATGAACATACGAAGCATCCTGTCTAGGAACATAATGATGACTAGCATGTGAAACAAATCTTAAACCAGGTTTATTCTTTTTAAAATGATCATGTCTCATGACGGCTCTAAGTTGATGAGATGAATTTCTAACAAACTTCTTCCTATCATTTTTCAACCTATGCCAACAGAACTCAACCAAATGTTCATCCTTCTTGCAATAGGTGCAATGGTACTTGATACCATTATGAGAAGCACCATTTGACTTAACAGATGGTTAGGGAAAACTTACAGATTTAAAAATTGTTTTTGCTGGTTGGGTTTTCAATTCAACTAATCCATTTTCCAATACTTGAGTAACTTTTGACTTTGAATTGTCTTGGATAGAGTTGTATCATGACCCTTGCTTCTTGTAAGGAGTTTTAGACTTGTCCAGAATTTTGTTTAATTGTTTCTTACCTTTAGAGAATTTTTCTAAGGTATCCTTAAGATAAGTATTTTCTTTTTAAAGATTAAAATATGATTCACAAGTTTTACCCTTAATGGCTATAACATATCTCTTCTTATATAAAGTAACTTCAAGTTTAAGGGTTTCGCAAGAAATACAAGTAGCAGAATCAATTCTATCATTAGGCTTAGCAAACATAGCTCTAACTGCATCTACTATATCTTTTACTTCATGTTCACGTTCAATGCAGAAAGAGCAAAGGCTAGAATCAACATTATCAGAAGTAACCAAATTGCTAGATTCTAAGCATTTTTCACAAGGAGCAGATTTAACTTCAATTAGCTCAGTTCTAGCATTTTCAAGTTGATGCAAAGCGACATCATGAGCAGTTTGTAAATTAACGAGTTCAGAATGTAGAGCATGGTAGGAAGTACATTTGTCGACATCAAGACTCTTAGAGTTCACAAGTTCTAATTTCAGATTATCGATTTGTAACTCTAAATCCTTATTCCTAGCCATGGTAAACTCTAAAGCTTCATCCGGACTAATCAGTTGCTCATACATGGTTTCACATCTATCAAATAGAATCTCATAAAATGGAGGTACCTCATTGATGTCATCAACGTCGTAGTCGACCATGAAGCACATCTTGGGGTGAAGTCCTTGACCTTACCTTTCTTCTTGTCTTGGAGAATCTCCTCCTCCTTGTCCTCTTCGCTCCCAGAGTCCACATCGCTCATGGATTGCTCTAAAAAAGCGGCAAGGACCCGGTGAGCGACCTTCATGAGCTTGGCAGCATCATACTTGGGCTTGTTCCCTTGGGGCTTCTTCCAAGCAGCCTTCACCTCCTTGTGATTGCTCTTCTCTTTCAGCTTGGTGCAATTTGCCCGAGTATGATTGAGCTCGCCACACTCATAGCGAGTCATAGGGCAGCCTCTCTTTCTATTTCTCATATTGTTATAGGCCCTTGTGAACTTTCCAGCTAGAAGGGCTAATTCAACATCAGGAATACTCTCAAGTTCTTCTTCATGGATTGCAGACAAACAAGCAAGAGAAAAACCAGAAGAAGATTCAAAAGAACCCTCAGAAGCTCTCTTGAGAGGATCTGCTACCAATGCCATATTCTCCTTCTTGGGATGATCAACCCTTTTAATTTCATGGGTTTTGAGTTTGCTATAAAGCAACTCCAAAGTGAGACTCGAAAGGTTGACGTTCTCCTCAATGGCAGTAGCCTTCATCTCCAACTCCTTGGTGTTGATTGCAGCCAAGAGGTGGGTGGTATTTTCAGATTGAGAATACTCAATATCAACCGCTCTCAGCTGGTTGAGCACCTTGTTGAAGCGAGTAAAGACGTCATCGATGCTCTCTCTAGGACGCATCTCGAACTTGTTATACTCTCGCTTAAAGACCGTCTGTTGCACTTGCTTGATCTGGGACGAACCCTCATGGTAGGTTTCGAGGATGTTCCAGATTTCGTGCGTGGTCTCAAGGTGACATATTCTGTCATACCCCTATCTACCAAGTCCGGCATATAGGATGTTCTTTGCCTTGTGGTTGTTAGCCAAAAGGGCTGCTGAAACCGGCGTAGCAACCTCGGGCAAAATGAGCGGAGCTCGAACAACCTCCCATATGGCCCGTCCATCGCTCTGAAGGTAGACACGCATGTGATTCTTCCAATAGGCATAGTCGAGCCCATCAAAGACATGCGGCTTTGTGGAGTACTTCTCTATCGCCAAAGTTCAGTGACCGGTT
The DNA here is from genome assembly GCA_036346395.1 of Hsuehochloa calcarea. Lineage (NCBI taxonomy): Eukaryota > Viridiplantae > Streptophyta > Magnoliopsida > Poales > Poaceae > Hsuehochloa > Hsuehochloa calcarea. Next base: position 27,671,470 of record CM070601.1, on the reverse strand, counting down.
AAGATCAATATTGAACTAATTGGGCACTGATACCACTTGTTGTACCGAAATGGCGATTAGAGATGATCCTAGATGAGTTCCCACATATCACAGCAAGGAAGATTGGGGTCAGAAACCAATAGAAAAGTTACGAATCAAGGAAAGCCCCAAAATCAAAAAATAGAGAGCAAGAACGAAAAGAGACTCATCTCAAGAAACTTTGCATAGATTGATTTGTGATTTTTGCTAGTTTACAGCCACTCCAACATGGAGGATAAAACTCAATACATGAGCACACAATCAATCTCCTCTTCAAGAATCCTAACATCTCCACTCCCTAATCTCAAAAACAAAACTAGGGTTTCCAAATAAGCAAAAGGATTAAGTGAGGTGCACAACACCCTTCCATATTTATAGTGAAGGCTAACCTTCTAGAAGAGTTCCTATTGGGCACCCGTTAAGCCCATACACAAACGGGTTTAACTAACGCACACATTTTGAAGCATCGTCTTCATCTTCTCTTGACCTAAACCGCTTCTCCTTGCGTCGCCTTGCGCCGCGGTTTAGCCAAAAGCAAATAAGGTGGTATTTTAGTGATATTACCAAAATACCCCTTCTCGATCCTTCTTCAAAGACCGAATCCAATCTTCATGAAGTAGTTCCATGCTTCGCCACGTGTAGGTTGATCAACGGCTTTCATCATGTCGGCAAGTCTCTCCCATCCGGCTCCCACCGAAACCACCATGGCACTTGCACCGACCCCCACGCCGCTTGATGCAACCCGTCGCATCGAACTTCCTGTTCGGTCATCCTTGTCCATTTTGCGCTACGCTCGAATCCAACGACTTCACCCGGCATCGTCGATCGTTCTGAACCTCAGCTCTCAAGCCTAGTCCCGATCATCCTCGCGGTTGACCGTCGTTGATCTCCAAGCAACATGCACAACAATAGACCAAGAAATCGATTCTGGGAACAAGTTCTTCGCAACTTGACCCACGTTAGTCAAAACATGCATCATGCAACATATATGCACTGAAACTCATGAACTTAACTCAACAAACAAACATCGCCACTACAAGGGTCGATGATACAAGTGAAAACCGGTCAGACCATCATTCAATGGCTGGTCTGACCACCCTCTGGCCGGTCTGACCGTCGCCCTGGCCTGCCAGACCGCCCAGTAGGGACTTAGCTAAATTTCAGCCCCTGAAAACCGAAAGCTCTCTAGAAATTTTAAACGAATAGAACTTTTGAATGGAGACTCCATAAATTATGAGACCAAGTGCATTAGAATCCCCTCTCTTGCCTACACCCTCTATTTTTGGTCCAGCTCAAAAATCCAACTTTTGTATTGGCCGGTCCGACCGCCGCCTATGGCCGGTCAGAACTGAAACTTGCCAAAAACGCGTGATTCGACAAACCTTCAACACCATTGCCAATTGTAACATCATTCTAAGATCATGAGCATATCACCATGATATTCACAGTTCGTCACATCTTTCCATTTCTGTGTGGTGATGGGGACCCGTTCCCTTGCAAGTATACTGTAGGTGGTCTGGAATGCTGCTGCTGCTTTTTGGGGAAGCAGAGGGACCCCAGAGGGACTGACGGCCGTGATGGTCATTCGGCCCATAGGCATTTTTGATATTCCTCGGGCATGTCGCTTTGGTACCACTTTCCTCGGAGATCCTCACGTATTCGGCGGCGTCGATGACGGCGGGGAAGACGGTGCGGATGCCATCTCGTTTACTTTCTATCTCGCAAGATTAACAAAGCAATATCTCACAGTGCTAGCTAGAGTCAATAAAAACAACATAATTTGAAACTTCTTCTAGCATAATCCAAAGCGGTGATCATACCTTGACAGGAGGCGTGGACGAAGAGGTAGTCGAGGTTAGGGGAGCGAGGTGTCGTCGAGGTCAGGGGTGGCGTCATCGAGGTCGCAGAGGGATGACGTTGGCAAAGGGAGGAGGTTGGGGGTTGCAGAGGGATGACACTGGCGTGGGGAGGAGGTCAATCGGAGGTCACAAAGTAGCTCTAAGGAGTAATGATGCAAACCTAGAGAGTAGCTCTGAGGAGTAAGGATGCAAATCCTAGCGGGCCCCCTATTTATAAGTTTATATCACAGACGGTTGTTAAATATAACAATATATGATATGCTCGTTATCGCAGACGGTCCTGGAATAGAACCGTCTGTAATATTCTTACGACCAGGGGGTGGTTGGTCGTAGGGGTGGGTAATCGTAGTCGTAGGGGTGGGTGGTCATAGTAAAGGTGGGTGGTCGTAGTAAAGCCTAGTGCGAAGCATATCATAGACGATTCTATACTAGAATCGTCTGTGATAAGCTAGGCAAGCTACGGCCACTACCTTGTGCTAAGCATATCACAGACAGTTCTATTTCAGGGCCGTCTACGATAAGCGAGCATATCCCAGACGGTTATGTTTAAGAACCATGTGTGACAGGTCAAGCTCCCAAATCTCCTCTATGAACCCATAAAACGAGCTCAACCCAGCGGTATTGAACTGCTCGTGAAATGCATCTATGCAGACATCACTGTTTTGGACTGTGTTCTTCTTATCCTGAGCTGTCGTATAAAATGTGTACCCATTTATATCATATCCTTGCCATGCCACAATTTTAAATTTTGGACCTTTTGCCAACCATAGCAGCATGTCATCACTTGATGACGGTATCCTAGTGAATCGCACCTTTAAGCATTCGTTGAACCGGTGGTTGTGCTCTCTCGTGATCCAAACCTTCGACTGGCCTAGATTCTGTTGGTGTAGCATGTCATTGTGCTCGCCGATGTACGAGGACACTTGGGTCATGTGTTGCAAGAGCGCGAAATGGGCTTGAGCGTACACGTCAAAATCGGGAGTGATTATTTTCCTTCCGATAGTCCCAATACCCTCCAGCCTCCCCTACTATTGAGATAGAGACACACCTATCGGTTTTACCTGAGTCATGTAGTCGACGTAGAACATAACCTTCGATGATGTTGCCATCGGGCCAGGACATAACCTTCGATGATGTTGCCATCGGGCCAGGATCGATTCCGTACATAGGACTTGAGAATTTCCATGTACCTCTCGAATGGGTACATATGACGTACGAACACAGGGCCGCATATCTTTATCTCTTTCACAAGGTGAATAATGAGATGGACCACGATATCTAAAAATGACAGAGGGAAATACATCTCGAGATGACATAGATTCATCACCACCTCGGCCTGCAGTGCATCTAGTCCTTCGGGATCGATAACCTTCTAAGCAATTGAGTTAAAGAAATAACACAACCTCATAATTGCCACTCAGACCTTGTTAGGCAAAATACTTCTAATTACAATAGGAAGTATATGTGTCATCAGCACATGACAATCATGAGACTTCATACCAATTAATTGCAAATCTTTCATAGAAATAAGTTTCTTCATGTTGGCGGAGTAACTAGATGAAACTTTCACATCATGTATGTTCTAGCACATTTCCTTTCTCTCGGCCTTGGACAGAGTGTAGCAAGCTGGGGGAATGTACATTTCGTCCTTTATCAGTCTCTTTTAGTGCTAACTCGGTCCTTATGTTCATATCAACCAAGGCACACCGTGCATTGACACTATCCTTTGTTTTGTCATAAATATTTAGTAAGAGACCAATCAAGCTATCACATACATTCCTCTCCACGCGCATGGCGTCGATGCAGTGACGAACTTCTAAGTTCTCCTAATAAGGTAAGTCCCAAAAAATTGATCGCTTCTTCCCGATGTTCTTTTGACGGGTCTTCAATATACGTCCCTTTCCAAGCACAACATCGATATTCTTAACCATATCATAGACCTCTTTTCCTTTAAAAGCCCTTGGAGGTGAACCGTCCTTCTTATTTCCGTCGAATTATTTCTTCATCTTGCGGTATGGATGATACATGGGAAGGAACCTACGGTGACACATGTACACAGTTTTACGCGAGTTGTTCAACCACACACTCTCGGTATCATGTAAACAGTGCAGGCATGCTTTGGTTCCTTTTGTATTGAACCCCGATAGGTTACCAAGGGCAGGAAAATCATTGATGGTGTAGAACAACATGGCGCATAAAGTGAAGTTCTCTCGTTTGTATGCTTCTCATACCTGTACCCCTTCTTTCCACAGTGTCACAAGACCTTCCAACAATAGTGCTAGGTACACATCAATATCGTTCCTAGGTTGCTTTGGCCCTTGGATAAGTAATGACATCAAAATGTACTTTCGGTTCATATACAACTGAGGAGGAAGGTTGTGCGTGCATAGATTCACAGTACAGGTGTTATGTCAGCTGTTCATGTTAGTGAAAGGATTCGTTCCATCAACCCAAACCTTATATTCCTCGGTTCTGCACCGAAGTCTTCGAAGTTCCTATCTAAGTTTTTTCATTGAGAAGAATCAGTAGGGTGTCTTATCTTTCCATCTTTCTTACGCTCCTCCGAGTGCCAACGTAGCAATCTTGTGTCCTTTTGGTTTACAAATAAATGCTTCAAAGGGGGAATTATATGCAGATACCACAACACCTTAGCCGGAGGTCCTTGCTTCACCTCGATGCCCTCACCGTCATCGAAGTGATTCTTACGCTAGTATCGGGATGCTTTGCACACCGGACATAAATGCATGTCTACGTACTCTTTACGGTAGTGGATAAAATCGTTCGAGCATGTATGTATTCCTTCTACTTCCATTCCCAATGGACAAAGAACCTTCTTGGCTTGGTAGGTGGTTTTGGGCAACACGTTTCCCTCAAGAAGGATGTCCTCCAGGAGACATAGTAATACCGTGAAACTCCTGTTGGATCAACAATTACTTGCCGTCAATTTCAGCAGTAAAAGCACGGATAACAACTTTGTGTATTTTGACTTGCATCCCGGGAACAAAGATTTCGCCGAGTCCTACATTAAGCCCTCGAATTTACCAAACTCTCTCTCACTATAGTCCCATTCTGAATCGTATAGCATCTGATCTAGATTGCCATCGTGCGACCTATCCTCATCAAAAGCACAGTCCACATCTGGCGGCATATCGTTGTCTCACTCGACGATGTTACTACCTTCCGGTATAATCCGTTCTTCACCGTAACTGTTCGAACATGTATACTTCTTTTTGAAACCCCTTCAAATCAAGTGTCCTTCGATTTGCGCTGGGTTGGTAAACATCTTTATATTATCGCAATAAATGCATGGACAATACATAAATTTTTATCCCTTTCTTCAACACATCCTGCTCGGCAGCTCTTCTAAAAGAAGACACGCCAACAACGTACTCTTCACTCACACAGTTCTCAACGTACATCCAGCTTCGGTCCATCTGCGCTACCCACGTAACAAATTATAGATTAATGCATGCAACTACACAATACAGGGCAAGTCAATGTATATATACATGCTGCTCGACTATTATTTTGTATATTGCAAATCATAACTACCAATTAATAACCTCTCCTTGGATGATAAACCTATATTATATAATGCATATAATTAGAAACAAATACTAACCTTAGATTACCAATAATAAATAAATCTACAAGCACACACTTGCAAATCTACTGTATTTAATTCTTTCATTGAACCCAGCACCGGTCGCCTCCTTCAAAACAGCCACGCGCGCAGACGATTCTATCTAGAGTTACTATAGACAGATTTGTTTGGAGTCGATCGGGACGTCCAGATATTTAATTGCGCGTGTCACACTCCGTTCTTAAAAAGAAATGTTTGTGATACATATCACAGATGATTTTAAATAACAATCATCTATGATAATCGTAGGCCTCACAGCCGGTTCTTGTTACAAACCGTCTGTGATAAACATCACAGACGGTTCATAACACTAACCGTGTGTGAAACTGTATATGTATCACAGACGGTTATTAACAAGAACTATCTGTGACATGGGTCATCAAATATCTGGCCATCCCATTAGATCTAGATCTATCTGTAGTGAGAAATATCTCTGATATATATGCGACTGCTTTGAAGGAGGCGGCAGGTTCTGGGGCGCGTTTGGTGAAAGAAATACCGTAGATTTTCAAGTGTGCTTGTAGATCTATTTTTTCTTGGTGATCTAAGTTTAGTATTCTTTTATCTCAGATGCGGCTGCTTTGAAGAAGACGACGAGTACGCCTAAGAAAACAACCAATCCCACCACGAAGCATGATCCTTTTTTCGGTTGTCATCCACGCAGCATGAGGTGATGAGACGGTAGCCATGACCTACTTCATCGAACTTGACACACTCTCGTGGTAGCCAAGCTTCTTGAACTTGTAAGGGCTGGTCATACCATGATTGTATTCCGGCTTGGCACACTCTTACTTCATTTGGCATTCTATGGCTGGTCGTTATGACCAGCCCCTGCAAGTTCAAGAAGCATGGCTGCTAGGAGAGTGTGTCAGATTCGACGAAATAGGTCGTGGCTACAGTTTTATCACCTTATGTAGTGTGGACATCCCCCGAAAAGATCATACTTTGTGGTGGACTTGGTTGCTTTCTTAGGTGTACTCGCCGTCTTTTTCAAAGCAGTCGCGCTTATCAGAGACGGTTCTTGTTAAAAACCCGCTGTGATAAACATCATAGACTGTTCCAATTACAAACCGTCTGTGATAAATACACATCGTGGATGGTTCTTGTTAATAACCGTCTATGATAAATACACATTACAGACTATTATAGTTTATAGCCGCCTGTGATATGTATCACAGACGGTTTATCCCACTAAACAGCCTGCGATGGTTCCTTCCATAACTAAAAAATATTCTATTTTTCGGCTGCTAGCATCAGGAGTATCACTAAAAAATTGCTAATTTTACAAGTAGTTCAACGCCTGTGCAAAGAACTTGGCGTACTCATACCTAATCCTACAGCCATCGCTGCAAAAGATGACGTAGTCGTCCCACCCTTCTGTCACGGTGCAACCGGTGCTTGTGCACCGGTGGCCATCCTCTAACAGCACCCACACCTGACCCAGCGGCCCGACCATCTTCCACATCACCGCCTGGACCACGTCCGCAGTGAGCCTTCGACACTACTTGCAGTCCCGGTTGGTCCTCTAGGCCGTCTCGCACCCGCCGGCCAGCTCGCCCTCGACCTGGCCATGTAGAGGAAGAGGCCGAGCACATAGGGCGTGGCCTTGTGGCGCGCCCCCCATTTGAGGAACATGAGGCCGCACTACATGTCCTGGTACACAAAGATGAGCATGAGGCTGATGATGAAGCAGATCTCCAGTTGCGGCCCGGCCGGTGGTTGGCGACGGCGAGTAGCGATCGTTGTCCGCACTCGCCGCCTCCTCCGCTCGATGTACGCGCCTCCCCACGACGCGCTCCTTGGATGCCTTGTACATGGTCTTGCAACTCCAATATACATACACAATTGAAGACGTTGTTGCTAGTCAGATTAGTGAAATATTTCTCAAGTAAAATTAAAAAGGCTAACATGTATGCATGCATGGATTGGTTGCCACAAAAAAATAGTAGTACGTACGTGGCTCGTAGGCTGCAGAAGTCAGCCATGGACTGAGGAGAGCTCGAGGCCACGAGGACGACAATGCTAGCGACGACATCGTGAGGAAGAGCGATTGCGATTGCCGACCTCCTCGCCTTGGTTCTCGCTATCATGCTTCGTGTGCTCACCATGGCGCGCGACGTACGGTCTGTAAGTTTTCAATACTGTAGTGGTCTAGTTTTTTTTTAACTCCACTAGTTGTTGATGGAGGGTGTGAAAGATATTATCATTCTTTTGAAATGTATCACAAACCAAGACGAATCGTAACGTCGGTGCGCGAGACGAAGATACGCATCGTAACATCGACGCGCGAGACGAAGAGACGCATCGTAACATCGACGCGCGAGACGAAGAGACGCATCGCGCAGGAACCGAATGGCTTAACCATCACCGACGGTTCCAATTACAAACCATATGTGATAAATAAACATCACAGACGGTTCTTGTTAATAAACATCTGTGATAGTTATATATCACAGACTGTTGTAGTTTATAACCGTCTGTGATACATATCGCATACGGTTTATCCCACTAAACCGTCTGTGATAATTCTATAGCCAAAAAAAGTTCACACGCCAACATAAGTAGGGCCTATCCTGAGCTTTCTCATCTTCTTCTAGTACCTGATCTCAGCTCTTTCTCCTTCTGGTCTCGCCTCACCTCATCTCTTCTTCTTGAGTGAGGGCCATATGTCTGAGGTGTTGATCTCACCGAATCGGAGGGCCCTTGGACAGAGCAAGGGAGCGCATCAATACAGGGCAAATGATGGATTCTGGGCTGGAGCAGAGAATGGAAGTTGTGGTGGAGCATATGCTAAACATGCTGGAGTTGAAGATGCTAAAAATTACAAACTGTTGTAGTTTATAGCTAGCTGTGATACGTATCATATATGGTTTATCCCACTAAACCGCCTGTGATAGTTCCTTCCATATCTAAAAAATATTCTATTTTTCTCCTACTAGCATCATATATCAGAAGTATCACTTTTTTTGTGAAACTGTATATGTCTGTGATAATTATATATCTAGAGCATACTAGAGTTGAAGATGGAGCGCATTCTGGACTATATCAAGTAGTTGGAGAAGATTGTGTGTGTGTGCATATATCATTGTTGTAATTTATACTTCATTCTGGACCATATCAAGTAGCTAGAGAAGATTTTGTGTATGTGCATGTATCGTTGTTGTAATTTATGGCATATTGGTTAAGTAGATGGGAAAGTATATTACATGCGGTTTTCATTAAGAATCGTATGTATGTGAAGTTTCTACTATCACAGACGGTTATTGTTGAGAACCGTCTGTGAAGTTTTCACTATCACATACTGTTATTATTGAGAACCGTCTGTGATAATTCACAGACGATTTTATTTAACAACCGTCTGTGACGTATGTGATTTTCACATACGGTTGTGATTAAGTACCATCTGTGAATTATCACAGATAAGTTCTATTTATAGACCATCTATGATGAAGCATCCAGGATAGCCTATTCTGTACTAGTGGGAGTTCCGGTCGGTCCTATCAAGAAAACAAAAAGTGATTTTTCAAATCGCTTCTACTTAATTTTGCAAAACACATTTGCCAATCGATGCGCGATGCAAACAAGGGATGGAAGCAAGATTCACAACAAGTTGCAAAACACATTTTCTGACTCTCAGAATCATGCCACAAGGAATTTTGTACATAGACTTAAAACTATTTGCAAAGTACAGACTAGTGCGATTAAAACGCTGTGGTCGAAAATTAGTGGTCAGGTCCACAGACCAGGGTGGTCGGAATACACTAGTCGAAGCTGTAGACCAGTAAGTAATCATGACCTGATAAACACTGCTTAAATACCATTAATTAGTTTTGAATTAGCAATTACCAGTGTTTTAATTTGTATTTACTAGAGAGTAATTGTCTCGGACTTAAAAAGTTCTAGAGACGTTCAAATCAAAGACTAATCGAAAACACTTCCTTTTTTTTCTTCTTCTTCCTCTCTGCTCTCTGGTGCTGAAGTGTTGTGCTATTCGAACCATTCTATCCCTTCTTCTCAGTGTGCACCGGCAAGGAGGGTGAGCGCGTATTTTCAAACCATTGTCGCAGAGTTCACCTGTACAGAGCGGCAATAAGGTTTCGGCAGCGCCTCACGCGACCACTCATTGCTGTTGCATCATCTACATTCTATCTTTGCCGACCTTTGCTTCAAGTCTGCCTTTGCCGTGTTCTTCATCACGTCCAACTGTAAGTTAGTCGTATGACCAGACTATTCTGTTGTAAATCTTTTATTATGTATATTTAAAGGTGTAATGAGTAGCCTAGTATCGATTTATACATCACTAGTTCTGGTGATCTTTGTCTCATAATAAAATCTGAAATTAAATTAATATTCAGATTTCCAACAAAAACTAAATCTTTTAGAAGCCACTGCCGTTGCGGCAACATTTCTGTGTGGATAAAATAGAATTAACCTATACGACGATTAGGTTTAGACATTCATAAACAATATCAAATAGAATCGAATTATAGACCTTCTTTTTTGCCGTATAATCTTGTAATGTTAATGCTTCTGTAGTGTTTGGCCAGAGGATTTTTTATGTTTCTGTAGTTTTTGCCGTATGTATACAAACTATTCGGGGAGAAAGATTTAGACGGCTGCTGAGGTGAGCTGCATGCCGTAAGTCGGTAAGTATGGTGATAGGCGGCGGCTTTGTCCAAGAGCAGCGAACGGCAAGGTTAGGGATAATTTAGCTTAAAACAGAAAGCCCATCAATAATTTAGCATTAAAAAGTCTATAATTCCTCTTGTAAATCAAGGGTTAGATTTAACGTACACCCCTACTACTTGAGCAGTAGAAGGTAATGTAAAAACTGCTATTTCTAGTTAAGTTAATAAACTTTTTTAAGGAAAATACGCCGATTGAAACACAATTAAATAAACTAGTCATCAACCCGTGAATCCGCGCAGACATAACACTTTTTAAATATTATTTTTAGGGCTAAGAATTTTTGTAACTTTTAGCTCCTAACTAATATGAATTTGACATATATTTTTTAGATTGAAATTATCTCTTAAAATTCTAAAAAAAATAAATTTATAAAATTTTAAATTTTATTTTTATATTAAGTGACAGATATATATATTTTTACCTTCGATTTTTGGTGAGTCCATATTATAACGCTATAGATTTAACGTTAACATTAAGATCTCATGTAGAAATCCGGCCATATTAATTTCTCACGTGTTCGGATGTCATTATTTAGTAAGTATCTGCATCCTACAAGGTTATTTGGTGAAGCTATATGCATTTAAATTGGATGGTTAGGATTTTCCCATTTTCTCTGATTAATATGGGAATTTCTAGCTTTTTATCTTTTTCTCCGATTTATTGTGGGAATTTCTACCTTTTATAAATTGGATAGTTAGAATTTTTTTTCTTTTTCTCTAATTAATGTGGAAATTTCTAGTATTTTTATTTTTCTCCGATTAATGTGGGAATTTCTACCTTTTTACATCCTATGATTAATATGAGGGCTTATAGGAGAGCCTCCAATTAGTATAGATATAGACAGATAAATAGATAGATTGGATCCTAGGATTAAGATAGGAGCTTCTAAGAGAGCCTCCAATTAGTATATTTCTAGCCTTTTATTTTTCTCTGATTAATGTGGGAATTTCTACCTTTTTACATCGTAGGATTAATATGAGATCTTATAGGAGAGCCTCCCCCTTTTTCTCTGATTAATGTGGGAATTTCTAGTCTTTTTTTTTCTTTTTCTCCGATTAATATGGGAATTTCTATATTTTTACTTCCTAGGATTAATATGGGAGTTTCTAGGAGAGCATCCAATTAGTATAGATATTTTTCTCTGATTAATGTGGGAATTTCTACATTTTTACATCCTAGGATTCATATGAGGTCTTATAGGAGAGCCTCCCCTTTTTCTCTGATTAATGTGGGAATTTCTAGTATTTTTTCTTTTTTCCAATTAATGTGGGAATTTCTATATTTTTACCACCTAGGATTAATATGGGAGCTTCTAGAAGAGTATCCAATTAGTATAGATATAGATAGATAGATGTGCCAATAGTTATTCGATGTAAATAAATAATGACATATCCAATCTTAACTACCATAATGCGCATTCTCTAGCTCATGGAGCTTAAGAGCACGCAAAACGTGAAAACAGTTGAAAATTCGGTGTTTAATGTACTTCTTTAGTCTTCATTTATAATAAATACTGCTTAGGATGGGCTAAGGATCCCACTAGCCCAACCGGAAAAGATTTTCAATGTAAACAAGAAATAACAAATATCACAAATAAACCAGCAATATCTTCCATTCATATTGAAACATGTCAGATTAGACAAAAGTAACATGATCGCGTTAGCCAACTTGTCGCCAGTTTAAAAGAAATAAAAACTAGGACATTTGGAAAATATCGAAATATGGCGTTAAGAGAATATCAAAATAGGACATTTGAAAAGTTTAGGTCTCAAAAAGAAACCAGACCATCCCTTAAGATTTAAAGCGAATAACAAAAGTATCATACCTGAAGTTGGAGAAAGGAAGAGAGGCTTGAGTAACTTGGCTCTCCCATGCTTGCTCATACACCTGTAAATTGTAATATAACATTGCTTGGGTGAAAATAAACCGGCTAGCCGACGCCGAGAATAACCGGCCGGAATCTCCCGCCTTGACGGGGCAGGCTAGCTCCATCACCATGGAGCAGGTCTTATCCCAGGAGAGCTAGAAAAGACAACCAAATTAAACGGTTTATTAACTTGTGGCTGACACTTGCAGCGAGGCCCACGGCGAGTACCAGGCGACGTTGCACGGTGGCAGCCAAGCATAGAGCCATATCATGCAAGGCACTCGTCACTCGTTTTTCTTTTGTTGCCCACTAGCTAGAGCTCTGCCTGTGCCATCTCGGTCGATCGGTTGGTCAGTCGATGGTGTGTCCTGTGGGGGATCAAACTCAGGAAACACGCCTCAGAATCACAGATAGACACACGAACAACTCAATTGAGGAAACGGGTAGAGGAGGAAAACAGCAAGACACCAGTGGCGCAATTTTCGGTTCCTTTACTGTTCTCTGTAAAAGTTTTCTTTTTGACTACAACTGCAAAAGCCAACTCAGATAAACAAAAACTACAGCTCTGAACTACTTCAGAGAAAAACCAACTGACGCACGCAAATCACGCCACTAATGCATAACTTAGGCCAAAATAGCAGGACGTGTTAAACTGCACGATTACAAAAACAAACAAACGCACACAACTGAAAAACCTTCAGAACTGAACTGATGGGAACCAACCGAAAACAGAATCAGTCCACCTGACCGACCCAAATCAGCTATCATAGTCAGTCCGAGTTAAGCTTATTTTCCAACATACTCCCCTTTAAGCTTGACTCGGCTGAGCCAAGTGCTCCATTCACAGTATTTCAAGCATCTCGGCAAACCTAATCCTTCCAAGTGCTTTTGTGAGAACATCTGCATGCTATTCATCAGTGCACACATACTCAACTATAATCTGCCCCTTCTCAACACATTCACGAATAAAATGGAAACGTGTATCTATGTGTTTGCTCCGTCCATGAAAGACAGGGTTTTTCATGAGGGCTATGGCAGACTTGTTGTCAACTCGAAGTTTCACTGGTTCTGCAATCTGTCCAGTGATCTCACTCAGCAAATTCTTCAACCAAATTCCCTAACAGGCTGCTGTAGTTGCTACCATAAATTCGGCTTCGCACGAGGATAGCGCTACACTCCTCTGCTTCTAAGAGTTCCATGCAATCAAGCTTCCGTCAAGGTAGATGACCATTCCACTTGTGCTCTTTCTATCATCCAAGTCACCCACCCGGTCACTGTTAGTATAACCAGCTATCTTTTCAGTTCTTATACTCCTCCTTGTCGAACCCGGGAACGAAGGATCCCGAATTCTCTGTGTTTTCCACACTAGTCCAGGATTTCTAGTGTACACAGTCCAACAAAAGTGTCATCACAATCATATCACGTATTTATTTAGTATGAAATAGAGTTTATTACAAAATAGGGCCTGGGGCCAATTAAAATAACACAATGGAAAATTAATAAGTAGTAGACCACACGATGCGCCATAGGCAATCGTCTGGAGGCGTAGTCCTAAACGTCTGGATCCTCACCGTCTGGATAGAAGTCTTCTCCTGAATAAATATTATTCAGCAAGAGTGAGTACAACTACTGTGCTCGCAAGTTACACCCAATAAAGAAATATGATGTATGCATAAGTAAACAAGTGAGGCTGATAGGGTTTATTTGCGTAAAGAGCATTTTCAGTTTTAAATAACCATACTAAGTTTCAAGGCACATTTTTAATCCATAACTAAAATCAGATGTTCAATTGACTGTTTTATAGTGGATAACCTCCATATGAAACATGGTGATGGATATCCTCCTATCACATGGCTACCGCCCAATTTTACCACAAGGATTTGCCATCCAAAAATCATTTTTCTAAAATCATTTTATAAACCAAAAACAAAGTCTAACTTAGAGTGGCTTTGCTCGGCATGTCCATATTTGTGGACACGGCTATTGAATAGTTTTACACTCTGCGAGGGGATACAACTTTACCCACAAGAGATAATTTGCTCGTTATGTCGGTCAATGCACGCTTCCTTAGGCGTGTGACTAGGCAATTATCACAAGGCGTTTCCAATGTGCTACCTCACTGCCCATAAACCCGCTAAGATTTCACTTCCATTGGGTTAACCACTGCGAAACCCCTTCTTGCGCGGTGGGAATCTTTATCTAACGGACACCCACTCAACAAAATGGCACATAAGGCGGTGAGGTATGACAAGTTAATAAGCCTAGTTACGCCCATACTGAGAACATGTGGTAGTACAGTGGAACTTTACAAGATGCGGCTCAAAGACCGGTCCTTAACTGACTTGGGCGACTTTTCGAAACAACCTCTAAGCCTCAATCCTACCCGGATCGAGCCCGTGCATAAACCTGCACCCACCAACTGTCCATTCCGCCCAAGTCCAAACCCATTTTTTATTTTTATTTCTCAAAGACATTTGCAAAAATCCACCATGACAAAACATTGTCACAGGTTTTTAATCAAAACTTGCTATTTGGCTAAATTCTCCAAAATCAAATATTTTTTATCTAAGCAATATCTAGGCATATTTGTATTTTCAAATGTTTGTTTGACTAAGGTGACAAGGGATTAATGATTCAACATTAGTTTGGCTATACAAAGGAATTGGATTAACTATAAAGTTAAAATAGGGGTTTAAAATAACTGGATAAAATTATGCATGCAATAGTAATTTAAAAATAGAAGTAACTAACTTTAAAATGCTGGGATCAATATGATCAATGGTGTAACTTGCCTTGCTCGAAGTCCTGATAATCTAACTCTTTGGATGGATCGTGCTCTCCGGAGTCGTCAAAATCTATACGCGAAAATAAACTAAATTCAAATAATAAACATATAAATTCAAATTAACATTCAAATTAACTCCAAATAAAATAATTTTGGTTTAGTTATCTAGATCTTCATTTTATATAAATTTAAAATTTTGATTCACCTAAATCGGAGTTCGTACGAAGAAATACGAGCTCCTGGAAGTTTAAAACTAAAGAAAATACTAAAATTAGATGTTATTAATTTTCCTGAATTATTTTTCTAAAGAAAATTTGAGTTATTGCGCATTGCTGACGTCAGCGCATGGAAAATCTGATTTTTAGCCGAATTAAATTTCTATTGGAAATGCTTTGAGTCACCGACATGTGAGCACCACAGTCAAAGACTGGGTCCATGATTCGGTCAAAGTCCACTGTGGACTCGTTGCACAGAATAGCACAAAGGAGTGTGGGTGCTGGCGCAAGCTGCCACGCTGGCGTCCACGCGGGCAGCCACATCGACACAGACGCTGAGGTGGTGCTTACACGTTTTCGCGGTGGCGGCCACGTCGGCATTGGTCAGGGGCGGCGCTCGGATCCCAACGGTACCGGCAAAACGGCGGCCCGATGAACGGCGGTGAGATGTGTGCCGGAGAGAGGGAGTGACAGGGAGTCTAATGTGCTCACCCAAGTGGTCGAAGGAGGAAGGAGGTGATCGGCGGTGAGGAGGGAGCGGCGGAGCGATTCGGTTGTCGACGGCGAAGGTGTTCCGATGGTCTTTTGGCGAAGCGAAGGTGCGCACAAGGATCACAGTGAAGCTGCGATGCTAATGATGCGGTCAGAGTGGGGTCGTTGGCGACGGAATCGGCAAAGAAACTCGAATTACGAGTGTAGAGAGAGACTAGAGCGAGGAGAGCTAGGGCACTAGGTGGAGGAGACGTATGCGCACGCGGGACTACTTTTTATAGGCCGAGGGGAGGTCAGGAGGCAGAGATCATGCGCGGAGGTCACGGCGGCAACGGCGAACGCCCAGCGTAAATGCACATGAACGAGGAGGAAACGGTCGGGAATTATTGCGGCGAAGCCGAGCGGTTTGAATCTGTGATAATCGAGAAGAATCTGGGAGAGAAACAGAAAATTAATGAAGCTTCATTCGGTAGTAATGGCGGACGAAGGCGTGACCGCGCGGGGAAGAAGGGGCGAGGTAGAAAACAACGCGCAAACGGGCCCACCTGTCGGCCAAAGGCTGAAGCGGTCGAAGTGGTCAAAGCGGTCGGAGTGGTCGGAGCGGCCGGAGTGGTCGAAGCGGTCGGAGAACAGTGATGGGCCGCGGGAGCCGAACTTTGTGTGGCGATTTTTAAATTCATTTATCAATTAAAATAATTCTAGTAATTCCAAAAGGGTTTAGAAAATAGCAAATAAATTCCAAAAATTATGAGAAAATTCACAAGAATTATATAAGACATTTTGGATTAAAATAAAATATTTTCAACATATTCTTGATAATAGATTTTGCAAACAAATTATTTTGGCTTTAAAATTCCACAAAATAAATTAAACCTTTATTTTCAACTGAAACTTGAAATTTTGGGCTGTTACACTCCTGTAGGTCAGTCCCAGATCCAATGTGCCTTTTATATACCTCAAAATATATTTGATTGCCTGAAAATGAATAGTGGTAGGTCTTTCCATGTACCTACTTACAATACTGACAGAGTATGCTAGATCTGGCCGGGTGTGCAGCAGGTACCTTAAGCTTCCAACCGAGCTTCTAAATTCAGTTGCATCAACCGGCAGTCCATCATGATCCTTTCCAAGTTTCAGTTTTGGTTTCATGGGAGATCTGCATGGATTGCAATCACCCATTCTGGAGAGATCCAAAATCTTTCATGCATATGCAGTGTTGTGCTGCTTTTGTTCAACTTCAATACCAAGATAGAATGAGAGAAGGCCAAGATCACTCATCTCAAAATCTTTCAGGATTTGTCCCTTGAACTGTGCGCCTTGAACTATGCAATCACAAGCTTGCTAGTCCCAGTCACAATCATGTCATCCACATACACTCCAACTATGGGGCTCTCCTGACCAGCATTTCTTATGTACACAGCTTGCTCATGTGTACATCTGACAAAACCAATTGCTTTTAGACTTTTATCCAATTTGGTGTTCCATGCTCTTGGAGCCTGACGAAGTCCATATAGAGCTTTTGTGAGTTTGCACACCATGTGTTCTTGTCCTTTCTTCACAAAACGTTCTGGTTGAGTGACATAAACCTCTTCTTGGAATTCACCATGCAAGAAGGCTGACTTGACATCTAGATGATGAACCTCCCAACCCTGATGAGCTGAAAGGGCAAGCAACATCCTCACAGTTTCCATTCTGGCCACACGAACAAATACCTCCTCAAAATCAATCCCTTATCGTTGCACATAACCCTTAGCAGCTAATCTTGCTTTGTGCTTGACAATATTTCCCTCTGAATCTTTCTTGAGTTTGTAAACCCATTTCAGGCCAATGGATTTGTGTCCGGAAGGTAAATCTGTGAGCTTCAAGTCTTGTTCCTTTCAATGACATCAATCTCATGCCTCGTGGCCTCTTGCCAATTTCCCTCTTTGGCAGCTTGGTGGTAGGAAGTAGGCTTCTCAGCCTCTGCAAAATTCAACTCCTTATTGAGTTCAATTTAACTGGTTTCGGTATAAATGTCCCTGAGGGACCGAAATAAATCGAGGCCACTCTCGATGAGCAAGCGATGCTTCTTGTGAGGGAAACTCAAGTATTGACCGAGTAATCAGTGAACCAGAGGCGAATTGGTGACTCTAAGGTGGTCGTGTGACTTTGCATTTGGGGAGAGGCGAGCATGTCACTTCTCGTGGCTCACCTATTTCGGTTCCACTTCACTCTGTTGTCTAATCTTCAACAGTGAAAGTCACCTAGCTTTGCTTGTCCTCTTGGTTACTCTCTTCCCATTCCCACCTCCGTTTATCCTCAAAAATTACATCTCGGCTCACACAAATTTTGTTGCCCCTGGGATCAAAGAGATGATGTGCCTTGCTTCCTTCCTCTACTCCTAAATACACCATCTTATTGCTACGGTTGTCAAGTTTCTTTGCATGCATTTCAACCACCTTCACATGTGTTGTGCACCCGAAGACTCTCAGGTACTCTAGATTAGGTTTTTTTCAAACCATGCTTCATAAGGTGTGCAATTACTCAATGCTTTTGTGGTCAATCGAATGAGCAAGTACACTGCGTGTCTGACGGCCTCTCCCCACATCTTCCCGGGCACCTCCATGCTCTTGAGCAGGCTTCTTGCTGTGATCATCACTGTCCGATTTCTTCGTTCTACCACTCCATTCTATTGAGGGGAATAAGGTGCAGTGACGTGCCGAGTAATGCTTTCCTCTTCACACAAACTTGAGAACAGCTTGGATAGGAACTCTCCCCCTCGATATGTTATCAGAGTCTTGATCTTGTGATTTGAGCCCTTTTCAGTCACAGCTTTAAACTTCTTGAAAGCAGAAAAAGCATCATCTTTGCCTCTAATCACATACACCCACATATATCGGCTAAAATCATCAACAATTAACAGGAAGTATCTATTTCCGACAATTGTAGGAGGATTGATTGGACCACATAAGTCAGCATGAACCAGCTGCAGTGGGTTGTCTGCTCTGAAATTTGCTTGGACAGGGAATGGGAGCCGGTTCTGCTTTGCAACCATACAAGCTTCACATATCTCATTTGGATGACTCATTGTTGGCAGTCCAGTGACCATGTGCTTCTCGATCATGACCTTGAGTGCTTGAAAATTGATGTGTCCAAGCCTTGCATGCCACATCCACACTGGATCATCAAGTCTTGCCAACAAGCAGACAGGTTCACTTGTTTCAATCTGCAACTTGTATAACCTGTTTACAGTACGCTTCACTTTCATCAAAAGTGTCCCATTCTTCTTAAACACCTTCAAATGTGTTCTAGCTAGCACTATCTCACTTCCATCTTCAGTCATTTGACCAAGACTGATGACGTTATTCCTCAAACTAGGAATATAAAACACCTCTGGAAGTATGAGCTGATCTCCATTCTTGCACTTGAACAATATGGAGCCTTTTCCCTTGATCTCCATAGCTGAGCCATCACCAAACTTGACAAGACCCGTAATATTTTCATCTAGTTCTATGAACTTCCCTCGGTTCCCAGTCATGTGATTACTACCACCGTTATCCAAATACCAGACATCTGAGTCCACCTTGGTGTCCTCTGTTATGCAGAGCTTCAGAACATGATGTTCCTCATTTAGCAGCACCACCTCTTTGGAGTAAGCAGTACAAATCAACAATAGCAAGGTAGTTTCTTCTTCTTCTTGAGTGCAGGTCAGGTTCGCCTCCTGCCGTTCCCGTCGTGGCTTGCGACATTCGGATGCATAATGCCCAAACACATCATAGTTAAAACACTTGATGTGACTTTTGTCCTTACCTTTGCTAGTATGTCCTAGCGTGGTGCACCGGAGCCACAACGGCCTCCCTTACCGCGGCTGCGTCCCCTACCGTGTCCTCCGGTCCGGCCGCCCCTATTTGGGCTTCCAGGCCTCGACCCTTGTTGCTTGACGAAGAATCTCCGCCACCATTCTTCTGCTGCGCCTTCCACTCGGCGTGAGTGAGCAAGAGCTTCCCTTCATTGTTGTCGTCGCTCCGCTTACTTGTACGCTCCTCGTACGCTTTGAGGCGACCGATCGCCTCATCGAATGGCATAGTGTCCACATCGGAGAATTGCTCGATCACCGCGACTACCTGCAAGTACTTTTCCAGCAAAGAGTCCAGCAACTTCTTGACGAGAGCATCTTCCCCTAGGGAATTACTGAGTCCACTGAATTTGCTTGCCAAGGCACTGATTTTTCCAGGAAACTCATCAATGGATTCAGTTTGCTTCATCCGCAGGGCTTCGAATTCGCTCTTCAAAGTCTGCACTCTCGCCTTCTTCACCCGATCAACACCGAGGTATCGCATCTTCAAACTATCCCACGCCTCCGTTGCCGTCTTCTTCTTGGCAATTTGCAGCACCACGTCCTCTGGAACGCCCTGGAAGATACACGCCAGTGCCATCTTATCCTTCTTCCTCTCCACGGTCTCCTCGGCTGCGGGTTTAAGGGCATCCCAGACGCCCTGGGATTCCATGAACACTTCCATCTTGATCGCCCAAGTGGAATAGTTTGAGGAATTCAGCATTGGATAAAGCACTGAGACACCACCCTCTCTTGTTGCCTGCTACGTGGTAATTGTCATCAGTTCCAAGCGCAGGTACTTGGGCATGTACCGAGAAACTGCTCTGATACCAAGTGTGGGGGATCAAACTCAGGAAACGCGCCTCAGAATCACAGATAGACACACGAACAACTCAATTGAGGAAAGCGGGTAGAGGGGAAAACAAGAAGACACGGTGGGGAAATTTTTGGTTCCTTTATCGTTCTCCATAAAAGTTTTCTTTTGACTACAACTGCAAAAGCCAACTCAGATAACCAAAAACTACAGCTCTGAACTACTTTAGAGAAAAACCAATTGACGCACGCAGATCACGCCACACCCAGCGCAATCCGCTTGACCCAGACTCCACTAATGCATAACTTAGACCAAAATAGCAGGACGTGCTAAACTGCACGATTACAAAAACAAACAAATGCACACAACTGAAAAACCTTCAGAACTGAACTGATGGGAACCAACCGAAAACAAAATCAGTCCAACTGACCGAACTATTATTACCCTTTATGTTATAGTTTGAAAAATGTATGACATTAGGTAGTGTTAGTAATTGGAAAGTAAAATAAAATAGTGGAAATTGTTTAGACTAGGATGAGTGGCATGAGTTTTGACTGGCTCGCCCTGGTCAATAAGGACAGACAATTGTGTCTTTTCAAACCGAGCAATACCGTACAACCACATGTCCTAAATGGGAAGTACCTATATAATTAATTTACTAAGTATAGATATTTAGCCCGTAGGCTGCAGATGGTAGGAGTTACTTGGGTAGTGCAAACGATGGTAACTAATGTCCATGTCTGTTAGGGCTTGCGCTGGGCGATGGTAATTGATGTCCATGTTAGGGTAGGTTATCCACCACAACGGTGAGCCCTGGGTTGATGGTAAATGGCGTCCATGACTCGGGGTTAGGGTCGTCGGGCGGGCTAATGTAAGGATAAAGTATTGTAAAAGTTTTGTGATAATCACTTAGTCCCACACCTTCGGAAGTGTGTCAGACGAATATTATAAGTTGATTATCTCGTGTGGGTCAACCTATACAACTTCTGTAGAGTGTAAAACTATTCGAATAGTCATGCTCATGGTCAAGGGCGGGCAAGGTGCATTTTCACATTGTAGATTTTAGTTTTGTTTATAAAGAATTATTTTAGGAATTTAGGAGTAGTTAGTACTCCTGGATTGTTGTTCCGATAAATAAAGCCAGTTTGGCAGCTGAAGGCCTACTCTTGAGAACTTGGCGGTAAGAGCTACAATACTAGTGATTGGTAGCTAGAACCTTCACTAAACAATTAAATTAATTTAGTTATTGAAACTACGTTTGTCAAATGTGTTTTATGATATATGTTTAAGCATGAAATATTACTTTGCGCAAAAGAACCCTATAAGCTCAATTGTTAAACCTATTTATATGCATATATTTTTTCCAAGACTCGTGAAGCACTTTATGTATTCACATGCTACGCTCAAAACAAATCTCAAAAGTCTTCAATGATGCCGAGGATGACTACGATTTCTACACTTGTGGGTTTGACAAAGGACATCCGGAGTACTATGCTGTGCTCTCCAGTCGGTGGGCGATTCGATGGACCACCTCGAAGTTTATTTTTGTTTCCGCTGCTGTGAGACACAATGTCTTTTGACTTCTTTTGTAATAAGTGGCCATAAAGCCAGTACCCGGTTGTTATTAATGTTATACCGTGATTCAAACTTATTATCAACGTTGTTTTCACTGTGTGCACTACCCACTGATCTGTGACTAGTACAAAAAAAAATACAGAGGGTTCGAATTCAGAAATCTTATCTCAACAGTTTTTATCGGATAACTGGGGATAAAAATGTTTCCATAGCATTACAGGATCCTACCATATGGATCGTAATCCTAACAGTCTTCATCTATACTCACAAATAATTGCTGGTCGGCTGAAAAGGATATCCAAGATCAGTCAAGCACTGTAGTAAGCATTATAGCAAATAATTGTGGTAACAAATTCTTGTACTGGGCAGTCGTTTTGACCCTTGGCACTTTTTTATTATTTAATTGGATAACTGAGGACATATGAATGGCAATTTTTATCTCTTTTTTCTTGTTTGGTATAGAGTAACTTGAGGGTGGCACGTTAGCTGAAGCTATCAGCTCCCTTTTAACACACAGTAGCTTTAGAACAAGAAGATTTGAAGCTACGATATGCCTCTCTTCAATGCACTTGGGATAGGAATTGCTCCAAGTCGAACCCACACAAATTAATTGAGGTTACCTGTTGACGTAATCTCCTACGTAGATATCTAAAGAGAAATGCTATTAGTTTCTAGAGCTATTTTCCTCGGCGAAAAGTGGCTTTAAGCTAATCACGATCTGTCACATAACAAAGTAAGTTCAAATGGATCTGTTCAAAATTTAAAATCCTAACTTCTCACTGTCAGTACTTCCGTCTGCTTGGAGCTCAACGGACGTAAGACGAACAAACATTTACAAAATTGTTACGAACGGGAGCAGACATGTAAATCAGCAATCCGCTGTATCCAGTCCTCAGTCCTAGCAGACCTCTATTAAACAATGTCCATAACAGTTACATAACTTAAGTTGCACATATTTTACACCCCATGCGAGATAAATCTTGAGAACAATATTGATTAGGTTGAAACGAAAAACTAATTTTCGAAATATAAAACAAGAATAAACCAAACTATCGACAGTAACAAGCAAACATTTTCACCACAATAGCAAGAAAAAAGTTGTGTCAAACAATATTACTATTATTGACCAGCTTGTTCTCAATACCGATATTAACATTTTGACTTCATAGAAAACCACAAACAGGGGAGAAGTTCGGTAGCATTTAGTATAAATAAGAAACAAGTTCGACCAGAAAGGACAACTGTTAACTGATCATAGGTGTAATGCTGATAAGGCTAGTTGGCATAGACAATACTTTCATCTTCAACTACATCCCAACTGTCGTCCAAAGCAAAATTGCCATGGGAAGCATCAGCAATCTTTTCGTCACCATTCAAACTTGCATTTGATTCCGAAGCAGATGACCAGCTGCTCTTGGAAGCTGCTGATTTGACTGAGCTGGGCAATCTCGATGAAGCTAGTTGCAGCGGTTCATGAACAGGAAGTCGCATATCAACTCTCTGCTGGAGCTGTGCAATGTTGTCAAAGATTCCAAGCATTTCCCCACTGAGAAAACAATGTAGATATGTACGTGAAACATTCAAATATTTAAAACATAACTACAAATAATACTTTTAAGCTTTAATAATACTAACTGCAATGCATCCACAACATGGCCTCGGTCCATCAGTGACTCCCTCAGCTGTATCAAATTAATGCATATTAGCCAATGTTTCTGAAAACATGACTACAAGTATTTGGACTCCTAATAAAAGAGTAAATGTCGGTCTTTTCACCCACATAGCTCATTTGTTACCTTTTCATTGTCCTGTGCTTGTTGTTCCAGCTTCTTACGCTCTTCCTTTGCAAAATTTCAAGCAAGAGTTCCTCTTCTTCTAGAGATTTCTGAGCCAATTTTTCCCTTTCAATCTTTTCCTTTTCAGCTGCTGCTCTTTCTACTTCTGTTGCAGCAAGTCTTCTTAGAAGAGTGTGGTGCATCTTCGTAGCGTACATAACAAATCATATGGAATTAAATTTCACGTTAAAGCAGAATGATCAACACAATACAACTTCATTGCATAGAAAATTGTGATATTTTCCAGACTGAAACGAATTTATGATCCCATATGGTCAGTACTAAAACATATAACCCCGAAGCGATTTACAAACA
This sequence comes from Hsuehochloa calcarea, assembly GCA_036346395.1. Lineage (NCBI taxonomy): Eukaryota > Viridiplantae > Streptophyta > Magnoliopsida > Poales > Poaceae > Hsuehochloa > Hsuehochloa calcarea. Next base: position 27,647,549 of record CM070601.1, on the reverse strand, counting down.
TAAATGGTCACTGGGTAGTTCTAAAACACATTTTCATTCGCCAAGTGACTTAAATTTAAGTAATGTTCAAAACCACAGTCACAGGGATCGTAGGTGGATGCCGCGTCCCACGTATCGGATTCATCGATCCAGGTACGATTCGTGGGACATGATACACCATTCCTATGTAATTAAGAAGGAAATGTGCCGTAACACGTCCTATGACCCTGTTCCTCGACCCGGTCGACCCACGTTCCCTCTGACTATGATCAAAACCACAAATGGAGATGCAGTGCAAACAAACAGTAATACAACATCCTACATGTAGCAAGACTCTATTGAAATTGTCTAATTGTACATTAAACTGTGTATGTCATTCTAGGATTTGCAGCAGAGAAGCCACATATTTGGGAGCAACTAACAACTGTGCACCACAAAGAAAAGTTCCAAGTGAAAGACAGCACTTTGTATTTGATGTTGTCCAGTGTGCACTACACTGTAATTTAGAACGTGTTGATATTAATTGGGGCATTTATATTTCCATAGGAAAACACAGGATAACAGTGTAAAATTCAAATTTACCTCATCAATTATCAACACAAAGTTGTTTCTTTCTTCAGAAATGTTGGACAACTGAGCCTGAAGCCTCAGCGCTTCTGATGCTAGAATAGATTTCTCAGCGAAAACCTCCCCTGCAACCTGCATATTCCATTAATGGGTCATACTGTTTCAGTCATTTAGCAAAAAAAAAAAAAAGAATTAAAAAAGAATTCACAGTATTGTGTGTACAACCTTGTTGTTCTCTTCCACTGCAAGCGCTGACATTTCTTTTAGTTTCTCCACATTTACAAGAATATCATTGCCAGCTTGGCTTGCTTCTGATACAACAAGTTTTGTTTTTGCTTCATTTATCTCTACCTCCTAGCATTTCACTTATTGCTTCCACATTTGACAACAAAGTAATCTGCATATATACACCAACAAAAATAGTAAATTACCCAAATGTGGCAATCAGATGTACCAAAATTATTAGGAATAGTGAAAGATAACTCTGAGACTTGGAATGAGGAAACAAGACATTGTCCATCAATCATGCATGGTGATATTGGTACTACTATTTCCATCCATTGTCAAATATTATTTTCAGTTGGTACTATTTTGACAAATAGTGATGTTGCCTGAATTAAATGAAAAGGAAACAGTTTTACCTTCTTGTAATTTTCACCAGCAATTGCATTATCAAGGGACGCAAGGCAAACAGAATAGCTTGATTGTGTAGTCATATCAGGTGAACCATCATGCAGTGGCAAATCATCGTCAGAAGCCGGCATTCCAGGTTTTTTATCAGAAGATAAGCAATGCAGCTGCTCATCACCATATCCTCCAAGAAGGTGGTTGGAACAATGCATTACTTTCTGTTGGTTGCCAAAATGAGCTTCTTCATCATCAAGAAGTGAATTCTGAGAACAAGCAAGCAACGAATCAGAATGCCTTTCTTCAGGAAGACAAGCCTGACCAGATGTTGATGCTACAGCAGGTGATTGCATCAATTGGTCTCCCATGAGGTTATCTATATTTTCAGCCATGTATTTAATGGCCAAATCAAACTGTACAGAATTTGAATCGGTATTATTATCCACTGCATCAACCCCCAAATGAAAGTTTTTGTCATCAAATGCCTGCTGATGTCCTGAGAAACAATTTTGTCAACAAAGCGTTGAAAATGGGAAAAAAAAAAGGAATGACAAAACAATACAAAAGTAATTTGTATCTATCATCTGCACTGAGAAACAGATGTAGCAAGGAATACGATTTTATGGGATTACAGCACTCGCCATAGTATGAGAAACTCATAAGCACTAGTAGTAACTCACAATGGCAGAACTGCGCCAAACCCATCCCCAAGCAACCATCCTTTCAATGCATCAACAAACAGGTAAATTCTAACAAAAGGGAGGATTCAATGTATTTTACTGAAAGAAAAAGAAAAATCATATGCAATTTATAATACCCAGAAGAAAAATAGGATACAAAATTATTACATAACGCGTGCTATTTAATCGCTCATCTATCTAACATTCTTTAAGGAAACATGCAGTACTAAAACTTACAGAACAGGATCAAACTATACCAAGAATATATAAACCTTCGCTTGTGTTTGCATCATTGTCATCTGGGATAATATTTGGGAGGACATTATGGATAACATAATCTGCAGCGGCATCAATGTCATCCTTAAATTCAATGGAAACTTCTCTCAGTGTTGAGAAGTTAACCTGCGTGGATAAAAATGGGGGTGTGGTAGAAAATGTATTAAGTGACAGGTCTAAAATTTCAAACAATAATAAATTCATAAGTTAATAGATCTAAGAGAAAAAATCTATAGACTTACTATTGATAGTACATCTAATGAACTAAAACAACAGGAAGTACACAGATGGCCAATAGCACATCTCCAAACAAAAAATTTAACGGCATGTGTACAACTTCATGATTCAATTAAGTTAACTTACTTTCAAGAAAGCGCACAGCGAGATCAATGAAAATACGAGTCTGGTCATGCCAATATAAAATGTCCAATTTTCTGATAAAATTTGTTTGTATGTAACATGAAAGATCAGAACGAGTATAGTACAATAACCATCCCAATCCAAATTACAAAACTACACACTTGCCTCCACATAAACACACATATATAGTATTATCTCTTTGGCCGCATCTCTCTGAACAATCAGGTGTACACAGTACACACCCACTGTTTCACAATATTGACCCTTTTACTGGTTCACAGGTTGCAACGAAGGTTTCGATAAGCAATAGCCAGATTATCTTTTCTAGTCGTCTAAGGAGACCAAGCCGTTCGCTCCCAACAATTTTTTTTTCGGTTTTTGAAAAAAAAGTTCAACGTGTTTATTCTTTCCTAAGCATCTTCTTGAACATCGAGTTAGTAGATTGGCAAAACAAAAGTCAACGCGTTTCTTCTTTCCTAAGCAATCAAGTTAGTAGATTCAAAAGAAAAAAAAAGTTAGTAGTACTTTGCCAACGCGCACCAACTTTTTGCTGATTCGCAAAACCAAACCGACGCAATCAACAGTGTTATATCACACCCTGCTGTTCCAGAACTTAAATTTGCAATGTTATAAGCACGGGCACTACGTTTGCTCTAACAGATTAGTAAAAAAAATTCAAAGTTAATCATTAAACTCATCGGCAACAGTATCCAACCAAGGGGCGTCGACTACGAAGAAGGTCTAATCGAAGTAGATTATCTCACTCACATTCGGGAACACCTCGAAGAGTCCGTCCAGGACCGGATCCCCCGTCATCCTCCCCTGCAACCCACACAAACACACACGAAGTCGTCACGATCACGCGACACGATCACCAAAGCAAAATCGCGCGAACACTAGGGCCACAAAATCGCGATATTTCGAGGTAGTAGTAGTAGTAGTAGTAGTAGTAGTAGTAGTAGTAACCTTGAACTTGAACACGGGGTGCATGCCGGCCGACGAGGAGGAACCCATCGCGGGCAGCGGAATTGGGCGAGGGGGTACAAGATCAGAGAGGGTTTGGAGTTTCGGAAGGTGGAGAGGGTTTTGGAACGCGTCGCACAAGGGGACGGCGTGGATTACAAGGGAGGATTTACTGGGCGACTGTTCAGGGAACAACTCACAAAATGTCTGTCTCTCTCTCTCTCTCTCTCTCGGGGAGGAGGCGGGTTTTAATTCGCGTAGGAAAGTGCTTTGGCCGTTGGATTTGGAGATTCCCGCTTGTTGCCGGCGCGGATGCGTTTGTTGGGGTGACAGCAACTCTGACTCGAACAGCGTTCGGAGAACGGAGAGTATGTTGGTACTCTGATCCGAACAGTTCTATTAGTGCTACTACTTTATCAGCGATGGAACGGATGGCAATCCTTGACCAAGCCGATGGAACGGCGTGGATTACAAGTCCATATAACCACACGTTATATTTAATTTGGGTATATATATTCAGATGGTACCAATTACCCTACATGGGCTATGGACTTAAAGATCAACCTCACCACACGTGGGTTGGAAAGGGTGATATTTAATCCTCCATGAGATCAAATTCCTCCAGATATTGTGAAATATTCCGTTTTAAACATAATACTAATCACATACATCCGATTTAAAGGCGGAATATCCGTATGAGGAGAATCCACTTACTTTATGGATAGCCCTCAAAATAGATATGAACAAAGAGAAGTCATTATCTTACGAGGCTAATCATGAATGGGCACATCTTAGACTCCAAGATTTCAAAGCAGTTGGAGACTATAACCATGCCCTTCATACTATTTGCTCCAAATTGCGTTTTGTGAGAAGGAACCAACAGATCTGCGGATAAAATAGAGAAGACTCTCTACAATGCTCCCATCCGACAGTGGTCCTACAGCAAAGAATGGCGTCTTGCAAATTACCAAACTTATTTTGATCTTATGCATACTTTACTTCAGGCTGAAAAACATGCTGAACTTCTTTTAAAGAATAATCAGCAACGTCCCATCGTGGCTGCTCCACTACCTGAAGTTCATGCTAATCAAAATAACAATAAGTTCAATGGTTCAAAAGACCAATCAAAGAACTTTAAAGGTAAACACAAACGCAACATGAAGCAAAAACCAAGCGGATTCAAGAAAGGTAAAGGCAATTTTGGTAAGAAAATTGACAAAAAGGAGATTTGTCAAAAGTGTGGTTGCTACAACCATCCTACCAAGAAATGCCGCACTCAAGCATCTTGTGAACCTCTACCTCCAGTCTTTGGCTCAAGGCAAGAATGCTCAATGTAAGAAATTTGAAGCACACTTCAATCTCACATCCAACGATGATGAAACCGGATGTTCTCAAAAGTTCATTCAAGAACTCAAAGACACATGTGCCTCTACAAAGAAGGATGATCTCATGTGCACCGAGGACACACTTGAAGAATTTCATTCTCATGACATGCTTGGAGATCTCAATTAGACTCCTAGTTCCATAGCTACTAAGTACTTTTATGTTGTAATATAAATAATGTTGTCATCTATATTGTAAGCTTGTATGCTACAATCATATATCGAACATATCCGATATTGCAAAATAAAGTTTGTATGTATTCTATATATTACTTCAAGAATTTCATTAAATTCTTTTCTTTGTGTATATAGATTTTGGAGTCAATCCAATGGAGGAGGAATTATGCCTTGTGGATAGCGGTACCACAAACTCTATACTTAGGGACACAAAATATTTCCAAACCCTTACAAGGAGAAAAGGAAATATTTTAACAATCGCTGGACGCGATGCAACGATAGTAGGCTCTGGTCGCGCTTCTATCACTCTCCTATGGGTACACAATTGGAGATTGAGGATGCACTCTTGTATCCCGATTCAACACGTACCCTACTTAGTTATAGAGATATCCGTCAGAATGGTTTTCATATTGAAACCCAAAGTGACAACAAAGAGGAATATCTACTCTTAACTAAAAACAACGGATATGGCAAACAAGTACTAGAGAAAATTCCATCTTTAAACTCCGGATTGTACTATACATACATCAAATCCGTTCAACATATTGCGTACAAAGTAATTTTCCAAAATACTAATACATTCCAAACATGGCATGATCGCCTTGGCCACCCAGGCATTGGAATGATGAGGAAAATTATTAGCAATTCTATTGGTCATACATATATCAAAACAAAATTTCCGGAATCCTCAGATTTTGTGTGCACTTCCTGTGCAACCGGAAAATTAATTTTAAGACCCTCTTATCTTAAAATCAGAGCTGAACCACTTAAATTCCTTGAACGCATTCAAGGAGATATATGTGGTCCTATACAACCATTGTGTGGTTCATTCAGGTACTTCATGGTTCTCATTGATGCATCTACTAGATGGTCACATGTGTGTCTTTTATCCACACGAAACCATGCATTTGCTAAGTTAATTGGTCAAATCATCCAATTACGAGCACATCATCCTGAATATCGAATTCAATCAATTCGAATGGACAATGCTGCTGAATTTTCATCCTATGCCTTCAATGATTATTGTATGGCTCTTGGGATACAAGTTCAACACTGCTCCATATGTTCATACACAAAATGGTTTAGCAGAATCTCTTATCAAGAGAATCAAGCTCATTGCACGACCATTACTACAGAATTGCAACTTACCAACATCATGTTGGGGTCATGCAGTCTTACACGCTGCTGACTTAATACAATTGCGTCCAACTGCATATCATAGCACTTCCCCGCTACAATTAGTACGTGGAAATCCACCAGATATTTCCCATCTCGCGAAAGTTCGGTTGCGCTACATACGCATCGATCTCACCACCGCAGCAGCACCTCAATGGGACCGCACAGAAACTTGGGATCTATGTTGGGTATAAATCACCGTCAATCATAAAATACCTCGAACCCCTAACAGGGACACATTTCTGACCTCTGACGATTGCATATTCAATGAGGAGCATTTCCGACATTAGGGGAGACAATAAATACCAAATCGAATGCCGGAAATTAATTGGAATGTTCAAGGCATTCTGCCTCGCACTCCACGTGGACAACTACGTAGATCGAGCTTCAAGTTCAGAAATTATTCATTTGCAAAACATTGCAAATAATCGCGTGAAATCCAGATGCATTTATCGATTATAAAGGTGTCACAAAATCCTATAACCTCGCAGAATGTGCCCGAAAGAGTGGAGGTACCAAAATACCACTCAACTCCCAGCTCAAAATAAGAGGGGAGAAGTACGACACAAATGGCGGATCTAAACTTCTAACAAGCGACAAAGGAAACAAAAGAATGTAAATGCAGATCAACCTCAAGTTGATAGACACCAAAGGATCCTTGAACCCGGATCAACAGTGCACTCAATTACTGATCCTGGGACATCGGAATACCCCGACTCAAATGTTTTGGGAAATAACATTGAGTCATCAGGGGTCCAAGAAATTTCTACTAACTATAATGATTACGGAGAATCATACGATCGTAAGACTACAATTGTCGACATTTATTTCTCCACAACAATTGCAAACAACCTTCAAAATGATCCGGATCCTAAGACCATGGCGAGTGCAAACAATACGGATCGGAACCAATGGAAGGATGCAATTCAAGCGGAGTTAGCCTCGCTCAATAAAAGAAATGTATTCACCAATGTGATACATACACCTCCCAAAGTATTCCCTGTCGGTTTCAAATGGGTTTCGTCCGCAAACGGAATGAAAACAATGAGGTGGTGAGATACAAAGCAAGGCTTGTAGCACAAGGGTTCACGCAGAGACCCTAGCATTGATTACAATGAAACATATTCTCCAAGAATGAGTGGAATAACATTAGATATTTAATCTCATGGCGCTTATAAATCATCTAGCTTTTAGGTTGATGGATGTAGTGACTGCATATCTTTATGGGTCACTCGATTCGGACATATACATGAAAGTTCCCGATAGAATTTCAATTCCGAATCCAAACGCAAATCGCAATATGTATTGTGTAAAGTTGAACAAATCTTTATACGGCTTGAAACAGTCGGGTAGAATGTGGTACAACCGACTAAGTGAGTTCCTAACCAAAAAGGGATACTCCAACAATGATGATTGCCCATGTGTATTCATAAAAGATCCTCAACAGATTTTGCATTATATACTGTATGTTGATGATCTTAATATCATTGGTAACACACAAGATATAGATGAAGCACGCAATCATCTTAAGACGGAATTTGAAATGAAGGATTGGGGTAAAACCAAATTTTGCTTAGGTATACAACTTGAGCACCTTCATACAGGCATTTTAGTGCATCAATCAGCCTATGTCCAGAAAATATTGGAAAAATTCAATATGGACAAAGCATATCCATCGAAAACCCCCATGGTTGTTCGATCTCTAGACAGGGAGAAAGATCCATTTAGACCCCGAGATGTAAATGAAGAGCTATTGGGACCCGAGGTTCCATATCTCGTGCTATCGGAGCGCTTATGTACCTTGCAAATTGCACCTACGGATATTGCATTTGCGGTAAATCTACTTGCTAGATACAAATAGCTTACTCAACCAAAAGACATTGGGTAGGAGTGAAGAATATCCTTAGATATCTTCAAGGCACTAAAGATCTCGGTCTATTCTTTCAAAGGAATAAAAATATGGATTTAATAGGATATACAGATGTCGGCTATTTATCGATCCCCATAATGCCGATCTCAAACAGCTTTGTGTTTTACGGTGGAATGACCATCTCTTGAAGTCTTCAAATGCAGACCCTAGTGGCTACATCCACTAATCATTTCAAATAATTGCATTATATGAAGCATCACGTGAAAGTGTATGGCTTCACAGAATGATTAATCACATACAAACGATCATGTGATATATGTGCTATTTCATCACCTACCATTATCTACGAAGATAATGTCGCTATGCGTTGTTCAAATGCAAACGGGTTACATAAAGAGTAATATCACAAAACATATTGCACCTAAACTATTTTACCCACATGAATTGCAAGTGAGTGGGAAATCACTATTCTCGCAAACTAAGTCTTGTGATAACCTCGCAGACTTATTTACCAAGTCATTACCAACTTCCGCATTTCAAAAATGTGTTCATGGAATTGGTATGCGAAGACTACGTAATTTGCAGATGTCAGGGGGAGAAATCTCCTAAGACTCAACCCGTTCAGATAAAATATTGTACTCTTTTCCTTTATGAGTTTCTCATCAAGGTTTTAATGAGGCAATATGACAACATAATCATTAATATATTTCTTTTCCTCACAGGGGGTCTAGGAAGATATGAACAAATATATAACATATCAACTTTTCTCCTTAAATTTTCCCACTGGGTTTTAAAGGAGTTTTTCATGATATATCTATTCTATCGGTTCTCCTCATATTTTCCCTCTGTGGTTTTTGGAGGAGTTTTTCCAAGATGATGAATTAGAAGATCATATGAAGACACATTGGTCAAGGGGAGTGTTATGACACAAAATAAAACGCATAGCTTATGCCCAATGTACAAACAGTTTTGTAACTGACACCCTTTGGTTTATTGGCAACTCTTCATCATGTATATATACATGTATATGATCAGAATAAAGATGACTTTTGGTTTTCTCTCAATCACTTTAGAATACAACTGATTGGTACCAGCTTCCTTGGGCGTCCCCTCACGGCACGCCGGCACAGCGCGTCTTTTCTCGTACTAATTAACGGTACAAATGGTTTGTACAAGATAAATTTTGATGTACATTCTATCGGTATATATAGTGGTGGTAATCAAAATAAATCTAATCATTGATTTGTTAAGGTATAAAGAAAAATATGTATTTATAATTCTATTTATGAGGATATTATGTATTTTTTCAACCAGGGGTAAAAATATTACTCAAACTATATTACTCATACTACCAAGTAGGGATGGCAATTGTGTCCGATTAACCGTGTGCCCGTGGGCGAATACCTTAATAGAGACGGGTATGAATATCTTTCTTTGCACACAGACATTGAAACAGGCACAATTCCTTGCCTGTTAGGTAAACGGGTGCTGGCATGTGTAAGCTCCACCCGTACCCGCTTCGCCTGATTACCCGCAACCTACACGGACAGGTGGGACCGTGGGACACCCCAATGTCTAAAACCCTAGTCACTCTTCCCAAGTCCCAACCTCCCACTTCCCAGCCGCCAGAAGCCCTCCTCACGTGCCCCAAATCTTCCTCCCCCAGTCCCCGTCCTCCTCCCGGCCGGTCGTTGCCCCTGTAGGACCGTAAAGGCGACTAGAGGAGGGTGAATAGGTGCTTTCTTAATTTTTCGCCTTAATCAAATTCAACACGCACTTTTCTCCTTTAGCTATGAAAGCTAAGAAGATCAGTGAATGCACAGAGAAACCTTTGTGCTGAATCCGATTACCCCCCTTTAACCACAAGACTCAACACTGGAGAATTGCTCTCAGGTGGACTGGTCTGAACACTAGCGGTCCGACCGGCGGCCAACTGGCGGTCCGATCGGTGGAAATCAGTTCGACTGGTGGAAATCGGTTCGACCGGCAGATAGCGGGCGGTCAAGGTCAAGGTCCGATCGAAGCATTAAATCGGCTTGACCGATTTAGTCCAAGATCAAAACACAAAGCCTAACTCCAAAACGAATATTGGTCCAACTTTTGATTCAACCAATGAAACTTGACCAAATTTGGAACACACCTCCTTAAGGATATCTAAGACCTATTTCTAGTAACAATCGTCCAGATCCACTTCAAAGAATCGATCTCTTAAGGTTTTACCAAAGAAGTGTTCCAAAACCTAGAAATATGATAATCTTGATCCAAAACTTGCTTGTGAGGGATTGATGATCTAGATGATTCTAGGAGTATTCCCACACATCAAAGCAAGATAAAATCGGTCAAGAGACCAAGCATAAACACTTTGATCAAGGAAGCACCAAAATCATCAAGAGAGAGACACACAAAAGAGACTTCACCCTTAAGCAAACATCAATAGATTAATTGATTCAACAAGTTGCTTACAAAGCCACTCTCTCTAGGAGGACAAGAGCTCAATCAAAGAGCACACATACAAATCCCTCCAAACCCTAGCCTCTCCTCTCCTCTCCTCTCCTCTCCAAACCCTAGAAAAGTCTTGAAGTTTCCAAATGAATGCTTCTAGGGGTTTTTCCACCTCCCCTTTCTATTTATATGGAGAGCTAGGGTTTCACTCATGGGCTCCCATTAAGACCCACACACACATGGGATACACACACACATCTGTTGAAGCAATCGCCTGCTTCACCACGTGTAGGTTGATCAGCGGCTCTCATCATGTCGGCAAGTCTCTCCCGGCCGAATCCCATCGGAACCTCCCAGGGACTTACACCGACTTCCGCACCGCCTGATCCAACCAGCTGCAACGAACTGCCCATTCGATCCATCTTGCTCATTCTGCACCATGCTTGAGTCACACGACCTCACCCGGCATCCATGATCGTTCTGGACCTCAGCTCTCCAAGTGTAGTCCCGATCCACCTCACCGCTGACGCCGCTGACTGAAGCCACCGCACAAAGAATAGACAAAGAAATCATCTCCGAGAACAAGTTCTTCACAACTTGACCCACGTTAGTTCAACAATGCAATATGCAACAATAAAGGATTGAAATTCATACATTAAACACAATCAATTCACAACAATGCCAAAAAGACTACACTCCAAGTGATTGGCGGTCTGACCGCCCCATACGACCGGTCCGACCGATTTCAGGCTGGTCGGACCGATTCCATAACGGCGGTCGGACCGCCCGAAAGGACTTAGCCATTTTTCCATCTAGAAAATCCGAAACCTTCTAGAATTTTCAAATGAATAGAACTTTCGACTGGGAGCTCCAAAAATAATGTGACCACATCCAGGAGACTCCCCTCACTTGCCAACACAACCTATTTTTGGCTCAGCTTCAAACTCTACCAAAACCTATGGGAGGTCGGACCGGCAAGCATTGCCGGTCCGACCGCTCCACTGGCCGGTCGGACCGCCAGTGACCTGACAGCACTGAAGCAAAACCCGAAAATGTGAGATTTTGCAAACCAATAATGCCATTGCCAATTGACTCATCACTCTAAGATCATGCACATATCCCCACGATATCCACAATCTCCCCCTTGATGAAAACATTGGCAATTTTCCAGAAAATGTAGTTTTAAGGTTTGAAAAGTAAAAAATCGCAGTTTTCGCGCAAAGGCACAACTTGATCCATAAGCAAGAAAAAGCCTAGGAAACGACCAAGCTGGCTTCATAATAGCATACGCAAGTGAGATAAGGCAAAGAGAGCACAAAAAGTTTTAATTTCCAGAAAGTAGCCAAAAATCTCACTTAGGTCCATATGAAAGACAAATGTTCTATTTGACCTTTGATCATTGAGAGTCTTCTTGAATTGCAAACATAATCAGAAAAGGCAATAAAATCAAGAGACTCAACTCACTATGATCACAAATTTTCAGAAGGTTCATTTTTCCTTTATGAATCTGATGAGGATATCCCGACTACTTATGAACAACAGGCGCAATTGTTTCTTAACAAGTTTCTTTGTGTTTTCCGTGAGAATTGGATACTACGTAAAAGCAATACTTTGTGTATTCTCAGGTTTGACAAGTTTAAAGTCTTTGGAACCGAGAGGGAGGCCGGAACCAAAGCAATAGAGGAGCACAAGGAGGAGGGTAACCGTACTTGTTGCCTAGTGATGAAGAACACGAAGGTCAAAGTGGTTGGGAAGGAGAAAGTCAAGCAGCCCATGCGGCTGATTAAGGAGGAAGGAAGCCGTGTGATGGGAGAGCAAAAGGGGAGGAAGCCCAAGAACTTAAATCTCAAGTTTTGGATAAGATTTTCAAGCCTAATTCAGATCTCCCACAACCCCAACCGAAATCAAATTCAGGATCAACTCATAATCAAATTCGGATTCGGAATCAGCAGGACAGTCAGGATTAAAACGGTCATAACTTTCACAAACGGAGTTCGATTCGAGTGTTCTTGGGCTTGTTGGAAAACTAACTTCAAGCCCGATCCAACGGATCCTCCCTCACTCGTAAATTCTTCCTGGATCAAAAGATATGATCGAATCAATGTGACAGTTGTAAAATCAGAGTTTCCTTTTCTGTTTTGGAATGTGTCGGAATGGGAGTAGGACTCCTAATCCGAATTAGAGTAGGTGTAGGACCTCTTGGCCAGCCATGAGGTGGAGAATGGGCACTATATATTGAGGGGTAGACCCCCATTGTATCCTCAGACCACGTTTGAGAAAAATCAATCTACTAAAGTTTTTGAGTTTAGCTTTGCTACCGAAATTCCATAGGGAATTTGGAGTGTCTTCTTCAATCAAGATCGTTCAGCCTTTCCGTTGGGAATTGGGTGCACGATAGATCTTCGCTTGGTGGTCGGCGAAATCAACACGAGTGTGTTTTGGCGGATTAAAGAGTGTTCGTCCCTTGCACTGACATTGGAGGATCATTACAATTCATCAAGACTCCCGTGAGTATCCATCCTACGTCGAGAAGATCGGGCGACCCCGTATCAGAATCCAAAAGCTCCAAAACAACATTTTTCTCAATCTTTCTCTCCCTTATCCATGAAGGAATGACTTTATTTTTGAACTTTAGCAAAAAAGAGCCATGACCATTATCCATGTAGACAGTACAAGTATTATACCAAACCATATTAAGTGAAGAAGCTATGTTCAATCATGGCAAAATATGTACAGCAAAGCTAAGACCAAAATAGCAGTAATCTGAGATTAAAAGAATTCATACCATGAAAAGTTGCTCAATATCATAGTTTCACTAAAAGTATCCAAAAAATGAGTCAAGCTATGTCTATAAGTAAAAAGAGATCCAAAACTGGAACTGAGGCATTTTGAGCATTAAGAGTTCAAATATGAAGTAATTTATTAAAGCACTTAGCAATTTGAGCATTTTCCTAAAAAGATTTTTTTTTCATTGTGCTAGATCTCAAGCCTTGCCGCGACCATCTCAAGCAAGAAGCTTAAAAGAGTGGTCTAGGTCATCCAAAACTCCCCCTGAGTTCATGCCTAGTGCAATGGCAAGCAGTCTCATGAGAAAAGATTGGTGAGATTAGTTTTTCGCACAGAAAATCTCATTCTTCATTTGCTTGACTTAAGAAATTAAAAAGCTCATTTTATATCTCAAAATAAGTTCAAGACTCAATTTAACCTATATGACATGGTATGAATCATAAGAGGATCACTAGAGCAAAACTAGTCACAAGATCCAACAAGACATGATTTGATTCAATTTGCTCACAGATATAAAGCTAGCAAGGCAAAAGCTAAGCTAAAACACGAAGAGCCATAAAAGAAGTCTAGCAGACTATCACTTGACATGACAAGGTATAGAGTATGAAATCGAGCCATACAAGGATAATAATCAAAGCTCCATAAGTTTTATTATACAATGCAAGATATTTGAATTGTAAAATGCATTATGATACAATGAATGCAAAAAGAGCAAATTCTCCCTCGGAAATGGAGATCTCAAAAACAGGCACACCCGAGGAATCTAGAACTCTACACTCACCACTTTTAAAACTTACTTCTAGACCCTCATCAATTAGCTGAGAAGCAGATAACAAGTTATACCTCAGCTTACTTACCAAAGCGACGTCTTTAAGAAAGAACTTGTCGTTGACGCGCACAGTGCCCTTGGTTGTCACGGTCCCGATAGAAGTATCCTCAAAAGTAATCAATTCACCGCCGGATGCACATGTGAGGGAGGAGAACCATCTAGAATCTCCGGTCATATATCGAGACGACTCGGAGTCAACAAGCCATATGTCCTCCTTCCTCGCATGACGGACCTAAAAATCACACACAGAAAACATCCGTGCCTCGGTACTGGGGTTAGTGATAAAGGATCTAGGAATCCAGTACTGAGAAGCACGATGCCTGGGTGCAACAACAGAAGAAGCAGCAATAAAATGATTAGAAAAATCATAAGAATGTCCACGAGAACCACCTAGACCTCTCCGAAACGATCTACCAAAAGATCGATACTCCCCCTGTCTAGCTGCTACCTGTGGTTTCTCCTCACAATATCCTAAACCAAAATGCTGCCTAGACTCACCAAAAGAGTCAACAAAGTTCTCTACAAATCTAGGCCTATATGTGGTACCATAAACAAGCTGCCTAGCTCTAGAGACTACAGCTGGTGAAGGGACTCCTCTAATGGATCTCAAAGCGCTCATCCTCTCTTTTCTCTCAATTTTTGCTCTCCAAAGCGTAACTCAACAATGTGGCCTCTTTCTTGCGAAGGTGCAATGATACTTGACCTTTGAGGGTCTCAGATCGTGAAATGAAGCACCTTTCTTGCCGTAAATAGTTTGAGCAAGACTCGCATATTTGAAAACAACCTTGATGGCTTAGGAGGTTCTAGCTCAAATGCACCACTTTTCACAACTCTTGCAACCTTAGGTGGGTGATTCTTGGAATACTCTAGGGGATTAAAACCTAGGCCACTGTTTTTCACACTCACTTTAGATTGATCAAGAATCATGTTGAGTTTCTTTTTCCCACCGGTAAACCTCTCAAGAGTTATTTTGAGGTAATCATTCTCTTTGACTAAATCTTCACATTTAGTGCACTTTCTTGACTTGATTGCCTCATCATGTTTGCTCTTAAGAAGTGACAATTCCACTTTAAAGGCCTCACAAGACACACAATAGGAATCCTTAATTCTATTCAACTGCTCCTTAAATTTAACTCTAAAAGCCTCTTGAATCTCACCAATAATTGTTTCAACTTCAAAGATTCAAAATGTAAGAGGTAGAGTCAACAACTTTCTTGGAAGCAGAAGAGACATGAATTTTTCAATTTTAGCTTTCTCTTCTAGAGTCTTGTTTAGAGCTTCAATCTCAATTGTAAGCTTAGGATAATTTTCACAAGAAGCAGCTCTAGAGTAAACAACTATTTCAGCCATCTCTTGCATTTTAATCCTGTTATTCTTACAATGAGAGCAAATGTGACTAACATCAAATTTTGCAATTCTTTCAAAGAGCTATCCATTTTAATTCTAGCAAAGCACAATTTGAGCAAGTTAAAGGAATAGCATCCAAAGCACCACATCAAGAGAAATAGCATCCATGCAAATGTAACTAGACTTGAGAGATTCTAGTTCATCAAGAGCATCTTTTAATTGATTAACAATGAGGAATGAGCAGCTTTCAAGCTTGTCATTCTTTAAGCAAGCTAGAGCAGAATCACAAATATCATCAGATTAATAGATTTGAGCCTAACAACTTCTAGGTTCAAATTATCAATCATAGTGTCCTATTTCTTAATTATTTTGCTTACTTATGCAATTTCGCTCAGAAGCACCAAAACCCTTTTCATGTCGCAAGTGAAGGGCATACCTCATCGGGATCACTAAACGGATCCTCGCTGCGTTGGAAGAGTCGCCGTGGTCTGTTCTTGGCCATGAAACACATGCCCGTGAAATCACGAGCCTTCTTCTTACCACGGAGTCACTCGTTGTCCTCCGCCTCCGAGTCCACATCGCTCATGCTCACATTCTCTAGAGCGTCAAGGACCCTACCGACAAACTTGTGATAGTTTGTCTTCTTGGGTTTAGCATCCCTCGCTTGAGGATGCCTTTGTGACTCCTTCTCCTCCTTGCCCTTCAGCTTGGGATACTCAGAGCGAATGTGGTTTGGCTCACCACATTCAAGCATGTGATAGGTCCACCTCTCCTCCTATTCCTCACCTTGTTGTAAGCTCTCGTGAATTTGGTGGATAGGAGGGCTAAATCATCTTCGTAGTCTCTCAAGTTGCTCATCGCCAAGGAATGCAAAGTCGATAAAGAAAAACCCGATGAGCTAACATCAAAGGAATCAAGAGCTACCCTTAGATTGGTCGACCACCAAAGCCATCGACTGCTCTTGGGAGACGCGAGATAAAATCAATCTCATGCGCCTTCAACCTCGAGTATAGCTTATCCATGGTAAGCTCACTCATGATGTTGTTGTCATTGATGGAAGTGATCTTCATACCCTGCACCTTCACATCAAGAGCACCCAAAAGTCGGGCGGCATTTTCTCGACTCTGAAGACAAGGTCAACAACATGAGATCATGAAGAATCTTAGAAAATCTTCCCACAAACTCATCTAAAGACTCACCAAGCCTTTGCTCGATCTTAGAGTATACTTTCTTCAGCAGGTTCTGTCTCACTTCCTTGATCGCAGTGGATCCCTCGTGATAATCACAAAGAGTCCGCCAGATCTCATAAGCAGACCGCAAATGAGCAACACGCTCAAACTCAGATCGACTAAGGCCTTGGATCAAAAATTCGAGCCTCGCTGCTTGCCTCCACATCCGAGTGATCACATTGTCATCTACCGCACGACATAAGGGTTTTTTACCTTAAGCCAAATTGTGTGCCCTTGAGCCTCGATGTAGGCCTGCATTCGGGCCTTCCAATATGCAAAATCAACTCCATCAAAAATATATGGCTTGGTTGAGTACTTGTCAGTCGCCATGGCTCCAAAGACCGGTTAAGATCTATGAGAAGAGCTAACCGGCTCTGATACCACTTGTAGGACCGTAAAGGCGACTAGAGGGGTGAATAGGCGCTTTCTCAATTTTTCGCCTTAATCAAATTCAACACGCACTTTTCTCCTTTAGCTATGAAAGCTAAGAAGATCAAAGAATGCACAGAGGAAGCCTTGTGCTGAATCCGATTACCCCCTTTAACCACAAGACTCAACAATAGAGAATTGCTCACAGGTGGACTGGTCTGAACACTAGCGGTCCGACCGGCGGCCAACTGGCGGTCCGACCGATGGAAATCGGTTCGACCGGTGGAAATCGGTTCGACCGGCAGATAGCGGGCGGTCCGAAGGCTGGTGGTCTGACCGCAGTTACTAAATCGGTCGGACCGATTTAGTCCAGTACCAAAACACAAAGCCCAACTCCAAAACGAATATTGGTCCAACTTTTGATTCAACCAATGAAACTTGACCAAATTTGGAGCACACCTCCCTAAGGATATCTAAGACCTATTTCTAGTAACAATCGTCCAAATCCACTTCAAAGAATCGATCTCTTAAGGTTTTACCAAAGAAGTGTTCCAAAACCTAGAAATATAAAAATCTTGATCCAAGACTTGCTTGTGAGGGATTGATGATCTAGATGATTCTAGGAGTATTCCCACACATCAAAGCAAGATAAAATCGGTCAAGAGACCAAGCATAAACACTTGGATCAAGGAAGCACCAAAATCATCAAGAGAGAGACACACACAAAAGAGACTTCACCCTTAAGTAAACATCAATAGATTGATTGATTCAACAAGTTGCTTACAAAGCCACTATCTCTAGGAGGACAAGAGCTCAATTAAAGAGTACACATACAAATCTCTCCAAACCCTAGCCTCTCCTCTCCTCTCCTCTCCAAACCCTAGAAAAATCTTGGAGTTTCCAAATGAATGCTTCTAGGGGTTTTTCCACCTCCCCCTTTCTATTTATATGGAGAGCTAGGGTTTCACTCATGGGCTCCCATTAAGACCCACACACACATGGGATACACACACACATCTGTTGAAGCAATCGCTCGCTTCACCACGTAGGTTGATCAATGCTCATCATGTCGCAAGTCTCTCCCGCCAATCCCATCGGAACCTCCCAGGGACTTGCACCGACTTCCGCACCGCCTGATCCAACCAGCTGCAACGAACTGTCCGTTCGATCCATTTTGCCCATTCTGCACCATGCTTGAGTCACACGACCTCACCCCGCATCCATGATCGTTCTTGACCTCAGCTCTCCAAGCGTAGTCTTGATCCACCTCACCGTTGACGTCGTTGACCTGCAAGCCACCTGCACAGCAATAGACAAAGAAATCGTCTCCGAGAACAAGTTCTTCACAACTTGACCCACGTTAGTTCAACAATGCAATATGCAACCATAAAGCATTGAAATTCATACATTAAACACAATCAATTCACAACAATGCCAAAAAGGCTACACTCCAAGTGATTGGCGGTCTGGCCGCCCCATACGACCGGTCCGACCGATTTCAGGCCGGTCGGACCGATTCCATAACGGCGTTCGGACCGCCCGAAAGGACTTAGCCATTTTTCCATCTCAAAAATCCGAAACCTTCTAGAATTTTCAAATGAATAGAACTTTCGACTGGGAGCTCCAAAAATAATATGACCACATCCAGGAGACTCCCCTCACTTGCCAACACAACCTATTTTTCGCTCAGCTTCAAACTCTACCAAAACTTATGGGCGGTCGGACCGTCAAGCATTGCTTGTCGAACGCTTCCATCGTCGGCCGGACCGGGCGGCTCGCCGGTCGGACCGCCAAAGGACTGACAAGATCAAGTAAAACCCGAAAACGCGAGATTTTGCAAGCCAACAATGCCATTGCCAATTGACTCATCACTCTAAGATCATGCACATATCCCCACGATATCCACAGGCCCCGACACCTGTCCTCCTACTGGCCAACCGTCAGCCCCATCCTCTTCCCAGCCGACCGTAGTCACTCACGCCAACCACTCCCCACCCCAAGAACTCCAGATCCACCCCCGTCGGCCCGTCCTCCTCCTCTCGATTAGGAGCCCGGTCAGCCCGGTCGCCTCCCATCAACGCCCGCCTCCTCCTCCCGGCCTCCTCCTCAACGCCGGCCGACTCTGCCTCGCCGCCCTAAGCGCCACCTCCGTCGGTTGGCATCCCCACCTCCTTCCCAAGCCGCCTCTAAACAATTCATTAGGTAATTTCTAATAACCAAGCATTACAACTGCTAGAATCCCGATGTAACCTCGTGACAAGAACGTTGCAAAATACATAACTTGAGATACATGCCTCCAAATGACGTGATCTAGGACTCTATGGAAAGCTAACGACGATACACACAAATCTCTAGGAGATGTCCTGGTCAAATTCTACAGTTAACTACCCTAAAACAGATGAGCACCTCAGACTGCTAGAAATCAATCTAATACCGATATCGCCAAATTGCAAAACTACACTTCTAATCAAACGGGACTGAGAGGGTTACCCTTGAAGAACCCGCTGAAGAACGTGAGAACCACCACGTGATCCCCTCACCCTACCCTCCTCCCTTCCCCCCTTTCTTCTTCTTGGCTGGCAGCGGGCGACAGCAGGGAGCTTCACCAATGGAGAAGATACTGCCGGGAGGAGGAGGAGGAGCTGCTGGAGGAAGGAGGAGGTGCTGTTGGGGGAAGGAGGCAGCGAAGAGGGGTGGGGAGGGGTAGTGAGAGACCATGTGAGTAGGGTCCCCGTTTGAGTGATGAGTATTTGACGCTGTGGTGAGAAGTTTGTGATTGAAATCATTGCGCTTGTGTTTCGCCGTCTGCTTCTCGTAAGCGCGAACTTTCGGTTCTGGAAAACAGAACTTCCGATAATCGGAACTACCGCTGTGGTAAAACGGACCTTCCGATTATCCTGAAGTTTGTGTTCGGTTGAAGTAATCGGAACTTCCGCACCTGGGGACGCGGTTTGTCCGATAATACTGACGTGAGTACTCCTCTGTGACGAAAATCGGAATTGCAAATCTGGGAGTGCGGACGTTCCGATAATCGGAATTTCCGCAATGGTAAGCACGAAACTTCCGATAATTCTGACAAGTGCGGACGTTCCGGAAATCGGAACTTCAGCAAGGGAAAGTGCGGAACTTCCGATTGTGGGAGAACTGTGCAGAAAGGCATAGTTTGTGATTTTGAGTTTGTATGAGTTTGAGTCTTGTGCAAATATTGATGCTATGATATTGGGCAATGCTATGTGATGTGTTTTTGTCTCGTGTTGATCGCAGGACATCGAGACGGTCGTCGTGGCGAGACACGAGGTGATCGGACTAGGCGCAGCGGCGCTGAGGTCGAACGGTCGAGATGTGTCGAAGACGGCGTGAATCTTGAGGTGGTTGCAGTCAAGGACAGCAAGGTGTACGGAGGCTTCCGTAAGGTGCACAAGGCTAAACGGTCTTTTCGCAAAGTGGCACAAGTGGAGGCGGTTCCGTTCGGGTGTAGCGGGCCTAATGGGTTTGAGACCCGTTAGTCAAGGGCTATAAATAGAGGTGAACCCCTGGTGTTAGGGTTGAACTTTTGAGAGAGAAAATTAGGTTAGCTTTAGCAAAAGAGCTTTTGGAGAGTTTGTTTTGCTTTTGGAGAGTTTGTTGAGTTGGAGAGGATGAACCGAAAACGTGTGTAATCATTCCTCCGTGTTTCCTCTGTAATCTTTTGATTTCTATCAATGAAACTCGAGGTTTTGGTTTTTTGTTTATGCCTCTCTTCGCTTCTCTGCTCATACGTTGAATATCTAGGGTTTTTGATGAATCTTTTGATTCCTCTTATGAGATGGTATGAAACTTGATATTTAGAGTCTTATTGATATTGCTAATATATCTTCAAAGTCTCATGAGCCGAGAATTTAAGAATCTTGCAAATTGTGGGTTTTTGGTTGTTCGTGCCTAATACTCAAGAAATCTGCTTTTGCTTTGATTAATGGATCTTTATCTCGCGATTTCTTCTCATGAGGTCAAGATGTTGTTTAGGATGATGTCCCGTGAGACTTGACTCGAGAAGAGCAAAGAAATCAAAAGTATTTCGGATTGTTGAATCGTTCCAGTGCGCTCTGTTCTTCTGTCAGGATAGTCGGAACTTCCGCCATCTGAGCTGCGAAACTTCCGATTTCCGGAACTTCCGCGATCGACACATCTAACTTCCAGCGGAACTTTCGCACCGACCGCCGGAACTTTCGATTTCGCGTAACATCCTGAAGCTTGTTTTCATTCTCTGGATTTTGCTTCACTTCTTTTCTTGAGATTTCCAGAGGGCTTTGTAGGTTTGTTTAAATACAGTAAATGGGAGTTCTTAATTTTTAAGGCACCATTCACCCCCTCTCTGCCATTTCGGTCCTTCAGGTAGCGGTCGGCCAAGGGGGATGGGGCGCCTAGGTTCGCCCCTTATGG
Source organism: Hsuehochloa calcarea (assembly GCA_036346395.1). Lineage (NCBI taxonomy): Eukaryota > Viridiplantae > Streptophyta > Magnoliopsida > Poales > Poaceae > Hsuehochloa > Hsuehochloa calcarea. Next base: position 27,626,070 of record CM070601.1, on the reverse strand, counting down.
CCTGGCTACCCCCTCCACCCTTGGGCCTAAGCCCAAATACCAAAGTTATCGAATTTTTGCAAAATCTCCCCTCTAAACTTATGTAAATTCCATTTTTTGATTGGTCCTTCTCGCTAAATTGTATCGTTTCACCTAAATGAGTTTGGGGTATTACATTCTACCCCGTTTAAACAGAATTCGACCCTGAATTCCAATCGCGCTTAACGCCCAAGAACAATTACAGCTAAAATTTACCAATCGTTATCACGTACTTGCTGTGAATAACTCCGGATGTTGCTCACACATGCGAGACTCCAATTCCCAAGTGGCCTCCCTCTCGGTCTGATGTGACCAGAGCACCTTAACATACCTCAACGTTTTGTTTCTTAAGACTCATTCTGACTCCTACAAGATCTGTACTGGTTTAGATTCAAAAGATAGATCTTGTTCAATGGTTAAAGGTTCTAGCGGGATTAAATGCTCTGGGTCCCTCAAGTACTATCTCAACATGGAGACATGAAATACATTGTGCACTCCGCGCATGGACTCTAGAAGGTCCAAATGATATGCCAATTTTCTAATCCGCAAGAATCTAAAAGGCCCAACGTGCCTCTGTTAAGCTTCCTTTGATTCCAAATAGCACAACACCCTTAGTGGGAGACACTCTCAAGAGCACCTGATCTCCCACTTCAAACTCCAACTCTTGTCTCCTCACATCCGCATAGCTTTTTTGTCTACTCTGAGCTGCCAACAGATTCTGCCTCACTAAGGCAACACGCTCAACTGCTTCTTCAATCCAACTGAACCACACGCTTCTCACCCACTACATCCCAACAAAGTGGTGATCTATACTTCCGTTCATACAGAACCTCAAATGGTAGCCTTAATACTGGAATGATAGCTATTATTATAAGCAAACTCCACCAGTGGCAACTTATCCCCCAACTACTCTTCTACGACAGAACGCAGGATCGCAACATGTCCTCCAATGTCCGAATGGTACGCCTGATCGCCCATTTGTCCGTGGGTGAAATGTCGTGATTATATGGTTGAGTGCCTAGCGCACTCTGCAGACTCTCCCAAAACTTGAAGACAAACTTAGCGTCCCTGTCGGAAATAATGGTCTTTGGTACCCCATACAACCTCACAACATCACGCATATAAATAGGAGCCAAATCACTTGTCAATTAGTCGTATGACGGATCGAAATGTGCGATTTATCGAGATGGTCCACTATTACCTGTGATCGCATCCTTCTCTCAGCGTAACAAGGTAAAGCAACCACGAAATCCATAGAGATATCATCCCAAGGCCACTAAGGAACCTCTAGGGGCTGCAACAACCCTGCAAGATGCTTATGCTCAGCTTTCATTTGCTAATAAACACCACAAGAAGCCACATACTTAGCGATATCCACCTTCATCCTTTTCCACCAGAAATTCTATTTCAGATCACAGTACATTTTTGTCTCACCTGGATTAATAGTGTATGGGTGCGATGAGCATCCCTTATGATATCATCTTTGACCTCCGCTTTTGTGGTACACACAGTGACCTTTAAACCGTAAAGTTCCAAAATCATCCAAACTGAAATCTCCTTCTTTACCACTATCTAGACGTTTCCTGACATTCTGCAATAACCGATCATTTTGTTGTGCTTCCCGTACACGATCTGGTATGGCTTACTCAAGGATCAACTGTGTCTCATCAAGTGTTGTGCCTGCATAGCAATAATATATCCACATGCGGTCAAAATCAGTAGTGAGAGAATCTAGTGTAGGAGGAGTCGCCTTGTGACTAAGAGCATCTGCAACAACATTTGTCTCTCCGGGATGATTATGAATTGAGATATCATAATCCTTAATCAGCTCCAACTACCTACGCTGCCTCAAATTCAAATCTTTTTGCGTGAATATGTACTTAAGACTTTTATGATCTGTGAAAATATAATAAGTCTCACCATACAAATAATGCATCAAGAGTTTCAAGGCAAACACCACTGCGGCCAACTCCAAGTCATGAGTTGGGTAGTTCTGCTCATGTTTCTTCAGTTGCCTCGATGCATAAGTGATTACTTTGCCTTCTTGTATGAGAACACAACCCAGCCCAACTCGGGAAGCATCTAAATAAACTATAAAACGCTTCCCAGGCTCAGGAAAAGTAAGAACAGGAGCAGTCACCAGCTTTTCTTTCAGGGTATGAAAACTACTATCACAGTCATCATCCCACCAAAACTTCACATCCTTTTGCGTGAGCCAGGTCATGGGTTTGGCAATGATAGAAAAATCATGCACAAATCGACGATAATAACCTGCCAATCCAAGAAAACTCCTCACCTCTTTGACATTGGTCGGTCTCTCTCATTCTACCACTGTGGAAATCTTTCCCGGGTCAACAGATATCCCCTTATCATTTATGATATGCCCCAAGAATCCCACTTCTGATATAAAAAACTCACACCTTTTCAGTTTAGCAGAAAACTTATTCTCTCTTAGGGTCTCTAATACCAGCCTCAAATTACGCTCATGATCTTCCTAGGTCTTTGAGTAGATCAAAATGTTATCAATGAAGACCACAATAAAATCATATAGATACTCGTGCAACATCCAGTTCATTGTCTCCATAAAAGCAGTAGGGGCATTTGTTAGTCCAAAAGACATAACCTTAAATACAAAGTGCCCATACCTAGTGGAGAATGCCGTCTTTTCAATATCCTCTTTTCAGAGAGGAATCTGATTGTATCCAGATTGGAGATCAATCTTTGAGAATATCTTTGCTCCCCTCAACTGATCAAATAAATCTTCAATGCGAGGCAAGGAATACTTATTTTTAATTGTTAACTAATTGAGGGCATGGTAGTCAATACACACATGCCAGCTATCATCTTTCTTCTTTGTAAAGAGAACCGGATCTCCCCAAGGGGACACACTGGGTCGAATGAGGTCCTTGGCTTTTAGATCATCCAATTGTTTCTTTAATTCCTCATAGAAAGGACAAGCCAAACGGTAAGGAGTCATAGAAACTGGTCGAGCACCCGGAACCAAATCAATATCGAACTCTCATCAAGCAGGTGGAGGCATGCTGTAACTCGATGGAAAGATATCCAGAAATTCCCGAACCACCGGGATATTTTTTGCAGTCGTGGATAAACTTGGCCTCTCTATAAGAGATAGAAGAAATTCATTCTTTGCTGCACGACTGCCAGGAAATAAACTAGCCAGCACAAAAAGTAAATGAGACGGTGCACTCCGCTGAAAGACTATCTCTTGTCCAGACGGAGCTTGCAAGGTCACTGTCTTCCAGAAACAAGAGAGGACAAAGATTTGCACCGATGTAGCCACCCATACCTGTGATAACATCAAAAGGTTCCATCTTCATAACCATTAGGTTAGCAACAAAATTAACCCCATCTAAAGATATCACACAACCTGGACAAACTGACGAACTAGAAAGAATACCCCCATGAGAGTTAACCAAAACTGACTGAGCTATACGCTGCGTACTCAAATTTGCCTTGCTAGCTAACTCTAATGATGTGAAAGAGAATGTAGCACCTGAATCAAAATGGACAAAAGCCTCTACTGAATCCACTAGAAGCGTACCTGTCACCACATCGGGATGACCTACCGACTCGGCAGTAGGCATAGCATAGGACATAGGTGCTGGGGTGGCGGGAGCCCCAACACCCTGATGTGGTGGTGCAGCAGCTGCTCAAGGCGCTGCAACTGGAAAGTGAGCTGCAGTGGTAGGCAGCCAAAAGTACCCTGGTGGCGGGATCCCTCTAGGAACATGGAAGTAAGGCTGAGGCGGTACCCAAGTCGGTGTAGGAGCATCTGCTAGCATATGCACTGACCCTCGAGAAGAAACAGCTAGCGCTGACGCTTGAATTGGCTCCCATTTAATGATACTAGCTGGATTCCGCTGACACACCAATGCCTTATGGACCTCCTGACCACAGTGACGGCATGGGCCAGACTAGGAGCACTCAGATGTGCGATGTTCGTTGCCACACTTGAAACATATCATGCCTTTCCCTAGAACTGGACGAAGCATAGGCACACATGTTGAAGGTCGAGTGGTGACTGAAGACTGCGGCTTCAAGAACTTAGGCTTGAAAGAATGCTGAGGGCCTTTGAACTTCTTGGAAACGGGCCTCGTGGAAAAGACCCACCTCCCCCATCAAGACTCCTCTTCTGACTGCTACCAGAGCCACTAGGAACCACAACATCTACTGTGCCTTGCAACTCCTCACTGAGCTGCATCTTTATCTCCATGCCCCTGGCCTGCTCTACCAGGGAGCTAAAATCGCGCAACTCCAAAGCTCCCAGCACATGACGGTACTCAGGTTTAAGCCCCCTGCGAAACCTCTTTTCTTTTTCCATGTCATTTGTGGCCACAGCTAGAACGAAAGCGAATTAGGTTATTAAAACCCGCTTCATATTCTGACACCGACATCTTGCCTTGCTTATAACTGTTGAAAGAAACCTTCATCCTCTCCACAAAAGAATCCGGATAAAACTTCCTCCGAACTGCCAACAAACAACTCCTAAGTAGCCGGTCCATGAGCGCTCGGCCGATAGGACTCCTTCCCACTACACATCCGCCGCCCTTCGCTTGAAGGCCACAACCGAGCCTCAACTCAAGTCATCATCGGTGCTCCAAAGTGTCTCTCCATATGTTGCAACAGGTTTGCGGCTTCAATCGTGTGCCCATCCCATCAAAGGTATCCAATCTCAAAGTGTTTCACCGATGAAGCCTCATAGCAACGACAGCAGGAACAACCACAGAGGCAGCAGCAGCAGGAACAACCGCAGGAATATGATGGGGTTGAGCATGGCTCCCCTGAACCTCCCCATGCTGAACCACTGAAGAAACCTCTTCTTCCGACCCGCATGATTTCCTCTCCACTACATATTCTCGACCTCAGTGGTGGCATCGCTGGCCTTGACCAGCACCTCCGACCACGACCACATCCACACCTCTACCCTCGACATAGCTAAAATACCACAAACACAAACAACCATCCATCGTGCATAATGATCAAATATTAACTCAATCACAAGAACATCTATAACATTTAATGGAAGCGATATGCAATGCAATAACACGAACCCCACCTATTGTGTATAGTATGTCAAGATTAATAATCTCTAGTACCACTGACCTACATTTCGCTCCGATACTAACTATAACACCCCAAACCAACATGAGCTTGGAATGCTACTAAAATAACATGATAACAAATTAAAAACCTAAGACAATACACAAAATTTCAGTAGAACCTCCCTAGTATAATTAACCAAACATGATATTCTAATAAAACTACAACAACATAAGCAAATATTTCAACATCCAACTTAAAATCATAATCATAAAGACTTCATGGTACTATAATCAACTCCATTACAAAGATAGCAGAAACATGAAGGCAATTCCAATCAAAAATATCTTAATAGTTTGCTCAATTATTAATGCATAGTCCAAAATTATTCATTCATGAAAAGTTCGTGGAAGTGTGCATTAGGTCATAATACTAGCCTCTCCCATGCATGACGTCCGCGCACGAGGTACCTAAATACAATCAAACAACAAAGGTGAGTCCATGACTCAGCAAATACATATAAAATTAGTAATCCAACTTACAACTTTGTCACATTCAATCAATCACAGTATTCATCTCAAGGACAGCTCATATGCTACATGCAAATGCAAATGCCAACAGATTCACTTTTCTTTTCTCTTTGCATTTACCGGTAATGCAGAGTTGTAGGATCAAGGATAACCGACTAGAGGGGGGTGAATAGGAGGTTTCTAAATTTTCTTAATCAAATTACCGAAATTAGCAAGATACTCTAATCAAAGATATTTAACACAATCTATGAGCTACAAGATAAGTGCAATAAGTAAAGACAAGAATTAACCGCACAAGGACAAGGGGGTTTTTCCCGTGGTATCGAAGATTTGTCGATCTTCACTAGTCCACGTTGAGGAAGCTTGACCACTCAAGCCGGCTCCACAAATTGCCTACCTCGATCACTTGGTTGTTCTTCCTCCTCTCGAGTTGGTGAACACCGACCAATCACAAACTGACACGGGTCTCTTCACAAGCTTCTTTGAAGAGATCACCAGCGACCTTCGCTAAGTCATCTAGGTGCCGACAAGCACCAAGAGAATAGAACTTGAACTTCACTTGACGACAATCAAGAGCCAATGGATCAACTAAGAATGCAATGCTCTTGTTCTTGCTCACTACCTCACAAATGTGTGCAAAGAGAGTAAATGAGGATGAGAGGAGTGCTCAAGGCTCAAATGAATTGAATGAATGCTCAACTACACGCCCTGAGTGGTGGGGTGTATTTATACCCCCAACAACCAAATATGACCGTTATGCAGAAAATCGGGCAAAACTCAGGGAAATCGGAACTTCCGCAGTACAAGGTGCGGAACTTCCGCCCTTCACTCGAGTGCCTTTAGAACGGTCATTACAAAGGAGCATTAAATGCTCAACTAGCCGTTGATTTTATGCGGAACTTCCGCCAACAAGATTTCGGTTCTTCCGATTACACAGCGGAACTTCCGCACTCGCGAAAACGGCTAAGTCCCTAAAAAGGGTGCTCTCTGGAAAAAATCAACCGCGCATAATTCGGAGCAACCGATTAATCAGAACTTCCGCTCATTTCATTGCGGAACTTCGCGCTGAGAATTTGGCTAAGTCCCAAAAGGATGCTCTCGAAAAATTCGACCGCGCAAATTTCGGAGCAACCGATTAATCGGAACTTCCGCTCATATCATTGCGGAACTTCCGCACTTGAAAAATCGGCTAAGTCCAGAAAATGGATGCTCTCTGGAAAAATCAAGCCGCAGCTTTTTCGAACAACAAGATAAATGAAGTTCCGCAAGATACATGCCGGAACTTCCGATTATGTTCTGAGAAAAAGATTTTTCTTTTTAAACCAAACCAAAAGAACATGCATGATCCTAAGTTGATCCAAAGGCATAATGAGATGCTTTCAAGCTACTAGACAAGCTCCCCCTTAATAGTACGACATTTATCCTATAATCCGGTCTTCCTCCATACTCCAAAGACCGGTAAAATTAAAAGGGGTCCTAGTCTATTTGTACCTTGTCTTTGAGATCAACTCCATCTTCTCATCATTCTTTGACATGCAGCTCCTTGGTTTCACTTTGTCATTTGGGACTATGCCTTGTAATCACTTCAACAAACATGTTAGTCACATATTCACATAATGTCATTAATTACCAAAATACAATTTTTAGGGGCCTAGATGCTTTCAAGAGTATGCATCCGTCGATGCATACCCATATTTGTGCCTTCTGGCACAGGGACTATAAGCCTACACTCCAAGAGTATAGGGACCACAAGCCCATCCAAACATGACGGGGACCTCAAATCAATACTTGGCCTACACATGGCCAAGTCTCAAGGATAACAATACGATGCATACGAATCTATACAAAACTCCATAAGAGTGTAATAATCAACAGTGATATTCATGAAAAGGAACATAGTCACAATGCAAGCATTCACTTTAATATTACTACCAACCAAAAGCACTTGCCTTAACAGTGCGAAGATTGATGATGCGAGAGGCGATACCTCCAGAACCAATCCACCGCCTGAATATTTTTAACAACCTTAATAAGAGAACATTTCTGGACAAGGTATTGCTAGAAATAAATATACGACAAACTATGCTCCCTAATGTAGCCCAAAACACCAACTCCCAAGAACAACGATCTGTCCAAAACGGGACAGTTCCCTTATAAAAATCATAACTTTTTGTAGGTTTAACCAAAATTGGTGATCTTTGATCCTCTGAAAATATTACTAAATTTCCCACAATAACCTAGTTGGCAAGATTCCCAGATGCTATCATTCTCTACCACAACCAAACAAATTACTCAAACTACTAAATCTCGTCAGAGGTTCTGGACAACGATACTAAAACTTACATAACTTCCAGTACAGACATCCAAAAAATAGTATCTTTATCTATCTGGAGAGCTTATGAAAGTATCTACAACTTGCGTGTTGGTGTAATCCTCTAAACAATAAATTAGGTAATTTCTAATAACCAGTTACTACAATTTGTCAGAATCTCGACAGAACCTCAGGACAGCAACGTTGCAAAATACATAACTTGAGATCCATACCTCCAAATGATGTGATCCAGGACTCTAAGGAAAGCTAACGACGATACCCACAAATTGCTAGCAGATGTCCTGGTCAAATTCTATAGTTAACTACCCTAAAATAGACGAGCACCTCAGACTACTAGAAATCAATCTAATACCGATATCGCCAAATAGCAAAAATACACATCTAATCAAACAGAATTTAGAGGGTTACCCTTGAAGAACCCGCTAAAGAACGCGAGAACAACTCTGTGATCCCCTCACCCTACCCTCCTCCCTTCCCCCCTTCCTTCTTCTTGGCCAGCAACGGGAGACAGCAGGGAGCTTCACTAATGGAGAAGACGCTATCGGGAGGAGGAGGAGCTACTGGAGAAAGGAGGAGATGCTGCTGGGGGAAGGAGGAGGTGGCCAAGAGGGGTGGGGAGGGGTGGCGGCGGCCAAGGGGGAGTGGGGAGGGTGGTAGCCAAGGGGGGCGCCCTAGGGTTAGCCCCCCTTATGGCCGGCTGCCCCCTCCACCTTGGGTTGAAATACTGTGGGCCGGAAGCCCACAGCCCAGGTTATCGAATTTTTGCAAAACTTCCCCTCTAAACTTATGTAAATTCCATTTTCTGATTGGTCCTTCTCCCTAAATTGTATCGTCTCACCTAAATGAGTTTGGGGTATTACACCTGCATTGTCCAAATCTCCAAACATTATTTAACCTTGCAACTTAAGTAAGTTGCATTTTTTTCTTTGAAGATACTGGATAGAAGGTCGCTTGCTTCTAATTGAGCTGGTACAGTGTGTTCTGTCTGTGTGTGTGCACTGCTACTAGCTCCCTTTCCTTCATGATGGAACCTTTATGCTATGTAAACTTATGTGCAAAGATGTTTTCCTCTTCAACATGTGCTACTCTGAAACACTTGTGATGCCTCTATAACATTCCCTTTTATGTGTGAGGAACTATGTGAGTTTGTATTTGTATTTTATTTGTTTAACTTGATTAGTTGTCTTGTCAAACTTGATATGTGAATTGTGTTGAACTTTATTAGTTGTTGAATGTGTGATGCACTATTGATTTATGAATTGTGATGAACTTGATGTGTAACGAGCATACCCGTGGGTGATGGGTACCCACGGGCGGAGGTGCACTGTTCGCGGGTAAACAGGCATACCGTGGGCGACGGGTATGAGCAAGGTTCTTTGCCCGTCGTCCTTTGTGGGAATGCCCGTGGGGGAAATCAAGGTCACGGGCATGGATATGGGGGAGCACTACCGATTGCCATCCCTACTACCAAGTGTCGCATAACTAAATCATAAATAATCTGAATCATTGGATAAAAATAATGAATAATCTGTATTAAATTGAGTGTACCAAAAAAAAAAAACTATTGCCTGTGGAAAAGAAGTTCGCCGCCCTCGTGCTAATTACCCACAGAGTTGCCAGGCAACATGGAGCCAATCATTTGGCCGAGAGTTGCAGAGCATACAGGTGAAACACATCAGCACAGTTTGCAAACACGCCATTCGCCAACTGATCCAAGAAAACAATAAAGCCACACGGCTGATGCATCTTCAGCTTTATTTAGTTTATTTAGAATCATCGCCATGTTTTATTTGGAAAATACAAACTAATACTACACAACGCAACACAGGTCAGCAATAGATCAAAATCCTTAAATACGGCGCCACGCATGGACATAACCGCATACAACATCCATACAAATACAACCACAGGACTATATACTGTATACAACATCTTGGCATGGACGACGCACTTCGAATAATTCAACCCTCAAAACCACTTGGAATTCGAGAATTTCACAGGAAACGGTTCAATTATCGTGCTCCAAGCAGACCTTACATCGCAGCAATGTCGACCCAGCACCGCCGCCGCCGCCGTTCCATCGCAGCTCCTTCCACGGCAGCAAGCGCCCGCCGCGTCCTGGACACGGTAGCTCTCGGTCACGTTGTCGCTCAGCACCGCACCGTCCATCACGTCGATCATCCGCTCGTGTCGCCACTTGCCGTCCTTGTACCGGTACACCTGGCTCGTCGCCGCCGACCCGTTGACCACGTCGTGGTCCTTGACGACCATCCAGCCATCGGCGGTCTGCTCGTCGACGAGCCGCACCGAGTTCTTGAAGCTCTTGGTCTTGACCTTCGTTTTGAGGTTGAGGCTGTGGGAGAGGCTCCCCGTGACGACGGACGTGCCATTCTCGCCGTCGTCGGTCTCCGCGTAGAACCAGAGCGGGTACTTGGTCTCCGCCTTGAGCTTGCCGACCACCTTCCTCCTGTCCGACCGGAACAGCATCTCCGTCTCCTGCTCCGCCTCCAGCCGGACGGTCTTGTTCTTGCCGTTGTTGGTGAACTCGACCACGCTGCTCGCCTCCAGCTCCGTCTCCACCTCGGTCGTGAAGTTGCCGAGCGAGGACTTGACCCAGCCACTGAAGAAGGACTTCCTCTTCGCGCGGATCATGAACTTGCCGTCCAGCAGCTGCGTCGAGTACCGGCGGGAGATGGACAAGCGCGGCGTCCGGTACCGGCCGAGCGCGGCGTGTACGTCCGACGAGCTGGGGTCCAGCCAGAGGTGCAGGTTGGCGTCCACGAGCCACTCAGCGATGCCGTCCACCACGGTGATGCCGATCTCGTGGGCCTTGCTGTCGACGAGGATGCCGAGGAACGGGGTCAGCTCGATGTCGTAGGTCGGCAGGTTGAACGCGCCGAGCGCGGCCACGGGCTGCCAGAAGAGCGGGTTGATGCCGCCGGTGTAGATGACGGGGAACGGCACGAACGAGCCGGCGAAGTGGTGGTCCACGCTGACGACGACCTCGCGGTACGCGGCGTTGCCCCTCGGCGTGGTGAGGTTGTTCTCCTTGATGTAGATGTCCGGCGGGTTGGAGTACCAGTACTCGTCGTTGGAGTGGGGGGACACGAAGACCTCGAGGACTGCACGGTAGGTGCTCGACGGAATGGTCACGAGCTTGGAGCACGAGTCCGACGAGTTCTGGATGCGGAACCAGTAGCCGCTATCGCCGGTGACCTCCGAGATCGGCAGGATCAGGTCAGCCGGCTGGAAGTACGACTCTGGCAGCGTCGGGTGGTCGGAGTGGGCGACGCCGGCAGAGGAGGAGGAGGACGCAGCGTCGGAGAGGTAAGCCGGGATTCCGTGGAACTCGAAGGAGACGTTGACGTTGTACACTCCGGTGTACTTGTCGTTGACTACGTTCTCGAGCATGACGGAGAGGATGCCGTCGGGCGGGGAGCGGAGGAGCGCGGAGTAGCGGGTGACGTCCTTGCGGACGGTCCAGCGGACGCCCTCGGGGGTGGGCTCGGCGGTGGTGGTGCGGAGTAGCTCGGAGCCGTCGAGCCAGACGGCGGCGACGCGGTCGTACTGCTCGCCGGCGCAGGCGGCGGAGAAGGAGAGCACAACGAGGGACCAGGGCGCGGGGCACCCGGCGGGGGCCGCGTACGCGGCCTTTGCCGGGGGGGCGCCGTAGGTATCGTTGAAGGAGTAGGAGAGGACCGGCACAGTGCAGGTCAGCGCGGCGGGCGGGAGCCGCGGGAGCGGGTAGGTGGGGTCGAGGTACTCCTGGGCAGACGCATTGGCCCCGTCGGTCGGCGGGGCGTAGCGAACGGTGTAGCTGTCGGGGACGTTGGCGAGAACCGGGACGAGGAGAAAGAGGGGGAGGGGGAGGAGATGGAGCGGCGGCGCTCGCTGCGGCATCTTGTGCTGCTGCGGCGAGGTGAGACTTGTCTCCCTTGTCTCGAGTGGGAGCGAGGGATTGGTTGGTGGCTGGTTGTTCGCTTGGCTCGCTGCTGAGTGTTCTTGTATAGTGATGGATTTGGGATTTTTGAATGACTGAAATTTATTTATTAATTAATTATATTTTCCCACCATTAGTTCATCATTTTATGGTTTAAATTATCTATTTATAAAATAGATAAAACTAAATATATATGAACTCTATAAATAATAAAAAATCTAAAATAGATAAAAGTAAATCTATGTGAACCATACAAATAAAAAAATAAAAAATAAATTAAATCAAAAGTTACTTTAAATTTAACACTGTATAATTATAGATAACTGCTGAATAATAAAAAAATTAAACAACTAAAAATTAACAAATCCAATTATTTTTTGTCCTGCTTGAGGAACGATCCTACGCAGTTCAGATTGCCGGTGCTGGTCGTAACCACGTCGAACATGGGTCATCCTCGGACGTGGATCCAACGGTATTAGGGCTCGCCCGGCCTGTCGAATCGTCAGTAAATCAATAGTATACAGTACAGTACATGTCAACACTGTCCAAGGAGACAGGTGAGCCGTGAAACGAGCTCAGAACTGGGAAGAAAGGAAGCACCGTACGTATCATGGCAGCGTCGTTCAGCACGGCCCGATCGACAAGCAGTGGGCGGCGCGTGGGCGAGGACGATGGGAAGGACGCTGTTTTTGGACGTGATGCGTGCTCTTGCGCTGGCCTCTGGTTCGTGCCTGCGATCGGATCTGAAACCGAGAGCCGTGGACCTTTGAGGCAGCCGATTAGGACCGGAGACTTTGGAGGACCTCCGCGACCAGGGGTTACAGGCCACGCGGCCAGCATGTGGTTGCAGACGTACAGAGAGGCCTAGATGTACGGCCATCACGTCTCCACGAGGATAACGCCGGATAATGTTGCCTAGGTGTACGGCCATCACGTCGCCATGTGGATAGCGCCGGATAATGTTGCCTTTCACCTGCTGTTTTTTTTTTGGTGTGGTCTTCAGGAATCAGAAGCCATGAGTAATCCGTCGGCAGCGATTTCACTTCGAACTTTTTGACAGGGACCATGCAGTCATGCAGATGCAGCGCTACGGACAACTGGACAAGCAACGAATGAACTCGAGAAGAAGACGAACTTTCTGTAGCACGGGGAAAGTCGGTGGGCCTACTGTAGTAGCTAGTTGTGCTGGGCTGGTAGTCCGAAGGCATAATTGGTATGTGTTGTGCCGGGTGGAAGTGGTATGGTTTGTTGTTAAGTGTACCCATGACTTGTCTATTCGTGGGCGGTGGCCGATCGAAGAAAGTAGAGAACCGTGTTACAGTGCTACAGTATGATAATATTACGTAGCAGTTGTCGAATCGGAAAGAAAAATAATGAAATTGAGTTTTTCACTGCAGCAAAAATATTGTTGCATTGGCGTTATTCACAAACACTGTAGCATCAATGTAGTAGATGATCTGAGTCGTTCTCTTCAAATCGAACAGCTCAGATATGCCGAATGTCACGACACTGTGATCCTCTCCCATTGCCAATGCAATGACAAAGAATGCCAATCCATAAAGTAGATAGTACCTTCAGTCATTATCACTCCAGACGATTAGAAGAATTTTAACACGGTCCTGTGTTCTACCAACATGATTATATTCAACAAAAATGCTAAGAAAAAGAATTGTCCAAAAGGACAAGACAACAATTGAACAAATAGTTTGGCAAACCATCGTCGTCAATATGACAGTGCCATACAACAAAGTTTGATCACTTTCCCGGCTGATAAATTATTATTTTTTTGAGAGAGAATGCCGTCACTTTATTGATCATAAAACATCATTACAAATAGTCTTTCAGATACACTCTGGTACACCATTACGAATAAAAGAGCTAACAGGGTGCTCACAAGATCTAGCTAGAATATGTGCTGCCATATTCATCACACAACTCACATGACGAAAAACAACCAAGGAAAAACCCTCTGCCATAGACTTGATATCAGAGATAGCCGCCCCAACAAAGGATCGATCCCGCCTCGACAAATTCAACAGTTGCACCATAGACAAGCAGTCAGAAGCAAAGATGACATTTTGATATCCTTTATCACGAGCGAGGGCTATTGCACGACGAAACGCCAATGCTTCTGCTAACTCCAGCGTAGTAATCCCATCAAGGCACTCGCTGCAAGCAGCTAAGCATTCACCAATGTGGTTTCGAACTACCACGCCAACCCCCATCCGACGAGAAGAAGCAAATAGTGTTGCATCGATATTAATAAAGACCGTACCTACTGGCGGCGGAGTCCATTTAGGGACTGAAAGCAAAGACTCACACCTATGACCTGGATCCGGATTAAACATATGCAACACTATCAACTCAACATAAGCCTTAATTTTCGCAGCCAGCATTCGAGGATGTAACAAGCCTTTATCGTTTCATGCACCATTACGTGCCTCCCAAATATACCACAAAATAACAGCAAGAACCATTGTCTCCTGACCAGAGTAATGTCCCAGGAAATCGAACAGCCACTACTTAGCACAATTCAACATCTTACGGTAGAGATGGAATCCATACTCCAATTTCACTTCATGCCAAACTTCACGAGCAAATTGGCAAAATAGGAAATAATGTTCGATACACTCCTCCCTTGATGAGGACATCTCTACCATGGATACAATCGCACATGCACACACAACTCATTCACAACAAGTGTTACAAGGACCACTTACTCGAGCCCATGCTCGCCAACTTAATTACTAGGTGAATTCGTTCCTAGGTTTATATATTACTAAGAATAGACCGCTACTTAATGCAAGTGATTTAATTGTGCGTATGAACATGGGTAAGGACCAAGGAGAGGCATGTGGAGTCATGGACATGCATGGAAGGCATAATGGAGGTACCACATCACTTTGGGTCTGAATCAAGTAAGAGTTCGAGTTGGACTCGCTCTGGATTAGGATTTGACTACTGCGACAGCACTAAGTTTAAACAGCCGTAACTTCTTCATACGGACTCCGTTTGGGACGTTCTTAGACTTCATGAAAAGCTTATCAAGTCTGATTTCCAACGGATCCAACTTTATCTTCAAATTCCATCTGAGTCAGCCACAATCATCAAAATAGTATGTTTTTTTTCTGAGAACGATGATGCACCACCTCAACTTGGGCCAACGGGCCTTGTATTAAGTCGAGCCCAATTGGGGCACGTCCTTAGTGTAGGATCGCGGGAAGGCGACGATAGCACAAAACAATTTTTTTTACCGCGCAACCAAGGAATCTCCACTAGTAATAGATTACGAGATTACCACTAGACGCGTTGACTCGTAGCGGAAGTAGAGTTGATGTAGCGAGTTGATGCGGTCGTAGTCGTAGTCACCGCGTGTCTTCTCCTCCGAGTAGTCATACTCACCGCACGTCTTCTCCTCCGAGTGGTCGTACTCGCCGCGTGTCTTCTCCTACGAGTAGTCGTACTCGCCACGCGTCTTCTCCTATGAGTAGTCGTACTCGCCGCGCGTCTTCTCCTCCTGCTCCTGTGATCGTCACGAGTTTCGGATCATCCTAGTGCTGATGCTTCGCAACACCCACCTCCAAGGTATCTACACGTACGGGGTAGGGGCACCACACGCTGGAGTGCTAGCACCGACGGCGTAGTTGAGGAAGGCGTGGCTATTAGGGTTTAGGGAGTTCTTCAAAACGATCATCTCACCCCTTGCCACCGCCCCTCTATTTATAGGCATCCATAATGGGTCTCGTACTTGAGGCCCATTATGAACTCGTGGTCTATAAGAATTCGGATCACCATCGAAATCAAATCATAACCCTTTAAGTGTGCGACCCTATAGGTTCATGTGTAATCGGTTGTGACTCGGAAACTCTTTTCCGACCACTAGTAGTTAGTGTTACCTAGCAGCACATAATGATTCTCAAAACACACATAGAATATATCGGGCGAACCTTAATGAATATAATCTATGACCAGGTCCATATCACTAATGACCAGCTCGTATATCTATACGACCAGTTTATATTTAGTCTCGACCAATTCGTAACTCTTTACGACCAGGTTCCGACCAGTTAGTGACCATGTTCGACCAGCCTACGACCAGCTCGTATCTCCATACGACTAGTTAGTGACCATGTTCATCCACTTTCAGGTAGTTGAAACCTCCTTCCGACCAGGATGTAGTTGAACCTCCTTTCGACCACGTCTAGTTGAACCTCCTTCCGACCACGTGTAGTCGAACCGATGGACAGTAACGAAAACCTTAATTGTTGGATTTTCTCTTCTACCAGAAATAGTTTAGTCTATAACTTTCACATACGAACTCCAAATCAAATAATTATTGTTTCTAAATTCATTTAAAATCATTTTATACCTTTTGTGTAAATTTTGTGAGTTTTGGATAATTTTAGATTTTTGAGTTTATTCGGCGTTATCCGTTCTTATTGGTTCTTTTCGATTCTTTAACTAGGTTTCGACGATTCTATTATATACGAGAGTGATCCTCTGTAGCAAGCTGATTATCTCCAGCAAGGCAAGCACCCCCTTTTGATCATATTGCTCCTATTACTTTCGATACAATTATCTTAATTTGCAAATGTATGTATGCATATGTTATTTTGATGTTAATTTTCATTAGGAGTAGTTAATCCGAATAGATGCATGAGATGTAGGTAAATGTTCTAATTTCCATTGAGCCTAAGTTAGATTATTGGTAGTGAGTTAGAGTCAAATGGATGGACTCTAGTCATTTATATGTATGTAGTATATGAGTTGGTTTGCTTAGCCATGCTTAGAATGGTAGAATGCAACTTCAGCAATTATAACCTCCCAAAGTTTTGTTGGCTGTCAAAGATTTTTCTTGATTTTTTGTACTTTAAAAGAGTTATCTTGGTTAAAAAACAATAAATATATAAAATAAAATCAATTATTCAATTTCTTGGTTTTAAAATAAAAAGGAATTTTTATAGAATTTTCTGGGATTTTATTGGATTTAAATTTTAAAAATAAAATTTTAATTAATTTCTTGAATTTTCTCATATTTAAATGTTTTTCCTATTTTCCAGAAAATAAAAATAATTATGTGAAAAAATAATAGCCAACTTTAAGTTGGAATTATTTTTTATTAAGTTTATAATAATTCTAGGAATTGTTGCGAATTTTTCTAGAATTTTTGGACTCTATTTGCTATATTCTAAAATTTTATTTGATTTAGTGCTTAATATGTAATTTTGAATAAAAAATGAAAATAATAAGAAAATCAGAATTCCCGTCGGTCACACTTAACAACAATGCACTACCATCTTTCCTTCCTTATTTTATTTAACTGTACATTCCTTTTATTCATTTATTCCTTTCTTTATCTCGAGAGAACCCGACGCCATGGATGCCCTAAATGGAGCTCTTAAAACTCATGATTTCCTCCACTGTTTCTCTTAAAATTAATTGCATTTAATCGCCATCATCACTACACCTCCATCCCCGACCATTCAGCCCCTCATTAATGCGCAAAATCAACGGAACGCGACATGTCCGGCTGTGGCATACGTGCCTTGATCTCCTCCTCCTGTCTACCTCCACCCTTATATAAGAGAGCCCTGGGTGCCTCTCCTCTCCCTCATCCATCCCCAAAATTTTTTGCTCCTCCCTCGTTTTCTCCTCTCCACAATCGAAGTTTTTCCGTCGCCGGGCGAACGCCGTTCATCGGCCATTTGCGCCTCCTACAGTGGAGCGCCGCCGCCATCTCTACCACTCCTAGCTTCGCCTCACGACGTTCTACGTGGTGCTCACCTCACCTTCGCTGGAGCATCGCCGGAGAGCCGCGCCACCGTGAGCCCACGCCGCACCGACGTTCGTCGTTCTCGCCGCCGGTCATCCGTACGCGTTCCACCACCACCACCACCAAGGTGAGCACCGTCATCCCCATCCTATTATCTACCCATTGGTACCCTCGCCATTCGCTGCTTCGCCGTCGTTAGCCGACAACACCGCCATTTCCTCAATGTTGTTCGACTGATGAAGATGAACATGACCATATTTATCTAGTCGTTAGTTAGAACTTTGTGAAGGATCGCGACAAGGCTACGATAGCACAAAACAAAAAAATTTACCGCACAACCAAGGAACCTCCGCTAGTAATAGATCACGAGATTACCACTAGACGCGCCGACTCGTAGCGGAATTAGAGTCGATGTAGCGAGTTGATGCAGTCGTAGTCGTACTCACCACACATCTTCTCCTCCAAGTGGTCGTACTCGCCACGCATCTTCTCCTCTGAGTAGATGTACTCGCCGCGCGTCTGCTCCTCCGAGTGGTTGTACTGAGTTGCGGATCGTCCTAGTGCTGATGCTTTGCAACAACACCTGCAAGGTATCCACACGTACGGGGCAGGGACACCACGCGCTGGAGTGCTAGCACCGGTAGCGTGGTTGAGGAAGGTGTGGCTATTAGGGTTTCGGGAAGTTCTTCCAAAAGATCGTCATCCCACCCCTTGCTACTGCCCCTCTATTTATAGGCATCCATGATGGGTCTCGAACTTGAGGCCCATTACGAACTCGAGGCCTACAACAATTCGGATCACCATCCAAATCAAATCCCAGCCCTTTATGTGTGCGACCCTACAGGTTCATGTGTAATTGGTTGTGACTCGGAAACTATTTTCCGACCACTAGTCGTTAGCGGTACCTAGCAGCACATAATGATTCCCAAACACACATAGAATATATCGAACGAACCTTAATGCAATATGATCTACGACCAAATCCATATCACTAACGACCAGCTTGTATCTCTATACGACCAGTTCATATTTGGTCTCGACCAATTCGTAACTCCTTATGACCAGGTTCCGACCACTTAGTGACTATGTTCGACGAGCTTACGACCAGCTCGTATCTCCATACGACTAGTTTGTATCTGGTCGAACTGAAAGACTTTCTCATGTATTCTCCCTTTACCTCACGATGTATGGTTGAACTCCAGGTGAGATGTTGTATCATCCATGGACTGTTCAATACTTTCTCGATTAAGTCTCGAATAACTTCATGTGGTCGACACTTCGACCACTAGTGGTATGGCCATGCACTTTCTTTATCCGACCACAACGAAGGGCCCAGAGACATCTCTCCTGTTATGTTAGGAGGGGCAAATCCCATATTCGACCAGTCACATCCCTCCCATATTTCATAGCATACCCGAAAGCTATCTTTATAACTACCCAGTTACTAGTAGCGTTTGACAACCCGTAAGAGTGCTACTGCACATGTAGGAAACTATGCTGATCTCAGGTCTAAGGATTATATGTCATCATTGCTTGAGACCAACTAATGATACATAGAATCATAACAATCTCAACAGTGTCTCAAGGTGGGTCTTTTTCAACACCATATTCTCTAACATGTGTCCATGGTATTGGTTTGATATCTCCATATCCATGACTTGTGAAACATAGTCATCAACCAATACATATGCTAGTATATTCATATGTGTTCTCATATGTTTCCGACCAGGGAACGTTTAAGAATAATCATCACATAAATATAGAGTATCGCAATCAAGTCGCATACTTGATAATAAATATTATTGATATTATTCTAGGAACAAGATAACATATTATCTAATGTTATGAACATAATGAAATATAATCATCTTTATGATTGCCTCTAGGGCATATTACCTTTAAATACACCCCTTAGCCGTCACAAATAGGGCATATTTTGTTGAGTTTAGGTTTTGCCATTGTGCAAACTTCTGTTCATCAGTTTTGTCGGACGACCACCTGTCAAAACAACATTCGGGATCCCACCTTTGTTTTTTTCAATACCATCTACACTACAATCTTATTCACAATATCAGATTACCTACATCTTATTCTTACTAGTTCTGTGATTATTCACAGGAATTGAACCTCACGTTCAAGTTGATCGCGCTTCCAGAAAGGCCAATAACATCTCGGAGTTGGTTCAACGATTGCTAAGGTGCAAGCATCGTCGTACGGTTGTAGTCGGATCGTGAGAGTCAGCTCCACCAAAATTGATATTTATCATCATCGAAAGATCGGGCACCTCGCCTGTATTAAGTGGTATTAGAGCTCAAGGTTGCTCGGTGAGAATTTACTATCTTTCATAGTTAGATTGCTTACTATGATACCTTTGTTCCCGGTGAGAATTTACTATTGAGTGAACTTCTTTGTTCCCGGTACGCTTCCGTACGCTGCATGGTTTGTTGGAGTATCTCTGATACCTGACCTACAAGTTGGACAAAACCTGGAGCATCTGCTAGAGCAGGGTCAGTGTTATTTAAAAATAATTTGAACATGCTGTAGGTTTTGTACCGTTACTGAAGGTCTTGGAGGATTCATAGTAGTTGTAGGTGTTCGTAGATCTGAACCTTCCCTCCGACTTTGTGTTTGGTCCCATCTGACCCATTAATCTAGGTGGGACAGAACCAGGTGAATTAATTGATTGACGTCTATCAGTTCTATTACCTCTGGCATTTGGTGCTTGATTGCCCGTGCCATTTTCATCAATATGTGGTGGTGAGGTAATGTATGCAGGACCGTACACGACATTTTGATCCGTATTTTCGATCGTATTGACCTCGTGCTTCCAGCAGTGATCTTCCGAAGAGCTTCCACTGTAACCAGTGGAGAGCCCTCCAGTGCCTCTACCAGAAGTTTTCACTATGGAGACCGGTCGAAAATTAGCACCTCCTGAGGCCTTTGGGGTGGACTTAACCTGATCCAGTGAATTGCCGATCGTATGCTGAGTCTTATCATTCTCACTTGGCCTATAGTCAGTGGGGGTTTCATCGACACCGTTACTAGATGTCGGTTGTCTCATGGAATTTCAAGAAGTTGTTGGTGAATACTTGTCAGCCATGATCGTATCGAGAGTATACTGATTCTCGGATTGCGGGGCTGAAGTTTTGTCACCTTTTTCGCCGGTCGGAAGGACCGGGTTTGGAGAGATCTTTGGACATTCTGAACTGGTCGGAATGACATGTCCCTCTGGAAGCACCACTTGTTGTGGTGGTGTATCTTAATCCATCCGTTTGATTTCCCTGGTGTCTGCGACATGTGAATCTATGGTGGAGGAGGATGACGACGATATCCAGTTCTCATCCATGGCGCAGATGCATCCCTCCATGTCGAGGTTGGAGTAGTCGTCCAAGTCGAACCAGTTCTCCTCGTCCCAACTCCCTGCCATAGTCGCATGAGTGATTATGAGGAATGGGTGAGGATTTGATGAGCTAAGAATTTCTTCAGGAAATTTGCAACTTCTTCCCCACGGACGGCGCCAGCTGTTGACGATCAAAATCGCCGATCTTATAAAAATATATGGAAATAGAGGAAAATGATGTGTATCTCCTGAAAGAGAATGGGGTCACTCTTTATCCCCTAAGAATGCTACTACACATGTAGGAAACCATGTTGATCTCAGGTCTAAGGATTATACATCATCATTGCTTGAGACCGACTCATGATACATAGAAACATAATAATCTCAACAGTGTCTCAAAGTGGGTCTTTTCTAACATCATGTTCCCTAACATATGCCTATATTATTGGTTTGATATCTCCATATCCATGACTTGTGAAACATAGTCATCAACCAATACATATGCTAGTCTATTCATATGTGTTCTCATATGTTTCCGACCAGGGAACGTTTAAGAATAATCATATTGGTTTATTTATTCCAAAAATTCGTTCTCTCAAATACAAACTCCAAATTCGTTGATTCTTTCTCCTAAATTCATCTAAATTCATCCTTTTTTAGTATTTATTTTGTAATTATTAGATTTTACTTAATTTATGCTATTTATTCCATTTTGCGCGTCGTCGCCGCCACCGGTCACCTCCGGCCGAGCCGCCACCACTATCAGGTACAGTATCTCGCCAGGGTTCCATTTTTATTGTTTGCTGACCGCCTCTCCTTTCCTCTCACCGGTGCGGCCAATTTCTCCATGGCGCCAATCTTCTGTTCATGTAACTGCATGAATCAGTACAGTGTAGCAAATTATCTAGTCATCCATTCCCATGTACATGTTCGTGTTATTCTTTCCAAAAATTTGTTCTCTCTCATACAAATTCCAAATGCATTGATTCTTCCTCCTAAATTCATATAAATTCATCCTTTTATTTTTAAGTATTTATTTTGTATTTTTTAAATTTTATTCAATTTATGTTAGTTATTTGGCCCATTTTGCGCGTCGTCGTCGTCGCCGGCTGGCTGTGCCTGTTCCACCACAATCGAGGTGAGCGTTGCGTTCCCCGCGTTTCCCTCTTTGTTTCGCCATAAACCTCAATTGCTAACTCCTCACTGTTTGCCCGTTACGCCGACGTCAGTCCGCCGCCCGTCGAAGGTCTTTTCCATCCGACTGCGTCGCCGCCGAAGGTCCTCTCGCCGAGCCGTCGACACCATTGAGTTCGCCTCAACGCGTTCTATGCCGTACTTCCATCTCCATTCTCCTGAAGCTCGGTGTGTCCTCTGTTGTTCTGTTCTATAAAAAGGCATGGTGTGTTGTTCCATGATCCGTGACACTTGTTGCCCACTTATCAATCCATTCATCCTTTTCTATATTTCTTGCACTAGCATCGACATGCGGGGGTCAATTGTTGAATGCTTAGTCCAGCTGAATCAATGTGCTTCCATATTCATTCATGAATAGTGAAATTTGGAATTCTATTATTTCATGTGACTTTCAAACTTTCGAAAATTCGTTGTCCCTCACACGAACTCCGATTCCGTCGATTCAAATTCCTAAATTCATATAAAGTCAATATCTTACTTCTAGTATTTATTTTATAATTTTTGGATTTTATTTGAATGTTATTTGAATTTAGCTCGTTTACGCGTATAGATTTCAGCGACTTCGGACAACCAGATTTCGACGCCGTTTGAGAACATCGATTAACCAAGCAAGGAAATTTATACCTTTGATCATATTTGAACCCAATATTTTAAATTATTTAAATTCTATTTTAAATTATCAATGCATGCATATTTATATTCAAATGAATTTAAGTACATGTTTTTTATTATAATTATACCTAAATCCTTTGTACTGTCAATCTTGACATTGAAATAAACTACCTCGACACCTTGGATGAAAATATAGTTTATGCGATAGTATGAACTAGAACATGTTGGGAAAAATTATGCTTAGCTATGCTTAGACCTAAAATGTTTGATTTGGGAATTTTCAGCCAAAAATCAAAATATTGTTTAAATGGCATCCATGACATTGGTGTATCATGGAAGTTTTCAAATGATTTGAAAAATTGAAATAAAGGAAAAGTTGGCTTGTACTTGGGCAAAATGGATGGTTGGTGGGTGCAGGTTTATGCACGGGCTCAATTCGGGTAGGGTTGAGACCTAGGGGTTATTTTGAAAGTTGCCCAAGTCAGTTAAGGACCGGTCTTCGAGCCGCATCTTGCTAAGCCACATCGTACTTCCAGATGTCTCGAATGGGAGAGACCTGGCCAAATAATTTGTAACATTCCACTGTAGTTATGCCACGCTGATGTGTGGGTGTCAGGATAACCTACTTTTATATATTCCCATATGGCGTAAGAGGGGGCTCAGATCCGGCGGATGGTCAATCCAAAGGAAGCGAAACCTTAGCGAGGCGGGACTGCGGTGGGATGGCGCATTGTAAAGGTCTTGACACGTGCTCTAGACTGCTTACCTAAGGTAGTGAGCGGTGGTATCGACGGATGCCAAACAAACTAGAGAATTCATGTCTCATGGGTAAAGTTGTACCACCACTGCAGAGTGCAAAACTATTCGAATAACCGTGTCCACGGTCATAGACATGCTGAGCAAAGCCACTCAAAGTTAGACTTTGATTTTGTTTTTAAAAGACTTTATCAAATGGTTTTGAATTTCTATCCAAATGGGAAGTTGGGCTAGAAGCCATGTGATAAGAGGGTATCCATCGCCATATTTCATATGAAGGTTATCCTACTATAAACCTTGAGGATTTATAAAATGAATTTTAGTTTTAGAATAACTGCTTTGGAACTTGGTACAAATATTTAAAGAAAACATTGCTTTATGCAAATTCAACTAATAAGCCTTCCTTCGATATATTCTTGCATGCATTATAATTTGTTATTGGGTGTAACTTGTGAGCACAGAAGTTGTGCTCACCCTTGCTTCATGCAAATAAATTTCATAGGAGAAGGACTTCACCACCGGTGTGGATCTCGACGATTAGGCCGCTACCCTAGTCAATTGTCTGTGGCAGATCAGCTGGACTCCACTACTTCTTTTGTCTTCTGCTGTGTTTGTTTATTGTTGGCTTGTAAGCCACTTTTGTAATAAACTCTGTTGATTATTAATAAAGCTTTGCGAATTATGGATATTGCCATATTTGTTTATTGTGTGAACTAGCTACTGATCATGGGACTAGTTCAGAAATACACAAAAGATTTTGGGTGTTACTTCCGGGTCCGACAACAATGGTCATTGTATCATCATTATAAATACTTGGGTCAGGGTACTCATGTGTATAATATATTTGGAAAACTAAAACTGAAAATAAAATGATTTAGACTAGGGAAAATGGTTGGTGGTGTGGTTATTGGGTGTGTGGCTTGTGCCCGAGTCAACAAGGACCGAATTACTTGTGTCACTGATCCAAGCACTTTTGCGTGCATCCACATGAAGGCATATAGGAACCCTCTTGACTTAGTACTTTGGCGTGTGTTACCTTCGAGTCGCAGGTGGTGGTTGTGTGTCTTGTGTTAAAAATATTCTGTGTGTGTTGGGTGTGCGGGAGTGGGTTCCTGTCTATGTTCTCCACACTGAGGGGCATCCGTAGTTATCCTAGGTTTTACCCCGAGGGTTAGTTGACCTAGGTTTTACTGATGACAACGTATGGGTTTCGATCCATATGGGTGACTCATGGTTAATGCATTATATTGGAAAACGTCTCGTAGGACTTAGCTCTGCCGGTATACCTAAAGAAGTGTGCTAAATAGCTTGGCAAAAGGAACGGTCTGATATGTGGGTAAAGTTGTACACCCCTGCAAGGTTTAATCTACTCGATTAGCCACGTTCTTGGTTATGATAATGTTTGGTTAGGTCGTGCAAGAATTAGACTATAACGTTTTGGTGAAACTTGAAATCGGCTGATATGAATGGGTAATTCGTTATATGTTGTGGTGGCTGTTAGGAAGTCATCTCTAGGAGGTTAATTATGTTTATAAACATTTTCTTGCTATTATTTAAACATTTAAAACAAGATTTACTAAATTGCTTTACAATCTATTACTCTATTGCAAAGAAAACTACTTTATGCTGAAAACTGCTTAGTGTAGTAGACTTTCCTTTGATACATGAATGCATCTATATATTCTTTTACTTGTAAGAATTGCGAGTACAACTTTGTACTCAACCCGCTTGCTGCAATTTCAGATGAGGTTAATCCCCAAGGGATCGACTATTGTGAGACCGACTTCGTGCAGGACGACTATCTCGGCGGGTTTCCGGTCGGTTGCCTTGTGGGTAAGGGAAGTCGATTGGCTTTTATTTATTGCCTTCTTATGGCATGTTATTTCCGCTACATTTTGGTACTTTATCATTTTATTTGGCCGGTCGGCCCTATTTGTGTAATAGATCATATAGTCGATCGTCCTACGTCGAGTATGTTGATGCAGTGGTCGTAGTCGATCGTCCAGCATCCTCGCAAGTCGATCTTCCTTGTAGTCGATCATCCTCGCAGTTAATCGCTTTCCTTGCAAAGTCGCGGATTATCCTCGACGCAACAGCAACTGCAGTAGTGCATCTACGGTATCCACACGTCTAGGGCAGGGACGTCATACGCCGGTGTGCTATCACCAAGTCGCACGGAAAGACTCTCTCAATAAGATGGATGCTAGGGTTTGGTGGAACAACTCACGTATCCTTGTCTACACCTCTCTCTTTTTCTCTAATAGCCTCAAACAACTCACGGATCCTATCCAAACATGTTTGACGAATCATATCCGTACTGGTTTATTATAACCCATTAAGTGTGTGACCCTGTAGGTTCATGTGTAGTTTGGTTATGACTTGGAAACCTTTTCCGACCAAGATTCATTATTGGTACCTAGCAGGACATAACGATTCCCGAATACACACTGAGAGACCATGTGAGAGGTCCTCCTTTGTGAGTGATGAGT
Source organism: Hsuehochloa calcarea (assembly GCA_036346395.1). Taxonomy (NCBI): domain Eukaryota; kingdom Viridiplantae; phylum Streptophyta; class Magnoliopsida; order Poales; family Poaceae; genus Hsuehochloa; species Hsuehochloa calcarea. Next base: position 27,600,025 of record CM070601.1, on the reverse strand, counting down.
ATTTGACAGCGTGTTGAATAGGTTGAGAGTTGAGTTTTTCGGTTTGGGACTGTTTCTGTGCTGAAACAGGATAATCGGAACTACCGCTGTGTATGTCGCGGAAGTTCCGATAATCGGAACTACCGGCGTTGGAAATAGGAACTTCCGATTAACTTGGGTTTTGAGTTGGTGAAGAAATCGGAACTTCCGCACCTGGGGTAGCGGAGTGTCCGATAATACTGACGTTGAGTGTTCCTCTGAGAGGATAATCGGATTTAAAAAATTGGAAAGGCGGATGTTCCGAAGATCGGAAGTTCCGCAATTTTAAGCGCGGAACTTCGATAATCCTGACAAGTGCGGACGTTAGAAATCGAACTTCCATTGTGGTAAGTCGCGAACTTCCGATTGTGTCCTAGCGTGCGTAGAAGGATAATTTGTGATTTTGATTTTGTATGAGTTTGAGTCTTATACAAATGTTGATGCTATGATATTGTGCAATGCTATGTGATGTGTTTTTGTGCGTGTTGATTGCGGGACATCGAGGCGAAGTCGTGGCGAGACACGAGGTGATCGGACTAAGCGCGCGCGGCGTTGAGGTCGAGCGGTCGGGATGTGTCGAAGGCGGCGTGAATCTTGAGGTGGTTGCGTGTCAAGGACAGAAGGCGTCGGAGGCTTCGGAAGGTGTGCAAGGGCGAAGCGGTATTTTCGCAAAGCGGCACAAGTGGAGGCGGTTCCGTTCGGGTGTAGCGGGCTTAATGGGTTGGAGGCCCATTAAGCAAAGGCTATAAATAGAGCTGAACCCCTGGTGTTAGGGTTAGACTTTGAGAGAGAAAATTAGGGTTAACTCTAGCTAAAGGTTTTGTTTTGCTTTTTGAGAGGTTGTTGGTTTGGAGAGAATGAACTGAAAATACTTGTAATCATTCCTCTGTGTTTTCTCTGTAATCTTTTGATCTTTATCAATGAAACTCTGAGGTTTTTGATTACTTGTTTGTGCCTCTCTTATTCCCTTCCTGTTCATGTTGACTATTTAGGGTTTTGATGTATCTTTTGATTCGTCCTATGAAATAGCTTGAAACTTGATATCTAGAGTCGTTTTGATATTGCTATTGCATCCTCAAAGTTTCATAAGCTAAGAATCTGAGAATCTCGTTTATTGTGGGTTTTGGTCTTTCTTGCCCCTTTTTCAAGAAATCCGTTTTTGGCTTGATTATTGAATCTTTGTTTGCGATTCTTCTCCATAAGGTCAAGATGGTGTTTAGGATGATGTCTTGTGAAACTTGACCTGAGAAGAGCATTCAAGATTTAGCATTTTGGATTTTTGGGAAAAACCCGAGCGCAGTGTTCTTCGGTCAGGACAATCGGAACTTCCGATTGTCCAAGGTGAATTATCATGAGCGGAACTTCCGCACTAACCGGAACTACGAGTGCGGAACTATCACGGGTAGAATCGAGCTTCCGATTTTTGTGTAATGCATGAAACTTGTTTTAGTTATCTGATTTTGTTTTACTCTTCTCGAGAGGGTTTTGTGGATCTTGTTTAAATACAGTAAAGGGGAGCTCTTAATTTTAAGGCACCATTCACCCCCCCCTCTGTTGCCATTTCGGTCCTTCACACACAAATTATATCGGATGAACCTTAATGCAATATGATTTGTGACCAGGTCCTTATCACTAACGACTCGATCGTATCTCTATACAACTAGCTCATATTTGGTCTCAACCAGTTTGAAGCTCCTTACAACCAGGTTTTTGACCACTTAGAGATCATGTTCGATCATCCTACGACTAACTCATATCTCCATATGACTAGTTCGTATCTGATCGAATTGAAAGACCAACTCATGTATTCTCTCTTTGCCTCACGATATCTGGTTGAACTCTAGGTGAGATGTTGTGTCATCCATAGACTGTTCAATACTTTCTCTATCGAGTGTCGGATAACTTCACGTGGTCAAACTCTTCGACCACTAGTGGCATGACCACGTATTTTCTTTATCTGACCACAATGAGGGGCCCATAAATATATCTTTTGTTATGTTAGGGGGGCAAATTCCATATCTGACCAGTCACATTCCTCCGCATGTTTCACAACATACCTGAAAGCTGCCTTTATAACTACCCAGTTACGGAGTAGCGTCCAGTAACCCCAAAGTGCACTCTTACGCATGTAGAAAACCATGCTGATCTCAGGTCTAAGGATTTTACATCACCATTACTTGAGACCAACTGATGACACATGAAATCATAACAATCTCAGCGGTATCCGAAGGTGTGTCAATCCAACACCATGTTCTCCAACATGTGTTCACATTATTGATTCGATATCCCTATATCCATGACCGGTGAAATATGTTCATCAATTAATACATGTGTTGGTCGATAGGATCACTGGTATTCCGTCCAGTGACATCTGGCCAGAGATATATTTAGAACGACATCACGTAAGTTAAAAGTGCTTCATCAATAAGTCACATATGTAACATCCCAATTTTCTGAGCTTTTAAGATCTTTTGAATAATTACTTGTTGAAAAATACAATATTTGAATTTCTATTAATTTTTAGTATTTTTATTTAAAGCTTAATATAGACTTTCATGTCAAAATGATTTAATGTGATCAATCCCAACATCAACAATTGCCAAAACTATTTTATTTGGATTCTGTGTGCTTAGATATATTTTATTAAATTTTTCCAAGTTCATTTGCTATTTTCTAATTGCTATTTGGATTTTTCTGTATTTTCTAAAATAGAAAATCTATTTAAAATACTTCAAAATAGTAACGGGCCGAAACCCAACCATATTCCAATCCCGGCCCAACACTGTGCGGTCCGGCTTCCCTCGTGCGCGCACTGTGCCGTTCCGACTAACATGCGGGCCCCGCATGTGAGCCTCCCCCTCTCTCTCGCGCCTGCCTCCGCTGACAGGTGGCCCCCGCCTGTCAGTCTATGTTGTCTCTCTCTCCCACGCCGTGCGCTCCCACCGCATCTACCGACGCGTGGCCTCGATCAACGGCCAAACACGCTCCCGCACCCGCACAGCTTTGCCTCACTTACAAGTGGGTCCCACAGCTTTGTCTCCACCGCGTCGTAGTCAACCTCGCGCCGTCGCTCACGTTTGCCATTGCCAGAGCTCCAAGCTCCAACCGACAACACGTTTTTCCAACTAAATCCTCCGAGTTGTTCGCACCAAATCGTATCCCCGATTCTCCCGCACCCTTATCTGCTGTCAATCGGGATCAAAACGGATTCTATCTCCATTTTCAAATGGGAGTCCGAATCAACCCGATTTAAGATCTTCCAAATCCGTGTTGCCCAAGCCCTATAAATAGCGCCCTAGTGTTCGCCCGGTACTCCGCAACCCAGAGCCGCCACCCTCATCGCCCTGATCGCTCCAGCGCCGTCACAATTCGAGTTTTAGGGTTTTCGGCCGAGCTTCTTCTCCGGTGAATTGTGCCATCGTCGTTGTCGCCCTTGCCTCACCGACTACACCATTGTGATTAGCATAGCTCAGGCTACCCTGTGCACGCCTCCTCGTCGCTGGAGAGTCGCCGGGGCACCCGTCCGATAACAGCCGAAAGCCTCCTCCACCCCGAGCTCGCCGCCGATCGCCACCGTCGCCCCCAAACGCCTGTGAGTACACCCCTGAGACCACAATAGCCTCAGCTACGCGCTGGTACCATCCACCGCCAGCGGAACACCGCCATTCGCCGGTGACCATCAGGACCCGAGCGCCGCTCCTCGCCGTCGTCCACGTCCGCAGCCACCTCAGCGCCAGTGTCAGCCCCGTGCTAGTGTGTCATCCATGTGGCATCCGGCCAGCGCCTGCGTGTGTGCCTGCGTGGCCGATTCATTGAACCCCAGTGCTAGTTTCCCTGGCGGTCTGACCTCTGGCCTTGGGCGGTCTGACCGATTTCCTTCAGAACAGAAGAACAGCCCCGATGACGAAGATGAAAATAGATGAAACTTTTGATCTACTAATCCAAACTTGATGAAACTTGGAACACACCTTCTCTATGATATCAAGAAACTATTCCAATCGAAGATTGTGATAATTCTTGGAAGAATAATGATCCTTTTTGATTTGATTGAATAGAGGTTCAAAACTGGGTCAAAACGAAAACTAGGTCAAAGCTCTTGCTCGTGGGTAATTGATGATCAATATGATCCTAGATAGATTCCCACACGTGACAGCAAGCTAGATCACGTGAAGAAACCAAGGAAAAACTCACAGATCAAAGAAAGTCCTAAAATTATCAAATAGAGAGAAAGAACGCGATGAGACAAAACATGATCAAATTTCCTTTGATTGATTGATATGATCTAGGCTTACAGCCACTCCATCAATGGAGGACAATGCTCAATCCAAGAGCACAAAAATCACATCAAACATCAAAAACCCTAACCTCCACAAAAGCTCTTCCTAAGACAATTATGGTTTACAGGAATTGCAAAAAAGAGGCGAAGCGGTGATGCAGCCACCACCCTCTCCTATTTATAGTGGAGGCTTAGACCTTCTAGAAGTTTGATCCTATTGGGCTCTCGTTAAGGCCCAAAAACAAACGAGACACATACGCACGTATTTTAAAGCGCCGTCTTTATCTCTTCTTGACCTAACTAGCTACACCTTGCGCCATCTTGCGTCTCGGATTAGCTAATAGGTCACCCTTGTCCATCTTGCACCACGCTTGAGTACATTGATCTCACCCGACGTCGTCGATCGTTCTGAACCTCAGCTCTCCACGCCTAGTCCAATCATCCTCACTGTTGACCGTCGTTGACCACCAAGCAACTTGCACAACAATAGACAAGTAAACCGAATTTGGAAACAAGTTCTTCACAACTTGACCCATGTTAGTCAAAACATGCATCATGCACCATATATGCCCTAAAACTCATGACTTTGACCTAACACACGAATATCGCCGCCACACCGGGCGACGAACAAAGTGAAAACCGGTCAGACCGCCCCCAGGGCCGGTCTGACCGCCCACCCTGGTCGGTCTGACCGCCACCTTTGGGTTGGTCAGATCGCCAACAATGACTTAGCCGATTTTCAACCTCTGAAAACCGAAACCTACTTGAAATTTCAAACCAATAGAACTTTTGACTGGAGACTCCAAAAATTATGGGACCAAGTGCAATAGAATCCCCTCTCTTGCCTACACCCTCTATTTTTTGCCCAACTCAAAATAACACTTTTTAAGTTCTCCGGTCCGACCGCCGCCTGATGAGGACATCGACCCTAAGGATACAACCACTGCTTCAACCTGCTGCACTGCATCATCTACTTCCTTTACTTCACCAACATCTTCTCCAATTGGACTTTCGGCTAATGCAATGCCATATTACCCAATTAGATCGAGCTACGTCTACATGCCATGGTGCTACGTCTACATACCATGGTACTATGTGTACATGCCATGGTGCTACTACATGTGCCAAGGAGTTCAAATTTGGATACATTTTGGTCGATCGGTTCGGAATCAGCTGTGGCACCAACTTAAAACAGATATAACTTTTGCAAATGGAGTCCGATTCGGGTGTTCTTGGGCTTGTTGGAAAGTTAACGACGATATCTTTCCAACGGATCCAGCCTCACCTCTAAATTCCTTCTGTAGACTTCAAAATCGTCAAAAGAAGGTGCTATATCACTAATTTGGGCCGATTTGGGCCTTGTAATCGTACCGGAATTGGCCCATATGCCGCCGGCCCACCTGGGGGGCGTGATTACTGTTCATGTGAACAGTAATTCGTGCCTTTAGTCCCACCCCTCTATTTCTTTTAGATTTGTGGCTCCTCATCCCATATTTAAGGAGGACGCACCCCCTCTAGTTTCCTTGGATTTTGTTTAGTTAAAAGTTAGCCTTGTTGCAACTTCGTGTATTGGCTTGTGTCGACTAGACCAACCATAATACCGCTTTTCAAAATCCCAATTTTAATATTTCAATCTTTATTTGCAATTTCATATTGCTTTATCTTGTTCTTGCGTGCTTCTTCGGTGTATGCAGGAATCGACCTTCGTGGTCAGTCAGCGGGTATTCGTGCATGGTTGATAACGACTTGTCGATCGGTTCGATGATTGCGTGGTTTCGAGCCTTGCGTGTTCATAGCCGAGGATCGTCGAGTTAGCGGCGCCTCCGGACTTATCGTTCTCATCGAAAGATCGGGCCAACAAATCAAACCTTAGGGTTCATCAAGTGGTATCAGAGCTACAGTTCTTCGGTGAGAGTTTCCTTTTTTCTAGTAGTAGATTCGTTTTTCATACCTAGAGTCCAGAAAATTGCCAAAAGAAAAAAATTTGCATCTATCATCCATACCAAGTCCTTTGAGCCTTTGCATTTTTTTTCTTTTCAGTTTGCTTGTTGAATATTTAGTTACATTATCGTGTCTAGTTGCTGATCTTTAGTTCTAGTTATTGTCTAGTTCGTCGTTGTCTAAATTGCTTCTCGTGTTTTTCCTTTGCGTCACTTAATCGTTCTTTTAGGGTTCTTAGTTTTTGCATCTAAAACAGAAAATTCGTGGGTTAGAACTCCTCTAATCTGCACCAAAAAAAAAGAGAGAATACTTTGCTGTATTCGTGACTTGTGAAAAACCCTAGAGCCGGCAAAAAAAATAGAAGGAGAAAGAGGCCGCCACACAAAACAAAAGCCGTGGTAGAAGAAAAAAGAAAAAGAAAAAAAAGCAAGCTTACACCAAAATCAGTGAAAACTGGTGGAGCCCTTCTACATATAGCCACAAACTTGCACAAAAAATTTCAGCAAGATTAGCCCACGGAATCAAAAGATATAGCAATTTAAAGATTGAAACCGAGTCATTTCGGTCCGAGTACGATTCCGTTTAGAGACCTTGATAAAACGGGCATAACTTTTGCATATGGTGTCCGATTTGGACGTTTTGGACTCGTTGGAAAGCTAACAACGAGTCGCATACTTTCCACTTAATGCACAAGTCTCCCTCCAGAGAACCCAAAATCGGTCATTTTCGGCTCCGAATTCGTGTCACAAGTTTTTTATTTCGGTTTTTGCCGTTTCTTTTAGTCTTCCCATCAGAATTTGGGGTCCGTCTCATCTTTAAAGTTGTAGATCTCATCGAAACCTTTTAAACGAGTATATATAAGCCATATAAAACTTTACTTTTTCATCTCTTGAGACTAACTATTATTTTCTGCTTAAACTAAAAGGGTCGCTTTCTGTTGCACGTTATTCTGTTTTTGTGCTCTACATCGTGTGAACCATCTTGTGCCCTACAAAGAAGTTTGAGTAGTTGGTTAGCGTCTCTCCCAAAGCACTTGTTGTGAGGTTTTCATTGCTTACATCAAGTCACATTTATCTTTCTTGTGCGTACATACACATCTCTTAGTGGGGCTTTGATTAGCTAAACTTTGATTAGACTAGGATCGGCACTTGTGACTAGTACTTTGAGCTGCTTTTCAATTTTGCATCTTGAATTGAATAATTGCTATTCCTTTGCTACATACTAGCCTTAGAGCTCCACTTCCTACTAACTCGGCGAGTGCCGTTCCTCGCAATCGTTGGGTGATCGCAAGTGAGAGTATCACGAACCGACCACCGGTTGTACCACTTCCTTCTTTGCATTGGTAAGAACTTGTAAGAACTAGGTATAAGCTTGAGTGTGAGTGACTTGATTGAGCCTCCGAACCTTGTAGTTGATAGGGACATATACACTGTGATTTGTTCTTTGCTTTGATACTAACAATGGCGGGTTCATCGTCACAAGGGAGCATAGCGAGCACAACAATGAGGAAGATGCACCGCTCGGTCCTCGCACAAAAGAAATCATGCGACGCTTTTCTCGCATCTTTGGATCAACATTTAGGCGTATGGAGTTGATTCTAGATCGCACCACTAACGAACTTTTGCGTTGGCTACGTGTGGAGCGACTAGAAACTCCACCTTCATTGCCGCCCATTCTTTATCGGCATTGCACGATCGCGCCAGTAACCCATCCGTTGCTCGCTCATGGGCGATGAGGTAGAAGATGAAGCGAACCCATATGTTGTCGTCACGGGTCCGATGGTGATTTCAATCCCATTAATGATCGTGATCACCGACAACAATGCTTCAATCGACAAGGTATGCGAAGAGAGCCACCACGTGAGGTGCGTGACCATAATGATTCACTTGGTAAAATTAAATTCACTATACCTCCTTTTCTTTGGTAAATATGATCCCGATGCTTATCTCACATGGGAGTTAGTTGTGGACCAAAAATTTGCATGCCATGAATTTCTGATAATAAAAGGTTAGAGTCGCTACTAGTGAGTTCACAGATTTTGCATCTATTTGGTGGAGTGAATATGGTCGTACTCATCAGGACATACCTAGAACATGGAATGCTTTGAAAAGAGCAATGAGGCGTAGGTTTGTACCTTCATATTATTCACGTGATTTGCTTAATAAATTACAACGCTTAAGACATGGTAGTAGTTACAGAGAAGACTATTATCAAGAATTGCAAAGCGGTTTGTTGCGTTGTGGTTTAGAAGAAACTGAGGATGCTAAGATGGCTAGATTTTTGGGAGGGTTAAACCGTGAAATTTAGGACATTTTAGACTATAAAGAATATGATTCTATCAACTGTTTATTCCATATTGCTTGCAAAGCTGAGAGAGAAGTGCAGGGTCGACAATCTCGCTCGGGGGCAATATTGGAGGAACTTTTGCGTGTCGGCCAAGGCAAAGCAACATCACATGGCATCCTCCTCCACTTCGAGTGCACCCCTGCTGCTGCTTCAACTCCTATACATATCCACGATGCAAGTAAACCATAAAAGTACAAGCCTTTACAAAAAGTGCTTCTTCTGTTGCTTCTACAGGGCGATCTAGAGAAGTGCAATGTCACCGTTGCAAAGAATTTGGGCACTTGATGCGCGATTGCCCAAGTCAGCGAGCTTTGCTTATCAAGGACAATGGTGAGTACACTTGACTAGCGATATTGAGGAAGAACATGTGTTGGTTGCAACTAACAATCTTGGTGATGGCGAGGAAGAACATATAAACCATGAGGCGTCGACATGTACCAAAGCCTAGTTGTTCAGCGTGTGCTAAGTGCTCAAATAGAACTTGCTGAACAAAATCAACGCCACATTTTGTTTCAATCCAAGTTCGTCATCAAGGAACGTTCATGTAGAGTCATCATTGATGGCGGGAGTTGCAACAACCTTGCTAGCATAGACATGGTCGAGAAGCTTGGCTTGACCACAACACAACACCCTCATCCTTACTACATCCAATGGCTGAATTCTTGTGGTAAGTTGAAGGTAACTAAGCTTGTGCGCGTACACTTTTCTATTGGATCATATCATGATTATGTTGATTGTGATGTCGTACCTATGCAAGCATGCTCATTATTATTAGGTAGACCTTGGCAATATGATAGATATACTGAACATCATGGTAGATCTAATCATTATACTTTCACATATAAAGAAAAGAAAATCACTCTGCTTCCAATGTCTCCTGCTGCTATATTAAAGGATGAATTAGAAAGAGCTGCGAGAACAAGTAAGGAGAAGACACAAGTTGATCAAAAGATTATAGCTCCAAGTGAAATTAAATTGAAAGCTCCTGTTATGTTAGCTACAAAAATTGATTCCATTGATATGGAAAAACATGAATCTAAATGTCATACTATGATTTGTAAAGAAACTCCGTGTCCATTAGAAGAAGTGCATATTTCTTTGCCTCCTGTTGCTACTAACCTTTTGTAGGAGAGTGATGACTTCGAGAAAACAAATGAGTCGAGGACGACTCAAATTCAAGAAAGGGAGGATGATGAGGACATCGACCCTAAGGATACAACCACTGCTTCAACTTTCTTTGCCTTTGCATCCTCTACTTCCTTTACTTCACCAACATCTTCTCCAATTGGACTTTCGGCTAATGCAATGTCATATTACCCAATTAGATCGAGCTACGTCTACATGCCATGGTGCTACGTCTACATACCATGGTACTATGTGTACATACCATGGTGCTACTACATGTGCCAAGCAGGAGTTCAAGCTGGATACATTTTGGTCAGATCAATTCGGAATCAGCCTGACAGCACCAACTTAAAACAGATATAACCTTTGCAAACGGAGTCCGATTCAGGTGTTCTTGGGCTTGTTGGAAAGCTAACGACGATATCTTTCCAACGGATCCAGCCTCACCTCTAAATTCCTTCTCTAGACTTCGGAATCGTCAAAAGAAGGTGCTATGTCCCTAATTTAGGCCGATTTGGGCCTTGTAATCGTACCGGAATTGGCCTATATGCCGCCGGCCCACCTGGGGGTGTGATTACTGTTCATGTGAACAGTAATGTGTGCCTTTAGTCCCACCCCTCTATTTCTTTTAGATTTGTGGCTCCTCATCCCCTATTTAAGGAGGACGCACCCCCTCTAGTTTCCTTGGATTTTGTTTAGTTAAAAGTTAGCCTTGTTGCAACTTCGTGTATTGGCTTGTGTCGACTAGACCAACCATAATACCGCTTTTCGAAATCCCAATTTTAATATTTCAATCTTTATTTGCAATTTGATTGCTTTATCTTGTTCTTGCGTGCTTCTTGGTGTATGCAGGAATCGACCTTCGTGGTCGAGTCAGCGGGTATTCGTGCATGGTTGATAACGACTTGTCGATCAGTTCAGCGATTGCGTGGTTTCGAGCTTTGCGTGTTCATAGCCAGGATCGTCAGAGTTGAGCGACGCCTACCAGACTTATCGTTCTCATCGAAAGATCGGGCCAACAAATCAAACCTTAGGGTTCATCACCGCCTGTGGCCGGTCGGACCGATTTGGTACCGGTCTGACCGCCACGCTATGACCGGTCTGACCGGTTACTGCCTGACAGTTCTGAAACTTGTCGAAAACACATGAAAGGACAAACCGCAAATGCCACCCCGCGGCCACGACGGCCGGCCTGCAGCCACCCTCCGGCTCTCGCACCACCCAAAAAGTGAGAGCCACCGCTGGCCATGGAGCCGACCACCAGAGCTCCCTTCTTGCTGCGCTGCACCGCCGCCTCCCAAATGGGGCTTCCCGGCCCGTAGCCAACTCGCACGCACCTCCTTGGTCGCCACCACCATGAAGTGGCCCCGCACTGGCGCTCGTCTCCGCCCGTAGCGGCCGCACCGGCCCCCACACGCCCTGCTCCGTCGCCTTGAAAGCGTCCGCCGCCGGTGGCCGCTGTTCGCTTCGCCGCTTCCTTGAGCGGTGCTTGTCGCACCACACCGCTAGCCGCCACCAGAGCTGCCCCCGCGCGAGCTAGTCGCGCCGCCGTCGCACGTCTCCCGCATGCGCTTGCAGCGCCAAGCACCGCTGCCTTCAAATCGGGGTAAGGAAACCCTACCTCGTCGGCTCCTCTTGAACCGACCTGAATAGGCTTGGGTCAGGGAAAAGGCCGAATGGTCCTTGAAACACGGCCCAGCAAAAAAGAGAAAAAAAGAAAACTGAATAGGGAATGTTTGTAAAAAGGACCATCGAGATTCTAGAAATTACAAGGATAATTACGCGGGTGAATAAATTTTGCAAAAGGCCCTGAGAGTTTTTGAAAGTTACGCAAAAAATTTCTCAGACCTAAAATTTCGCGTTTAAACCCTTGGAAATTGCAGAATTTACCGAAAAAGCATTTTTCCAGCATAAATAGGTCTCGGGAATTCAAATTTTGAATCGATTTTTGCATTTAAAGCATGTTTAACATTGTTATTATCATTTCTATATAATTTATGTACTGTATTTACTATTTTTTTATTATTTGTGATTGCTTATATTGCTTTTAATCACTAAAAATAGTAGTAAATCATGACAAATACATAGCAAAACATGGGAACATTATGAGAATTTTTGCAATCATTTTATACAAGTTACCAGCAGTAATCTTTATGCACTTTTTGTGTGAATATGCAGATGGCTGGCATTACGAACCGGGAGTTTGAAGAACTGGCCCAGCATGGCCATAATTACCCGACTTGGGCATTAGATGTCGAAATCGTATTTGAAGCCAGGAAGATCCGTGCTGCTATTGGACCTGGCACCTTGACGGACGTCGCTCCAACTACTGAGGAGAATGATCAAGTACTCCATTTCCTCATACACCTAAAGGGTTACGCGTAGGCGCTACGATAGCACAAAATAAAATTTTACCGCGCAACCAAGGAACCTCCGCAAGTAATAGATCACGAGATTACCGCTAGACGCGCCGACTCGTAGCGGAAGTAGAGTCGATGTAGCGAATAGATGCGGTCGTAGTCGTACTCGCCGCGCGACTGCTCCTCCGGGTAGTCGAACTCGCCTCGTAAGTTCTCCTCCTGCTCCGGTAATCGTCACGAGTTGCGGATCGTCCTAGTGCTGATGCTTCGCAACAACACCTCCGAGGTATCCATACATACGGGGTTGGAACATTGCACGCTGGTGTGCTAGCACCGGCTACGTGGTTGAGGATGGCGTGGCTATTAGGGCTTCGGGAGTTATTCCAAAAAAAACGTGCTTCACCATATGCCATCGCCTCTCTTTATATAGGCATCCATGATGGGTCTCTTACTCGAGGCCCATTAGGAACTTATATCCTATACGAATTCAGATCACCATCCAAATCAAATCCCCAGCCCCTTAAGTGTGCGACCCTACAGGTTCTTGTGCGATTGGTTGTGACTCGGAAACTCTTTTCCGACCACTAGTCGTCAGCGGCACCTAGCAGCACGTAACGATTTCCAAGTACACAAAGAATATATCAGATGAACCTTAACGTAATATGATCTATGATCAGGTCCTCATCACTTACGATCAGTTCGTATCTCTATACAACCAGTCTGTGATTACGTTCGACCAGTCTACGACCAGATCGTATCTCCATACGACCGATCAGAATGGCGATCGAACTAAGTGACCTACTCATGCATTCTCCCTTTGCCTCACGATGTCCGGTTGAACTCGGGTGATATGGTGTCATCCATGGGTATTCAATACTTTCTCGATCGAGTGTCAGATAACTTCATGTGGTCGACACTTCGACCATTAGTGGCATGGCCATGCACTTTCTTTATCCGATCACCACGAGGGGACCAGAGACATCTCTCCTGTTATGCAAGGAGGGGCAAATCCCATCTCGACCAGTCACATCCCTCCGCATGTTTCATAGTATACCCAAAAACTACCTTTATAACTACCTAGTTACGAAGTAGCGTTTGGTAACCCCTAAGAGTGCTATTACACATGTAGGGAACCATGTTGTTCTCAGGTCTAAGGATTATACATCATCATTACTTGAGACCAACTAATGACACATAGATTCATAACAATCTCAATAGTATCTCAATGATGGGTCTATCCAGCTCCATGTTCTCTAACATGTGCTCACATTACTGATTCGATATCTCTATATCTCTAACCGGTGAAACATGGCCATCAATCAATACATGTGCTGGTCGTAGAGTCACGGTTATTCCGACCAGTGACATTCGACCAGGGATACATTTAGAATGATATCATATAAGTTAATGAGTTTCACCAACAAGTCACATACTCATTGATCTATAACGGATGATTCATTCAAGGAACATGATAACATATTATCCAATATCATGAACATAAGGAAATATAATCATCTCTGTGATTGCCTCTAGGGCATATTTCCAACAACACCATCTCTGCCTAACGCTCAAGAATGAATCATCTCTGCCTAACACTCAAGAATGAGTATATGGTAGAAAAGAACGCACTAGCTTTATGGACCGCACTAAAGAAGCAATTCGAGAATCTGAAGTACACCATTCTTTCTCGGGCAGAGCAAGAATGGAACTGACTACGTTTTGCTGACTACAAGACCATGGGAGAGTACAATTCTGTATTGCACAGAATTTGTACAAGTCTTCAACTCTCTGGTAAGGTAATCACAGATGAGCAGAAGATCGAGAAAACTCTCTCTACCTCTCACCCAAACGCAGTGCAATCCGCACGCAACTATCGTCAGGATGGCTACAAAGAGTACGTCGAACTGATTGACATCATACAAGTTGTGGAGGCTCAAGATGACGTTCTCAGAAAGAACTACATCTCACAGCCGCCTAGTAGAAAAGTTGGCCATGAAGTCAATGCAAGTAGCTACAAGGTGAGAAAGCCTCACTTAAAAGAAAGAGCCAAGAATGGTAAGGCCATGGGCCACAAAACCAAGCAGAATGCTCAAGCCAAGAAGGGCGAACAAAAAAAGCGTGATGAGAAGCCCTATGGTTAGCAGGACCAAAGTTGCTACAAATGTGGTATCTAGGGACATTGGTCACGTGTTTGCCATGAGCCGCAGCACGTGATTGCTGCTTTCAAGTCTAAGAAGAAAGGCAAAGGACGACATGAGGCGCACCTCGCCATTGTAGGCACAAAGGATCCACAATCATGGGTTGCACCCTATGGATGTGGATATCTCAGTAGCAATCTCCACCATACCTTCTTTGGACATCATAGCGGCAACAGCTGTTGTTGCCGAAGAAGAAAAGTTGGACATGGAGCAGATTCAGTCAGAAGTTTCTTCATACTCCGCTAACTCAATCTAGTGCACGCATTGCGCTTAGATTTTATAGTCATTTTCAGTTTATGGTTGTGATAAAATATTGAATTTTGAATAATGGTTGTAAGCTCTAGGAGAGCAAAGTAATAAACTCTTATGATAAGTTCTACAAGTTTTTTTTCCCGTATTAATAATAGCAAGTTGTGTTCTATTTTGAAGTATTTTACTCTTGTGTGTGGAATGCTTCCTACCCCATATTAATAAATACTTTATATATCAGAACGCGTGTAGCGCCCTATGGAGGAAGTGTGCTTAGCAGATAGCGGCACAACGAATACCATATTAAGAGATACAAAAAAATTTACAGTCGATCAGCAAGAATGCTGGTAGTCTTACGACAATCGCAGGCAGCGATACTTGTATAATAGGGTCAGGTAGAGCCACAATTATACTCCCGATGAGCACAACATTGGTCATTGAAGAAGCCTTATTATACTCAGAATCGACTAGAGCTCTCTTAAGCTTTAAAGATATTTGCACTAACGGTCTCCACGTAGAGACTCAAGAAGAGTATGGTAAGCAATACCTACTCATTACAAGGCGCAAAGAAAATGGGAAAAGGGTATTAGAACGACTTCATTCATATAAATATGGGCTATACTACACTCACATTAGGGCACCTACAGCCTATACTGTCCTGAAAATCACTTTTAGAAGCTATGATCTTTTCTGTCTCTGGCATGATAGATTAGGTCACCCCGGTCTTACAATGATGAGAAATATAATTAATGATTATCAGGGACACAATGTCAATGTAAAGAATTTCTAGAATCATGAAGATTTTGTGTGCCCCATATATGTCACCAGGAAACAGATTACTAGACCCTCAACTCTGAAAGTAAAGGATGGAATTCCTGCATTCCTGGACCGTATTCAGGGAGATATTTGCGATCCTATATAGCCTCTATCAAGGCCATTTAGGTACTTTATGGTGCTCATCGATGCTTCCTCGAAATGGTCACACGTATGCTTATTATCTACGATAAACTATGCTTTTGCAAAGCTGATCTCGTAGATAATTAAAGTTAAGAATAAGTTCCCTGATCATCATGTGAAGTTCATCAGAATGGATAACGCTGGAGAATTCACTTCATAGGTATTTGATGATTATTGTATAGCAATGTGAATTACCGTTGAGCATTTCGTACCACATGTCCACACCCAGAATTGACTAACAGAAGCGTTAATTAAAAGAATTAAATTTATTGCCCGACCGCTCTTGTAGTATTATAATTTACCAACTACATGTTGGGGACACGCAGTCCTACGCGCAACAACTCTCATCAATTTTAGATCGTCAGTATATAATATCCATTCACCTATGCAACTAGTGGAAGGGTCAGCACCGAAAATCTCTCATCTACGAAGGTTTGGTTGCTAGGTTTATGTATCTATACCACCACCGCAACGAACTACAATGGCCCCCTCCGAAAGTCTGGGATATACGTTGGTTATGAGACAACATCCATAATCATGTATCTGGACCCCATGGCTGGAGATTCGCATACAGCCCGCTTCGCCGAC
This sequence comes from Hsuehochloa calcarea, assembly GCA_036346395.1. Classification (NCBI taxonomy): domain Eukaryota; kingdom Viridiplantae; phylum Streptophyta; class Magnoliopsida; order Poales; family Poaceae; genus Hsuehochloa; species Hsuehochloa calcarea. Next base: position 27,583,967 of record CM070601.1, on the reverse strand, counting down.
AGCATATTTGATGAGGATAGTTTTCCGTCATTAGGGGGACGAGATCAACCCGTTGATGAAAAATATCGGGAAATGACGTAGCAAGCCACGGGAATTTATGCATATGACCCGTCACTAGTGAAGCAAATAGAGAAGTCCAGAAGATAATTGATTTGCAAGCATTAGCGAATCAACTGCCTGGCCACTTTAGTGATTCGAAGTGCGTGGCCAAGTCGTATATGCCTGCACGCAATGCGCCGGAGAGGGTCGAAATACCAAATAAAATTGAAGGTATCCCTAATCCCATCCAGAGGCTTCATAACAAAAGGATAATAACTCTAGCCCGTCGAATACCAAGTAACCTAGGACGCCTGGCAAAAAAGGATAAGGACTTAACACAGTCGATCATTGAAGTTCCCCATAATTAGAAGGAGAGCCTATTGAGACCTGGCACCAGTATAGAATCTTTAGTAAAAGGCATACCAGATTTGAATATTCCCACGGAGGGAGACATCAGCATGGATGTGTGCGCACACATCAGAGTTAAAAAAAACTAAAGAGACTTGCCCTTGCATTTGAAAGTAGCGGTGCGCAAGTAGAAGCATTAGAAGTATCGTCTATGTTGAAATAGCTATAAATTATGTGACCATGGGAGAATCTATGAATAGAACAACAACCAATGTCGATATTTATTTTGTAAAGAAAATTATCACAATCATCGATCTTGATCCAGAGGCTGCATCGCTCACTGAATGTAAGAAAAGATCAGATTGAAAAGATTAGAAGAAGGCAATAGAAACAGAATTATTATCCTTGAATAAAAGAGAGGTATTTGGGGCCTATAAACCACACACCTCCCCATGTGCACCCCGTAGGGCATAAATGAGTATTTGTTCGAAAGAGAAATGAAAACAATGAAGTTATAAGACATAAAGCAATACTTGTTGCACAAGGTTTCACTCAGCGACCAAGAGTCGATTATGAAGGAACTTATTCCCCGGTCATGGGCGGAACTACCTTTAGATATTTAATCTCAATGACAATAAACTTGAATTTAGAAATGAAATTGATGGATGTGGTAACTGCATATCTTTATGGGAACTTGGATTCAGATATTTATATGAAGGTACCTGAAGGTATCCCTGTCCCAAACCAAGACATAGCAAATAGAAATCTGTACAGTGTGTAACTCAGAAAGTCATTGTATGGACTAAAGCAATCAGACAGAATGTGATATAATCGCTTGAGCGACTTTCTCTGCAAGAAAGGCTACACGAACAATAAGGATTGTCCCTGTGTTTTTATACGGTGATCTTAGGAGGGATTCTGTATAATCTCAGTATATGTAGATGATCTAAATATCATTAGGACCCTGGAAGATATTAAGAAAGCAAGCTCTTACCTGAAGTCGGAGCTCAAAATGAAATATTTGGGTAAAATCAAATATTGCCTAGGCTTGCAGCTTGAGCATACCCCTGAAGGGATTTTAGTACATCAGTCAACCTACACTCAGAAGGTATTAGAACAGTTCGGCTTTGAAAAGGTATATCATTCGAAAGTATCGATGGTCGGGAGATCCTTACAGCAGGACAAGGACCTGTACAGACCTAAAAAAGAGGGGGAAAGTCCTGTGACCGGAATTCCCGTACCTGAGTGCAATAGGAGGACTCATGTATTTAGCAAACTGTACTAGACCGGACATTGTATTTGCCGTGAACCTACCAGTAAGGTATAGTGCAGAACCTACCAAAAGGTATTGGCAGGGAATAAAGGACATCTTTTGATACCTCTAAGGAAGCAAAGATATTGGTCTGTTCTACAGAAAGAACAAAGACCTAGCTATGACTGGCTATGCAGATGCTGGGTACCTGTCAGACCCGCATACAGCTAAGTCACTAACAAGCTATGTATTCCTATATAGTGGAACTGCAATTTTATGAAAATCGTATAAGCAAAGTCTTGTATCTACTTCAACGAACCACTCAAAAATCATAGCACTGTACGAGGCCTCACGGGAATGTTCTTGGCTTCGGTGGATGATTCACCACATCCAGCAGTCATGTGGATTGTATACCGTGCAAACCCCTACTATTATCTATGAAGATAATGCATCTTGTGTTGCACAAATGCAGATGAGTTATGTGAAGAGTCCTCTCACAAAGCATATCAACCCAAGTTCTTTTATGCTTATGAATTGCAAAAGATGGACGTGATTAAAGTACTGCATACTAAGTCATGTGAAAATCTAACAGGTTTATTCACAAAGTCACTTCCAGCGTCTAGCTTTGAAAGATGCATACATGGAATTGGAATGATGAGACTTAGGGAAGTGTAGAATTCAGGGGAAGAATCTTCATGAACTCATTATTAAAACTTGATCACGAAGATCGAGTGCCCAAAGAATAAATCTTAGAGATTAAATGAAATCGGGGTTGACTGTAATATTTTTTCCTTGATGAGTATTATGTAGTTTCTCGGCTAAGGTTTTTAACGAGGTAATTCGTGCAAAGCAGCGGAACGCATAGCATGTACTCTTTCTCTAAATTTTTCCCACTAATTTTTATGGAGTTTTGACGAGATATGAACATGTCGAATGAGTGTCCAAGTGAGAGTGTTAAGAAACCGGGCACAGAACCGGAGAGTTCTGGCCTGGTGGGCTCCTCATCATCCTATAACCTATATAAATGTGGGAAACTCTCAATATTGTACATCGTTTTCAAAAGAGCAATAAAGAGAAACCTGGTGTTCTTTTATATTTCTGTGTTTAATCTACTATTTTGCTCTTACGTCCTTATATTATTTTTACAATTTTAAATTTATTTATAAAGTAATTATTTAAATTGAAACTCACCGGTGACAATTTCACAACAGCACTAACTCAAGCACAAATACCGAAGTGCGCAACTACCTATCAAATTCCACGGTCCACGGTCCAAACGCCAAAGACGTGCTCTGTCCGGTGCAGCGGGGTCGGGCGGGCCAGGTGGCCCACCGCTTCCTCCACGTATCCCCTCAGCAGCCGTCCGATCGACCGCCACCCCTCCTCCCAACACATCCTTTATATGGTGCCAGCGCGTTCGGCCGTGGGGCTGTGGTTCTGACTTCCAACACATCGGCGTGAGCGCGAGCGGGCGTAAGATGGCGGCGGGTAGGGCGCGGGCAGCGAGCCTAGCGGCTGCGGTGCGTGTGGTGGCGGCGACGGCGCGGCCGGCGTCGAGCGTGGCGGCGGCGGCGGGGGTGGGCATGGCGGCGCTGATCGTGCAGGGGGAGGACACGCCGTTCGGGTCGGTGTGGTGGTGGGTGTACGCGGGCATCTCCTGCTTCCTGGTGCTCTTCGCCGGGATCATGTCGGGGCTCACCCTCGGGCTCATGTCGCTCGGCCTCGTCGAGCTGGAGATCCTCCAGCGCAGCGGCACGGACGCCGAGAAGGCTCAGGCTGGTCCGATCCGAAACCCTAACCTTTCCCGCTTTTCCCCCTCGTTGTGCCCGACCTGGTAGCGGCGTTAGGAGTCATTTATACGAGGTTTCGTATTGGGATCACTCGTGCTCGATCTTGTTGCGGTTTTAGGAGTGATTTTTTATGAGGTGTCGTGTTGGGATCACAGGTGTCGTGCTATGTTACATTGGGGATGCGGAGTATCAATACCAAATCGTTATTATCTTCTGCTATTTTGAAGATTGGCGTTACTGCCGATGTTTTGTTATGAATTGAAGGATTTTCTGGCTCCGATCATAGCTGTTCATGTGTTAAATCATCTAGTTGTTTTGCGAGTGGTGTTTATTTCGTATGTTTCGTTAATGGCAGTAAGGATACGTTACTACTGCTGACATATTGCTAAAAGTGTTGTTAAGGAATGTAGAACAAACAAAAAGGTTGTAAGGAAATCAGGAAATGAGAAAAGGGGGTGTGGGTGGGATTTGGCTTTATTTAAGATTCACCTCTTTCTGGGAAGATATGAAATGATACCTTAGGCGAGTGGGAATTGGAAGTATTATGCAATGGATAAGCATAAAGATGCCAGCGCTGGAGCATCCTGGAGCTGCCATGTTTGTTTGTGGGGGTGGCGTGCAGCTGTGGCATTTCATCACGTAACTTTCTGTAACTTATGGTGTTTTTGTTTGTCTTGCTAATTTACTAGCCTGAAATGAAATATATGGACATCTCTAATCTTCATCAGTTCATGTAATGCATATGTTAGGACTTAGGAATGTCCACCTGAAACGGTAGCAATGATGCTGCTTGTCAAGTGTTAACGGCTAAATGTAGCTTCTTTCAGCACCTCTTTTTTAGTGTTTGACTGATGCTTCTATTGCTTTTCTTCTTTTCAAATCCAGTAATTTAATATTTGATTGATGGTACCATTGTTGCTCGTGTTTGGTTACTTATTTGTTTTGTTTGCTGCAGCTGCCATCCTTCCAGTTGTTCAAAAGCAGCACCAGCTTCTTGTCACCCTACTGTTGTGTAATGCTGCTTCCATGGAGGTAGAGAATTTTGGTTGCATTTTTATCATTTATCGCACTATTTTGCACTGTACATGTGCAAACACATAGGATATTTAGTGTTTCGGTTATCTTTCAAGTTTCTAATTATTCAGCTATTAATAGTGTAAAAGTTATTTTTAAAACTCATAAAGTGTTCAGAGTGCAAACAGGTATGTTCAAGTTGCCTCTATTGGTTTAGCCTTGTCTGTATTAAACCAGATCGTAACATGATTTCCAGTTTATGATCATCTTACATGTGGGAATCCACACACCATTTTACTTGAATTGTACTTGAATTTGTGCAGTTAATTTAGAAGAACAAAGTGTCTTTATTTCTACATTAGTGTCTGGATGAAGTTTAGATGAGATTGACTATCAGTGTATCATGCTTATCGTGTCCACTGTAACTTTACTCATGAAGTTGATATTGATTGCATTTTTCCTTTGTGTTTGATAATTGACATGCTGCAAGTCTATTTGTCATTGTAATGCGCAGTGATCTATTAGAGTATGTGCTGAAAGGGCCCGCTATGTTGCTATATTAAAGTTAATAATATTACACCCCCGTCATTTCAATTTTTAAAGAAAAAGGTTCATTCTGGCCCCTTTAGTTTTTTAGAGTTCTATTAGGCTTGTTATTATGCTATAGTAATTAACTTATTGAGTTCACCAAGCATGTGTTCAATCTGCTCCTCATTAAATTGCTATATGAGAGTGCACTTGGAAGCACCTTGAATAGCTTTGGGACCTATGGCACATGATCAACATTTGAATGGCTTAATCATGTCAAGCAGGGTAAGATGCAGTGTCAATCTTATACGTGACAGAGGATTGATTTCACAAATTTGAAGCATGGTATAAGCTAAAACACCCAGAAAACAGAACATAACTGGAGTGCTCAATGAACATGAATGTTTCCTCTCATATATATATATATATATATATATATATATATATATATATATATATATATATATATTCTAGCATCCTTACATGTCCTGTAGGTTGTAGGTGTATTATTTTCAGTTATGCACAAAGGATCTTCTACATCAATATTTGCAAACTTCTCCCCACTTGTTGCATAATTATTTCTAGTAGTTTAGTTGACATGCATGTGTATTACTTTTTAACACCATCCTGCATCCAATTTATTTCTGAATTAGATAGAGCATATATTCTTCTCTTGTATCTTTTGCACGCTGTTTTGTTTTAACCAGTGACTCTTCCATTTACTTCTTTGCAGGCTCTTCCTATATTCCTTGACAGGATTTTTCATCCTGTTGTTGCTGTTATCTTGTCAGTGACATTTGTTCTTTCTTTTGGAGAGGTACTGCATCTTATATCCAAATATTATTATTTCTTGAGTTTACAGGTTGATTGACATATGGTCTAATTGATTATTCCTTTTTCAACACCAGGTGATACCACAAGCAATATGTACTAGATATGGGTTAGCGGTGGGTGCTAACTTTGTATGGCTTGTACGCATCCTCATGGTCATTTGCTATCCTATTTCTTACCCTATTGGGAAGGTAAATTAGCAAAATTACATGACTCAGTTCAAGAGTTCCTACTATACTAAAATTCTTTGGAGCTTCTCTAGTGGCATATATTTTGAATTCCCATGAATTAGATTGTTACAAGGCTTGTGCTTCTGAGTCATCTCTTTGTTCGGTTTGGTGCCATAGTTGACTTGGTTACAAAGTAATATTTTGGTTTAAGCTATTCTAGTTAGGAGATTCTGGTAACTTTTAAATCAGTTGTTTCTTGTTTGGATACCTATTTATCCGTAATAGCTAGAGTTAGTTTAAATATCCATCATTACTTCACCTTCTATTTCAGCAATTTTTCAATCTTGTCAGTTTCTATATGCTGAGCCAACAAATTTTTTAATAGTCCTACAAAAGGACGTAATTTTGATTAGTTATTCCCTGTCATATGTTGGAAGTAGTGCTGCTATATGCCCAGAGAGAAAAAAAAACAGTTACTATAAATTGAACATATGGTTGACATGTCTTCATGGGATTGGCTACAAAAAAAGCATTGAAAATGAGAAAGTGCTAAGTAGTTATAGTTCTATGCTAATTAGGACTTTTATTGGCGGTTTTAAAGAGTATTTAAAAATTTCCAGATTTGTTTCAAGGTGGAAAAATGACTTATTCTGATGTCCATGTGTATTCTTGGCCTGTCTTAATGCTTGGCCACTAATTCAGTGATATTGGGTCTTGACGAGTGACATTTTTTTTAATGGAATAGTCAACAATCTACTTCTGTGTCTGTTTTTGCATATTTAATGTTTAGATGATCAGTGAAGTAACTCTCCTTGTAAGCTCTAACCTTACCACATTGGATCTCACTTTTATGCGATGGAGATTTTGTTTGGCTGCCATTTATTGAGTTGATTAGCCCATCTTGTGAAGATTCTAGCAGGCGATAAGCCCTCACAAACTGTCCCTTAGTACATGTCGTTGATAATTTGTGCCTTTACACTTCATATCAGCTTAGAGTAGGCTAATCAATGCCCTTTTCTGTAGCTGGTCAAGGTTTCTATTACTAAGAGCCATGCACGATTAGTTACCCTTGGAACTTGTTTTTTTTGTTGCTGATTTTTATGGCGTGTTCGTAGTTTTTAGTAAAAACTGATTGCATACTTTAGAATAATATGTAAATTTTCTTTTGTTCAAAGTTTTCTGAATTTTTACTTGATCTGATTTATGGATTGGTTACTGAAGTGGTTGAAATTTGATGTTGTCCCAGCTCCTAGACTGTGCTCTTGGGCATAATGAATCTGCACTTTTTAGGCGAGCTCAATTGAAAGCTCTTGTTTCTATCCATGGCAAAGAGGTAATATGATCTTAATATGTAACTTCTTAAGAAGTTTACATCTTCTACTAAGGTTGTCTCACAACTAAATGTTTCTGCCATGGCAGGCTGGTAAGGGTGGAGAGCTTACCCATGATGAGACTACAATCATAAGTGGAGCCTTGGACTTGACTGAAAAGGTGTACATCATGTTCATATTTTGAGTTCTAATTTGTTTATAATGCATAAACATAATCTGAAGGCACTATTGGCAATAAAAAATTCAAATGAACTTGGTATAAAGTTAGATGTTGCTTGACTTGTTATTTTCTTAATGTGACTGCCTCCTTTTGCTTTTGTGGGAGATTAAAAACAAACTGAGCTATGATTCTCTTTTGTCTTTTAGCTGTTAACATTTAATACTGAGCTAGTATCTCCAGTGATCTTGCCTGTACGTGACTTTGATCTATTTCATAGCTCTCTTCCTATTTTTTTAAGGTATATATGGGTTCCAGCTTCACATCATGTTGCTCATTCAGAAATAGTTTAATCTGTTGCACCTATGTAGGTTCTTTTTTGTTGAATTCAGCACTAGGTGCCTGAGTTTCATTTATGTGCAGACTCTTTAGTCTTTGGGAAGCAAAATGAGATAGTGATTCCCATTTCACAGCATAGTGCTCACTGAGAAATAGTTTGCTTGATTCAACTGAGAATCAGAAAACCTGAATTGTTTTTAGTTGAATTCAACAGAAATCTTATTATCATTTGTGTGTGCAGACTGCTGAAGAAGCTATGACACCTATTGAATCAACTTTCTCATTAGATGTGGACTCCAAGTTGGATTGGTAAATATACAATGCCACTTAGTACACATAACTCTTGCTCATGTTCCTTGTTAGTTATTATCGATCCTATGCTTATTTTGTGGCACCTTGTTATTCGTTTATTTCATTCTTTGCTTTCCTTGTATTTTTTGTTTGTTATTTTGTGAATTTGTTGTCCTTTTGTTGTTGTTGTTGTTGTCCTTTTGTGGATTTGTGTTTGTGCCCATCAACTGCAATGAACAAAGTTGAAACATATTAGATTCAGGTTTGCTAAGTGTTCAGTTCCTTCAGCTGAAAGGTTGCAGTGAGCAGTTGATGTTATCTGGTTGTGCCCTTTTGTACTGTCCCTTCTACTGTTGCAAGTTGTAATCCTATTCAATAGCACCTGATAGAAGTTTTTTGTGCTTTCTCTATTTTTGGAGCTAAACTTAGATGATACAATCTTTTGTTGTTTGACCTACATAATGATTAATAAACATCTGCGAACAGTATATATTTCTAGAGCACTATGTTATGATTTTTTTACATACTTATACATATTTTATTTGTAGAAATTCTTTCAAGGCACAGTGCTCTGTCAGTCTTCTTATTTACTTGTATTTACAGGGAAGCAATTGGTAAAATTCTTGCTCGGGGCCACAGCCGCGTGCCTGTGTACTCAGGAAACCCTAGAAATATTATTGGGCTCCTGTTGGTAGGTGCCAATGACGCCATGGAATATTACTTAGTGATTTGCTATTTACGTACTTCACTTATAATCATTTTGAACTTAATTAGGTGAAAAGTCTTCTGACAGTGCGTGCTGAAACAGAGACACCAGTTAGTGCTGTTTCCATTAGAAGGATTCCAAGGTTGTGCCCCAAATCTATTGTATTACATACTTACTCCAGAATATTTCTGTTTCAATGTGCGATAGAATTGTTCCAACAGTTGAAGTATCTCCTTTGCTGTATTAATACTGGTAAACTAATCTGCTCACTATCTAACAAATAATTTGTCAATATTTACCTTTTCCAGGGTTCCTGCAGACATGCCTTTGTATGATATACTGAATGAGTTTCAGAAAGGAAGTAGTCATATGGCTGCTGTTGTGAAGGCTAAGCCCAAGAACGCCCCACCCCATGACAAAACTTTGGCAAACAGGGAAGCAGCTGGGGCACCACAGCTGACTGCTCCCTTACTATCCAATGCTGAACAAAGGGCGGAGAGTGTGGTTGTTGATATTGAAAAACCACAGAACAGGCAGGTTAATGGAAACAAACCCCACTCTATGCAGCAGAATGATACACCATCAAATGCAGTGGCTCGGTCATCAGAGGATATAGATGATGGTGAGGTCATTGGTATCATCACGCTCGAAGATGTATTTGAAGAACTCTTGCAGGTAAGCTGTAAACAGGCTAAATTGTCCTTTGGAAGGCAGCGTTGCCATTTTCCTGCTGTGTGGTAAACAATAGGGTATGTGGTTTATGGGCAGAAAAAGTATGTTGGAAATGTGTACCTTAACAGTTCATAATTCCTCAAGCATAACCTTGCATTTTCAGCCATATGTGTTGTAGTGGAAGCATGGAGATATAGTATCATGTGACAGTTCCGTAAATCGTGAGGTGTTCTAGGAGAGTAGGAGGCATGTCTGTTATATAATTAGTCTTTCTAGAAGAAAAAAAAATTGTTATGCATATACTCTGCAGCTCCTTTGGACATTTGCCCGAAGCAGAACTACTAAAGGACCATCTAACCACCTATTATATACTCAGATTGCCTGGTCTGTTTTATAGAATTAAATCCTATTAAATTTGTGGATGTGTTTCTTTCATTTTTTTTCTTCAAAAAGTCCTAGATTTGGTACTTGAAAATTATCCTAAGGTGACAAATTATTCGACGGTGGTTCAAAAAGTCCTATATTTGGTATTTGAAAATTACCCTAATGTGCTTTGGAAGCCAATTGAAGAGTTTTGAGTTAGCACCCCTTGCTTCATTTATGGGTCCGCCTGGAATTTCCACCCGAAGGTGGTGTATTTATGCATTTCATAATTTTGATCCAAACATCTTCTGATTTTCTCACCATTTTGAGTTTTCTGATTTTACAGGAGGAGATAGTGGATGAGACTGATGAATATGTTGATGTTCATAAAAGGTATGTCTCATCCTTACAGGAACTACTTGCTCCTGGCATTCTTCAACTTTTGCTAAGTATATTGTATGCAATATGCAAATGAATTTTCTCCCTTACAGGATTCGAGTGGCTGCCGCCGCCGCCGCATCGTTAGTTGCAAGGGCTCCATCATCTAGGAGATTGGCGGGTCCAAAGGCTGCTGTAAGTGCCATTTTTTGCTACAGTTATATAGACTCACCATGCAGGCTGAATAACAAAAATTACATGAATATATCTGGCATGAACAATATTCTAGCACAACTGCACAAATTTGTCATCACTCGTTGAGAAATCGTAGTATGTTGGTTTTTCTTTTATTTTGATATTTAGCAATGATAGTATTTTTTCTGGATTGAGAGGGTAGGTATGAATATAAATCTTGTTATCTCGATTGAGCTGAAGTCCTTGACTTGAGAACAGTACAATCACCTCAAGCACATATTGGAGTATTATATACATTTTTTCTTGCAAAACATTTAGGTACGAATTGCTCCGTACCATCCATCACAAAGATCATTCGAATTGGAAAATACAATCGATGTGTCCCTGACATGTGGTCCTGGGGCCCACTTGTCGGCCTCACATGCGATGGTATTTTACAATTTATACATCGCAACAATTTATACATCTTTGCGAGGGTACCTAGCTAATTTTCTAAACACTTCCCCTCCTTTTCTGTTAAAAGTTCAGGACTTGTGCTTGAAGTTGGCTTAACCTGGTGCTTGTTTGTCCAGTAGGAAACTGGGCACAAGATTTAGTGGGCAAAATTCTCCTTCAATTTTAATTTTTTTTTTATCAACAAGCTCAACATTTTAATTTGAATTAGGTGGTTTTAATTTCAATTTGAGTTCTAGTCTTCTAGCTAGCTTATGAGCTGTGAGGAGTCTTTGAAAACCAACCCCTGCCCAATTTTGTATCTCGCAAAAGTACATGTGATAAAAATCTTTGTCGACAATGTTAATATTCTTTCATTTCTTACCCATATTATTATTTTTTGTCATTTTTTCCTGGTTACACATAATATTTGTTTGAGAGTTATTTCATAAGTTTTGTAATGTGATAAGTATGAAATGTGCAGTTAATAATAGTATATATAAACATGTTACCAATATGGACTTGCCCAAAATTGTCTAGAACAAAGTCTCACCCTAACTCGGAGTTGCACATATTCCGCATTCTTTGCTAAAGATACTGCCTTTAGTCCTATCTGTATTAACAATTCTATAACCTGTAGTCTCATTTTCATAATATGTTGTTCCTATGGTCTATTAGCAGTTTGGGTTTCTGTAAATTTCTGATGGAAGTCCTAAAGAGGTTAATTTCGCTGTCCCTTCAGGGAGCGCATAGTCGGCAAGGACAGCCTACTGGAATTTTGAAGAAACCCACAGAAGGTGATTCAAACACATCAAAACATCAGGTGAACCTTGTCGAACCTCTTCTGGAGAATAGGAGGTAATTTTAGACGCGTCACATAAATATAGCGATGGAACGCATGGAAGCAAATTGGAAAGATTTGCCATTCTTGCTATATTCGGCAAGCAGAAAATACGAGTGAACTCTCTGTTGTAAATTTCAACCGGAGGAACTTGCTTTCCTTGTTATGAACGTTAGTGTTAGTTTTTTTTTCTTTTGTTATGGAAGTAGATAGGTACTTTTAAATCTGTTGTGCGTTGATCACTGTGACAGTAGTATCAACTTACGCTTGGAATTGGAAGTCCTAGACTTGAAACTAGTGCATATGATGATGTGGTTGAAACATTGGCCCGGAGACTGGAGAGGCGGTCAATCGTATGTGTGAAAAAAATATAAAGATTGTTGTTCAAGCGAAGTTAGATTTAAGATTGTACTGCAGTGTTGCTGCAGACTTTGCTTTAGCTTTTCTAGGGATATGGGGATTTTGGTACAAACAATTCCGCATCTGAGCAATGGCCTTTTGGTACAAACAATATCCCTAGTTGGACTATCGGATCGTCCTTCCTTTGTTCTTTTGAAAAATCTGTAATGGATTAGTTATGATTTCCATTTTAATTAATTTAATGAAAGCAATGTGATTTTGTCAGTTAACAACATAAACTAACCTTGAAACGGCTACATTTCAATCGTGGTAAAAAAAAAAATCCGGCCCATCCCGGGGAACTTTGGAACTATTCGCATCCTTAGGGCTAAATCCCACAGATTCCGAAAGAAATCCTCGTTATCCAAACACCCTCCTTAATCTCGTCACCCTTGTTTGTCAGATTAAAAGGCAATACTCAGTTGGCGCGGGGAGCCGGCGTGCCCCAGCCCACCTGTGCTCGACGCCCGGGTTGTTTGCCCTGTTGCTGGTTTGATTAATTGAAATTGGGGATTTAAAACCCTTCTAATCAAAAAAAAAAAAAAACTATGTTCCTACCTGGTCTTAGATTTGAGGTAATTAAGGCAATTTTCCCTCCCGGTTCCAGTTACCTGCTCTTCCAGGCGGCATATATTTCTACATTACGTACGGTCTACGCTTTGTTTTTTATTTCGTTTTTTCCGAAACACGCTAGCTAGCAGTACTATGTAAAACCTGAATCCTCCATTGGAATTAGGAACTTCATGTGGGGAATCCTTAAGCAAACCTATCCGATAATAATACTGCTACTAAATCAAGTAACCGCGGAAAGAACTTGGCTGCCAAGAAACCGACAGCTCAAAACGTGTTGGTTCCCCCATCCTGAGTCGGCTCTTGACCGAGGAGCAAGAAACCCGGAAACCGAGCAGTCGAGCTCGAGCACAATGGATTGACGAACTGTCAGGACTGAAGTCTGAAGCTGAGAAAACTGACTTCTCTGCGAAGCAGTAAGTTCAGAAGGGACGGCGGATATGAAGCAATACGATGTAATCAAGAAGATCCAACGCTTCAGAACTCAAAGAGTAATCACGGTGGTTAATCAGGAGCAAAAACACTGTTACCGCAAGGCATTGTAGCTAAATAACATTTAGTCTTAATGTAATTTTAGTGAGCACTATATAAGCTCGAACATGTCTCTGTAAGGATTATGGATTATTCCAAAATCTATGTTAATGAAATCCTAGCCGCCTCATCTTCTAGTTATCATGTTCCTCATCCTGTTTCTCTCTGCATTTTTCTAATCTCATTCTATCTCTGAACTTTTTGTGACTTGATGAATATTCAAAAATCCTGACAAGATGGTATCAGAGCAGTGATCTTGGCTCTTGATCTGACTTCGAGCAGCAAGAGCAAGGGTTGGGGAACTTGTTTCCCTGTGAAATTCTGGAGCTTAAACTATTCTTGAACAAATATGGAGGTATTGTGGGAAGGAAATTATAGATCAGTATCAGGTTGAAGAGATTTCCTGTCTCTTTGGTAAAATCCCTGATCAGATTTGTAAAGGGTGAGATGGCTCGGTAACAAAAGGAAGATGAGGTAGAAGAAGAAAGTCAGCCTTACACCACCAAAGCTGAGTTGGAATAGATAAAGAGGAGTGTGGATCTGATGAGAAAGGGGCAAGTGGAGTACAATCAGCAAATGGAGCAATACAACTAGCATATTGGGCAATTGACGATGGTAGTAAATTCCCTGGTGTTTCAATCTACTTAGAAGGGCTAAGAAGGTGGGGAACCGTCGGACAGATTCTCTAGCTACAGAGGTAATTTTGGAAATCTCAACTCCCCTATTGCAAATCCTTCTCCAATGAGTGTAGTCCGATCTTGTGGGATAGTTTTACCTGGTAGTGGAATGAGTGTAAACCAAGTTCACCATGCTAGCACAAAACAAGTTCCATAATGGTTGAACCCCTGTTGCATGATTGGAGTAGAAGCAAGTACCAACCCTCCAGCATCTCGTGTGCTCATGAGTACCAATATACCCTCTTTGTTATCTTAGTCCGCAGGCACTACTCCTCATGGCCCTAACCTCTAGTTTGGCACCTTACCATGCCCTATGCCGAATGAACCTGTATTACTGCAACTATGGGCCACTCGTGTGACAAGTTCACCTACTTTCAATGAGTATGCTAATTCAGATTTGGAGGAGAGAATGGGAAGAAATGGTACTAGATTCCAACAAGAAGACAACTACAATTACATAACCTTTACTAGGGGCTCGAAACTGGAATTTCCAAAGTTCAATGGGGATAAGGTGGATTCTTGGATCAAAAAGGCCAACAAATACTTTGAGGTTTCAAAAGTACCAATGAATCAAAGGGTGGAGATTGCAGTATTGTACTTAGTAGACAAGGAGATTTGGTGGACAGGATCATAAATCAACATGGATAACCTGTCTTGGCATTAGTTTTGCATTATGATTGGAAAGAGATTTGCTTATCAATCAATCTATGATGTGAAGCAGCAGACTACAGTTCCACTCTACATTGATTTGTTTGAGGAAGCAATGGCATTGGTAAGGAGGGACAATCCTTATTTGCCGGAAGAATATTACATCAGGAGTTTCATCGCAGGGCTGAAGGATTACAATCAAAGCCACTCGCAGCTCCAGAACCCAACAACTCTAGTTGATGCTTATTGGATAGCTAAGAGATTGGAACAATCAAATCCATTCAGGAGAACTGAGCCTATGGCTTTTAGAGGAAACCTTAAGGGTAACCCTCAGTGGAACATGTGGATTTCATGGGGATATGTTTCAGATCTTAGGATGATGTGACAATTGGCAATGGCGTTTACGGTTTGTCGTTTCACGTGTTTTCGACAAAGTTCTGAGACTTCATCGACGGGGGCGGTCCGACCGGTCCTTGCACCGTGTCCGGCCGGTCCCAAATCGGTCGGACCGGCCATGAGGGGCGGTCGGACCGGCGATGACCAAAGTGGTCAAATCGAGCTGGGCCAAAAATAGGTGTTGTAGGCAAGTGAGGGATTCCAATGCACTTGGTCTCATGATTTTTGGAGTCTCCGAGAAGAAGTTCTATTGGATTTAAGTTTCCGAAGGTTTGGTTTTGGGAGCTTGAATTTGGCTAAGTCTAAGGGCGGTCCGGCCGCTCACGAGGAGCGGTCCGACCGGTCATGGGGCGGATCGGACCGGCTCACTGGAGCGGTCGACCGTAATTACTTGAACGTCGGCCAACCGTGGCGATGTTGTTTTGTTAGGTCAAAGTCATTGGTTTCATGGCATATGTTTTGCATGATGCATGTTTTGACTAACATGGGTCAAGTTGTGAAGAACTTGTTCCCGAATACGTGTTTTCTTATGCGTGGTTGTGCGGGTAGCTTGGTGGTCAACGACGGTCAACGGCGAGGAGAATCGGGACTAGACTTGAAGAGTTGAGGTCCGAACGATCGACGATGCGGGTGAGGTCAACGACTCAAGCGTGACACAAGATGGACAAGGGTGACCTATTGGCGAATCCATGACGCATGGTGAAGCGCTTTAGGTCAAAAGTTAAAGACGGCGCCGTGAAGCGTGCGTGTGTGACCCGCTTGTTAGTGGGCCTTAACGGAGCCCAATTAAGTCAAACCCTAAGAGTTTTAGGCCTCCACTATAAATAGGAGGAGAAGGTGGTGCACCTTCTCTCTCTCGCCTTTTATGTTTCAAAACCCTAATTGTCTTTAGGGGAGTTGAGGTGGAGGCTAGGGCTTTTCATGGTTTGAGGAGAATTTCGTGATCCTTGATTGTCTACTGATCCATGATGGTGTGGATGTAATCCAGCTTCAATCACGAAATCAATCTATGCAAGGTTTGCTTGAGATAAGTCTCTTTCGTTCTTGCTTTCAATTTGGTGATTTTAGGGCTTTCTTTGATCCGTGAGTTTGTGATTGATTCTTTTACGTGAATTAGCTTGCTGTGATATGTGTGAATCTATCTAGCATCATCTTGATCATTAATCCCTCACGAACAAGCTTTAGGATCAAGTTTTCGTTCTTGCCCGGTTTTAGACCTTCTGTTAATCAATTGACAATTGCTCAAGATCGTTCCAAGAATTATCATAATATTCGATTGGAATAGGTCCTCAATAGCATATAGAAGGTGTGTGCAAAGTTTCATAAAGATTGGAGTTGAGAATCAAAAGTTAGACCTAATTGCAACTTCGTCATCGGTGATTTCTTGTTGCGGATCGGTTACGAGTCGGCCGGTCAGACCGCCCGTCATCACCGGTCGACCGATTTTGAGCGGTCCGACCGCCAAGACTAACGCCGTCCGATCGCCAGCAATCGGTCCGACCGGTTGAGTATAACGGTCGACCGCCTGCGTCTTGTGAGTCTTGGTAATCTTAGTTGATTTTGCTATATTGCTTAGGGTTTAATTGGATTCAATACTAGTCTTCCATTTGTCTTGGTATATTGATCTTCTTAGCTTTCTAATAGCTCTTGGAGTTAAATTGTATTGAGTTCATAATTTGTGAAAAGTGAGCGTGCTCCTATTCACCCCCCCCCCTCTAGTCGCCTTTACGGTCCAACAAGTGGTATCAGAGCCCGGTTAGTTCAATCTTGATCTTAACCGGTCACTGAACTTTGGCGATGGATAAGTTTTCTACTAAACCGCATATCTTCGATGGGCACGACTATGCCTATTGGAAGAATCGTATGCGCGTCTTTCTTGAGAGCGAGGACAAGCTATTTGGGATGTTGTTAGAGCCCATTGGTTATTCCCGAAATTGCTACACGCTACGCAATTCTTTTGGCTAACAACAATAAGGCTAAGAATCTTTTATATGGTGCACTTGGTAGACAAGAATATGATAGAATTTGCAATCTTTCAACTGCGCATGAAATTTGGAACACTCTCGAAACATATCATGAGGTTCGTCCCAAATCAAAAGGTGCGCCAAGCTGTTTACAAGCGTGAGTACAATAAATTCGAGATGCGTCTGAGAGAGCAT
Organism: Hsuehochloa calcarea; assembly: GCA_036346395.1. NCBI lineage: Eukaryota > Viridiplantae > Streptophyta > Magnoliopsida > Poales > Poaceae > Hsuehochloa > Hsuehochloa calcarea. Next base: position 27,566,910 of record CM070601.1, on the reverse strand, counting down.
CGATGACATTTTCAGTCGCTTTAATAAAGTAATTAATCAAATGAAAGCTGTTGATATTGAATATTCTCAATCTGAAAATGCCACCCATCTCTTGGCTGCAATCAACACCAAGGAGTGGGAGATGAAAGCTACTGCTATAGAAGAAAATGTTGATCTTTCAAGTCTTACTTTAGAATTGCTTTATAGTAAACTCAAGACTCATGAAATTAAAAGAGTTGATCATCCTAAGAAAGATAATTTAGCTTTGGTAGCGAGATCCTCTCAAAAAGGTTTTGATGACTCTTGTGAATCTTCTTTTGGATTTTCATTTGCTTGTTTATCTGCTATTCATGAAGAGGAGCTTGAAAGTATTCCTGAAACAGAGTTAGCTCTTCTAGCTAAGAAATTCACACGGGCCTACAATAATGTGAGAAACAAAAAGAGAGGTGGTCCGGTAACATGCTATGAATGTGGTGAGCTCAATCATATCCAAGCAAATTGCCCCAAGTGAAAGGTAAGAGCAATCATAAGGAAGGAAAGCCGACTTGGAAGAAGCCTCCTTTCAACAAATCAAAGTATGAGGCTAATAAGCTTGTGAAGGCCGCCACCGGGTCCTTGCCGCTTTTGAGGATCAATCCTTGAGCGATGTGGATACCGGGAGTGAGGAGGACAAGGAGGAGGAGATCCTCAAGGTAAAAGAGAGGGAAGGCCAAAGACTTCACGGCATGTGCTTCATGGTCGACACGGAGGACATTGATGATAATGAGGTATCTTTTACTTATGATGAGCTTTACGCTAAATATGATTCTATAGTTGAGCAATTGCTTAGTCAAGATGAAGCGCTTGAATTTGTTATGACAAAAATAAGAAATTAGAGTCAAAGATTAGCAAACTGAAAGTAGAGCTTAAAACTGCTAAGACTCTTGAACCTGATGAATGTTTATCTTGTCATGTTATGCATTCTGAAATTACCAAGTTACAATCTGCTCATAATATTTGTGTACAACAACTTGAGAATGCTAAATCTGAACTAAATGAAATTAAAAGTGCTCCTTGTGAAAAATGTTTAGAATCTAGTAAATTGATTGCTTTTGATGTATTTGATTCTAGCCCTTGCACTTCATGCTTAGAAAAAGAACGTGAAATCAAAGATATCTTAGAAGCTGCTAGAGTCAAATATGCTAAGCTTAAGGACAATATTGAAAATACTACTTGTGCTTCATGTTCCACTCTTAAGCTTGAAATTGCTTTGTATAAGGAAAAATCTATGGATAAAACTTGTGATGCTTGTGTTAACTTAAGAAAAGAAAATGCTTACCTTCATGATACATTAGAGAAATTTTCTAAAGGTAAGAAACAATTAAACATGATTCTTGACAAATCTAAAACTCCTTATAAGAAGCAAGGTTTAGGATTCAATTCTTTTCAAGACAATTCAAACCCAAAAGTCATTCAAGTCTTGGAAAAGGTTTAATTGAATTCAAAACTCAACCTGCAAAAACATCTTTTAAATCTGCAGGCTTTGCCCAACCTTGTATTAATTCAAATGGTGCCTCTTCTAGTGGTACCAAGTACCATTGCACTTATTGCAAAAAAGGTGGACATTTGATTGAATACTGTTGGCGTAGGTTGAAAAATGATAGGAAAAATTTTGATAGAATTTCATTCATGCAACCTAGAGCTTCTATGAGACATGGTAACCACTGAAAAGAATAAACCTGGATTAGGATTTTTATCTCATGCAAATCATTATGTTTCTAGACATCCTAATTCTAATGTGTATCGATGGCGGTCGATCACTGGTGGTCACCGGTCCGACGGTTTAGTCACCGATCGACCGCCAAAGACTAAGCCGGTCAGACCGCCCATGGACAGTCTAAGTCTCATGTTAAGTTAAACATTGCTCGTAATCGAATGTTAAATGAAATCAAGGATAGTACTTCTGGTTTGTATACTCCTTGCAGACGTGTGTCTCAGTACTGGATTCCTAAATCTTGTTTATCTAATCCCAGTATTGAGACACATCGTTCTTTGCTCCTTGATTTTCGTGGATTATCGCGGAAAGGGAAGAACACGTGGTTCGTTGACTCGGATGTTCACGCCACATGACCGGAAACTCAAAATGGTTCACCTCTTTCACGCGAGCAACAGGTGATGACTTCATCACCTTTGGAGATGATACACAAGGGCGAATTGAAGGAACAGGATCAATTAGGGTTAACAACAAATTCATTCTAAAGGATGTCGCTCTTGTGGACAAGCTTAGGTATAATCTCCTTTCCGTATCTCAGCTCCTTGATGATGGTTATGAGACTGTTTTTAAGAAAAATGCTTGTCGTGTGCTTGATTCTACTGGTGAGCTTGTGTTTGGAATCTCTAGAGTTGGTAGAATTTTTGGGTGATTTTTCGTAATCTCTTCTTGGATCTCTTAAATGTTTACTTACATCTTCTTGATTTACGGCTTTGGCATCGACGTTTGGGGCACATTGGTTTTGATCATCGACACGAGTTAGCAACCTTGATCTCATGAGAGGCTTGCCCAAACTCAAAGTCATCAAGGATCTCAGTATGTGCGCCAGTAGGCATGGCAAACAAGTTGCCGCCTCACACCCTTCTGTGACTATGGTTATGACTGACGGACCAGGACAGTTGCTTCATATGGATACTGTTGGTCCTGCTAGAGTCCGATCAGTCGGTGGAAAATGGTATATTCTTGTCATAGTCGATGATCTTTCTAGATATACTTGGGTGTTCTTTCTTACTTCAAAAGATGAAGTTTTTGGTTATTTTCATGACCTTGTTCTTCGTTTGGCTTCTGAGCTTCCTGGTGCTTTGAGAGCGATTCGCAGTGATAATGGCACGGAGTTCAAAAATGCTTCTTTTGCTTCTTTTTGTTTGGCGTGGTATTGAGCATCGTTCTCCTCTCCACACGCCCTCGGCAAAATGGCGTGGTGTAAAGGAAGAATAGGACCTTGGTCGAAATGGCTAGGACGATGCTAGATGAGTATAGCACACCGAGGAGATTTTGGGCCGAAGCTATTGCTACTGCTTGCCATATTGCAAATCGTGTCTTTTTGAGACCTTCTTTAGGCAAGACTCCTTATGAGCTTCGTTTTGGTAGAAAACCCTCTGTTTCGCATTTTCGAGTTTTTGGATCAAAATGTTTTATTCTTAAGACAGGCAATTTAGATAAATTTGAATCAAGAACTTTTGATGGGGTATTTTGGGTTATCTGCTCATTCGAGGGTTTTCGAGTTTTTAATCTTGAGACTAACATTATTCAGAGACTTGTAATGTCACTTTTGATGAGACTAGCCTCGAGCTAGATCAATTGCTGAGATGATTTCTGTGTGAGAGTATTTTTGTGGAGGAAGATGAGGACGGCTAATGTCATTCCCTCATCTGCCGCCAAGCGCCCATATTGATACAAGAACTCGCACGTCTACTTCACCTTGATTGAGGCTCCTCTGCATCATCATCATCAGCAGTACCTGCGGAGGTCGAAGAAACGACATCTCATCCGGGCGCTCCACTTCGCATTCAGAGACAGCATCCTCCGGAACAGATAATAGGTAATCTACATGAGCGAGTCACTCGCTCCAGGTATAATGATCCAAATCTCTACTCTCATTCGGCTTTTGTTGCTTCTTTTGAACCCGCGATATATCACATGCTTTATCCGATTCTAGTGGGTAAATGCCATGCATGAGGAGTTAGAGAATTTTGAAAGAAACAAAGTTTGGAACCTAGTAGAACCTCCTAGTGGTCATAATGTTATAGGAACCCGTTGGGTGTTTAAGAATAAGCAAGGTGAGGATGGTTCTGTGGTTAGAAATAAGGCCAGATTGGTTGCTCGTGGTTTGACCAAGTTGAGGGGTTAGATTTTGATGAGACATTTGCTCTGTTGCTAGACTAGAAGCCATTCGCATTCTCGCTTGCATTTGTTGCATCAAAAGGTTTTAAATTATATCGATGGATGTTAAAAGTGCCTTTTTAAATGGTTTCATAGATGAGGAAGTGTATGTTAAGCAACCCCCTGGTTTTGAGGATCCTAAATATCCAAATCGTGTTTTCAAGCTATCCAAAGCATTGTATGGTCTTAAACAAGCCCCTAGAGCCTCGGTATGATAGACTTAAGACCTTCTTGCTTAAAAATAATTTTGAGATGGGTAAAGTGGATAAAACTCTATTTATTCTTAGACGTGACAATGACTTCTCGCTTGCTCAAATTTACGTGGATGATATTATTTTTGGTGGTTCCTCTAATGCTCTTGTTTCGACTTTTTCGACACTATGTCCAGGGAATTCGAGATGAGTATGATGGGAGAGCTTAATTACTTTTGGGACTTCAAATCAAGCAATGCAAGGAAGGAACTTTCATCCATCGACGAAGTACACTAAAGATCTACTCAAACGCTTCAACATGGGTGACGCAAGCCAATTTCCACTCCCATGGCAACTTCGATCGCTTTGGATCCGGATGAGGAAGGAGAAGTCGTGGATCAACGCGAGTACCGCATGACATGATCGGCTCCCTTCAGATTTTGACCTCGAGACCGGACATTCATTTCACGGTATGCCTTTGTGCAAGATTTCAGCGTCTCGAGAACTTCCCATCGCCAAGCCGTTAAGCGCATATTCGGTATTTACACTCTACCCTCTTATATGGCATTTGGTATTCCTGCTCTTGACTTTGTCCATTAGAGGTTTTTCAGATTCTGATTTTGCGGGCTGTCGGTTAGATAGGAAGAGTACCTCAGGCACCTGTCACTTTCTAGGCACGTCTCTTGTATCTTGGTCTTCTAGAAAGCAGTCTTACATTGCACAATCCATCACGAGGCGGAGTATGTTGTCTTTGCTAGTTGTCAGAGCTGATTTTGTGGATGACGTCCACTTTGAAAGATTATGGGTTAAACTTTGCTAGTGTTCCTCTTTTCTGTGATAACACTTCTGCTATTAATATTGCTAAAAACCCAGTGCAACATTCTAGGACTAAGCACATAGACATTCGCTTTCATTTCCTTAAAGATCATGTTGAAAAAGGTGATATTGTGATGCACTTTGTAGAGTCCGAAGCTCAATTGGCAGATATTCTTACCAAGCCTTTAGATCAAACCAGATTTTCCTCCTTAAGAAGTGAGTTAGGGGTAATTTATCCTTATGGGTTGGTTTGAGGGGGAGTTTGATCTTTTTCTTATCTTTCCTTGTTCTTTTGATCTTTTATTGTTCTTTTTCTGAACTTAGTGATCTTTTCGAACTTTTTAGATTTTTAGGCTTTTTAATTGCATCTCATTGTGTCATATTGCATTCATATGAAAAATACAACAAGTGGTATGAAAAATCCAAAAAGATGCATTGTAATATAAGATTTTCTACTTATCTTTTAAAAATTGATGAAGCTTTGCCTATTACCCTTTGGAGCTGTTGTATTTCTATTCTTGCTCAATGTCATGTCTAGTTCTTTGACTTGCTAGAATTATCATGCTTTTACATGTGTAGCTAAGTCTTTGCTATATGAGCTAGAACCTTTTAAACAACTCAAACTAAGAAATTGCAATTTGTGGATGTTTTAGCGAGTTGCGTAATTAGTGCTCCTCTTGTGACATTGGCCCTGCTGTAATTGCTTTGTTAAGCTCTTTGATCTAAAATTGACCATTACTTGAGCTTTTGTGTTCTTGAGATTCTAAAAACTGCTCTTGTGAAAAATGAAAATCAAGATTGTCTTATGCTTAAATTGTGCCAAACTATTCTTACGAGACTGCTTGTCAAATGACATGAACTTGGAGATAGTTTGATGAACCAGACGATCTCATGGGGACTGCTTGTCGAAATGACATGAACCTCAAGATTTGTCGCCTTGTAGAAGCTTAGAAAGAGTTTGTGGATGGCTCCTAGTCCAGGATCTTCTTTACTAAGATATACCTTTAATCAACTTTTGGTCGAAGCTTAGGATGAGTTTGTGGATGGCTCCTAGTCCAGGATCTTGTCACTAAGTTAGATCATTAGTCAACTTCAATATTCAATGCAAATGAGAAAAATGTTGACCAATGGGCGTTTACAAAATATTGAGCAAAATGATTCAATACGGACTTGATTGACTCTTCTTGTGGTCTTTGTTAGTTTTTTGATCTCACTTTGTGATTTGACATGGCCAATTTCACTTTAGGATCCTGTTGATGAACTTGTTGAATTTGAAGCGTTGCTTAAATTGATCAAATCTCGCTTTACTTTTGAGCCTTTGTGCTTAGCTTTGATATATATGTCTTACCATGATCTTGCTAGCTTGTCAAAGCTTGATATGATGTTTGTGCAATATTCGAGATACTAGTTTGTTCTTTTGGGTAATCTCCAAAGCTTCTTGTAATCAAAAATTGAAAAATACAAAAATTGAAGCCACTCCATTGCACTTCATGCATATTCCTCTTTATGCTTCTTTTGTTTCTGCTTCTTTCTTTATTCTCTATTTTGTTATCCCTGGATGAGAGGAAGGCGTGATTCCTTGATGAATCCATTGTCAAAGGGGGAGAAGATGTGTAATATTTCTTTGCTACTCTTATTTGGAGAAGATGTGTTAATGAGAAGATTGGGGGAGAAGTTTATACAAAGGGGAGAAACTGAAAATTTGAAATTTGATGCTCATAGTGAGGGGGAGTTCTTGAGTTGCATTCTTATTGTCCTATTGAATATTCTGAACTTGAATTGCATTCTTTTATCCTCACAATGATCATAGGTCAATTGAACAATTGTTCTTTCATATGGACCTCATGTGAGAATTTTGACCCTTTTCTGGAAATCAAAGTTTTTATGCTTACTTTTGCTTTGTCTCACATGCCTATACTATTCTGATGCCAGCTTGGTCATTTTCACTGCTTTTTCTTGCTTATGGACCAAGTTGTGCCTTTGTGCGAAAACTGCGAGTAAACTCGTTTTCAAACCTCTTACTTACATTTTCTGGATAATTGCCAATGTGTTCATCAAGGGGGAGATTGTGGATTTCATGGGGATATGTTTGAGATCTTAGGATGATGTGACAATTGGCAATGGCGTTTACGGTTTGTCGTTTCACGTGTTTTCGACAAAGTTACTGAGCTTCTTCGACGGGCGGTCCGACCGGTCCTTGCACTGCGGTCCGACGGTCCCAAATCGGTCGGACCGCCATGAGGGGCGGTCGGACCGGCGATGACCAAAGTGGTCAAATCGAGTGGGCCAAAAATAGGTGTTGTAGGCAAGTGAGGGATTCCAATGCACTTGGTCTCATGATTTTGGAGTCTCGAGAAGAAGTTCTATTGGATTTAAGTTTCCGAAGGTTTCGGTTTTGGGAGCTTGAATTTCGGCTAAGTCTAAGGCGGTCCGACCGCTCACGAGGAGCGGTCCGACCGGTCATGAAGGATCGGACCGCTCACTGAGCGGTCGGGACCGTAATTACTTGAACGTCGGCCAACTTCGTGGCGATGTTGTTTTGTTAGGTCAAAGTCATTGGTTTCATGGCATATGTTTTGCATGATGCATGTTTTGACTAACATGGGTCAAGTTGTGAAGAACTTGTTCCCGAATACGTGTTTTCTTGTCTGTGGTTGTGCAGGTAGCTTGGTGGTCAACGACGGTCAACGGCGAGGAGAATCGGGACTAGACTTGAAGAGTTGAGGTCCAGAACGATCGACGATGCCGGGTGAGGTCAACGACTCAAGCGTGACACAAGATGGACAAGGGTGACCTATTGGCGAATCCATGACGCATGGTGAAGCGTTTTAGGTCAAAAGTTAAAGACGGCGCTTCGTGAAGCGTGCGTGTGTGACCCGTTTGTTAGTGGGCCTTAACGGGAGCCCAATTAAGTCAAACCCTAAGAGTTTTAGGCCTCCACTATAAATAGGAGGAGAAGGTGGCTGCACCTTCTCTCTCTCGCCTTTTTATGTTTCAAAACCCTAATTGTCTTTAGGGGAGTTGAGGTGGAGGCTAGGGCTTTTCATGGTTTGAGGAGAATTTCGTGATCCTTGATTGTCTACTGATCCATGATGGTGTGGATGTAATCCAGCTTCAATCACGAAATCAATCTATGCAAGGTTTGCTTGAGATAAGTCTCTTTTCGTTCTTGCTTTCAATTTGGTGATTTTAGGGCTTTCTTTGATCCGTGAGTTTGTGATTGATTCTTTTACGTGAATTAGCTTGCTGTGATATGTGTGAATCTATCTAGCATCATCTTGATCATTAATCCCTCACGAACAAGCTTTAGGATCAAGTTTTCGTTCTGCCCGGTTTTAGACCTTCATTAATCAATTGACAATTGCTCAAGATCGTTCCAAGAATTATCATAATATTCGATTGGAATAGGTCCTCAATAGCATATAGAAGGTGTGTGCAAAGTTTCATAAAGATTGGAGTTGAGAATCAAAAGTTAGACCTAATTGCAACTTCGTCATCGGGCTGATTTTACTGTTGCAGATCGGTTCGAGTCGGCGGTCGGATCGCGCCGTCATCACCGGTCGACCGATTTTGAGCGGTCCGACCGCCAAGACAACGCCGGTCGGACCACAGCAATCGGTCCGACCGGTTGAGTATAACGGTCAGACCGCCCGTGCTGTGAGTCTTGGTAATCTTAGTTGATTTTGCTATATTGCTTAGGGGTTTAATTGGATTCAATACTAGTCTTCCATCATCTTGGTATATTGATCTTCTTAGCTTTCTAATAGCTACTGGAGTTAAATTGTATTGAGTTCATAATTTGTGAAAAAGTGAGCGTGCTCCTATTCACCCCCCCCCTCTAGTCGCCTTTACGGTCCAACAGAACAACAACAAAGGAAATAATTATAAGACTACCAAACCTGAAACCAACAGAGCCTCCAATTTCAATGGTGGACAAGGTACTGCAGCAAGGAATGAAGGAAGATGTTTCAGATGCAATGAGAAATGGCACCCTGGCCACAAACAAGAATGTAAAATGGGTAAACGAGTGAGAGCTATGATTACCCAGGAAGAAGAGGAAGGAGGAGGGCCAGGGGAAGAAGCATTGGAGCCTGAGCCTTTAGAAGAGGATCAAGTAGAAGGAGACTCCCCCATTTCAGTTGTCTATACATGCAGTCCACCAAACAAGCCTTTGCTCTTATGATTCACATGGGAAAGATAAGAGGTACTACTCTAGTAGATAGTTGCAGCAGTGCTACCTTTTATAGACACTGAGATGGCATTAAAGGCCGACTGCACAATACAAAACAATTCTCCAGTGAGAGTCATGGTAGCCAATGGAGACACTTTATGGAGCAAAGCCATATGTGTGAACTGTCAATATACTATTCATGGAGTGGAATTCAGTGATACTTTTAGAGTCCTGGACTTGAAGGGATATGATTTTATCTTAGGGGTGGATTGGATATGTACACACAATCCAATAAGCCTTAACCTTAAGACTAGAGAGTTTTGTGTGAATCACTATGGTAAGAGTTAAGTTGTATTCAAGGATGAAACATAATCACCATAGAGAAGCTACAAAAGTTAATGGAGAAAGAATGAAACATTACTGTAGCTTGTGACAATAGAGAGGAATCATATAAACTGACAGAACCTCCTGTGGAGTTAGTACCTATTTCGCAGAAGTTTAAAGCAGTGTTTGATGAACCCAGGGAGTTGCCCCCCAATAGAAAATGTTATCATTCCATTCCCTTGAAGTCTGAGGAGCAGCAGGCCACTCAAAGGTCTTATAGACTACCATTTCATCAGAAGAATTCTATGGAAGGGATTATTGAACAACTCCTGAATTCTAAGACCATTAGACCCAGTGTCAGTCCTTACTCATCCCCTGCCATATTGGTTAAGAAAAAGGATGGAACATGAAGGATGTGCATTGACTACAGACAACTCAATGCCAACACCATTAAAAACAAATACCCCATTCCGGTGATTGAGGACCTGTTAGATGAATTACATAGGGCTCAAGTTTTCTCAAAGATAGACCTTAGGTCGGGTTATCATCAAATTAGAATGAGATATGAGGATGTTAAGAAAACAACCTTCAGTACACATCTAGGACATTATGAGTTCATTGTAATGCCCTTTGGGCTAACCAATGCTCCTACCACTTTTCAGGCTTTGATGAATGAGGTTCTATCTCAGTTCTTGAGGACGTTTGCATTAGTATTCTTTGATAACATCTTGATATAGTTTCTCTCCGCATTTTTCTCATCTCATTCTATCTCTGTACTTTTTGTGACTTGATGAATATTCAGAGATCCTGACACGAACGAACCCGAGCGATCCCTAAGCAGACACCCGACAACTTTGGAACATGTAGCCTCTCGTCGCACGTAGATCCTCTCGTAAGCCGCCCCTAGCTAGGTTGACGCTGTCCGTGCCATCATCACGGTGAGCGATGGCCCTCATGGCGTGCTGCTGATGCAGCTACTGCGGCATGGTCCGTCGCGTTAGGAGGGAGGGGCGAACGCGCCTCCTGCGACTCGTGCGGCAAGGTCCTGCTGCAGCTGAGGGGAGATGTGGTGGAGGTTCCGTGGGCGCGGGCACGGCAGCGGCAGCCGAGGATAAGGAGGGGAAGGGATGAACACGCGGTGGCTGGTGCTGTAAGAGAGGAAAGTAATGCTATCTTTGATTGTTGAAATCAAAGTACATGAGTTACACATATATAGATTACAATTATCATGTGAATGCGTACAGCTATCATGTGAACGCGTGATCCCTCGGAAGAGAAGGCGTCATGCATGTAGGAAGCCGAGGCACCATCCTGTCTAACACGCCCCCGCAGTCGGAACGTTGCCAAGGCGGACATTTAGATTGGACCTAAATTCGGTGAAGACGGAAGTCTCGTGGACGACGGTCCGGCGATGATGATCCGGCATGATGACGACGGTAGACGGGGCACTCGGAAGGCCGTGGAGGGAGGGCCGTGTCGACGAACGCATCGCGTCACGCCACGACGTCATCGGAAGAGAGGAGGCATCGGAGAGGTCAAAGCCGAGGTGGTGAAGTCCGGAGCCGAGGAATGTCGACAGGTCGGCAGGGCGATGCAAACCATCTATGATAAGAAAGAATATAGAGAAAACCCGATTTGAAGATGACTGGGGAAAACTCTAATTAGTAGCCGATCGGATGATCGATGACACGACTTAAACTATGGGTTGCGCAGTCCTCGGGAGAGATCATGGAGATGAGATCATCTCCCAGGGCCGGCGCGGCGGAAGCTGTGGAGGCGACGGCTCAAGAGCGGCACCGCTCTGATACCATGTTAGCGAGGAAAGTAACGTTATCTTTGATTGTTGAAATCAAAGTACATGAGTTACACATATATAAATTACAGCTATTATGTGAACGCGTACGGGTATCATGTGAACGCGTACAACTATCATGTGAACGCGTGATCTCTCGGAAGAGAAGACGTTATGCATGTAGGAAGCCGATGCACCATCCTGTCTAACAGGTGCTAATGGTGAAGTCATCGTTGGCGAGAGATCCGGACGCGAGGCGTCTGATGTCGAATCCAACACCGGATGATGGAAGGATGGATAGATGGATGGGTGGAGGCATCTACTTTGTTCTATGTTGTTTCATGGAATCGTAATAAATTAATGTTCCCTCGGAAGAGAAGACGTCATGCATGTATAAAGCCGATGCACCATCTTGTCTAACAGGTGCTAATGGTGGAGTCATCGTCGGCGAGAGATCCGGACGCGAGTCGTATCGTAATGAATTAATGATGATATCCTAATGGTTAAGATGTTTTTTTTAACCACGAGTCTGCCTTCGTTGCACGAAGGCATCAACTTAGTTGTGTTTCCCCTAAAAAAACTTAGTTGTGTTCAGTTTAACAATACAGTTTCGTTACTTTTTTGGGAAGCAGTGGGAACTCTGTTGCCAGAGACTGCCATACGTTGACTAAAACTATCTGGTGCCAGAACGGAAAAAAATATCGGATTTGCAATGCATTTGTTGACTTAAATTATTGAGAAAATCAGTTAAAATTTGCACCTTTAGATCTACCTCACAGTCGTGTGCTTCCCACCGGCCTCCATTTGCGTCTCCTCTGATGAGGTTTAGGGTTAGGTTCACCGAGCCCCTAACGTTACACGGTGGGAAGCCGGTGGGGCAATGAGAACAAGAGCGCAGGGGTGAACCATCTGAGAAGAGAAAGGAGAGTTAGAGATAGGACGGCGGTGGCGGTGGAAGATGGATGCGGGTTAGCGAATGTGACTGATTTTTTTTAAATAAATAAATCACTTTACAATTGCATAAACACACCCAAAAAGCACGCACCAATGCCATAAACCACCCAAAAATACGACATAATTTGGCGTACTAATCCAAATATCAAAGCACAATATAAGTCCTTGAAGAACTAATCCAAATCTCAAAGCACAATATATTTCTTCTTTCTCTCCTCTCCTTGAAGAACTAATCCAAACTCGAGTCACAGCATATATACGGTTCAATACAATCTACCGTGTCAACCAAAAAGAAAGAGAAGATTTAACCTGTCCACCTATGCATCTAGAAACTCCCGTGGCACAATACGGCAGCATGTGTTCGAATCTGGTTGCGTTTCTTTTGCGCGACAGGAAAAAGGTGACTACAGAATTCATCTCTAAGATGGCACAACAGTCTGCATCTGTAACGAACATCTAATGACTCCATTTATAAGTTTTATAAGGGCGATCGTTTCTATTTTTTTGACGACCCTGATTCCCATAACCCAAGCAAAACTCTGGGAAATGTACTCATCAGACTGCTGAGAATTTATATTAGCATGAAGAAGAAACTCTGGGAATGTTAGCTACCTAGCAGAGAAAATGAAACAAATTTGTGGGCTGTATGGACCTGCGTTAGCTACAGGCTTAATTAGGCTGCAATTCGGTACAATCCGAGCGTGGGTTCTCGTGGGAACACCTCTGAATTTCCAGGTCTGTATTACCGCAGCTATCTAGGATTTTAGTTGCGCACAAAGTGAATATCATACCTGCTTACGACAAACAAAGACAAGATATAAGCATCAAAGTAAGGTCTACTGATCGAGTTTATAAGTTTTATAAGGGCAATTGGACTAAACTTATATTGCGCTGCAGAAGAACCAAAGAAACTCCATGGGCCCACTTGAGAGTAGGAGCTACCCTAACACGTAGTTGTCTTCATCCACTGTTCCATTGACCAAAATTATGCAAGAGTTAGTACATTATCGTACTTAGTAAGCCACGAGGCTAATTAATACAGTGCAAGGGGTTGAAGTCATTGTCTAACGAGGAGGGTTTGTTGGACCTATATATCTCAGCTAGTACCCATAATTTTATTTGTAAAGCATTTTGATTTTTTTAAAATAGAGTTAACAATTATTTTTTCAAGGGTATAAACAGTGATTCAGCATCATCACAAATTTACAATTTTTAATCTTCAAAAGAATACTTATGTCTTGAGTTTAGGAATCACCCCCACAACGTAGCCCTATTGACCGGAAGCATGGTATATTCGAATGATTTAAACTCTGAAGAATTTGTCCAATTTTACCCATTAGATACCCAAAACTTGATTGCAGTCCGGATAACAAGATCGTACTAATGTTTCTCCTTACTAGTGTTGCACAATAGAGAGGGGCCCATCTTAACAGACAGGTCCTTACTAGACCCAGGTAAGGGTGAGCTGGTCCGTTGTTTACATGGGTCATACTGTGGTATTGGTCGGTCTATGGCCACCAACCATCACCACACCTATTCCATTGCCACATTCGTGAAGTGAAAAAAATAGTCAGACCAAATTCGACTAATCTATCTAGTGGATGGACAATATTTTATGCGTTTTATTCAGATGGCACAAGGTTCTAGTCTTTATATGCCTTTCGTCGAGACAACCAACATCAACAATTATACATGACCAATGCATACAGGTAATCATTATGATAAATCAATCCTCGCCCTTGGCTGACAATTCTAAATCGTCATTATAGGCTAATGATCCAACATATACCTCATAAACCATTTAAAGCATAGGTCTGGTCACATCAACTCCTGATGGTGGACAGCAAGCGTGATAAGTGATTGTAGTTTTGTTCTTCTACTACCATGCTAATCTAATGTATAAAGCACTAGCTCTAGATTTGCCAAGGAAAACTAGATCAGATTATTATCAAGGGTGGAATGTAGGCAATGTAATTAAAGACATTAACTACTTAAGCAACATTATTCAAAATTAAAGGATTGAAAAATAGCTTTGACAAATAAATAATGCAGAGAAATACCCATATACGGTAAACCAAACTAATAGGATTTCAATATGATCAAGGATCGTGACTTGCCTTTTGCTAGATGTAGTCGATCAATCCACCCAACCCTTTGCAAAATTGCATTTGACCTGACATTGCCATCTCGTCGGAAGTTATCGACCAAACTATCACAACCTTATGGATCCATTTCTGTTCTAGTGGTGTTCTTCTTCCGTATGGATATAAATGTCAAACGTTGTAATTGTGTGTACCAGCCACTAGTCATGAGACTAGTACGGAACATACATAAGGTCTTCGGGTATTCCACGCCCGAGGGTCTGATAGGGTGGTGAATGTAATACCCCGACCTGCTCGTAGTGTGGCCCGTGTGGCCCAGGACGAGTTGTGTGGTGGGATTAGTCCCATATTGCTTGTCTAAAATGATTTGTAGTAGTATATAATGCCTATTGGATCCAAACGTAGTGAGGACGAAAGTGTAAGTGAGGTGCTATATGAGCGTGGGTCCGCCCCACAGTGAGCTGAGCATTGAGCAGTTTTTGGGTCAAGGTGTTACAGAATGTTCACACAACTTGAGACCTCACGCCCAAGAACACTCGGGGCCACGCGCCCAAGAATGCCTAGAACCATGAGCTCAAAAACATTGATTAACAACAATTCTAATAAATAAAGCACAACTAAATCACTTAAGTTCCAATCATTAAGATAATGAAATCCATGTCTACTAATCAACTCAAGATAAAAGCACAAATTCTCTAGGTTTAATGACATCAACTAATTAATCGTAACTTTGTGATTAGTAGCATGTGACGCATATGTGCTATCCCAGCCCATGCATGTTGCCGTTAATGATTACCTAAAAATAACAACAAAGTAAGGGTAAGTCCAAAACTTAATAAATACATAATAGAATAATAAACATACAACTTATCATTTAAATAGATTATGATCATCATCATTCATGTACTCAATTAATCCTATTGGATCCAAAATAGTCCATGGTTGTGTGCGTTCTATTTTTAGTCTCTTCTTCCTTCATTTGATCCTTGGTGAGTGTATGTGTGTTTCATTCTCTACGTGAGTTCGTGTGTGTTCTGAAGGGGATGATTCAATGTGTGAACTTCCTCCAGGAGAGCTGCGTAGAGAGAGTTAGGAGTTGAGTGAATCAACTAGATACAGAAGGGTTGAGATTGAGAGTGTTTGTGTCCACGAAAGTACTGTGTGAGTGCATTCTCGATTTCTAACATTTGGTATCAGAGCTCCCAGGTTCATATCCAAGACCATGTCGCGCTTGTCAGGGAGTGTGACCGGCGACGAGGCAATGTCGAGGATGTCGACGAGGGAGGGAGGCGTCTCTCTCCGGTACCCGATGCTCACCTCCTCCAACTACTCCACCTGGGCGATCAAGATGGAGGTTTGTATGGAGGCGCAGGACATCTGGGAGGCGATTGAACCCGCGACCGGAGTGGTCGTGGAAAGGAGGAAGGACAAGATGGCACTTGCGTGCATCTTTCAAGCCATTCCCGAAGACGTGCTCCACCAGGTTGCCAAGAAGAAGACAGCCAAGGAGGCGTGGGAGAGCTTGAAGACGAGGTATCTCTGGCACGATCGAGTGAAAAAGCGCGGTGCAGACCTTGAAAAGTGAATTCGAGGCCTGCGCGATGAAGCAAAGCGACTCCATCGACGAGTTTGTCGGCCGTCGATGGGCTAGCGAGCAAGTTCAGTGGTCTTGGTGCCACCCTGGAGGATACCACACTCGTGAAGAAGTTGCTTGATTCGGTTCCTGACAAGTATTTGCAGGTTGTTGCTGCAATTGAGCAGTTCTCTGATGTGGATACCATGCCATTCGAGGAGGCGATTGGCCGCCTCAAAGCATACGAGGAGCGGATACGCAAGCGCGAGAACGGACACGAGGAGCATCTGCTTCTCACCAAGGCCGAGTGGGAGGCCAAAGCCGCCGAAGAGAAGAGAAGCGGTGAGGGCTCCGTCAGCGGCGGGCGCGACGGTAGCCGAGGCCATGGCCAAGATGGTGACAAGAAGAAGCGCCGCGGTAAGTTCGACAAGTCGAAGATCCAATGCTTCAATTGTCGGGAGTTCGGCCATTTCGCGTCCGAGTGCGATGAGCCAAAGAAAGAATAGGCATATTTCGCAGCGGCGGATGTGGATGACGAACCGACACTGCTCTGAAGCTCTGCGTGGAGGTGCTCAAATAACACATGACAAGATTAGGGGGTGATTGTTGGAAATAATCTTGTCATTAGTATTTTTGTATTTGTTTTGGCATGCATTTAGTTGCATGTGGCTAGAAGATGCATGTGTATGATGTTTCCTTTAGTCTTGCAGTGCATGCGGAGAATTAGTCATGTCGTGTATTGAGGAGATGTTGCGCATGACTAGTTGGCCAAGTCATGGAGCCGTGAGTTCTGGTTAGTTGGTTGCATGTGCATGCAGTTCTGAGTTGTTACCTGGCTTATAGGATCAAGTGCATGCATGTATCGCTCGGAGGAACGAGTAATCCGGCGGACCATGCGAGTGCGTTGCGTGAGTCTTTCCGGGGCGAAGCCTCTCGCTTGCCTATGGTATTTATTCATTGCATTAGTTACTTTGAGAATAACAACGGGAGAAGGAAAATAGTCCATGGTTGTGTGCGTTCTATTTTTAGTCTCTTCTTCCTTCATTTGATCCTTGGTGAGTGTATGTGTGTTTCATTCTCTACGTGAGTTCGTGTGTGTTCTGAAGGGGATGATTCAATGTGTGAACTTCCTCCAGGAGAGCTGTGTAGAGAGAGTTAGGAGTTGAGTGAATCAACTAGATACAGAAGGGTTGAGATTGAGAGTGTTTGTGTCCACGAAAGTACTGTGTGAGTGCATTCTCGATTTCTAACAAATCTAACACAGCAGCTAAGGTTTCCATATCGTTACCCTTCAAAATCAAACAACGAAGATGATTAGATCATGGAACCCTAATTTTCCTCTTTTCCTTTTTCTCCTTACTTTCCTTGCTTCCTCCTGGCTCCCTTCCCTTTTATGCGGCAACACAGTGCTCCCTCCCTACGCTGAGTCCAACTTGAACTCAGTTGTGGCCCGGTCTGGCCCACTTCTTCCCCTCCTCTCCATTTCTTTCTTTTCTTTTCTAGTGTTTTAATTAAACGAGGTATTACATTGGTATCTTCTCTAATTCTCTATATGGCGATATCTAGAATTCAGAGAAGTTTTACCCCTACAGACATCTCAATCCAGCTTCATCAGAGGTATGATGTCACTTGGGTTTAACTATTTTTAGCTTTTGATGATTCAGAGAACCTGCTCGGCTCCCTTCTAGAAAATGTCATGCAAAGATTTTTGGTCTTTGGATGGAAGCCAGACATTGCATGGCATTGACACCAGTTGATATGTATTTGCAGCAGAAGGTCTTATTGGTGAGCTTTCTGGCAGGGAGAATGAAGCCGTATAACAGCTGTAATGGGCACATATGATGCAGATGGTTTTTCCATTGATGCATGGGAGGAATAATGAGCCTGATGACAAGAACAGCAAGCTAGAAAAGTTGATTAGACTGTGTGTTGCTTCAGTACTCCTCTTCGGTAAAAAGTCCGCGAATCTTAAAGAAAAGTTATTATTAGTTGTCAAGGGAAAATGCGTACTAATGTCAATCACTTATAGAAGGGGAAAAACCAAGGTTTACCCTAGGGCATTACAAAAAAAAAGGAGGAGATAGCTGTGAGATATAATCTTGACTTCTTAATGTTTTGAATGTTTATTGAATCTGCTAATTAGTTGCATTTAGTTTTTGTGTTGTAGTTGAAACGTTCGAACGTGGGACAGCTCATTAAGAGCACGATTAAGAGCACGTTCGGCATGTAGTTGAAACGTGCATGTAGGAGTTAGGCGCTATTAGTGGTGCTTCATTGCATGTAACGGCACCATTTGTGAATATCTTGATCAGAATAAGAGATAAAGGTGAAAAGCTGCAGGCAGTTGTGCGGCACAAATCTCTATCTATTGCATTTTGCAATCACATTTTGTCGTTCGAGTGTGCTCAGATGTGTTCGTGTACGTTCAGGCCTTCGCTTGCGTTGATTGGCCCCGTGTGCCAACTATAACACCTAAAACAGCCGTTATTACAGCATAAGGCAATCTAAAGTATGCTATTTTGAATGCTCTCATTCTCTCCTGAACACCTTCCTGTGTACAGAAGAACACTCTCGTTGAATCGGTAGGTAGCTATGCTCAATGATTCTCCAGTTACGTTCCTTCCGAATATAATGTTCCAAGCCGCGTAGAGGAGTACTACACCATTGAATTCTTTTCTTTGCTGACCAGTAGCCCTGCTTCTGATCTCAGTCCACCACTCGGTCACCCCTCTCGGAGGTAATTCTGATGTCAGCAGCTGCAATCCTAACCATGAGAAGTCCTTTGCCCAAACCTGTTTTGCGTATGGACAATAAAAGGGCTAGATGGCCTCTGTGGGCACAAAGGGGAAACGACATTGTGCGGCACCACCCTCTTCGCGCTAAACAATCTGCCGCGAGGATCTTCCATTGTAGCAGAATCCAGCCAAAACAACCTGCACTTATTTTCGGCTGCTGCTTTCCAAAACAATTGTGAATTTATTATCATCGTATGCATGATACATGGAATTGTGCCTCGTATGCCAATTCTTGCCGGATATTCACCATTGATACTAGCTCCTAACACCAAATTATAGAATCCGGCACTTGCGATTGCAAGTTGATATTTTGGAGCTGAATCTAAGTTGGCGAATGAACTCGTGTACCTGATCCTACGTGTGCATGTTGTGCAGGGATTTCATACATTGCTACTAGTTAGTTCTGGTAGCACAGACCCTGTTCTTCCTTCTTCCTAGCTTAAAATTATTTGGCGCCATAATCTTAGCGGCTTGCCCATTGCACCAAGAGGCACGCCAAAACTTCATCGTGTGGCGCCATGACCTGAAAGAAAGATTTGTCAATGTCATCAGAGGGTGTTTCCAAACCGATCAAAGGCTGGTCCCTCTCCCTCCATTCGTACCATTATAATTGTTATACAGGATGGTGCATCGGTTTCCTACATGCATAACGTCTTTTCTTCCAAGGGATCACACGTTCACAAAATAGCTGTACGCGTTCACATGATAGTTGTACGCGTTCACATGATAACTGTACGCGTTCACATAATAGCTGTAATCTATATACGTGTAACTAATATACTCTGATTTTAACAATCAAAGATAGCGTTACTTTCATCGCTTACATGGTATTAGAGCGGTGCCGCTCCTAAACCGCCGCCTCCACAGTTTTCGCCGCGCTGCCCCCTGAGAGATGATTTCATCTCCATGATCTCTCCCGGGGGCTGCGTAATCCATAGTTTACGTCATGTCACCGATCATCCGATCGACTACCAATTAGAGTTTTCCCCCGTCATCTTCAAATCAGGTTTTCTCTTTTTTCCGATCATAGATCAGTTTGCGTCACCCTGCCAATCTGTCGACGTTCCTCGGCTCCAGACTTCACCGCCTCGGCTTCGATCTCTCCAGCGCCTCCTTTCTTTCGATGACGTCGTGATGTGACGCAGCGTGCTCGTCGACACGGCCCTCCCTCCACGGCCTTCCGAGCGCCCCATCTACTGTCGTCATCACGCCAGATCATCATCGCCTCATCATCGCCGGACCGTCGTCCGCGAGACTTCCGTCTTCACCGAATTTAGGTACAGTCTGAATGTCCGTCTTGGCAACGTTCCGACTGTAAGGACATGTTAGACAGGATGGTGCATCGGCTTCCTACATACATGACGCCTTCTCTTCCGAGGGATCACGTGTTCACATAATAGCTGTACGCGTTCACATGATAATTGTACACGTTCACATGATAGCTATAATCTATATATGTGTAACTCATGTATTCTGTTTTTAACAATCAAAGATAATGTTATTTTCCTCGCTTACAATAATTATATTGCTCTAGGATTTATGTAGTTCTAAAGAGCATTGGATCATTGTTCAAATAAAAATATAGATGCACCCAGAAGGTATATTATGGACTTCCAAATAACGCATATGTTTTTATTTAACATGGAAGAAGGTATGCATTGCCACTTCATATATACAGAGAGAGAAAAAAACAAACTCTAAACTGAAAAATTGCAGAAATTTTATTTCCTTTCAGAATTGGTTAGGGTGCGGAAAAAATTGAGATGAACCATATCAGTCTGATCAACTTGCCTATCTCGTCGCCATGTGTCGTTAGGTTCATCATAATTATGCGTCCGATCAACAAAGGAAACCTGAGCCTGTTGCAGTTGTTACGGCATCATTATCCCCGCTAAAAATCTCACTGTTAAGATCTTATGGCTGCAGTGAGCTAAGATCACCTGTACCAAACCCATGCAATACTATTGGATTATTGGATCATCATTTCTCCCCCACTGAAAAGCTCACCGTTAAGACTCTATGGCTGCAATCAGGGTTTTAATTACTGGATTTTTTTCCAAAGGTCACCGGCAGGAGCGATATGGCTGAAAATCAGAAAATTTTGGTCAAATTCGGCCAAAATTTTCAAATCAAAATTTGAGTTTTTTTAATGTTAAAACAAAAAACTAAAAAAATGCATTTATCGAGGCTCAAACACATGACCCGCCCTTTCTAAGGCTAGGAGACTTACCACCAGAGAACATGTACTTGTGTGTTTGTGTTTAGATGTGGTTCTGAATTTCTGTTATATTTGACAAAAATATATGAATCCAATTTTGTTTGGCCGGTTTGAAATTTAACCAGAGGTGGCCCATATAACCTATTTTCAGCGAATTTCGTCCGAATTTTTGAACCTTGGCTACAATGAGCTAAAATCAACAGGTGCCAATGTTATGCATTGGCTCCCATCCAACACAACAGCGTTCTGCATGCATGACGTTGTTCTGTTCGATGGAGCCAAGCAGGTTCTTCCAATAATCAAAATCTGAATAGTTAAACTTAGGGCCTAAGCCACACCATACCATTGATGAAGCTGAATTGAGATGACTCGGGTAAATTATATATGCTGAATTCTAGAGGTTGCCATATAGCTAGAGAGTATCACAAGGACACACGATGAAGAAAGAAATGAACAATAGAACATTCATCTACTATTCGGCCAATTGATCAATTTTAAAGCTTTGATTACTAGTAAACACAAAGATATTTAGATTTCTAACACATGGAATGAAAGGTGTGTCATAAAAGGTGATATCGATGCTTCCATGTGTCATGCCTGATGAGATAAAAATGAGTCAAAGGGGTTAATTGGAAGCATGTATTCTGGAACCTTTTACCTTGATTAATTTCAAAATTAGTCACTTCTCTTGAATTATCAGCTTATTCTAGCGCTTCAATTATATGTACTTCTGCAAAAGTTTGCATCATCCACCGAATAGAGAACTGCAATTGCAAAACATATGATGTAGTATGTATGTGGCTGGCCCCCACCAGGGTTTTCAAAACCGGATCGGTCCTGAATACAGGAACCAACCGATTTTGGTTTTCGCCAAAGAAACCAACCAATTTCCGGACAAAAACAGGGATTGTTTGGGTTTTCAAAATTCAAATTCGATAATCCCAAATCTTTTTCTTAATTTGGGATCTACGCAACAAGTAATAAACTAATAATACATCTACTAATTATGTAAAAAAAAATGGGAATTTTCAATTTTGGGAACATATATATGACCGGTTTCGATCTATATCAGCCGGTTCTCGGTGGTTTTCTAAACTTTGCCTCCCACTGCTTGAAGCCCAAAAGTGGGTTTTTTGTTTTAAAGTAAAAACTTGGACTACTACAAAATATGCTATACTAGATATCCCATCACAGACGGTTCTTCGTTAACCGTCTGTGATAAATAAGTATTACAGACGGTTCTTTAAGTATCACAGACGATTCTTTATATGAACCGTCTGTGATACTTATTTATCACAGACAGTTCTTATATACAAGCACTATAAGTAGATGCTCCCGAAAGGCCCCCTTTCCATTCCATTTGAGGCGCCGCCACCCTGCTGCTGCTGCTGCTGCCTCCTCCCCTGTTTTGAGCTGTTACCCCTGCCTCCTCCTCCCCCATTGCGGCACCTCTGCTGCCTCCTCCCACATTGCGCCACCTTGGAGAGAAGGGTAACGATCTGTAACCCTTTATTTTTACTCTAGACTAATCACTAATGTGTAACGATCTGTAACCCTTTATATTTGCTCTAGACTAATCACTAATGTGTTTGGTCATTATGAAGGGTACTTGCGGTTTATTAATATAATTTAACACTAATCAATTTGTTACGTGCGTATACGTGTAGATGGACCGAAACTGGACGTACATT
The DNA here is from genome assembly GCA_036346395.1 of Hsuehochloa calcarea. Taxonomy (NCBI): domain Eukaryota; kingdom Viridiplantae; phylum Streptophyta; class Magnoliopsida; order Poales; family Poaceae; genus Hsuehochloa; species Hsuehochloa calcarea. Next base: position 27,544,391 of record CM070601.1, on the reverse strand, counting down.
GAGAACCGTGTGAGTGAAGAGTATATTAATGGCGTGTTTGCTTTTAGAAGAGCCACGAAAGCGTGATATGTTGAAGAAGTGGATAAAATTTATGTATCGTCCATGCATTGATTATGTAATATAAAATGTTTAACAACCCAGCGCAGATCGAAGCTCACTTAATACGAAGGGGTTTCAAAAAAGGATATACATGTTGGAGCGGTCACGGTGAAGAGTAGATTATACCGGAAGTCAGTAATGACGACATCGCCGAGGAAGTCAACGATATGCAGGGTATGGAATGTGCTTTTGATGAGGATAGGTCGCATGATGACAATCTGGATCAGATGCTACGCGATGCAGAAGGGAACTATGGTGAGAGAGAGTTTTGTAAATTCGAGGGCTTAATGGAGGACTCGGGGAAACCTTTGTTCCCTAGCTGCAAGCCGGAATACACAAGGTTGTCAACCGTGCTTGAACTGCTGAAATTGAAGGCAAGCAATGGTTGGTTCGACAAGAGTTTTACGGCGTTGTTAGGTCTCTTAGCTGACATCCTTCCGGAGGGAAACGTGTTGCCCAGCATGACCTACCAAGCTAAGAAGGTTATTTGTCCATTGGGAATGGAAGTGGAAAGAATACATGCATGTCCGAACGAATGTATCCTCTACCGTAAAGAGTATGCAGACATGCATGTATGTCCCGTGTGCAAAGTATCCCGATACAAGCGTAAGAATACTGCTAAGGCGAAGCAAGGACCTCCTGCTAAGATGTTGTGGTATCTGCCTGTGATCCCACGTTTGAAGCATTTATTTGCGAACCGAAAGGAGGCAAGATTGATGCGTTGGCACTCGGAGGAGCGTAAGAAAGATGGGAAGCTCAGACACCCTGCTGATTCTGCCCAGTGGAGAAACCTCGATCGGAGCTTCGAAGAGTTCGGTGCGGAACCGAGGAACATAAGATTAGGGTTGAGTACGGACGGAATGAATCCTTTCGGTAACATGAGCAGCCGACATAGCACCTGGCCTGTGAATCTATGTATGTACAACCTTCCTCCTTGGCTGTGTATGAAGCGGAAATATATTTTGATGTCACTACTTATCCAAGGGCCGAAGCAACCTGGGAACGATATTGATGTGTACCTAGCACCATTGCTGGAAGATCTTGTGACACTTTGGAACGAATGGGTACAAGTATGGGATGCGTACAAACGAGAGAACTTCACTTTATGCGCCATGTTATTCTGCACTATCAATGATTTTCCTGCCCTTGGTAACCTGTCGGGGTTCAGTACAAAAGAAGTCAAAGCCTGTCCGCACTGCTTAGATGGTACCGAGAGTGTATGGCTGAACAACTCACGCAAAACTGTGTATATGCGTCACCGTAGGTTCCTTCCCAGGTTCACACATACCACAAGATGAATAAACAATTCGACGGAAATAAGGAGAACGGTTCAGCTCCAAGGGCTTTTAGAGTGACAGAGGTCTATGATATGGTTAAGGATATCGATGTTGTGCTTGGAAAGGGGCGTAAATTAAGGATCCGTCATAAAAACATCTGGAAGAAGTGGTCCATTTTTTGGGACTTGCCTTATTGGGAGCACTTAGAAGTTCGCCACTGCATCGACATCATGCACGTGGAGAAGAATGTATGTGATAGCTTGATTGGTCTCTTACTGAACATTAGTGGCAAAACAAAAGACGGTGTTAATGCACGGCGTGACTTGGTTGATATGAACATAAGAACCGAGTTAGCACCAAAAGAGACCGATAAAGGATGAACATACCTTCCCCCAGCTTGCTACACTTTGTCCAAGGCCGAGAGAAATGAACTGTGTCAAAGCTTGCATGGTGTGAAAGTTCCGTCCGGTTACTCGGCCAATATTAAGAAACTTGTTTCCATGAAAGATTTGAAACTAATTGGTATGAAGTCTCATGATTGTCATGTGCTGATGACACAGATGCTTCCTGTTGCAATTAGGAGTATCTTGCCAAACAAGGTCCGAGTGGCAATCTTTAGGCTGTGTTATTTCTTTAACTCAATTGCTCAGAAGGTCATCGATCCCGAAGGACTCGATGCTCTGCAGGCCGAGGTGGTGACGACTCTATGCCATCTTGAGATGTATTTCCCTCCGTCATTTTTTGATATCATAGTCCATCTCATTGTTCACCTTGTGAAAGAGATAAAGATATACGGCCCTGTGTTCCTACGTCATATGTACCCTTTCGAGAGATACATGGGAATTCTGAAGTCCTACGTACGGAATCGATCTCGGCCGGAGGGCAGTATCATCGAAGGTTATGCAACCGAAGAGGTCATTGAGTTCTGCGTGGACTATATAGCTCAGGTGGAACCGATAGGTGTGCCTCTATCTCATCACGAGGGGAGACTGGAGGGTATCGGGACCATCGGGAGGAAAGCAATCACTCCCGATCTAGATACATACGCCAAGGTCCATTTCACGGTCTTGCAACACATGACCCAAGTGTCCCCGTACATCGACGAGCACAAAGACATGGTACGCCAACAGAATTCAGACCGGTCGGAGGTTTGGATAACGAGGGAGCACAACCGTCGGTTCAACGAATGGTTAAAGATGTGATTCACTTGGAGGTCATCAAGTGATGAAACGCTACTATGGTTGGCCAAAGGACCAAAATTTACAATTGTGACATGGCAAGGATACGACATAAATAGGTACTCGTTTTATACGGCAGCTCAGGATAGGAAGAGCACAGTCCAGAACAGCGGTGTCCGCATAGATGCATTTCACGAGGGGTTCAATACCGCGGGGGCACGCTGGTTGAACTCGTACTATGGGTTCGTAGAGGAGATTTGGGAGCTCGACTATGTACTTTTCAAGATCCCCCTGTTTCGATGTCATTGGGTTAAACTTCCGCAGGGTGTGAAGGTCGACAAGTACGACGTCACTACTGTGGACCTCAAACGTGTCGGATACAAGGACGAACCATTCGTACTCGCTAAGCAAGTTGTTCAAGTTTTTTATGTAACAGACCCAGCAAATAAGAACCACCACATAGTTCTTCATGGGAAAAGAAGGATTGTCGGAGTTGAGAATGTCGTGGATGAGGAAGAGTACAATCAATTTGACAAGTTGCCTCCTTTCAGAGACGACATCAGACTGGAGGAAGAACCCAGTGAGGAAGCTAGCTATATGCGCGTCGATCATCATGAAGGACTATATTTCAATTAAGCATGTATTCCATTGTAATTTGATGTTAACATAGAAACGTGTCACGTGTTATGGACCAGTGCTAAATCGGTCAGACTACCATGTGTTGGGCGGTCCGACCGATTTTCCTTTGAAATGATTCTATGTGCGGTAGTTCCGTCGTTGATAAACGGAACTACCGGTGTGCAGAAGTTCTGAAGTTCTTGCGGAACATTTATTCCAGAGAAGCATATTTTTAGTGTGGGTCAATTTGTGAGGACCCCCGGGTTATTTCCACAAGACTGAGGTTTACTTGGTCTTAAGGAAATAACTCTGGGTCTCAAGTAAATGAATTCCACCTTAACTCCATCCAAGTCAATTCGAAGGTTATGCACCTTAAATAGGTAATATTAATACAAGTCCAAAATAGTTGAGTTTGACTCATTTTGAGATCCCAAGATTTAGTTATGCATTTACAAAGTTATCAGCAATTTCCTTTGTAACAATAAAGATTTTAAAAGTGCATTTTCCAAAATAATACTCTATGGTACAGAGGCATGCTTGAAACCAATTTTAATATTAAGTTTATCAAAAATGAAAAGTATCAGAAGTGGTTTCATCCATTTTGGAGTTGAAATGAATTAGTTATGATTTTTCGAAGTTAACATATTTAACAGTGTGCAAATTAATACTTTCTCAGATTTTATAAAGCGATTAATACTTTTCTCACCGAGCTTCGTGCTAGCTACTGACACTGCCAGTGGGCCACGCGGCAGTAGCGCACCCACGCACTGACAGATGGGCCCAATGCACAGCGGCCCACCGCGTGAGCGCGCGCGCGTGATTCAAAGGTGGCGATTGTGAGCCGTCGATCAAGATCCAATGGTTCACAGCCACGGACGCGTTTCGGACGGTCCGAACGGCCTATCGAATCTCGACCGTTCATTTGGCATCGCACGGCTAAGATTCACGGCGCGTTTCGGACGGTCCGAACGACCCACTAAATCAGAGCCATCGATTATACATCCAACGATCAGAAACGATCCAAGTTATACGCGTCTAAAATGGACGGTTCGAACGTTTGAATGAAGGTGGGCCATTGATCTAAAGATAGACGGCTCACAGCGAAAGAACTTTCGAACGGTCCGAACGTTCACGCGAACCTGGGTCGTTAATCTAAAGATCGACGGTCCGAACGGCCCAATCAAAGAACGGCTCATAAGATATGTTCCACCCGTGGAAGATCCAACGGTTAAGATTTTATGGTAGATCGGAATGGTCCGAACGGCCCAATGCATCTGGCTCGTTCGTTGAGATCTGACGGCTCTACATATGTGTGTGTCTATTCACATCACAGACGGTTCTATTAATACACCGTCTGTGATGACTAACCTCACAGACGGTTCTAGTAATGAACCGTATGTGATATCAATATATCACAGACAGTTCAGTTACATAACCGTCTGTAATATTAAAATTAGGGTTTCTCTGTTAAGTCATCACATACGGTTTCATAACAGAACCGTCTGTGATAGTTAACATCACAGACGGTTTGTTTATGGAACCGTCTGTGATTTATTATTACAGACGGTTCTATCATAGATCCGTCTGTGATATCCAGCTATATAAGTGCTCGACTCGAACGTTTGTGCACTCTTCTGCCTTAGTCTTTTTCCACCACCGACGCGCCTCGGTCTCTCCATCGACGCCACCTCCGACCAGCGCCGCCTCCCTTCGTCCCTGCCTCCGACCAGCGCCGCCTACGCCGTCCTCGCCTCGTCGGCCGCCTCCGCCGCCGACCACCCGGTGAGTTTCCCCGCCGCCCCTTCTCGCCGTGAGAGCCGAGGGTTTCCCGTCGCCCGCCGCCGACCACTCGGTGAGTTTCCCCGCGCTTCCCCCCTTCTCTGCCGTGAGAGCCGAGGGTTTCCCTTGGTGCCGCCCCCGCCCCTGCCGACTACTCGAGGGTTTATGTGGCATTTTTACCCCTTTAGATGTTTTACTCTGCTGTGCTTTTGTTTGAAATTGGAGGTAGGGTTAAATTTCACTACTAGATGTACATGTAAGTTATATTTGCACAAATGTACATGTAAGTTATATTTGCACAAATAGATTTGTACAGAGATCTATATTTAGTTTGTTTACACAATAAGATGTCTGTGTATTTGCACAATTAGACATGCATGTATACTTGCATTAATGTATTCTGATGGCGTTCTTTGTGTTGGCAAATCTATCTTTTTTCCTACTTGAAAAATACTAGAAAGACATCTCATTGACTGTTTTAGCGTTGGAATTAGAATTGACTGTTTAGGTAGCAGTAGTAGGCTCTACTTTTTTCAGTTTTGTATAGACTCTACATGGTAAAAATAATGTTGTACATGGCAGTGCTAATGAAACAATATTTTTTATTGACATTCCATTCCATTCTCTACTTAGCAAATCTGGTATGACCAATTCTAATTCTAGTTTGGTGTCAAACAGTTCCTTGAAAACAAGTAAGTATCCAAATATGGTTAGCCGCCCTCCTCTGGCATCTCCGTTCCACACCAGTTATGGATGAGGGATGGAAGTGTTCCCATGTTGTGGCATAGCAAAGCAGAGTAACGTTAGCATCCAGAGGAAGTTAGCGAGTCTGGTTTTGTTGGGGAGTAGGTTTTCACGCAACAGCAGCAGGTGTTTACGCCAGGAGAAGTTTCAGCAGCAACAGGAGTCCAGGAGGGTTTCGGAGAGGAGAATTTGGAAAGCTACACAGTTTCTATCAAGCAAGAAATAAATTTCCTCTTCTAGTTTCTGTCTTGACCCCTCTAATTTCTCTCCATCCTACCCCTGTTATCTTTCCGTCAAGACGGCTCCCGCACACAGGAAGAGGCCATGCCCTCCTGTACCTCATCCATATAACCTACGAAGCAAACACGCCCACACAACCCACTAGATTGGTAATAAGACATAATATATTCATTGCCATCCTTTGATGGTTAACATACCATTTACCTCATTCTGTTTTGATCGGTTTTGGTGTAATGATTTATTCCAGAAATTATTAGGGTGAGGTTATTATTGCTTCTCTTTGTTTCTTTATGGTATGGCACTACTACAAAACAGGTCTGAGATGGCAATCATTGATTCTTTTGCAACTCGCCTGCTAAGAGCACTCAAAATCATGCAATATTTCAGCTATATGTTAAAACTGCACTGTTTGCAATATTTCCTTCTCCTTTGCAGTTTTTTTGTGCAATTTCATATATTTTATTTACTACGTATCATATATTTAGGTTCAATGTGTAACTTCTATTTGTTTATGTAATCATTGCATACGTAACTTATATAGATAGCAAGTAAGCGAGATAGCAGAGGCACCGTCTTCGCCGCCATCAGCGACGTCGCCAAATGCGTCTGGATCTCCGATCAAGGTGGTACACAGGCGAGAAGGCAGAGGAATCTCCAAATTGCCCTCGGGCCGCATGACGATCACGGAGGTCAGTGACGTCGGGATCCCACTGAGTCCCAAGAAAGCAGCTGCGAGATTCCGGACCGTCTGCGGGGAACTTGCAAGGGAACAGGTCCCCATCACCACCCCAACCTGGAAGTCTCTGACGGATGTACAGAGAGACCAGTTGTGGACTAAACTTTCTGCCTCGTTCACTTTCCCTGAAGCAGACCAGGCACGTGTGCGATGGCACGCGCTGCTGGCGATGTCCCACGCGTGGAGGATCTTCAAGAGCCTGCTTGTCACGCAGTACGTGAACACGGGTCGGACGCCCTTCACGACGTATCAATATTTGTCGCGTAATACATGGGACGCCGTGCGCGATGAAGACGATCGCCGAATTTCAGAGCAAAGTGCGCGCATGAGCTATCCAGGCACAAAACACTCACCCCACAGACTCGGCACCGCTGGGTACGCGGGTAAAGCCACGCAGTGGGCGGCGGAGGACGAGACTACTGCACGACCATTTGCTGAGATCTCAAACGAGCGCGCTCGAGCCTAGTTAAGAGTGAGGGCATCAGCCACGTCTTCGGGCAACATCTCTTTGACAAACTCGGCAGACGAGGCAGTGTCTCAACGTTTGGTAAATTTCTCGAACCACTTAATTGTTAATAAGTCCATAACTTCATGGTGTCTACAATAACATGATGTCCTCTTGCAGGAAGCATTGACTTCCGCATGTTCCCAAGGTTCCTTCGAAGTAGACAGGGAGAAGGATGTACTGTCTACGGCCCTAGGAAACAAGGAGCACCCGGGTCGCACGCGAGGCGTTGGGGTTTATGTACCTTGGAGGGATGGATTCCCACACAACTCCGACACATATAGGAGTAGGAAGAGATCCAAGAACCAGCACGACGCTCGGTTGGAACATGTGATTATTGAAAAATTTCAAGAACAAATAACAAACTTGCAGAACCAGGTAAATCAACTCATGCAGGCGCAAGCCACCCCTGTTAATTTGGGAGCAAGTCCTGCTCGACATCGGATTAGCGTCGCATCCACACATAATTCTGGACATGACGACGTGCAATTACCGATCGACGACATCGAGGTAATGTACATATCTAGAATGCTCCAAAGATAGACCTATAGGACGCCTTAGCTAATTGTGTACCGTTTTGTAGGGGCCGACACCCTGCAAGCTCCAAGTGAGGATGGTTGGGTCGATTCCTATTGAGGCTGGGCGGGGTATGGTGTATCCATACCAGAAGGAAGCGCAGAAGACGGTACCACGGTGGCGCAGGGTTACACCAGGGTGCAGGTGGACATGATACATGACAATTTCATGGTCATCCCGCTGAAGATTCCCCCTAACGAAGAAATCAGAACACTAGGGGATGCCACGCACACTTTTATCCAGTGGCCCAAGAAGGACATCGCACTGGACCCTTCAGTGACGCGATATCGACATGACCCTGCCTCTCCAATAGGACCCTCGATGAGTCCGCCTCAACCAAAGCTTCAGAAGGCCGCCACATCGCTTCCCGTCGAGAAGACGGCGAAGGGACAAGAAAATCGTGTCACCATATCGGTCCTTGAGGCGTCTCACGGGAAGACGTCTCTCAGCCGCCTCGTTAAGGAGAAATCGAAATCGAAGAACATTAAGGCGCCTCCCAAACCCGTGAAATACTCCCTCGGAAGTCCGTTGGTCTCCGGCGCAGAAATAAAGAGCTCAGGACTAGCTTGTCAAGCTTTGCATGATTGGTACTTGCACAAGACCCGAGAGGAGGGGGGCCATACTGGAATCACCGTCAGATACCGATGCTGGACACTGTAAGTGTGTACAATCAATTTTTACACTCACGTGATACCGATAAATATCATAATTCATTGCTTATGTACAGATACATTATGAAATATGCCTGTCGAATAAAAGAACCGGTGGGTTTCTACAGAATCACAGACAGTTCGTGGTTGGAATCGACTGTGATAAGAGTTATCACAGATGGTTTTTCAACCGTCTGTGATAACCGCCTGTTATCACAGACATAAAATTTCAGACGGTTCAAAAATCGTCTGTGCTGACTGTTACGAACCATCTGTGATGAGCTTTTCTGTAGTAGTGCTGAAGCCCTAAAAGTGTTGATGAGTTTAAAGAACAGGAAAGGCTCAAATATGTCTAATTTTCATGAGGACCTAACCCACATTAGGTCAATGAACAAGAAGCGACATGCAAGAGCATGGGTATACAAAGGCTTTAATAATCGCATACATCGCCTTATTAATCATTGTTAGCAATAATCTTGACTTAATTGGTTTGTTTGCATGGCAGTTATGTGCATTAGTTCGTTGCTTCAGTTACTTGTTTTGCATTAATGTCGTGAGCATTGAGTGCTTCAATTATGACTGAGTTATGCGCTAGTCACAGGATGGCACTAGTGGCATATTCTGTGCGTGGAGTTACTAGTAACACATTAGCGCTATTAGTTGTATGTAAATTAGTGAGCCTTTTGTTCAGTATAAGAGGAGAAGAATATGTGAGAAAATGTTGTGTGGTTGTGCAACACCAAATTCTTGTCTACTGATTTCATCTTCTAGTGTGCGTTCGTACTAGAGAAGAAACAATGTGCGAGTTCTCTCCGGGAGCTAGGCTAACAATTAGTATCAGAGCGAGATTCAATGTGAGGAGAGTGCTCACCCGGTGGCGCCGACGGTAGGGCACGCAGCAGATGTCGGCGAAGCGCAATGAGACGCGGCGCAAGCGTGGCGGCCGCGAGGGCAACGAACATCACGGCCAAGAGCGGTGCGTGCGAGCGGGCGCCAAGACAGACGGCTACAGGTGCGGGTGTGAGCAGAGTGGGGGCGTGCATAGCAGCGGTGAGCCCAGTCGGGCGCAGGGCGCGGGCGTGCAAGTGAGGGGCGCAGCGACGCAGGCGCGTGGGCGAGCAGGCATAAACGGGTGTGCGCATGTGAGGGCCAGCTGGCGGTGCAGTGCCACGTAGGGGTGCTGGTGCACGTAGGCGACGGCAAAACCGGCATACAGCGTGGAGCATGTAGCTCCGTGGTGAGGAGAGCCGGAGTGTTTGGACGAAGGTGCACAAGTGCCGGTGATGAGCCGGATGCAGCACCATGTGCTCAGGAGCATGACGACGAAGGTCTCGCGGCCAAAGCGAGGCCAGTGCGGTGTGCCAGAATTGCACATGACGTGCGCACCGACAGCGACAGACGTGGATGACGAACCGACGCTACTCTAAAGCTCAGTTGGAAATAATCTTGTTGTTTATATGTTCATTATGTTTATTTACGTTGCATGGTTTTGTTGCCGTATAGAGTCCTAGTAGTGGGCTAAGTCCAAGAGAGTTGCGTGTGTGGCGTCATGGTGTAGTGGACAGATCGGCAGTCAAGTGAAGCTAGCACATGCATGTGTTATTGGATCAGTCATCTATTAGTGGTTAGTGCTTGTAGCTGAGAGGGTGTGAGCATGTACACGTTGCCGACCGTGAGACTAGCTCTAGATGTGTTCAAGTTAGTTGAGAAGGTATGCACGTGAGATGAGTTTGTCTTCCTTCAAAGTAGCTGCATGCATCTATCTAGTAGAGATAATGTGTGGCGTGAGTTAGTCTTATGCGCGTGACAAGTGGTTGCGGGCGATCCGCAACGGTGAGTTGGCATGTCAAGATTAGGGGGAAATTGTTAGCTATAATCTTGACTTAATTGGTTTGTTTGCATGGTAGTCATGTGCATTAGTTCGTTGCTTCAGTTACTTGTTTTGCATTAGTGCCGTGAGCATTGAGTGCTTCCGTTATGACTGAGTTATGTGCTAGTCACAGGATGACACTAGTGGCACGTTCTGTGCGTGGAGTTACTAGTAACGCATTAGAGCTATTAGTTGCATGTAAATTAGTGAGTCTTTTGTTCAGTATAAGAGGAGAAGAATATATGAGAAAATGTTATGTGGTTGTGCAGCACCAAATTCTTGTCTTCTGATATCATCTTTTAGTGTGCATTCGTACTAAAGAAGAAACAATGTGCGAGTTCTCTCCGGGAGCTGGACTAACAATCATCACACATACATGTCACCAAACTTATAGTAGATGAATGAGATACGAGATAGCTAAATTGTTTACAACACAACATGGTCCATACATTAGTTTGCTTGCTACTTTACTAAATAAGATGGATCTAAGGTACTGAAATCAGCGAAGGATGGAAGATTATTCATGCTGTAGATAAAACTTCATGTTCTCTGCTAATTCGCCGAGGATGGTGCCTCGTTTCCACCGCATTCTAGAAATTACTGCATGTTCTGTTCAAACAGTACAAACATACTAGGATTACCAATTAGAACTGCTTTAGAAGATCAAGATTTTAAAGAAATCATGCATAGTATATGAACAAAGGTGTGTGAGTATATAACGGATGGATAAAATCTACTCATAGCTGGGAAGTGCTCGATGCTTTCCGTACAAGTGAACTGCATGGTTTCAAAACAAATCGTGGACAAGATCACCATATATATAAGAATAGCATATGCACTATTGAAAACCAAAAGATCATCGAAAGAAGTTCCATGCTTCCCAAAAAAGTGAATTATATTACTTTCACGATAAGTTAAGAGCTTTATTTGTAACTACCCACTAATCTAATACTGTACTGGTATTTCTTTAGGATTTTACAAACTTCAGTTTTTTAAGAGCATGAAGCCGAGTCATAAGCAGGGTTTTGGTAACCATGGTCATAAGATCATTTCTGAATTGTAGTATCTTTGCTCATTTCGTTAAAACATTTTTATTGAAGAAGGTGTAAGATCACACACTTATCATATGTTATATATATATATGGAAAATGGCGAAGGTTTATTTTCATTTTAGAACTCGAAAGGTATGCAAAATATTGAGAAGAATAGTACCAGTTTATTGAATTGTTGAAGTTCATTGTGATGCTGATCGTTCAGCGTCCCATCAGTCAAGACACCACCTAATGTGCTGGTCGTTCCATCAGTATTCCCCCAGTTGAGAAAGTCACTGTTAAGGACTTGAGGCTGCAATGCGCTGAGGTCACCAGTAGTACGCAAATCACGCATTGCTTGGCTCCCATCCAAGGTTGTAGCATTCTGCATGAGGATGAACTCATGCAAGCTGCTCATCAGCACGTCATCATCCAAACCATCCAATCCTGACCAAGGTGACAGCACACCATTGTCGTAGCCGAGTGGAGATGTTTGTGTACCAAACCCCACTTGCGTTTTAGGGTTTGAATCATGGATAGCATTGAAGTTAGTTTGAAGATCAGTGGAGAAGCATTGCATTTGTTGCGGTTGTGTTTCATTACTAGCTTTCACTGCGCTAACCTGCAGGCCTTGATCATTTGTAGGAACTCCACCATGACTACCTGTGCCTCCTTTATTAGCCTGGCTTCCATTTCCAAAAACACCAACTGATGTTGCATCGCTAAGGAGGCTTGTTTGCCTAGCAAGTGAGCCATAACCAATTGTAGTTTCCTGAGATCTCATATAGTTGCGGATATTAATATCAATTTCTTGAGATCTCACATAGTTCTTGTGAGTAACAGTGAGATGATTGTTCGATGTGCCCACGGAATGAACAGAATGATGGGGAAGTATCGCATGAGCTTGTCCACCAGGTATGAATAAGGAGTTTAGCATCCATGAAGAAGTTGCATCTTGGCAGTTGTGGTAGTTCTTCGGTGAGTTAGCGTGTGATGAGCTAGCTTTGGTAGAAAGGCTGGCGTTTAGGTTGGACTGTTTTTTCGTTTTGGTGTCGCAATGTTTTCTATATTTCTGAAAATGAACGTGTAGGAGGGGTTCACATAAGAAAATTAACATGCATCATGCAATCATCATATAATAAAATATGGATGAATGAATACATAGCGGCTGGTAGCACATATTAGTTTCAGATGGAAGCAACTGGCCAGTAGGAATCATACCTGCAGATGGCTTGCGACTTGTTCTGCAGTTATATTTACACCTTCATGCTCCAGTACTTCTTTTATTCTTTTTGGACCTGCATATATAAGAAAATCCAAATGTGTCAGATGCAGAGAAAGTTAGAAAAAAATGAAAGTCCATGCATAAACGTGTGTATTGCAATAATCTATGTTTAGTGCACGTCTAACAAATAACAAGAAACAATGCACATGAATTACTTTGCCTTAAACATGTCACAACCAGGGATTTCAAAATCGGCCGAAAATCAGTTCTACCAGAGCCCCCCGGTAGAACTGTATACTGGCGCCGAAATTTCCTATTTAATTGAATTTTGCTCGAATTTGATTTTTAAAAAAAAAAAATCAAAATTCCATTTTTTTTGGAAAATTTCGGCCGAAATTGGAAAAAAAATTCCGATTATCGATGAAATCGGCCTAACCGGCCACCACCGGTAATTTTTTTGAACCGATTTTGAAATCCCTGGTCCCAACCAATGAAAAACTTTTCGGTGAAATCTACCGACCGCCAATGTAGGTGTTACCAAATAGCGAAGCGGTAAAATTCAAAGTTGTTCCGAAATTTTCAGTTTTGATGAATTTTGTTCAAAAAAAATTCAAATTTGCTTGAATTTTATTCAAATTTAATTTTTTTTTAATTTAAAATACGAAAATTTGAGGTTTTTTTTTTTAAAAAAAATCTGCCGAAATTTTACCGAAATTTCCGGTTACCGTGTTACCGGTGCCCTCCAAAAAAAAAAATTCAACCGAAAAAGTTTTCACTAGTCCCAACACACTTATAGGTTGTAAGAAGGAAAATCCAAATATAAAGCATGTCTGAAATTTCCTTACCTAAGTGTTTACACAGAATCATAATATCACTCGATATGTACTGTGATGTGATAGAGACAACCATGTAATATTCTGTTATAAGTATATTCCGGACATACATACATTTCAAGAATATATGATAGTTTAGCTTGCATATAAACGAGAGTGCTAAATCATTGCAAATTAGCTAGGCTTATTTCTGTTTGGATTATCCGATTTTTTCTTGTGCACTTCTAGCTTAGACACCTGTTGAGCATCATGTCTACATATCATGCATATTTGCGTCTACTTTGGGGTAAAGTAACAATGCTCGATAGATTGTTGCGTCAACGCCATCTCTTCCTCTCTATTGGTTCATGCGAACACAGCGTCTCTCCTCCTCCACATTTGATGTATTTTGACGTGGCTCACACAAAGAGAACACTCGCGTGGTTCGTCGGAGATGCGCCCTAATAGAGCTCTCAACTAGCTGATACGGAAAAGAACAACCGAGGTATAACACAAAAGCTAGGCATACACGCATCACAAAAACTTTATAAACTTTGGATATCGATATCTTTTTAAATATTTAGATTTTAGATGGATGAAAAACATATATACGTAGATTTGTTTCGAAAAGTACTTTAATAGTATTATAATTTGTTAGATTTTACAAATATATTATAATAGTAATTAGTAGTCAAATATTATATTTTAGAAAGTCCAAAACAACTTACTTTTTTTTTTGAATCGGATGGATGGAGTGGATACCTACGGGCCACATCCAGATGTAAATGAGTACGAAGAATGATGCAATTTCCTCAAATAAGCCAAACACGGAGATATCGATCGATCAGCTCATTAATTAGATGTCTCTCTCACCTTCCTTCGCTGACAACTGGTTGACCGCTTTGACGAACAGTGCATGCTCCTCTGGTCCCCAGTAGAACTTGGGCTTCTTCCTCCTGCTCTTCGCCGGCTGGTTATTACTGGAGCCCTCGTTGTCGGACTCCTCCGCTCCACTCTTCTTGCTTGTATTCGCTTTGTCGCCATCACGACTGCCTCCTGCCGTCGCGGCGTTCAACGACGAGGCGCCCCGGCGACGCGCAGCGTTAACATCGGGCGCGACATTGAGCCTCCGCCGCGCGACGTGCTGCCAAATGTTCCTGACCTCCTCCATCCGCAGGGGCTTCAGCAGGTAGTCGCACGCGCCTCCCACGACCCCACGCGTCACCGTCTCCGTGTCCTCGTCGGCGGAGAACACTGCAATCGCACACGCGGACGCGGACGCGGGCGCATCCATCCAAGCAAATCAAAACAAGTCAGAAGATCAGTTGCAGCATGCAAGCAACGACAAGAAGGTATCAACACACACGGCGGCGCGACGACTTAACTGATGACCGGGAGCAGATCCTTGGCGTGGTTGAGGAGACCGAAGCCGTCCATTCCGGGCATGTGCACGTCGGTCATGACGAGGTCGAACCCCTCCGGGTTCTCGCGCAGCTCTTTCAGCGCTTCTTCCGCCGTCGTCTTGGCCGTCACTGCAGCCACGCACGCACACCATGAATTAAGACATATGTACTCCATTTAGACTCACAGTTGAAAAGGAAAGGAAAAGAATTTCAAGCATATGTCAGATGAATTCCGTACTCGGACAGCCGTACGGTGTAGGAAATAAAAATAATAGAAGAACACGAAGAAGAAAGAAGAGAAGAGAAGAGCAGATGCGAACCAAGATATGCACCCACGGACCTTGGTAGCCGCAGCGCCGCAGCATTTGCTTGAGCGTCGCGAGACAGATGCAGTCATCGTCGACGGCGAGGACACGCATGCCGACAGGAAACCCATTGGGGAGCATTCCACCGTCTTGCCGGGCACCGGAAGGCATGGAACTTGCCATTGTTGCCTCTCCCTTCACCTTCGGAGCCTTCAATTCTTTTCGATCGACTTGACCGAGAGTGTTCTCTCGAAAGTAAGAAGCTAGAACCGGCCGGCTGACTTAAATAGGAAGGGAAATACAATGACGGGATGTCTCCTCTACTCCGACGAAATTGCCCTAGCTCTGTCTCCGCTCGGGACTCGTTTCCAACCTCCTCTCCAGTCTCATCAACCCCCGATCAGATCGAAGTCCGAGCAGAAAATGGCCGAATCAGGCCGGCCGGCGTATCTGAATTTACTTCTGATACTGTACCTTTTTTGAATTATTGAATCTGAATTTATATAGCGTAATTATTATATTTGTAGTACCACTAATATTAATTTTCTTATTTTCAGTTACAAATTTATATATGTTCTGTAGTATTCCAAGTAGGTTGCAAGGCCCACTTAACACATACCACTGTTGTACCATGCTACATAGAAATAGCATGCCCAAGCCCGTACCAATTAAGCGTGCTCTTGCATCTGTAGTTAATTTTGCAGTCGGTCACCTTGGGATCGATGTTGCTACTCCTACTTATACGCAAGTTCAAGAGTACTCACGTCACAACCTACGTAGAAACAAGAAAAAAGTAGCCGAGTGCTAGTCTGAATTTTAACCCTCAACTATAAAATCAGACATTCGACGTCCTCGAATTTTTAAAACCGTTCGCTCTACTCACCAAAATCATCCCAGTTTCGTTGACATGTCATCGGCATGTTCAAGTTTAGTTGACGTCCGCATGCACGTGTATAGATTAAGTCTGATGAGTGGGGCCAATCCGCCAGATACACATACAGAGAGGAGCATGGCACAACATCTCCGGATGTGGCGTCGGTGCCGAGCGACAAAGGGAAGAGATGCACACGACCACACAGAATCGCTCGTAGGTGGGTCGCAGACACAGCGACATGACAGCGACCGATGGCAAACAGAGTAGCGACGGAATGGATCTGGAGGACTAGACTTCACAAACCACCATGTTTGATCCTATTTTTGGTGATTTTTTTGCAATTTCGTTCTCATCACGTAACATCCCAAAAAAATACAAGTTTGGGATATTTTATAATGTTAATAAAATGAGAAAGTATTTGAACATATTTTTTAAAAATATCATAAATCAATTATTGCATTTGCATACAAAAAGTAGCTTGAAAATATTTTCGAGCAAAATGCATAACAAATAAAATTATAGGAAAATTCCACAGTAACCTACACTGTGTCAAGAGTCTCTACAAACTTTTCATAATTTTTCGAGCATATTTGCTATGTTTAAAAAATCGCCAAACTCTAAGCCTTTTTTAAAAAACTTCAAACATTTCTTTTTCCCGTTGCCCCTATTGGGCCGAAACCCAACACCTGCGCGCTAGCGCACCACGCCGCACCTGCTCCACCCGCTAGTTGTGACACCGCCCACGGTTTGAGCCTTCACCTGCTCCCATCACCTTCGCATGCGCCGTATGTCACTGCACCCATGCCACCCACCCGCTTGACGACACCTTTTCCCGCGCGGAGAGAGAAGCCAGAGCGCAACCGCCACCTTCTCGCCATTCTTCTCGCGCTAACTCAGCCATACTTAAGCTTGCGACCGAGCCATCTTCTTCTTCGGCTCACCCCCGTTCCATTTCTCCATAAGGATGAGTTTATTGCTCCTTGGTTTTGTGGGATTGTGTGCGTCGTTCTCGACGCCGGTGAGCATACTTCCGCAACATTGATGCCTCTAGTGAGCTCCATTCCACTTGACACCCGTGTCATCATTCGTTTATCACCTCACACATGCTCTTTCTCTGCTCAATGTAACCTTTGGAGCTCTGTGATGCGGAAGTGCCATCATTTTCCTCGCCTCCGGCGCACGCCCCAATCTAAGCCAATGTGTGCATGCCACTCCAGTGAGTTTGAGCTCAACACGAGCGCGTCATGACGTGTTCCACTCCCTAATCTTGCTATTCCCCTACTTAACGTTTTCTATCTTGCAGTGAATCAAGACCTTGCGTTCCTTCCCCAATCCCGACCGTCGCCTCCATTTCTGTTGATTCCTGCCAACTCGATGAGCCCCCGTTCAATTCCTCCCTCCTCCTCCATCGTCAGCATACGTGCGAGCTAACACGCACCTTCTTGTAGTATCTCTGTCGCTGTGAAGTGTTGTCACGCGAGCCTCCTCCGTGTCGCCGCTGCTCATCGTCGACAGGGCACTCCGGTGAGCCCCCAACCTCATCAAGGTCATTTTCCTCATCCTTACACTTCCCTGAAGCTATTATCGTGCTCCATTTTAGCCCGATTTCGCCAAGGAGCTCAATCACCGTGAAGCTTGATGCCGCCGCTGTTCATCACCATCCGGTCTCCCCAAGTTGTCTCCGACCTCTTCATCCTCACCTTCATGATCGTGGTGAGCTCCTGAACCTCATGCACACATCAATTTGCCGGGGGCGAATAGGTTGCAACATTTTCCCGTAGCATCCATGGAGCCGCCGCGACCGCATATCACCGGCTCGCCTCCGGTGACCCTAGGTCCTTGCGCCTAGACCGTTAACACCACCTGGACTCACTGAGTCCAGTGCGCCCAACATTTGCCCCGGAGGATGCCTCCTACACGAAACCCACTGCAGACCCAAGGCACTCCGCCGCTCCTCGCAGCCGCGACGCCGCCTCCGGCCATCTCTTTTGCCACCACTGCCACCCAGAGCGTCACCATGCTACCCTCATCTCATTCCACCGCTCAACATCGTTGTTCTCACTCGGTCACATGCACTCTACTTCTATCTCTCCTTCTCTCATTAATAATGGGTCCCGCTAGTGTTTAGGATTTTATTAACGCAAATTGCAGTGATTAAGTGTATTAAGTCACTAATAAGTGGGCCGATTAAAAAGATAATCAAAAATCTAATTTTAAACGTGTTTAGTAAGTGAGGTAATGACATGCGGGACCCACCTACTGTTTTTTGTATTAAAACCAATTTTAAAACTAAGAGGCTGACAAGTGGACCCCACGTGTCAGAGGGTTAACTCAGGATTGAAAATAAAATTAGGTTTAATTATTTAGTTAATAATTAATGAGTCTGTGACATGTGGGACCGCTACTATTTTTGTAAATAAAATTAATAAAATAAAATATGAGAGACTAACATGTAGGGCTCACATGTAAGAAAATGGAAAATGGAAAAGCCACTTTCATTATAAAAAAAATATGCTTTCTCTATCGAAAAGTGAATGTTAGAAAATAAGTTTTCGACGTCACCCTTTTATTACTTTCAGGATTTTTCAAACCGAGCAAAATTGAAATGCTAATAACTCTTCCATATGAACTCCAAATTGAATGAATCTTTTTTATAAATTCATATAAAATCATGATCTATCTGGATATACAAAAATATTTGGATTTTATTTCTATTGAAATTATTTTACTATTTATGATTTGTTATAGGCTCTTTTGAATATACCTCAGAAACGCGAACGAATCTCTCGACTACCCATCACCCTTACACTCAAAGATACCATAGCAATGCAAGAACCTCCTTTGACCATGTTGATCCCAATATTTGAATTATTTTACTTTATTTTGTAAAGTCTATTATGCATGCGTGTATGTTTGGCTAAAATTGCTATCTTGTGGGATAACGATAGCTGAATTCATACTATATGCATGATCCTCCTTGATATGTTGATATCCTTACTGTTGCAACCTTAGGATATGGTTTGGATAACAGATGATATTAATTTGGGTATTTAGATTAGGAATATTGAATAAATGCTTAGTTGGGCTCTAGTTTCGCTATAATTGAATATTTGATGAAAGTGTGTGTATGGATTTGGGATAATTTGAAATGTTGGATCGAAAGGGTTACCTCTTTTAGTTTGGTATAAAATTAAAATGAAAAATTTAGTTTTGACGCAGGCGAGTTATATCATGAACTAATGAATGTGAGAGGTGTGTCTCGCATGTAGGTAGGGAGAGATCCTCACTTGTGTCAATTAAGTACCAAATGCTGGTGCCACCATTCTAAGCCTAAGTGTATAATCACATGTGATAGTTGTGAGATAGACTTAGCTAATTATGTCATTTAGGACCAGCCTTGCATGTTGGTAGACCGCAGTAGTACGAGCAATCTAGGAAGGGTTGTTCAAAGGGGCTCCCTTCAGTGAGGCGTTGGGAACAAAGCTTGCCGATACATCGGTGAATGCCTCACTGAAACAGGAGGAACCTGGGTGATGTGAGGGTGTACCATTCGTTGGGCTAGTACAAGGTTCGGACTAGGTGACGTAAAGGCTTCTTTACGAACTCTAGACTACATACTATAATGTTGTGTGTGGTGGTATCGACGGTTATCAAACAAACTATAGACGTTGTGTTGTGTGTGTAAAGTTATACACATCTGCATAGTATAAATCTATTTAAATAGCCATGCTCACGGCCATAAGCGTTCTTAGTGTAGTCACATCGGGTATAGTCTCTACTTTTGCCAAAACGGTTCGTTGGAAAATATTGGGATGGTTGGTTGGTGCGAGTGACGTATCTATAGCTGAGAAAAAAATATTAATTGCAGCCGAGGAGTGTTGTAATTTTATGATTGTTAAGTTACATACTTGTTATTTCAATATATGTCAATTGCTCTTGAAAATTTCCATTGGAAATTACTACATATTGATATTGCAAATTAAACTTGCTTAATGCTGAAAATAACTTGTAGTGTAGAGCCTCATCCTTTGATAGCCATGTATTTATAATTATATTATGATACACTACAAGTATTGTTGAGTACAAAATGTACTCAATATTGCCCAAATTGTTAATCAGAGTACGAAGATGAACCAATCCCAGATGACACTTTCTTCGCTCCTGGTACCGGAGTGTATGGGGATGGGTCTTGCTAGGGTTTGGTCCTTGTCAGCTGCCTGAGAGTATGGATGAGCACACCGCTAGATATTTTGGGTTTTTATTGCTATGCTTCCGCTATTACTCTTGATAATTAAGTTTTAATTTGGTCAGTCGGTCGTGTAATATAAACTTGCCATGCAAATGTTTAAGTTTAATGTCCTATATTTGTTTCATGTTATATGTATAATGTGTATGGATGTGACTATCAATGTTGTGGATGTGTGTACTAACCACTGATCATGGGACTAGTATGGTACATATGAGGGCTTTGGGTATTCAAAGCCCAGGGTTCGACACGTCATAACGTAGTCCACCACTTTCTCATCCAATCCCCCAAATTAATTGCTTTTATTTTTTTCTCGAAGTCAGCGAATCGAGTGTTTTTATTATCCACTTCCAATCAGAATTCGCAGCTGCCATTCGTTGCCGTCAGCGATAATATGTCCAATTCCTTTGTACATTGGCACCTCGTCCATCCTATCTTCATTTTGATGTACTCGTTTTGAGCTACCATCCATCGTGCCGCCACCCCCATGAGTGTCCACCACTACTGCCATTGCCACCCACTTGCCATCGGTGTGTCTCTAGCACCCCACTCCTCAAAAAACCACAACCATTGGCTTTCCCTAGTCACAAGAAACCCATTTTTCCCATCACATGTGCCTCTCCGCCCCTCCTGCTCTGCCCACCTGTTTCAACCGACACCATAATTGCCTCCTCCTTGTCATTCATGTTCAATCTGAGAGGAGGAAGAGGACCTCTTCTCTCCTCTCTCACTCTTCTAGTGACATGTGGGGAAGAGCATGAGGATAGCTATAGGAGGAGGGCAGTAGCAGCCATGGATGGCGATGGTGTGGTTGTGCACTGCTTGGTACAACAGATGTGAATAGGAGGGAAGGAGGAGAGGAAGAAGATGGGGAGGACTTTAGATTCTGACATATGGGTCCCACCATATTTTTTATTCTTATATGCTGACTAGGTTGCCATGTCATCACAAAACCAGCCCAAGCCATCACCGCATCAGATGAAAACCGAGATGGAATGACCTTGGTGGCTAATATATCCAGTACAGAGAATTGAGGGTGATCAAGTACCCAATTTCGTACTTCATGGTTGAAATTCAGACTTTCGCAAGAGTTCAGGTAGTCAAACAGACTTTTTCCTATAAACAACACACCTAAGCCCATATCAATTAAGTATGCTCTTTCGTATGTAGTTTTTCGAGTAGGTCGCTAATATGATCCAAGTCGTAGGGTATGCTCAAGGGGCCTCCCATCATGTCTATGTTTGGGGTCAAACCTCTGACACAACGATGAGTTCCTCATAGATGATGGTAAATGACGTCCATGTCCTGAGGGTTTAAATTCATCGGATAGGTAAGGTTAGGGCTGAGCAATGTAGAGGCCTTGTCACGGTCGCTCTTATCGGATACTTGATGTATCACGAGTAATGGTCAGCATGGGGAGTCGATTGTGTCTTGTGGGGAGAGTGTACAACCTCTGTAGAGTGTATGATTTATTTGAATAGTCATGCCCTTGGTTATGGGCAAAGCTTGGTGATGTCACTAGAGTTAGTATTTGGTTTTAAAAACTATAGGGATTGGAGGGTATCCAATGGGTGGTTTTGTCTTTGTTGTGTGGATTGAGGGTATCCAATCCATGGTGTTGATGTCCATTGTGGATTATGGCTATGTAGAGCTATATGTTGCTTATGCTAAAATATATATAATTGTTACTGTCTATCAACATTCAATTTCTCTTACAAATTTCGTGTTGAACTTACTATATGTATTGCAAATAAAACTTGCTTGTGCAAAACTAGACTAGATAGGACAGCCACATTTGCCTCCGCTTGCATACTATATAAACTTTGCTTAAAAGTCTTGCGGAGTACAATTTTATACACACAGTTGCTTGTTGAACATATTCAGAGGATGTGGATGATGATCCATTGAGTGTATACTTTTACGCTTCAGGTTTTGGCTATGACGACGCTAATTTCTAGGATTTAACCAAGTCAATTGTATGTGGTTGGGCAGAGGCATACTTGCTAGTTTTTATGCCTCTTTATCATTAAAGCCTATCTAAGCTCCACTTTCTACTAACCGAGCAGATCATGTCAAACCGGCCCTTGCAACAGCTTTACTCATCATTTGAGTCAAGTTACCACGAACCAGCCACCGGTTGCATCTCCTGTTTTGCTTGGTAAGAACATGATATTAGATTGAGTGTGAGCGACTTTGAGCCTCCAGATTCTAGTAGTTGATAGGAACATATACTTGTGATTTATTTTTCTTGTTTTCTACTAACAATAGCAGGTTTGAGGAAGTTGGTAGATTACGATGACATCGCGGGCAGATTTGAACTCAAAGGGAAACAACTACCAGCATACATCTTGCCATTCACCGCTGAGAGTACGTCGCTGGACTACTTATTATAGGTTACTATGTTGGATAGCTACTTTGAAAGACAGGAACTTGATCCTCATGAGAAGATGGACATGGCAAGAACGGTGCTGATCGGTGATGTTCAACATTGGCGGTTGAATCTTAAGTACCACTACATGTACACATGGGAGGAGATAAAAGAAGAAATTACGACGTCGTTTTGTACCTCCACCACCCACGACCGCAAGCCAGGTGCATCCTAAGTTAACCGAAAATCCTAAGGTGAGAAATTTTATTTTTCTCATTAACATATATGATTATTTTTGGGGTGATAATACAATGAGCTTTTATGATCGCTGTTGTTTTATAAAATTAATTGTGCAACAATGAAGAACTGTTAAAACATATGACATATACATATACCGTGGATACACCTTGGCTTCTTTGTTACCCTATTTTTCGCTTATCAAAAGCCAATGATAGCTTTGTTTTCAAGAAGGTGAGGATGATGAGGACATGACCCTTATGGATAGAACCATATTTGCTATGCTTGTTGTTCCAATTACAAAAGCTCATACACTTCACTTAAATTGTCAGGTGAGTTCGTTTTTAGGAGTGCCTTTATATTACATGAACTATATGATATTACCTAATAAATGTGTTGTTATTTTCAGGAATAAAAGACAGAGACTAGTTGATTTGCATTCAAGCTGGACATATTCTGGAATCCAATTCTGCCTCCGGAGACAGCACTAACTTCAAACGTGCATAACTTTCACATACGAAGTCTGTTTGAGGTTCACGAGTACTTGATGGAAAACTTACTATGAAGCTTTTCCAACGGATCCGGACCCACCTCCAAATTCATTCGAAGCAGTTCGGAATTGTTGAAAGAAAATGATGCATCACCTGTTTGGGCCGTAGGCCTTGTAATTCGAATAGAAACCCTACGCCCATACTATTCATACAGTTATTATTCATGCATGAACAGTACCACCGTCCCTCCCTCTTCCTCCTGTACATAGTTGCCGCCACCCTTAGGATTTGTTGGGTTTTGCTTAGTTAAAAGTTAGCTTCATTGCAACTTCGTGTATTGGCCTCTGTCAATTAGACTAACCATAATACCACTTTAGAAGCCCACTTTATTGAGTTCTTCAATCCTATTTGCAATTTTAGATTGTTATTTATCTTGTTCTTGCTTGTTCTTCGATTACTCGCGGGAATTGAACCTCGTGTTCAGGTCAACCGCGTTCTTGACACGGTTGATAACGACACGGAGTATGGTTTATCGATTGCTTAGTGTTCTTGTCATGATCAGTTAGAAGCCTGCATCATTAAATTCGTACGTCTACAAATCGACGTATCATCCTATCGGAAGATCGGGACGCTCAATGTTATCATCATAGGAAACCATGATGATCTCATGTCTAAGGATCATACATAATCATTTCTTGAGACCAACTGATGACATATAAAATCATAACAATCTCAACAGTACCTCAAGGTAGGTCAATCCAACACCATGTTCTCTAACATCTATTCACATTATTGATTAGATATCCCTAGATCCATGACCGGTGAAATATGTGTTGAAAATATGCCCTAGAGGCAATCATAAAGATGATTATATTTCATTATGTTCATAACATTGGATAATGTGTTATCTTGTTCCTAGAATAATATCAATAATATTTATTATCAAGTATGCGACTTGATTGTGAAACTCTATATTTCTGCGATGATTATTTTTAAATGTTCCCAGACGGAAACATATGAGAACACATATGAATAGACTAGTATATGTATTGGTTGATGACTATGTTTCACAGGTCATGGATATGGAGATATCAAACCAATAACATGGACACATGTTAGAGAACATGGTATTGGAAAAGACCCACCTTGAGACACTGTTGAGATTGCTATGATTTCGTGTATCATTAGTTAGTATCAAGCAATGGTGATGTATAACTTAGACCTAAAATCAGCATGGTTTCCTACATATGTAGTTGCACTCTTAGGAGTTGCCAAACGCTACTCGTAACTGGGTAGTTATAAAGGTAGCTTTTGGGTATGCAATGAAATATGCGGAGGGATGTGACTGGTCGGATATGGGATTTGCCCCTCCTAACATAACAGGAGAGATGTCTCTGGGCCCCTCGTTGTGGTCGAATAAAGAAAGTGCATGGTCATGCCACAAGTGGTCGAAGTGTCGACCACATGAAGTTATTCGACACTTGATCGAGAAAGTATTGAACAGTCCATGGATGATACAACATCTCACCTGGAGTTCAACCAGTCATCGTGAGGCAAAGGAAGAATACACGAGAAGGTCTTTCAGTTCGATCAGATACGGATTAGTCGTATGGAGATACGAACTGGTCGTAGGTTGGTCGAACATGGTCACTAAATGGTCAAAACCTGGTCGTAAGGAGTTACGAATTGGTCGAGACCAAATATGGACTTGTCGTATAAAGATACGAGCTGGTCGTTAGTGATATGGACCTGGTCGTAGATCATGTTGCATTAAGGTTCATCCGATATATTCTATGTGTGTTTGGGAATCATTATGTGGTGCTAGGTACTGCTAACGACTAGTGGTCGAAAAAGAGTTTTCGAGTCACAACCGATTACACATGAATCTATAGGGTCACACACTTAAAGGGCTAGGATTTGATTTGGATGGTGATCCGAATTCTTGTAGGCCACGAGTTCCTAATGGACCTCTAGTACGAGACCCATCATGGATGCCTATATATAGAGTGGTGGTGGCAGGAGGTGATGATGATCTTTTGAAGAACTCCTGAAACCCTAACAGCCACGCCTTCCTCATACCACGCTGCTGGTGCTAGCACTCCTGCGCGTGGTATCTCTGCCCCGTACACGTATACCTTGGAGGTGTTGTTGCTAAGTATCAGCACTAGGACGATCCACAACTCATAACGATCACAAGACTTGGAGAAAAAGTTGTGAAGCATCAGCACTAGAACGATCCGCAAATCGTGACGATCACAAGGCTCGGAGAAGAAGTTGCGAAGCTGCAGCACTAGGACGATCCGCAACTCGTAATGATCACAAGACTCGAAGAAGAAGACGTGCGGCGAGTACGAGTACGACTACGACTGCATCAACTCGCTACATCGACCCTACTTTCACTACGAGTCAGGGCGACTAGTGGTAATGTCGTGATCGCGTGGTAAATTTTTATTGTGTGCTATCGTAGCCTTCCCGCGATCCTTGAATGTGGTCATCAATCAATACATGTGTTGGTCGATAGAGTCACTAGTGTTCTGACCAGAGATTCATTTAGAACGACATCATATAAGTTAAAGAGCTTCACCAATAAGTCGCATACTTGTTAATATTTATAACTAATGATGATTCATTCAAGGGACAGAATAACATTTATTCTATAACTCATAAACATAGACGTGATACAATCATCTCTATGATTGCCTCTAGGGCTTATCACCAACAGCCCATCCACATGCCCACAGACAATCGGCTAGGATAGAGTGACATAGTTCTCCACTATCTTTGAAGTAGACCTTGTTGACCGACAATGAACTGTTGTAGCTTTCTCAACTAAACAACATTGTTTATAGTAAGAATGAGTACATAGAGTAATCAACAAGTAGTACCACAGAATGCAAAGGATATGTCATCTATGGTTCTTTTGCATAAAAGTAACAGTTGCAGCTATTTGAATAGATTGTTAACACTACAGTGGTTGTACACTTTCCCCACAAGATAAAATTAACTCATCATGTCTGCCATGACTCTCCATGCGGAAGTATGCGATTGAACAATCATAATAAAACCTTTTCAAAACTTTATCTCAATAATTGACTCTCCTGGTGTGTTTATAGTCATACCAAACCAGACACGGTGCTTTGGTATGATGCACACCGTTGGACCTGGAAGCGGCGAACCGTCCATCGATGTGACCCTACCACAGCGGTACACACCTCCACCCATTACTAACCTACTACCTGGGTATCAATGTCGAGACTCTGTAAGTTAGGTCCGTCCTATACGAGGCACATGGTCATACGATAAGGCCCAGTTCAATGGCGCACAAAGTTAAGTCCTTAATTGACCGAAGTAAGACTGTCAAATTCTAACTACTAATCATCATTCACATTTTCCAATCACAAGTCCATCATTTTACCATTCATTTTTCCAAGTCACACATCCACCATACCACAAAATTCTATCCACTCGCCTCATTCTAAATATTTTTCCACCTTGTTGGCTAAGTGCAACACATGCCATTAACGAGTAACAGCATAATGTACAAAGTTTTGCACAAGCTTCATAATCACTTAGTCAAGTTTATATTTGCACTCAAATGATATCAATGACCTGTTGCATGACTAAGCAGACTATTCATATCTAACCAACCCACGTTCTTGCTATGATATTACAAACTAATAATTAACCAAGCTAGGTTGATTAAAGATCTCGATAATACAATAGGCAAGGTGAATATAATCATTTGGGTTTGTAAATAATCCCAAAATATTTAAAGAAATACTTAAAGTAAAATGCAATAATTTGAATCAAGCTAATTTTGGAAAACTAGGTTCAACATGGTCAAAGGCACAACTTGTCTTGCTATAGCAATGATGTTCTTATTTTATCTTCAATTTTCTACTTCCTTGACCTTCAGCTCCTTCGAACGATTTTGGAACTTCAACGTCTAACAATAGAGAAAGCACAAAAAAATTCAAAAAGATAAATAAAATAAACTCTAAATTAAAATTTAATGGCACAGGAAGGTAGATATTGAATTTAAATGAATTTAGAAATTTGAATGGGTTCAATCAGAGTTCGTATGAGGAAGATCAAGTTCTTGAAAGTTTAATCGGAAAGGAAAATTCTGAAAAAGAAAAGGGACAGAGAAACTGACACGTCGGGTCCACAGATTATTCTTCAATTCTTTTATTTTGGAAATTCTAGAAAAGGCTGAGTGTATGATATGTGGGACCTACTGATATTTTTGAATTTGCAGAATTAAAAGAATTCCAAAAAATAGGATGAGGGGATGACAAGTGGAGCCACTTGTCTATGGGCCAAGTCCATAGAGAGTTGCTAGTCCACGGTGGAGCAAGCTCATGAAACTAAGGTTTAACCAAGGGTTGACCGACATGCGGGACCCACATGTAAGTGAGTTGTCTCACGGTGGATTAGGTCTATGTGAGTTTGGGTTTTGGGTGATACACAAGTGGCGGCTTAGGTAGCAACAGGGCCTGCGTGGTGTGTACGTGGCAACGACATGGCAATGACATGGTAGCCACAGAGGATGAAACGGTGAGGTGGCATTGGCGGCATGGCAGCGCATGGTTGTGCTCAGGCTCCAAGGCTCGCTGGAGTTGCAGGTCATGGTGGTGGCAAAGAAGTGTCAAAATAGAATAGACAAGCCATGACGAACTCGATGACGCAAGTGCGACGGTGAGGAACGACGTAAATCGTTGGTGGATGTAGAAAGTGCGGAGGCGGCTTGTATGGTGATGACGACGAGAAAGGATGCCCTGGCGAAGATAAAGAGAGCACAGTATAGAACACAGTGCGGGGATCACAATGGTGGTGTTGATGAGGGAGGGAGCTCATCGGAGTGGCATAATTGGCCGGTGAAGGGCGGTGACCATAATTGAGAAAGAAGCAAGGGATCTCATGCTACGATGATCAAAACTCAAAATAGAAAGAGGGAAATTGTAGATCACTACGAGGGACACAAGACGACGTAAGTAAAATTGCAAGGGACTCACCACGGCGGCGGGGGATGCGGGTGCAAGGTTTTAGCCATCACGGGCACGTGCGAGATCAGGAAGATGAAGATGGCTTCGGTGATGCAGCGCACGGGGGCTTGAGATGGTGAGCGCATCGAGAAGAGGACGATGAGGTGAAGCCGATGATGCAACAGGCACTGCTCGAGAAGCTTTGATGGCGAAAAACAACAACGAAGTGGCGCGGCGCTGACTTAGGAGAAGAAGTCCCCGGGCGGCGAGCTTGGCGGGGCTCGGTGATGGCGGCTAGGGCACGAGGGGTGGCAGCGTGAGGCAAAAAGGAGGTGCGCGGGGACGGCCTACTTTTAGCCTTGGTCGGTGTGTAGGGCGCGAACTCCAAGTGGCGGTAGTGGCACAGACAAGGAAGTTGGGCGCACATGCTAGGGCAGCGCGGGGCTGGTGCGCAGGCGTCACAGTGTCCGCTGACAAGTGGGCCCAAGTGGTGCGACGCGGCTCGGCCAGAAATGGAAGAAGTTGAAGTGGGCCGGGGTTTAGATGGGCTGGAGGGGAGAGGAAATGGAATGGGCTGATGGGATTCGGCCCATTAGGCTTTTCTGAATTAAGAATTGATTTAGGAATTAAGAAAAGATAGGAAATAGAAAAGAGGCCAAATAAATAGCAAATATGTTCAAAAAAATCCAAGAAAATACAAAAACATTTCCTTGGAGCACAAGGAACCCAACTAAAACTAGTTTTGATTTAATTGAAGTTTATATTAATCCGATTAAATTGTTTTAATTTTAGAAAGTCATATTTAAGCTTTATTAATTCAAATAAAATGGGTGAAATTTTCCAAGGGCCTAAACTACTAAAAAGGTTCAAGCTGGCTATGGAATAGGTTAGGGAACTCATCCTTTGGGTTCTGGAACTCAGCCTTTGGGTTCTCTTCTTGCTTTTATACTACTTTTACTTTGTCGGGACTGCTCTTTTGTACGCTTACAAAACAAGCCCCTTGCTTCTTGTTGAACTTCTCGCTGCCACAAGAACTTGTTGAACTGGCTCTCAATAGGAAAGGACTTCTAGCAACTCGATTGCTTTTAACAGTGACTACTTTATTGGCGCTTGAAAACACTTATGGAGTTAAGGAAATTATGCGACTGACTGGTAACTCAGGTTGACAAACTACCTCTTCTTGTGAGCTGCGGAATCTCGAACTGACTAACACACCTATGTTTCAAAATTATTAACACACTTCAACAGGTATCCTGAAGATGGACATGACTATGAGGGTGATAATCTGCATAGCTTTTCTGCCTGTACCGAGCTACTTACAATCCATTTAGGATTAAAAACACTTGACCTTCTGCTTCATGACTAATGTAAGGTCCACATACTTTGTGATATGATCTACTCCTAGCTGAGCGATGACTTACACGATCAAACACTGCGAACTTCCAATGGTGACAACTGCGAACTAGTTTACAGCTCGTGTGTAGGGAAACTCTGCACACAACACTTACTTACTCGAATTGGTAGTATGAGCTAAAGCACAAACTCACTATTTCGTTCAATCTATCCACTAATTCAACGTGATACACAGTACTAAACTGAAATGATGTCGGGATCCAAATATGCAAATCTGGACCCTCTGTGTATACTGTACTAGTCCAGGATCACGCTAGTGCACATAGTGGCAACATCGATGAAATATCAATTCCATATACAAAGATGACTAATAAATATACAAATAACAATAATTATCAGAGTAAAGACCTTAAGGTCAAAGCTTACAATTAATATCTTAGAAGACAAATAGCTCAATAAAGTTGCAGCGGAACATAACGGAATAACTTCAGTGAAGCCCATCCATATGCCCACAGGCAATCGACTGGGGTAGCACAACCTAGTTCTCCACGATCCTTGAAGTAGACCTTGTTGACTGATGATTCTTCCACTTTTGTTGATTTTTTATAGCAAGTATGAGTACACACCGTACTCGTAAGTCATACCACAGAATGCAATTTATAGATGATGGCTTATTCCAAAGGAATGGCTTCTGTGGTTATTTTGCAGAAATGCAACATTTGCAATTGAATACAGATAATAGATTGAAACGTAATTGAAAACAAATAAAGAATATTAATTTAACATTTGATTTCACAAAGGACACACAGTCTAATCAAGTTATTCACACAGCTGCACAAGTTACCTCACACAGCTGACCCTTCCCAATTGTTTTATGAAAATCTACCCCTCGTGTGAAATCCCCGAGCATATCCATAACCGAGGACACGGCTATTCGAATAGATTGGTTTAACACTCTGCAGAGGTTGTACACTTTACCCACACGATACAATCAGTGTAGCTAGCACTGACCATAACAAAACCTTTCAGAGACTTCATCTCAAACAATGACACTCCCGATGTGCTTCCAGCCGGCCAACCGATACACACAGCGTTTGGTTACGACACACATCGTTGGATAGGGATGCAGCGAACCGTCCCGCGATATGACATATCACACCTCCAGCCCATCAAACAGCCTAAAATACAACTTGAGTTGTAAATGTCAAGACTCCATAACTTACTAAGTTAGGCCCAGCCCATACTAGGCATGTGGTCGTACAGTAAGACCCAGTTCAATGACGCACAAAGTTAAGTCTTTAATTGACTAAGGTAAGACTTCCAGTTTTAACCCAAATCACAAAGTTTATAGCACACAGCTCCACCAATCACACAGATCCACCACTTGCCTCAGTCTAAATCTTTTCCCCCCTGTTGATTAAGTGCAACACATGCCATCAACGAGTAATAGAGTAATAGCACACAGCACACACAGTTTTATCACACAGTTCCATATTCCATTAGTCAAATTCATAATTGCGACTCACATGAAATGATGACTCGTGGCATAGCTAAGCAATCTACTCGTATCTAACCAACCCACGTTGGTGCTATGATAATACCAACTAATGATGAACCAACCTAGGGTGACAAAAGATTATGGCATTCAATAGAAAAGGTGGATATAACAAATTGGATTAATAACTATCCCCAAAGCATTTAAATAAATACTTGAAATAGAATGCAATACATTGAAACAAAGTATTTTGAAAACTGGGTGTAAGATGATCGAAGATATAACTTGCCTTGCTATAGCAATAATGGTCTTGTTTATCTTTAATCTTCTACTTCCTTGATCTTTAGCTCCTTTGGATGATTCTGGTACTTCAATGTCTAACGATAAAGAAAACGCAAGAACAAACTAAATTCAAAAAGACAAATCAAATAAACTCCAAATTGAAATTGAAAGGTACTGGAAGATAGATATTGAATTTAGATGAATGACATGTGGGTCACTAGTCTATGGACCAGGTCCACGGAGATATGCTAGTCCACGGTGCACCAAGCTCATGGAGGAGGGTTGACCAAGGGTTGACTGACATGCGGGATCCGCATGTAAGAGAGATAAACAATTAGAGTTTTAATTAGGTGGATGACAGGCGCGGTCAACATGGAAGTGAGAGGAGATATATATTTATGTACACACACACACACACACACACACACATATATATATATGCATACATGAACAGAGGGCAGGAGCTCGCCAGCCGGCCGACTCGTGCGCACCAGGTGGACGACCGAAAGCTATTGCCGAGAGAACAACAGAGAAGTATTGAAGGAACCGAACACTGGAAGAACAATGCACAATACAGAAGCTCGGCCTGGCTCATGCGCAGGGGATGGCCGGCGGCATGGTGAGAGCTGGCAAAACAAACAGATGGCAAAGGCAACGGATCGCAAAGCCAATAGAGGAAGCAACTAACAGCCGAACACAGTCTGAACACAAAGAAACAGAACAGGCACGAGGAACGGAAGCATGCAGAGGGCGTCGGCCTGGTTCCAGGTGCATGGTGACTGGAGATGGCCATGCAAGGATTAGAGAAATAATTATTGGTATGGCTTAGATTGATTGGATGACTAAAGGACCAAAGCACACAGAAGCGAAAGAAGAGATTGACTTCTGTTACCAGCCGGTTTCAACAAAGAATAGGAACCAAGCAAGACATGGAACAGGATCTTCGGCCTGCTCGTGCGCATAGCGGCGTCAACTGATTTTGGTCTTGAGATGAATTAGCAGAGGAAGAACAACGCGTAGTACACGCACTGGACAAAAACCACCAACAGGAACAGGAACCGAAACATGCAACCCATACGCACAGTACGTATGTATATACATATATATATACATTCGCATATATATATATATATATATATATATATATATATATATATATATATATATATATATATATATATATATCCTAAGAATCAACAGAGGACCGGGCAAGTAGCAGAGAACAAATTAACCGATTGAAAGAATCACGCACTGGACGATGACGCACTGGACAAATATACATGAACAGTGACAGACTAATGGTGCGATCAAGATGGTCGGCGGTCAATGGAGATGCGGCAGCGGCGAAGGGGTAAAACGGAAAGGAAACGACTAGCCGCACGCGATGGTGTGGTCGGATTTTAGAAATACTCACCGATGAAGCGAGAAACGCGAAGAATACAGTTGGGCTACGACAGACGATGGAATCCCGGCGACCTTCAGGCGAAGGGGCTGGCACCATGACGTAGAGCACAACGACGTGAACCCAACGCCACAGACGGTGCGACCGTCGGACGTCAGATGGAGGAGAAACTCGCCGGAAAAGACTTTTGGGTGCAACTCGGTATTCTGTGAACGGTGAAAATAGATGGATTCAGGGCAAACCAAATCAGGGGATTGGAATAGGACATCGAGACGGACGCGTAGGCACAGACGGCTCGCATTTATATACACCGAGGAGAAAGATATGGAGATTTGAATTTTGAATAGGAAACTGAACGACAGTTCGGCTCGGTTAGGATCGGGAGTTCGGTTACGTGAACAGTACCGTGATTACTGTAGCATGCAATAGTGCCACGCAGACATCGCACTAAGATCCGAGCCGCACAGATCGTACCAAGATTACTGACAATGTTGGCTCCACTCGGGCTCTCCATCTGCTGGCTAACCAAAGCTAATAGATGAGAACGAAATGCATAAGGTAAGAGAAGAAAATCTACTTAGGGGAGAAGGTTTAACCCAAGGAACACCAAGAAACACACAAATAGCCATAAAGCTATTAAGACGCATAAAACTCACAACCAAACTACACACAGAAGAAGGAAAATAAAAACCTAATTGTCTAGTCGATTAAACTCCAACTTAACTAGGAGACTTGGCTCAACACACGAGAGGAGCCTATGCTGACCTATCTTATGTGGCTGGTCTAAAGAACACTTGAACTGGTCACGATCTTCATCAAACGTAGGTTGCTTGCAATCCTTGCAGATGATTCTTGGAGAAAGACAGAGGCGACGTACAACTTATTCTTGGTCTTCAATTCTTGCGACGAACTTGTCTTGAACACTTGAGGAGATGCCCATACATCATCATGGGTTGCATGGTCTTCAAAGAGTTGTGTAAAAGACTTCTGAGTATGCACCATGAAATTTGGCACATGTATCGATGACTATAGAAGTTATGGGGAAAGAGAGTCCACATTAATACTCAAAATAGTGATGGAGAAAATAGGTGAGAAAGAAATAGAATGGAAAAATGTAGAAGATGGACAAGATGAGAATAACACATCGTTAAGATTTTCCATCTATAAAATAAGTTTTGAACGTTTCCTTAAAAACGGTCATTCTAACTAAGGTCACGACCTACAGTCAACCTGGCTCTGATACCACCTCTGTCGGGACCTAAATATACAAATCTGAACCCTCTGTGTGTAGTCCAGGATCACGCTAGTACACACAGTGGTAACATTGATGAAATATCATTATATATACAAAGATAACTAATAAATAGGCAAATAACAATAATTATCAGAGTAACGACCTTAAGATCAAAGTTTATAATTAATGCCTCAAAAGGCGGGTAATTCAAATAAGCTACAGCAGAAGGTGATAGAATAACTTCAGCGAAGCCCATCCATATGCCCACATGCAATCAGCTGGGGTAGTGTGACCTAGTTCTCCACAATACTTGAAGTAGATCTTGTTGATTGACGATGAAATGTCATAGCCTTCTCAACTGAACAATATTGTTTATAGCAAGAATGAGTACATAGAGTACTCAGCAAGTAGCACCACAGAATGCAATTATAGATGATAGCATATTCCAAAGGATATGGCATCTATGATTCTTTTGCATCAAAGCAACAGTTGTAGTTGAATACAAATAATAGATTGAAAGTGTAATTCAAAACAAATAAACAATAATAATTTAACAATTATTTTCTCAAAGAACACAAAGCCTAATCAATTTCTTTCACGCAGCCATATGAGTTTAACCACACAGCTGTCCCTTCCCAGATATTTTTATTAAAATCAACCCCTCGTGTGAAATCCCCAAGCATGTCCATATGTTGGACCCCAAATTTCTAGTTCGGGATCTACTTTCCCTGGATCAGCAGATAGTACATACAGATACATTCTTGGAACATTCACATACATTGCATTCACAGCCGATATATTACATAACTGGTCGTATGTCCACTGTTATACAAAAGGGCGCAAGGGCCACATCAATACAAGTACAGAGTAGAGGTAAGTGTGGAAGTAAAAAGAGGTAGTGGTGGATCCATTCACTCTGCCCACAGGCAAGCGACTGGGTATCCCGGCCTAGGCTCCATCTTCATCTCCACCGAATGGTTCGTCCGCCCAGTAGTGGTCATAGGTGTCCTGGTCAATCGGCTCTAAAAGATTATGTTGGACGAGCCTGAGTACACAACCGTACTCGCGAGCCAACACACAATGCAAGTTATCATAAATGCAAGGCTGGGCAAGGAGGGCTCAGGGTCCTTTTATTTGCATCATGCTAAGTTTGAATTAAATCAGTAGTAGAATACCCTACGACTTAGCAATTGTTAAGAACTAGTTTCATAAACAGATTTTCATTTGTAAGGTACTATTGGAGATCTCATCTCCTATACCATCAAGTAGCTCCATCCACTCGATGTCCGGCTTATCGGTAATTACCACTGGTCCACGACCAGGCCTTCACAAACCCCTGGGTCCCATCCCAGCTTTTAATTCCACGACCACCCACAAACAGTTTTATACCAAATGAAAGCTAGTTCAAGTGAGTTCCTGGCACCTCTCTTGACCGTGAGCATGGCTATCTAGATAGTTTTCTTACTCTGCAGAGTTCGTACATTTTACCCGCAAGATATAATCATCCTGATATATACACATGTTTCCTTAGACATGTGAATCAGGGGAGATCAACACAAGGCCTTTTCAATGCCCAATCTCGACGCAACCCCACCCGCTAAGGTTTCCACCGCTCGAAGCCACGCTCCCAGGAGGCCCCCTCTTGCGTCGTGTGGCTTTCCTGTGGCTTCTACCCATACCCACGCCAGACACCAACTAGTGACGAATCCACGCCGAGGCGAACAAATTAGTTAGCTAGGTCGTGCCCATTATAGACTTACGGTCATACTGTTTTTACACGAGAGGTTATCACAAGAACTCGGTCCTTTATTGACTTGGGCGGTGCGACCACATACCCCACCGACGTGCCTCACCAGCACCAGCCCCTCTTTCCATCCGCCCAAGTTGAGTAGAGATTTTCAGGTTTTGGTTAGTTTTGAAAATAACCTTTAGACCAACATACCAGTCAGACTCGCAGCCTCGACTGCCCAAATCCAGCATTTCAGGTTTGGAAAGAATGTTGTCGGGCACTTTAATGCCCGCACGACCACGTATCTAAGCAAGACTAAGCATGACACTTAGATACAAGCTTATTAACTAGCATGAAACTATTAAGTTTATGGTCACAAATGATAATGTCCAAGTTCAAGGAGTGGAAGGTTATACTCAGTTATCATTTAGGCATTAACTAAGACTAGACCAAAATAGTTGTTTAAATCATAGCAATGCAATTTTATAATTTAAAGCAACATAGTTTACAAAAATTGGGTGCAAAATGATCAAAGTATTGACTCGCCTTGTCCGTGGTACTGTTGCTCCTGCTCGTGGTCTGGTAGCGGGTCCTCTGAAGCCTTGGGTTCTATACGTGAAAACCAACCAAAATCTAAATAAGTCCAAATGAATTCGACTTGCATTCAAACTCCAAATAAAAATCCAAATGAAACTCAAATGGGGGTGTTCTCAGTTGGTCTGGGTGGCTTTAATTTGTCTTAGGTTCCTACTGTTGTGTTCGACGTTGGATACAGTACTCGAACATGTATCGTAGGCTGTTTTCGACATAGTGTTTAGTCTGCAGACGAGTTAGCGGCTTCGAGTATTGTTCAGTGTTTCGACCACCTGGTCGGAG
Organism: Hsuehochloa calcarea; assembly: GCA_036346395.1. Classification (NCBI taxonomy): domain Eukaryota; kingdom Viridiplantae; phylum Streptophyta; class Magnoliopsida; order Poales; family Poaceae; genus Hsuehochloa; species Hsuehochloa calcarea. The sequence goes on along the minus strand of CM070601.1, from coordinate 27,507,771 downwards.
GGGGTTCGCCTTCCTGGATGAAAGTGTTTCCCAGTACTGTTCACAGTTTCAACCACTTGGTCAGGATGGATCTCGAATATTTGGTCGAGAATGGTTTTGAGTTCTGGGTATAGTTTTGACCATTTGATCGAGATGGGTTTCGAGTACTTGGTCAAGGAGGTTTTCGAGTTCTGCTCATGGTTTTGATCACTTGGTCGAGATGGGTTTCAATTACTAGGTAGGGAAGGTTTCGAGCACTGTTCACGGTTTCGAGTACTGATCACTATTTTGACTACTGTTTATTGCTTTGACTACTGTTCAATAGAGTGTCGACTATTTGGTCGAAGGAGCTTCGACCAACTAATCGAATGAGATTTAGGAAGGTGTTTTGACTATTGATCAAAGGAACTTCAACCATCAATCAGAGAAGTTTCGACCATAAGTCGAAACGACCTTACGGTCAACCTGGTCAAAGAAGTTTCGACCATCTGACCGGAGGAGTTTTTGATTATCTGGTCAGAGAAGGTTCGACATGTTGGTCGAAGAAGTTTTGACAAGCTAGTCGAATAAGGGTTTCGACTAACTAGTCGAAGAAGACATCGACAGGATGGTCGAAGGAGGGTTTTGACTAACTAGTCAAAGAAGTCTTCGACAGGCTTGTCGAATGAGGGTTTTGACTAACTAGTCGAAGAAGTCTTCGACAGGCTGGTCGAAGGAGGGTTTTGACTAACTGGTCGAGGGAGTCTTCGACAGGCTGGTCGAAGGAGAATTTGACTAACTAGTGGGGACAGGTTTTGACTACAGTGTCGGAGGGGGTTTCGACTATCTGTCGAACACTACTACAAAACATGCTATACTAGACACCCCTTTGGAACCGTCTGTGATAAAATTATCACAGACGGTTGTTAGTAACCGTCTCGTGATAAATAAGTATCACAGATGGTTCTTTATACGAACTGCTCGTTTCGGATACTTCACGAGACGGTTTCAGATAAAGAACCATCTGTGATAATGGTACTCATCACAGACAGTTCTTTATACGAATCGTCTGTGAAGTATCACAGACGGTTCGTATAAAGAACCGTCTATGATTCTATGTGTTATCACATACGGTTCTTTATACGAACCGTCTGTGAAACTTATTTATCACAGACGGTTCTTGTAAAGAACCGTCTATGATACATGCCTATCACAGACGGTTCTTTACATACAAGCACTATAAATAGATGCTACCGATAGGCCCTTTCCATTCCATTTGAGGCGCCGCCACCCTACCCCTGCCTCCTCCTCCCCCATTGCGGCACCTCTGCTGCCTCCTCCCACATTGGAGAGAAGGGTAACGATCTGTAACCCTTTATTTTTACTCTAGACTAATCACTAATGTGTAACGATCTGTAACCCTTTATATTTACTCTAGACTAATCACTAATGTGTTTGGTCATTATGAAGGGTACTTTCGGTTTATTAATATTTACTGTGGAGCTACCTCTGGAAATTCCCAAATCATCTCCACCTTTCAATTGATCAAAATCTGGAATCATTGTTCCTCGGGCTCGAACCCGAGTCAGACTCCGACCCGAGTCTCGCGGTTCAGCTCAACCACCTAACCGCGTCGTGTGCGAGCCGTCCGATGGAGATCCACCGGCCCGCATCTTGTACCCGCTTGGACCTCTCGCCTTCCCGCCTCGGATCCGAGCCGTCGATTTGGAGATCACGGCCGATTGAGTGGCCGATCGATCGCCGACGCCTTTCACTTGAATCGTCCGACGGATATCAACGGCCGGATTGAGTGGTCGATCGGACCGCCGATCGCCCTGCTCACTTGAACCGTCCGACGGATATCAACGGCCGATTGATCACTCACATCACGCACGGCTCCATTAAAGAACCGTCTGTGATGTTTATGGTTATCACAGACTGTTCTTTAATAGAACCGTCTGTGATAAATAATCACAAACGGTTCTATTAAAGAACCGTCTATGATGTTATAGTTATCACAAACGGTTCTTTAATAGAATCGCTCGTGGTAAATCATCGTCCTCTGCTCAACCCGAGTCGACTCGACCCGAGTCTCGCGGTTCACTCACCGCCTAACCGCGTCGTGTGTGAGCCGTCCGATGGAGATCCTCCGGCCCGGATCTCGCACTGCTCGACCACTCGGGCCTTCCCGCTCCTGGATCCGAGCCGTTCGATTTGGAGATCACAGCCTGGATTGAGTGGCCGATCGGACCGGCTAATCACCCCTTTCACTTGAACTGTCTGATTTGGATATCAACGGCCTGGATTGAGTGGCCGATCGGTCCGGCCGATCTCCCCGTTCACTTGAACTATCCGATTTGGATATCAACGGCCCGATTGATTATTACATCACGCACGGCCCATTAAAGAACCGTCTGTGATGTTTAGGGTTATCCCAGACGGTTCTTTAATAGAACCGTCTGTGATAGATAATCACAGCCGGTTCTATTAAAGAACCGTCTGTGATGTTAGTCTATATAAGTGGTCCGGCACTTGCCCTAGTTCTTAACACTTGCCCTAGTTCTTCCGAGAATTACCCAACGCCGACTCCCCCGATCCGGCACCACCCAACGCCGCCTCCCCCGTTCCGGCGCCACCCAACGCCGCCTCCCCCGATCCGGCGCCACCCAACGCCGCCTTTCTCGATCCGGCGCCACCCAACGCCGCCTCCCTCGATCCGGCACCACCCAATGCCGCCTCCCCCGATCCGGCGCCACCCTACGATTGTTCTCTCATTGCTTTGCTACATGTAGTGTACAGGTATGTAGTAGGGAAATGGGTCTGAAATCCTTAATCTGCATCGGCATCTCAGTTTTTGGTATCAAAGTGACATAAGAGTTATTTATCCCTGACATGTCTAGTTTATTGGCATGCAAGTCCGCAAAAACGTGTACGAGATCTGGCTTGATAATGTTCAAGAATTTCTTGTAAAACTCATTGGTGAATCCGTCTGGTCCTAGACTTTTGTTATTCGGGGAGTGTCAAATTGCCTTTGCTATCTCTTCCCAAGTGAAGCAATCAGAGAAAGCATGCAGATTTTCATCTTGTTGGTAAAGATATGCAAGGTTAATTGTTGGAGACCAAGGAGCTTCTATACCGAGGAGATCTCTAAAATAATCTGTCGCAATTTTAAATTTGGAGGCATTGTCGTAATGCTCAATTCCATTCTCCACAAGGACCACTATGTTGTTCCCTCTGTGGTTGATAGATGAAGTCACACGGAAGAATTGTGTGTTCTCATCCCCCAACTTGCACCATTTAACTTTCGCATGACACTTCCACTTTAGGGTCCAAAACTAGATTAATTCTTGAAGATGTTTTCTGACATTTTTTTGAAAATAAATTCTAGTGATGTGAGTGGTCTCCATTCCTCCATACTATCAAAGTACTCTAAAGTGATCTTAGTATTGTCAAGTTGAGTTGGCAGGCTGTGATTTTTGCCCGTAGTCGTCTCAGCTTGAGATTAGCTTGGAGACACTAGCCAAGTTTCTAGTCCCTCGTGTCCAGCTTTGAATTACTAAATTTCCAAAGTCTGGCATATGAAGCTAGTAATTTTCCATGCTCTGACCATGCTCTGATTTGTGATACTTTAGCTCATAGTCATTTACTTCTCACATATTGAAATGCTATAGTTTTGATTCTGAAATTAATTGCACTATTAAGCAAATTCAATTCTCTGTTGGCTGATAGAATAACTTGTTATATAAGAGATTAACTTTTGATATTTAGGAGGCCAAGATTTCATCTCGAGCAGCCCGATATCTGAGAGCAAATAAATAAATATTTAAATTTGACCACTATGCTAAAGAGGAACATGGTATTGTACCTTGATTCTCTACTCAACAAAAATCACGACTTCACCCTTCTTAAAGGAATACTCGACGGGTATGTTCATTTCCTCCACACATAACTCTATTGTAGTCTTCCTTCGTTTGAAATGGACAAGGATAACTTTTTTGAATCATGTAGGGTGTTCATCGGCTATGTTGCCAAGGGAGGTTTGTACAAGGGAACGAGCGCCACACTGACTCACAGGATGCGATTTCCGGTACGCACTACAACACAATAATCATATATCATACTCCGTAATATTGCGTCTCGAACTGACTGTACATATATATGTAATTCTATTTTTGTAGTGCCGCCAGCAAAAACGAGATCACCTATGCGCCTTCTACGTATGCCATCATATGCAGCTATTGATTGCTTCTAAGACGCACGATCCCCAGGTTTGTCATTCTCGTAATAATTATTTCCTAATTATAAATTTAAATATATATGCTTACTACTTTACTCCGCTAGCGACAGGGCTTGAACATAGAGTTAAATGCACTCAAGATGGACCAGATCACGCACGTTCGAGGGGAGCTCTGCGTCTTCATCAAGGCTGACATAGTTAACACCACCGGAGAGTTTCACACCGTCGACACCGATGAACGACCTTGAAACAGTTGATCTAATATTGTAATTCACTTTGACTAGTTGTAATTCAATTTGTAACTCTAGCGACAATATATACTTGAAACATTCTTTTGTAATTGATTTTGAGTTAAATGATCACTTTGAGTTGTCAACAATTATCTGTAATATGTTTCTGCTTGCTAGTTTTCAGAGGGCATGGCTAGCAATTCCTGAGGCTAGCTGAAAATACGATAAAAACTAATTAGGTCTAAAGACTTATCATAGACGGTTCCAACCACGAACCGTCGTGATACTACGTAATCACTGCATAGCGGTTCGTGGTTGGAACCGCTCGTGATAAGACTTATCACTGCACGATTTTTCAACCGTCTCGTGATAACCGCCTGTTATCACAGACATAAAATTTCAGACGGTTCAAAAACCGTCTGTGATGACTGTTACTAACCGTCTGTGATGAGTTTTTCTGTAGTAGTGGAAGAGTGTTTAAACCATCCGATCGTGAGGGATTTCGACCATCTGGTCGGAAGGGTTTTGACCACCTGGTCGAGAGTTTGGACCACCTGGTCGGAGACACAGTGTCGTCTATAGCACTAGGTGGGAAGGAGTTCGATTATCTAGGGGTTCGGTTATACTCCATGTTGGGGGAGGTTCGACCACCTGGTTTGGGTCGACTACAGTTGGGGTATGCAGTGCACTCTTTGCCCTGACTATGCTTTCACACATCAAGAGTGGAAAGGGTGTTGGACCGTAAAGGCGACTAGAGGGGGGGTGAATAGGAGCACGCTCACTTTTTCACAAATTATGAACTCAATACAAATTAACTCCAGTAGCTATTAGGAAGCTATGAAGATCAATATACCAAGACAATGGAAGACTAGTATTGAATCCAATTAAACCCTAAGCAATATAACAAAATCAACTAAGATTACCAAGACTCACAAAGACAAAGCGGTCTCGACCGTTATACTCAACCGGTCGGACCGATTGTCGCGGTCCGACCGGCGTTAGTTTGGCGGTCGGACCGCCCAAAATCGGTCCGACCGGTGATGACGCGGTCTCGACCGCCGACTCGTAACCGATCTACAACAAGAAAATCACCGATGACGGTTGCAATTAGGTGAAACTTTTGATTCTCAACTCCAATCTTTATGAAACTTTGCACACACCTTCTATATGCTATTGAGGACCTATTCCAATCGAATATTATGATAATTCTTGGAACGATCTTGAGCAATTGTCAATTGATTAATGTAAGGTCTAAAACCGCAAGAACGAAAACTTGATCCTAAAGCTTGTTCGTGAGAGATTGATGATCAAGATGATGCTAGATAGATTCACACATATCACGCAAGCTAATTCACGTGAAAGAATCAATCACAAACTCGTGGATCAAAGAAAGCCCTAAAATCACCAAATTGAAAGCAAGAACGAAAAGAGACTTATCTCAAGCAAACCTTGCATAGATTGATTTCGTGATTGAAGTGGATTACATCCACACCATCATGGATCAAGAGACAATCAAGGATCACGAAATTCACCACAAACCATCAAGAGCCCTAGCCTCCACCTCAACTCCCTAAAGACAATTAGGTTTTGAAACATCAAAAGGCGAGAGAGAGAGCAAGAGGTGCAGCCACCATCTCCTCCTATTTATAGTGGAGGCCTAAAACTCTTAGGGTTTGACTTAATTGGGCTCCGCTAAGGCCCACTAACAAACGGGTCACATACGCACGCTCGCAAGCGCCGTCTTTCACTTTTGACCTAAACCGCTTCACCATGTGCTATGGATTCGCCAATAGGTCACCCTTGTCCATCTTGTGTCACGCTTGAGTCGTTGACTCACCCGCATCGCCGATCGCTCGACCTCAACTCTTCAAGTCTAGTCCCGATTCTCCTCGCCGCTGACCGTCGTTGACCACCAAGCTACCCGCACAACCACGCATAAGAAAACACGATTCGGGAACAAGTTCTTCACAACTTGACCCATGTTAGTCAAAACATGCATCATGCAAATCATATGCCATGAAACCAATGACTTTGATCTAACAAAACAACATCGCCACGGTTGGCCGACGCTCAGTAGTTACCGGTCCGACCGCCCAGTGAGCCGGTCGATCGCTTCATGGCGGCCGGACCGCCTCGTGAGTGAGCCTCGACCGCCTTAGGACTTAGCCAAATTCAAGCTCCCAAAATCCAAACCTTCGGAAACTTTAAACCAATAGAACTTTTCACCGAGACTCCAAAATCATGAGACCAAGTGCATTGGGATCCCCTTACTTGTCTACAACACCTATTTTTGGCCCACTGATTTGAACACTTTTGTTATCGCCGGTCCGATCGCCCCATTGGCCGGTCCGACCGATTTGGGACCGATCGGACCACGTGCAAGGACCGGTCGGACCGCACCGAGCAAAGAAGCTCAGAACTTTGTCGAAAACGCGTGAAACGACAAACCGTAAACGCCATTGCCAATTGTCACATCATCCTAAGATCCGGAGCATATCCCCATGAAATCCACAATCTCCCTTGATGAACACATTGGCAATTATCCGTAAATGGAAGTAAGAGGTTTGAAAACGAGTTTACTCGCAGCTAAGACAAAAGCACAACTTGGTCCATAAGCAAGAAAAAGCAATGAACATGACCAAGCCGGCATCGTAATAGTATAGGCATGTGAGACAAGGCAAAAGAAAGCATAAAACTTTGATTTAAAAGGGTCAAAATTCTCACATGAGGTCCATATGAAAGAACAATTGTTCAATTGACCTATGATCATTGTGAGTATAAAAGAATGCAATTCAAGTTCGTAATATTCAATAAGACAATAAGAATGCAACTCAAGAACTCCCCTCACTATGATCATCAAATTTCAAATTTTTTTCGCCCCTTTGTATAAACTTCTCCCCCAATCTTCTCCAAATAAGAGTAGCAAAGAAATATTACACATCTTCTCCCAAAGAAATATCTTTTCATTTAACACATCTTCTCCCCCTTTGACAATGGATTCATCAAGGAATCACGCCTTCCTCTCATCCAGGAATAACAAATAGAGAATAAAGAAAGAAGCAGAAACAAAAGAAGCATAAAGAGGAATATGCATGAAATGCAATGTAGTGGCTTCAATTTTTGTATTTTTCAGTTTTTTTTTTTTGATAAGAAGCTTTGGAGATTACCCAAAAGAACAATGTAGTTTCTCTAATATTGCACAAACAGCATATCAAGCCTGACAACGCTAGCAAGATCATGGTAAGACATATATATCAAAGCTAAGCACAAAGGCTCAAAAGTAAAGCATTAGATTTTATCAATTTAAGCAACGCTCAAATTCAAAGAAGTTCATCAACAGGATCCTAAAGTGAAATTGGCCATGTCAAAATGTCAAAGTGAGATCAAAATCTAACAAAGACCACAAGAAGAGTCAATCAAGTCCCGTATTGAATCATTTTGCTCAATATTTTGTAAACGCCCATTTGTCAACATTTTTCTCATTTGCATTGAATATTGAAGTTGACTAATGATCTAACTTAGTGACAAGATCCCGGACTAGAGCCATCCACAAACTCATCCTAAGCTTCACCAAAAGTTGATTAAAGGTATATCTTAGTAAAGAAGATCCCGGACTAGGAGCCATCCACAAACTCTTTCTAAGCTTCTACCGGGCGACAAATCTTGAGGTTCATGTCATTTCGACAAGCAAATCCCCATGAGATTGTCCGTTCATCAAACTATCTCCAAGTTCATGTCATTTGACAAGGGCCTCGTAAGAATAGTTTGGCACAATTTAAGCATAAGACAATCTTGATTTTCATTTTTCACAAGAGCGCTTTTAGAATCTCAAGAACACAAAAGCTCAAGTAATGGTCAATTTTAGATCAAAGAGCTAACAAAGCAATTCGACAGGCCAATGTCACAAGAGGAGCACTAATTACGCAACTCGCTAAAACATCCACAAATTGCAATTTCTTAGTTTGAGTTGTTTAAAAGGTTCTAGCTCATATAGCAAAGACTTAGCTACACATGTAAAAGCATGATAATTCTAGCAAGTCAAAGAACTAGACAAGACATTGAGCAAGAATTGAAATACAAAAGCTCTAAAGGGTAATAGGCAAAGCTTCATCAATTTTAAAAGATAAGCGTAAAATCTTATATTACAATGCATTTTTTTGAATTTTTCATACCACTTGTTGTATTTTTCATATGAATGCAATATGACACAATGAGATGCAATTAAAAGGCCTAAAATCTAAAAAGTTCAAAAGATCACTAAGTTCGTAAAAGAACAATAAAAGATCAAAAGAACAAGGAAAGATAAGAAAAGATCAAACTCCCCTCAAACCAACCCATAAGGGTAAATTACCCTAACTCACTTCTTAAGGAGGAAAACTGGTTTGATCTAAAGGCTTGGTAAGAATATCCGCCAATTGAGCTTCTGACTCTACAAAGTGCATCACAATATCACCTTTTCAACATGATCTTTAAGGAAGTGAAAGCGAATGTCTATGTGCTTAGTCCTAGAATGTTGCAATCGGGTTTTTAGCAATATTAATAGCGAAGTGTTATCACGTAAAAGAGGAACACTAGCAAAGTTTAACCCATAATCTTTCAAAGTGGACGCATCCACAAAATCAGCACAAAGAACTAGCAAAGAAGAACATACTCCGCCTCAAAGAAGTGGATTGTGCAATGTAAGACCGCTTAGAAGACCAAGATACAAGAGACGTGCCTAGAAAGTGACAAAGTGCACGAGGTACTCTTCCTATCTAACCGACACCCGCAAAATCGAATCGAGAAACCTCTAATGGACAAAGTCAAGAGCAGAATACCAAATGCCATATAAGAGGGTAGAGTGTAAATACCGAATATGCGCTTAACGGCTTGGCGATGGGAAGTTCTCGAGACGCTCAAATCTTGCACAAAGGCATACCGTGAAGTGAATGTCGGTCTCGAGGCCACAATATGTAAGGGAGCCGATCATGTCTGCAGACTCGCGTTGATCCACGACTTCTCCTTCCTCATCCGGATCCAAAACGCTTGAAGTTGCCATGGAGTGGAAATTGGCTTGCAATCACCCATGTTGAAGCGCTTGAGAAGATCTTTAGTGTACTTCGTCTCGATGGATGAAAGTTCCTTCCTTGCATTGCTTGATTTGAAGTCCCAAAAGTAATTAAGCTCTCCCATCATACTCATCTCAAATTCCTAGACATAGTGTCGTAAAAGTCGAAACAAGAGCATTAGAGGAACCACCAAAGATAATATCATCCACATAAATTTGAGCAAGGTGAAGTCATTGTCACGCCTAAGAATGAATAGGGTTTTATCCACTTTACCCATCTCAAAATTATTTTTAAGCAAGAAGGTCTTAAGTCTATCATACTGTGCTCTAGGGGCTTGTTTAAGACCATACAATGCTTTAGATAGCTTGAAAACACGATTTGGATATTTAGGATCCTCAAAACCAGGGGTTGCTTAACATACACTTCCTCATCTATGAAACCATTTAAAAGGCACTTTTAACATCCATCCGATATAATTTAAAACCTTTGATGCAAGAAATGCAAGGTAATGCGAATGGCTTCTAGTCTAGCAACAGAGCAAATGTCTCATCAAAATCTAACCCTCAACTTGGTCAAACCCCGAGCTACTAATCTGCTTTATTTCTAACCACGTAACCATCCTCACCTTGTTTATTCTTAAACACCCAACGGGTTCCTATAACATTATGACCACTAGGAGGTTCTACTAGGTTCCAAACTTTGTTTCTTTCAAAATTCTCTAACTCCTCATGCATGGCATTTACCCAACTAGAATCGATAAAGCATGTGATATATCGCGGGTTCAAAAGAAGCAACAAAAGCCGAATGAGAGTAGAGATTTGGATCATTATACCGGAGCGAGTGACTCGCCATGTAGATTACCTATTATCTGCTCCGAGGATGCCGTCTCGAATGCGAAGTGGAGCGCCGGGTGAGATGTCGTTTCTTCGACCTCCGCAGTATGCGATGATGATGATGCAACAGAGCCTCAATCAAGGTGAAGTAGACGAGGTGTTCTTGTATCAATATGGGCGCTTACAAGCAAAGCAGATGAGGGAATGACATTAGCTTCGCCCTCATCTTCCTCCACAAAAATACTCTCACACCAGAATCATCTCAGAGCAATTGATCTAGCTCTGTGGCTAGTCTCATCAAAAGTAACATTACAAGTCTCCGAATAATGTTAGTCTCAGATTAAAAACTCGAAAACCCTCGAATGAGCAGGATAACCCAAAATACCCCATCAAAAGTTCTTGATTCAAATTTATCTAAATTGCCTGTCTTAAGAATAAAACATTTTGATCCAAAAACTCAAAATGCGAAACAGAGGGTTTTCTACCAAAACGAAGCTCATAAGGAGTCTTGCCTAAAGAAGGTCTCAAAAGACACGATTGGCAATATGGCAAGCAAGAGCAATAGCTTCGCCCAAAATCTCCTAGGTGTGCTATACTCATCTAGCATCGCCCTAGCCATTTCGACTAAGGTCCTATTCTTCCTTTCCACCACGCCATTTTGTTGAGGGACGTGTGGAGAGGAGAAGCGATGCTCAATACCACGCCAAAGACAAAAAGAAGCAAAGAAGCATTTTTGAACTCCGTGCCATTATCATCGCGAATCGCTCTCAAAGCACCGTGAAGCTCGTAAGCCAAACGAAGAACAAGATCATGAAAATAACCAAAAGCTTCATCCTTTGAAGTAAGAAAGAACACCCAAGTATATCTTGAAAGATCATCGACTATGACTAGAATATACCATTTTCCACCAATCGATCGGACTCTAGCAGACCAACAAGATCCATATGAAGCAACTGTCCGGTCCGTCTACCATAACCATAGTCACGAGTAAGGGTGTGAGGCAAAGAACTTGTTTGCCATGCCTACAAGGCGCACATACAAAGATCTTTGATACTTTGAGCTTAGGCAAACCTCTCATGAGATCAAGGTTGCTAACTCGCGCCAAATGATCAAAACCAATGTGCCCCAAACGTCGATGCCAAAGCCAAAAATCGAAGAAGATGTAAGCAAACATTTAAGAGATCCAAGAAGAGATTCAAAAGTCACCCAAAAATTCTACCAACTCTAGAGATTCCAAACACAAGCTCACCAAGAGAATCAAGCACACGACAAGCATTTTTCTTAAAAAGCAATCTCATACCCATCATCAAGAAGTCGAGAAAAATGAAAGGAGATTATACCTAAGCTTGTCCACAAGAGCGACATCCTTTAGAATGAATTTGTTGTTTACCCTAATTGATCCTGTTCCTTCAATTCGCCCTTGTGTATCATCTCCAAAGGTGATGAAGTCATCACCGTTGCTCGCGTGAAAGAGGTGAACCATTTTGAGTTTCGGTCATGTGGCGTGAACATCCGAGTCAACGAACCACGTGTTCTTCCCTTTCCGCGATAATCCTCATTATCATCAATGTCCTCCGTGTCGCCCATGAAGCACATGCCGCTGAAGTCTTTGGCCTTCCCTTTCTTTTTACCTTGAGGGATCTCCTCCTCCTTGTCCTCCTCACTCCCTTGTATCCACATCGCTCAAGGATTGATCCTCAAAAGCGGCAAGGACTCGGTGAGCGCTTTCACAAGCTTATTTGCCTCATACCTTGATTTGTTGAAAGGAGGCTTCTTCCAAGTCGGCTTTCCTTCCTTATGATTGCTCTTACCTTTCAAATTTTGGGGCAATTTGTCCGGATATGATTGAGCTCACCACATTCATAGCATGTTACCTGGACCACCTCTCTTTTGTTTCTCACATTATTGTAGGCCCGTGTGAATTTCTTAGCTAGAAGAGCTAACTCTGCTTCAGAATACTTTCAAGCTCCTCTTCATGAATAGCGGATAAACAAGCAAATGAAAATCCGTAAGAAGATTCACAAGAGTCATCAAAACCTTTTGAGAGGATCTCGCTACCAAAGCTAAATTATCTTTCTTAGGATGATCAACTCTTTTAATTTCATGAGTCTTGAGTTTACTATAAAGCAATTCTAAAGTAAGACTTGAAAGATCAACATTTTCTTCTATAGCAAGAGCTTTCATCTCCCACTCCTTGGTGTTGATTGCACCAAGAGATGGGTGGCATTTTCAGATTGAGAATATTCAATATCAATGATTTTCATTTGATTAATTACTTTATTAAAGCGATGAAAATGTCATCGATGCTCTCTCCAGACGCATCTCGAATTTATTGTACTCACGCTTGTAAACAGCTTACGCACCTTTTGATTTGGGACGAACCTCATGATATGTTTCGAGAGTGTTCCAAATTTCATGCGATTGAAAGATTGCAAATTCTATCATATTCTTGTCTACCAAGTGCACCATATAAAAGATTCTTAGCCTTATTGTTGTTAGCCAAAAGAATTGCGTAAGCGAGTGTAGCAATTTCAGAATAACCAATGGCTCTAACAACATCCCAAATAGCTTGTCCTCGCTCTCAAGAAAGACGCGCATACGATTCTTCCAATAGGCATAGTCGTGCCCATCAAGATATGCGGTTTAGTAGAAAACTTATCCATCGCCAAAGTTGGTGACCTGTTAAGATCAAGATTGAACTAACCGGCTCGATACCACTTGTTGGACCGTAAAGGCGACTAGAGGGGGTGAATAGGAGCACGCCACTTTTTCACAAATTATGAACTCAATACAAATTAACTCCAAGAGCTATTAGGAAGCTATGAAGATCAATATACCAAGACAAATGGAAGACTAGTATTGAATCCAATTAAACCCCTAAGCAATATAACAAAATCAACTAAGATTACCAAGACTCACAAAGACAAAGCGGTCCGACCGTTATACTCAACCGGTCGGACCGATTGTCGCGGTCCGACCGGCGTAGTCTTGGCGGTCGGACCGCTCCAAAATCGGTCCGACCGGTGATGACGGGCGGTCCGACGGCCGACTCGTAACCGATCTACAACAATAAAATCACCGATGACGGTTGCAATTAGGTGAAACTTTTGATTCTCAACTCCAATCTTTATGAAACTTTGCACACACCTTCTATATGCTATTGAGGACCTATTCCAATCGAATATTATGATAATTCTTGGAACGATCTTGAGCAATTGTCAATTGATTAACGAAGGTCTAAAACCGCAAGAACGAAAACTTGATCCTAAAGCTTGTTCGTGAGAGATTGATGATCAAGATGATGCTAGATAGATTCACACATATCACAGCAAGCTAATTCACGTGAAAGAATCAATCACGAACTCGTGGATCAAAGAAAGCCCTAAAATCACCAAATTGAAAGCAAGAACGAAAAGAGACTTATCTCAAGCAAACCTTGCATAGATTGATTTCGTGATTGAAGTGGATTACATCCACACCATCATGGATCAGTAGACAATCAAGGATCACGAAATTCACCACAAACCATCAAGAGCCCTAGCCTCCACCTCAACTCCCCTAAAGACAATTAGGGTTTTGAAACATCAAAAGGCGAGAGAGAGAGCAAGAGGTGCAGCCACCATCTCCTCCTATTTATAGTGGAGGCCTAAAACTCTTAGGGTTTGACTTAATTGGGCTCCCGTTAAGGCCCACTAACAAACGGGTCACATACGCACGCTTCGCGAAGCGCCGTCTTTCACTTTTGACCTAAACCGCTTCACCATGTGCTATGGATTCGCCAATAGGTCACCCTTGTCCATCTTGTGTCACGCTTGAGTCGTTGACTCACCCGCATCGCCGATCGCTCGACCTCAACTCTTCAAGTCTAGTCCCGATTCTCCTCGCCGCTGACCGTCGTTGACCACCAAGCTACCGCACAACCACGCATAAGAAAACACGATTCGGGAACAAGTTCTTCACAACTTGACCCATGTTAGTCAAAACATGCATCATGCAAATCATATGCCATGAAACCAATGACTTTGATCTAACAAAACAACATCGCCACGGTTGGCCGACGTTCAAGTAGTTCACGGTCCGACCGCCCAGTGAGCGGTCGGACCGCCCCATGGCGGTCGGACCGCTCCTCGTGAGAGCGGTCGGACGCGCCTTAGGACTTAGCCGAAATTCAAGCTCCCAAAATCCAAACCTTCGGAAACTTTAAACCAATAGAACTTTTCACCGAGACTCCAAAATCATGAGACCAAGTGCATTGGGATCCCTTACTTGTCTACAACACCTATTTTTGGCCCACTCGATTTGAACACTTTTGGTTATCGCCGGTCCGACCGCCCCATGGCCGGTCCGACCGATTTGGGACCGATCGGGATCCGTGCAAGGACCGGTCGGACCGCCCCGAGCAAGAAGCTCAGAACTTTGTCGAAAACGCGTGAAACGACAAACCGTAAACGCCATTGCCAATTGTCACATCATCCTAAGATCTGGAGCATATCCCCATGAAATCCACAAAGGGACTTTTAACGGCCACTAGAAATGTACCAGTGGGATGTAGGGGAAGTGTGTCAGCTGGAGACGATTTGCCGATGAAGGTCTGCGATAGCACGAGAGAGCTCCAAGTGACTGTGATCGCCGGTGAAGTCGATCCGACTACCAGGGCTACTCTGGGCGGAGAGACGGGAGAATAGAGTCAGCAGCTCCTACGAGTACAGAGTGGAATCCATGAGGGGAGGTAGCTCTGGGTGAGGAAGCAAGAATGGAGGTGTTCAAAAGAGAGAAGGCTTCACTGAAAGCGCCAAAGCTTACTGGCGACGTCGCGGAGGCACCGGCAAAGGTGTGCACTCAAGCCTTACTCAGAGCTCGAGCTCTCCTGAGGAATGACAGAAGAGAGGAAGGGAAGAACTAGCTCTTGGGTTGCGGAACGACAGCGGGAAGGGCCTGGGGCTGCTATTTATAGGCGAAAAGGGGGTGGAGGTCGCCCGGGGTGTTCACTGCATCTGGCTCCACGCGGTACCATGAGTGGTTGGCGATGACGACTGTGGCAGCACAGTGCAGCGATGTGACTCACTGAGCGACGGCTTTAATGGGTGAGGGACAGCTTGTAATGGGGGAGTGACGGCGGCTACCAGCACACACACCACATCATATCAGGGTTTGCGGTTACCCTAAACAGTTCTCGAGCATTACTCTGATTCTAGAGTTTGCGGTTCAGGGTTCACTTATGTTGGAAAGAAAAGGAATGCAGATCAAATAAATCCCGGAATGCTGGTAAAAGCACGACAATAGATTCCACATGACAAAGTTTTAAAAATCTTGTATTTTAGCAGTCAGCCATTTTGGGGTGTTACACCATGACCACAGACGCGGCTATTCGAATAGATTATTAAGACTCTACAGAGGTTGTACACTTTCCCCCACAAGATACAATTAACTCATCATGTCTACCATGACTTGCCATACAGAAGTATGCAATTGAGCAATAATAACAAAACCTTTCCGAAACTTCATCTCAACAATTGATTCTCCCGATGTGTTTTACAGTAATACCAACCCAGACATCGTGCTTTGGTACGACGCACACCATTGGACCTGGAAGCAGCGAATCATCCATCGATGTGACCCTACCACAGCGGTACACACCTCCATTCATCACTAACCTACTACCTGAGTAGTCAATGTCGAGACTCTGTAACTTACTAAGTTAGGCCTGTCCCATACTAGGCATGTGATCGAACGATAAGGCCCGGTTCAGTGGTGCACAAAGTTAAGTCCTTAATTGACTCAGGTGAGACTGCAAAACTCTAATTAATAATCATCATTCACATTTTCCAATCACAAGTCCATCATTTTACCATTCATTTTTCCAGTCACATATCCACCATATCACACAGTTCCATTCACTCGCCTCAATCTAAATCTTTTCCAACCCTATTGGTAAAATGCAACACATGTCATCAATGAGTAACAGCATAATGCACACAGTTTTACATAAGTTCTATAATCACTTAGTCAAGTTTATATTTGCACTCAAATGATATCAATGACCTGTTGTAAGGCTAAGGAGACTATTCGTATCTACAAACCCACGTTCGTGGTATGATATTACCAACTAATAATTAACCAAGATAGGGTGACAAAAGATCATGATATTACAATAGGAAAGGTGGATATAATAAAATGGGTGTGTAACTAATCCCAAATATTTAAATAAATACTTAAAGTATAATAACAATAATTTGAATCAAGGTAATTTTGGAAAACTGGTTCAACATGATCAAAGGTACAACTTTCTTTTCTATATCAATGGTGTTCTTATTTTATCTTCAATCTTCTACTGCCTTGACCTTCAGCTCCTTCGAACGATTTTGGAACTTCAACGTCTAACCAGAGAGAAAACGCAAAGAGAAACAAAATTCAAAAAGACAAATCAAATAAATTAAAAATTAATGGTACAGGAAGGTAGATATTGAATTTAGAAATTTGAATGGCTTCGGACAGAATTAGTATGAGAAAGAACGAGCTCTTGCAATTTCTATCAAAAAAGAAAATGCTAAAAAAGAAAAGGGAGAGATAAACTGACATGTGGGGTCCACAAAAAATTCTTCAATTATTTTATTTTGGAATTTTTGGAAAAAGACTGAGTGTATAACATGTGGGACCTATTGATATTTATGAATTTCCATAATTCAAAGAATTCTAGAAAATAGGATAAGGGGATGACAAGTGGGGCCACTGGTCCAGGGACCAAGTCCACGGTGGGCCAAGCTCATGAAACTAGGGTTTGACCAAGGGTTGATCGACATATGGGACCCGCATGTAAGTGAGTTGGCTCACGATGGATTAGGTCTGTTTGGGTTTGGGGTTTGGGTGATGCACAAGTGGCGGCTTTAGTAACAACAGGGCTTGCGTGACGTGTATGTGGCAATGACATGGCGATGACATGGCGGCCACAGAGGATGACACGACGATAATGGACGCCCTGGCGAAGATAAAGATAGCACTTTGTAGAACGCAGTGCGGGGATCACGATGGTGGTGTCCATGAGGGGGGAGCTCACTGGAGTGGCGCAATTGGCCCGCGAAAGGGCGGTGGTCGGAATTGAGAAAGAAGCGAGGGATTTCGGGCTACGATGATCCAAACTCAAAATAGAAAGAGGGAAATTGTAGATCGGTGTGAGGGACACAAGATGACACAAGTGAAATTGCAAGGGACTCACCACGGCGGCGAGGAACGCGAGCGCAAGGTTTCAGCTGTCACGGGCAGGTGGGAGATGAGGAAGATGAAGATGGCTTCGTTGATGCAGCGCACAGGAGCTTGATATGGAGAGCGCATTGAGAAGAGGAAGACGACACGAAGCTGATGGTCCAACGGGCATGGCTCAAGAAGCCTTGATAGTGAAAAACAACGACGAAGTGGCACGGCGCTGGCTTCAAAGAAGAAGGCCCTAGGCGGTGAGCTTGGCAGCGCTGGGGCGATGGCGGCTAGAGCATGAGGGGCGGCGGCGCGAGGCGAAAAGGAGGCACACATGGATGGGCTATTTATAGCCTTGGAAGGCGTCTAGGGCGCAGACTCCAAGTGGTTCTTTTCGCGTGGACAAGGAAGCCAGGTGCACACGCTAGGGGAGGGGTAAGGGCTGGCGCGCGGGCATCACAGCTGCAGCTGGCAGGTCGGCCTGAGCAATGGGGCGAGGCTGGGCCAGAAATTGAAGAAGGTGAAGTGGGATGGGGTTTAGATGGGCCGGAGGGGAGAGGAAATGGAATAGACTAAAGGTATTCGGCCCATTAGGATTTTCTAAATTAAGAATTGATTTAGGAATTAAGAAAAGACTGGAAATTGAAAAGTGGCAAAATAAATATCAAATAGGTTCAGAAAAATCCAAGAAAATACAAAAAAAAATCCTTGGATCACAAGGAACCCATATAAACCTGCTTTTGATTTAGTTGAAGTTTATATTAATCAGATGAAATTGTTTTAATTTTATAAAGTCCAATTTAAGCTTTATTAATTCAAATAAAATGGGTGAATTTTTTCAGGGACCTAAATGACTCAATAGATTCAATAGATTTTTTTTTAAAAAAAAACCTAAATTTTGGGACGTTACAGGCTGAGGGGAAAATAGAGTTGGTATATGGATATACCGCCCGAGTCAATTAAGGGCCCGAATCTTGTGATGACCTCTCGTGTAAAAATAGTGCAATCACAAATCTATAATTATTGGACCGAAAAGGCGACTAGAGGGGGGTGAATAGGAGTATGCTCACTTTTTCGTAAATAATAATTCAATAATATTTCACTCCAGTAGCTATGGAAGCTATGAAGATTAGTATATCAGTACAGCGGAAGACTAATATTGAATCCAATTTAAAACCCCTAATCAATACGACAAAAACAACAAAGATTGAAACAATTCAATGCACTGGCGGTCTGACCTCTGGCCTTGGGCGGTCTGACCGATTTCCTCCAGAACAGAAGAACAGCCCCGATGAGGTATATGAAAATAGATGAAACTTTTGATCTACTAATCCAAACTTGATGAAACCTGGAACACACCTTCTCTATGATATCAGGAAGCTATTCCAATTGAATATTATGATAATTCTTGGAAGAATAGCGATCCTTTTTTATTTGATTGAAGAAGGGTTCAAAACCGGGTCAAAACGAAAACTAGCTCAAAGCTCTTGCTCGTGGGTGATTGATGATCAAGATAATCCTAGATAGATCCCCACACATCACAGCAAGCTAGATCACGTGAAGAAACCAAGCAAAAACTCACGGATCAAAGAAAGACCTAAATCATCAAATAGAGAGAAAGAACGCAATGAAACAAAACATTGATCAAACTTTCCTTTAATTGATTGATATGATCAGGGCTTACAGCCACTCCATCAATGGAGGATAATGCTTAATTCAAGAGCACGAAAATCACATCAAACATCAAGAACCCTAGCCTCCACAAAAGGTCTCCCTAAGAAAATTAGGGTTTACAAGAATTACAAAAGAGGCGAAGAAGTGGTGCAACCACCACCCTCTCCTATTTATAGTGGAGGCTTAGACCTTCTACAAGTTTGATCCAATTGGGCTCCCATTAAGGCCCAAAACAAACGTGTTGGACCGAAAAGGCGACTAGAGGGGGGGTGAATAGGAGCACACTCACTTTTTCCCAAAATATGAATTCAACACAATTTCACTCCAATAGCTATGATGAAGCTATGAAGATCAATATACCAGTACAGCGGAAGACTAGTATTGAATCCAATTAAACCCCTAAGCAATACGACAGAAATCAGCAAGAATCGAATCTAGAGTCGGTGGCGGTCGACCATCATTATATGGCGGTCTGACCGGTACCAAATCGGTCTGACCTCTGGTGTGGGGCGGTCTGACCTCTGGTGTGGGGCGGTCTGACCGGCAGGCTCCAGAACAGAAAAAAAACAGCCCGATGACGAAGTTGCAATTAAGTCTAACTTTTGATTCTCAACTCCAAACTTCACGAAACTTTGCACACACCTTCTCTATGATATTAAGTACCTATTCCAATCAACAATTATGATAATTCTTGGACGAACAAAGATCTTTTATGATCTGATTGAAGAAGGGTGCAAAACCGGGCAAAAGTGAAAACTAGATCCAATTGCTTGCTCGTGGGTGATTGATGATCAAATTGATCCTAGATGGGTTCCCACACATCACAGCAAGCTAATCCACATGAAAGAATCAATCACAAACTCACGGATCAAAGAAAGCCCTAAAATCACGAAATTGAAGGCAAGAGCGAAAAGAGACTTATCTCAAGCAAACCTTGCATAGATTAAGAACGTGATCGTTGCTGGATTACACCCACGCCATCATGGATCAGTGGTCAATCCAAGATCATGAAATTCTCCTCAAACCATGAAAAGCCCTAGCCTCCACCTCAACTCCCCCTAAGCCAATTAGGGTTTGAAGATAACAAAAGAGGTGAAAAACAGCGAGAGAGGGGGGTGCAGCCACCACCTCCTCCTATTTATAGTGGAGGCCTAGAACTCTCTAGGGTTTGACTCAATAGGGCTCCCGTTAAGGCCCACTAACAAATGGGTCACACACGCACGCTTCGCAAAGTGCCGTCTTTAACTTTTGACCTAAACCGCTTCACCATGCGTCATGGATTTGCCAATAGGTCACCCTTGTCCATCTTGTGTCACGCTTGAGTCGTTGACCTCACCCGCATCGCCGATCGCTCGACCTCAACTCTCCAAGTCTAGTCCCGATTCTCCTCGCCGCTGACCGTCGTTGACCACCAAGCAACCTGCACAACCATAGACAAGCAAACACGAATTCGGGAACAAGTTCTTCACAACTTGACCCATGTTAGTCAAAACATGCATCATGCAAAACATATGCCATGAAACCAATGACTTTGACCTAACAAAACAACATCGCCACGAAGTTGGCCGACGTTCAAGTCAATACCGGTCTGACCGCTCCATGTGAGCCGGTCGGACCGCCCCATGGCCGGTCGGACCGCTCCCTGTGAGCCGGTCGGACCGCCCCTAGGGACTTAGCCGAAATTCATGCCCTGAAATTCAAACCTTACGAAATTAAAACGAATAGAACTTCTTCTTGGAGACTCCAAAATCATGAGACCAAGTGCATTGGGATCCCTCACTTGCCTACAACACTTATTTTTGGCCCACTGCTTTTGACCACTTTTAGGTCACACCGTCCGATCACAAGACATGGCCGGTCCGACCGATTTGGGACTGGTCGGACCGCCGTGCTAGGACCGGTCGGACCGCCCCTGTCCAGAATGCCTGTAGCTTTGTCGAAAACTCGTGAAACGACAAACCGTAAACACCATTGCCAATTGTCATATCATCCTAAGATCTGGAGCATATTCCCATGATATCCACAAAACAGGACACATACGCACGTATTTTAAAGCATCATCTTTATCTCCTCTTGACCTAACTAGCTACACCTAGCGTCATCTTACGCCTCGGATTAGCTAATAGGTCATCCTTGTCCATCTTGCACCACGCTTGAGTACATTGACCTCACTCGGCATCGTCGATCGTTTTGGACCTCAGCTCTCCAAGCCTAGTCCTGATCATTCTCGCCGTTGACCGTCGTTGACCACCAAGCAACCTGCACAACAATAGACAAGTAAACTGAATTTGGGAACAAGTTCTTCACAACTTGACCCATGTTAGTCAAAACATGCATCATGCAATACATATGCCCTGAAACTCATGACTTTGACCTAACAAACGAACAACGCCGCCACGAAGGCCGACGTTCAAGTGACAATCGGTCGATCCCTCGGGCGGTCGACCGCCCACTTTGCCGGTCGACCTCCACCTACAAAGCCGGTCGGATCGCCGAAAGGACTTAGCGCATTTTCCTCCGAAAACCAAACTCATCAAAATTTCAAACCAATAGAACTTTTGACTGGAGACTCCAAAAATTATAAGACCAAGTGCAATAGAATCCCCTCTCTTGCCTACACACTCTATTTTTGGCCCAGCTCAAAATAACATATTTTAAGTTCACCGGTCCGATCACGCTTATTGCTTGGTCGGACCGATTTGGGATCGGCTCGATCAGCCATGCTACAACCGGTCTGACCGGTTACTGCCTGACAGTTCTGAAATTTTGTCGAAAACACATAAAATGACAAACCGTAAACGCCATTGCCAATTATCACATCATCCTAAGATCTGGAACATATCCCCATGATATCCACAATAATGGATACGACCTGGCTAACTAATTTGTTCACCTCATTGCAACCTCGCCATTGGTAGATTTGTAGGTGGGTATAGGTAGAAGCGACTGAACTACATGGAGCAAATGGAGACTTCCTAGGGGCACGGCCCAGGGAGGTGATGCCTAGTGGTATGGGGTTACGGTGAGATGGGGCATTGTAAAGGTCTTGTGACAATCAACTTAGTCGCACACCTTTGGAAGTGTGTCAGGGACATTATGAGTTGATTGTCTCTTGTGAGTAAAGTGTGCAAACTCTATAGAGTGAGAAAACTATCTAGATAGTTGTGCTCACAGTCATGAGTGGCGCCGAGAGCTTGCTTGAAGTTGCTTTCATTTTTATAAAATGATTTGTGGGTGGAATGAGAGGATGGGTGGGAGCACAGTGATTGGAAATATTGGGTTCAAGCCTAGAGAGCTGAGATGGCCTGGTTGAGAGCTAGTGATAAGTACGGGATGTGACCCGAGCATTGGGTGGTTGTAACCTCAACCCAGTGATAAGTACGGGATGTGACCCGAGCATTGGGTGGTTGTAACCATTCAACGTTATAGTAGGTTGAAGCCTCCACTAGTACTTTACATCAAAACTCAGTTTATGAAAACTTGTGTTAGTTAAAATGCTAAGTCTCAGGAATTGCTACTATACGTAATTTAATTCAAACTTAGCTTTGTGCAAATAAAAGAACCATGATCTTTTCCTATATTAGCCTTGCATATATAATAATTGCATTATGTGTTGTCTCGCGAGTACGATTGTGTACTCATACTCACTCTTTATATTCTTTTAGTCGGTAAGGATAAAAGAGCTACATGGACAATTATGAGTATTGTTCAAGACTGAAGATCAAGAAGGCCAAAAACTTAGTTGCGGACCCCAGTCGATTGCCTGTGGGTATATCGTGACGGTTTCACATGTTGTACTTCAATTCCTCCTTCGATGTTGTTCTTTGAAAGGTATTTGACATGTCCGACCATTCTGCAACTCAAACACCTTATGGTATATTTACGCTTTATTTATTATTATGCAATAGCTTCACCTTTTCATGATATGTGTTAATATCCAATGATGTAACTGTGAGCATTAGCTACTAATCCAGGGACTAATGCTGTGAACACAGACAATTCCAAAATTCAAATTTGGGGTCCAACACTAGCACGCCAAATACATAGGATTTAGAAATTAGATGTTCCAATCTGACAAATGGCGCATGTGCAAAAGCAAGGAGTTTCCAGTATGGTTAAAACTTAGGCATCATTTGTAACACAAGAATTTTTCCAGGTCCTATGGTGTTGTTGTGCAAGACGACAGGTGAGAAGAAGGGTGAAGGAGAGGAAGAAGATGGGGAGGACTTTTGAGTCTGACGTATGGGACGCACCATATTTTTAATTTTATTTGTTGATTACATGTTGACTAAGTTGCCATGTCATCACAAAATTAGCTCAAGCCATCACCACATCAAATGAAAACCGAGATGGAATGACCTCGGGGGTCAATATATCCGGTATAGAGAATTGAAGATGGTCAAGTAGCCGGTTTCGTAGTGAAATTCAGACTTTCTTAAAAGTTTAGGGGGGGTCAAATGTATTTTTTCCTACAAACAACACGCCCAAGCCCATATGATTAAGTATGCTCTTGTGTATGTAGTCTTCCGAGTAGGTTGCTAATACGATCCAAGCCGTACGGTATGCTAATATAAAAGGATTGCATGACTAGGATTTTTTTCAGATTAACGAGGAAATTTTATCTATTTTTATTTTCAATTAATGTGAGATTTTCCACCTTTTTCTCTTGGAATCAACATGATGTCTTCTAAGAGAGTGTTCGCTTAGCTACCGCGGATATAATCTTTCTTTTTTTTTGTTTTCAAGTAATGTAGGAAATTTTTTTAAAAAAATCCTGAAACTAAACGTGACGGACTTTAGGAGTAGTGATATGGTCCAAAAAATAATTTAGTTGGAACATACACGACGCTCCGATCTTTCACGGTACAAATGAACAGCCGCAGCTCCAATCTTCTTGCGATGCGCAGCAAGCAAAAACACAAAAACCGATATGATTGCATATGTGTGTGCAAACAGGAACTCAATAAAGATGCATGCGTGTGCAGCAGTACTAGATTAACCACAAGCACTAATTACTGGCGGCAACAACCCTTCTCTTGAATTCTGGTGCAGATCTGATCATTGAATAAAAAGAACCTAAGATAATAGATGAATTTACAAGACTAACCGCGTTGGGATTTTTTTCTTTAAAAAATAGCCCCATGCTGCATGACCACTGTGCGGTGGCCGCCTGCCACCGCCACACGCCCTCCACTCCCCCTCCTGCACGCATGGCTCTCCCGTCCCGCCAAGCACCCGTCTGGTTCTGCGGAGAAACAAAAAACCGCGTTGTGGCCACCTTTTGTACCGCCCATCCACCCTTCTTCGTACAACTATCGCTTTGTCCATAATTCCCGGCTCCAACGCTTCCAGAATTCCCGGCGCCAATGCCGTGGCTCTTATTTCGCTTGGTTTTAAATACTAAACTCTCGTAGTTGCTCTTCGCTCATCTCAATTGCATTTCGATTTTTGTTTTGGCGCTCGTCGCTGAGAACTCAAAGAACGTAACATAATTAATTTTTTGGGAGATTAAATATTTGCTTGCTTCTCGTCGCTCGTCGCTCGGATTTTTTATTGCTTCCCCCCCCTCCCCCGAAGAGCTGGTAATTTATCGGATGCTTCTGTCATTATTACCGTAGTCGTAGTTAATCAGTGTTAGTCAACTAGTCATAATGTAAGATTGAGGAGGCCGACTAGAGGGGTGTGAATAGGCAGTTTTAAAAATATCTTTGGCAAAAACCAATATATAATGCGAAAGCTAATAACAATTACTTTTGCATAATAAAAACCTAAATCAACTAGGCTCGACTAAGTGCACCAACAATATGTATACAATTGAATGAGAGCAATCATACAAGGATATATAAATAATTAAAGCTAGTAATGTAAATTGCTCAAAGTAAAGCACAAGATCAAACCACAATAGACACAATGATGTTTTACCGTGGTGATTGGACACTTGCCGGTCTCCCCTAGTCCACGTTGAGGTAAACCCAAACGAATTGGACGGGCTCTACGAATTAAGCCAACACCTCCGAGGTAAGTCCAACCACTTAGACCGGTTCCAACACGAACCAACACCTTGATCCACTCGGGTTGCTCTTCCTTCACTCCGGAGATGGTGAGCACCAAACCACTCACAACCACACCGGGCCTTCTCACAAGCTTCATGAGAAGATCACCGGTCACGACGCCTCCACGTCGTCTAGGTGTCGGCAAACACTAAGAGTAACAAAACTCAACTTTCACTTGAACTAATCAAGTGTCAAAGCTCAAGTGGATACACAACTCACTACCTAAGGCAACACATGCCCTTAGGGTTTGCTCTCCAAGCTCACTAAGTGCAATACATGCACATAAGAGATGAGAGGCTTGCTATTTTCTCAAGGAACACAATAGAGGTGCCAAAGATCTCCAAAGATTGTTCTCCAACCGATCAAGGTGGGTATATATAGCCCACACACAAAAATTAGCCGTTGGAAAAGATTCTACTGAACAATCAGCCCAAGCGATACTACCGCCGTTCTATGGCCGGTACTACCGCACCTACATGACAAGCACAGTAACGACTATATCAGACGAGAAACTAGACGTTGAAAACTGCAGAGCGGTACTACCGACGTTCAACTCGCGGTAGTTCCGCACTCCGGTCATTCCGATTTTGAAGGGCGGTACTACCGCTTCCACTCAAATCCAACACATGGTACCTTCTGGAAAAAAAAATGTACCACGCTCATTTTCGGAAGCACCGAGCTGCGGTAGTTCCGCGCCTAACACACCGGTACTACCGCTCTTCCAAATGAGCAATGAATTCTCAAAGAGGTGTCTCTCTGGAAAAAACATACCGCCGGATTTTCGGACCAACCGGCATGCGGTAGTTCCACTCTCAACATGCGGTACTACCGCACAGAGGTAGTTCCGCAGTTATAACGCCGGAACTATCGATCTTCCTGAGAAAAACAACATTGGCTTCACAACTATCTCAATTGCAAAACACATTTGCCAATTGATGAACCATACCAACAAGGATCATAGGCAAGATTCCTAACAAGTTGTAAAATACATTTGCAAACTTAAATCACATGCTACAAGAAATCAAGCATGAGCATCAACTATTTGCAAAACACATTCGCAAATAATAGCATCACGCCACAAGGCTAAGGTGCATGGACTTCAACTATTTGTAAAACATATTTTCAAATTATAGTCCCATGCTACAAGGATTAAATTCATGTGCCTCGGCTATTTGCAAAACACATTCGCAAATAATAACACCATTCATAGATGAGCTGGAGCAAGCATAATGAGCTATCAACACATGACTAACTCATGCTACTAGTCAAGACCCCTCTTAATAGTACGGCAATCTATACTAGCAATCCGGTCTTCCAACCAAACACCAAGACCGATAAAAGACTAGGAACACATCCTTAACCCTAGCTAGTTATACCTTTGCCTTAAGCAACTTCTTGAAGCTTCATGACGCACATTCTCACTTTAAGTCTGGGTCCTTGACTTTGACAATGATCAACACATGATGATCTATTTTGCTTCGGGGTCTTGTCTTGAATATCATCAACACATGATGATTTCTTCATCCTGAGTCTTGGCATGCATCAACACATGATGCATCCTTTATTATACCTCCATCAACACATGATGGGTCTTCTCTTGACTTGATGATCAACTCATGATCATCTCCTCTTCTTGAACATCATCGACATACGATGATTTCCTTTTTCTTCAAGCTCTTCATACGCATCAACACATGATGCATCTTCCTCTTCTTCAACCTTGACTTGATGACAATCAACACATGATGTCATCCCAAGTCTTCATTACCCTGGAACATAACATATTCATCCAACTCATGAAAAATGTTAGTTCCACAATATGAGTATCATTAATTACCACACCATACCGTTAACTCATAATGGTGGGACAAGATACTTCAATCTTTCCCTCTTTGGTAATTGATGATAACCACTTCAATTGTGAATAATTGATTGTAAATAAATGAGAGAACAAATGAGTATATACGAACTACACAAGTTTTATATACTCACAACATTAGTATACAAGAACTACACAAGTCTTATATACTCAAAAGGATATGTTTCAAAGTAGAGATCCAAATATATGTGAAGAATAGAATATGGATCAATACTAATGAAACCACAAAATATAGAGTGAACTCCCCATAAATGTATGCGTACACAAATGTGTAATAGGAACATATGCACATATTCAAGTTATACTTATGGTGGAGTTCAACCTATATTTTGGATCCGATGAATGCAACAATATATAGAAATATGATGTCGAATGCACACCTCGTTGAATTTCACCTTTATATCCAAATGAGACTACACACTAAATATAACAATATAAATGTTAGTCTAGATCCTTCACATAACAAGTTAGTTCAGTGATAATTAATTATTTATAATTAGTTAGTATAGTGGTAATTAATGAGTCGTAATTAGTTAGTTTATTGGTAATTAATTAGTTTAGTGGTAATTAATTAGTCGCAATTAATTTAGTAGTCATCATTACAGCATATTAAATTAGTGGAAATGAAGTACTGGTAATTTAATTAGTGGTAATTAATCAATCATAATTATTTAGTATGGAGGTAATTAATCAATCGTAATTAGTAAGTTTAGTGGTAATTAATTAGTCATAATTACTTAGCTTGCTGGTAATAAATTAGTTTAGTGGTAATTAATTACTTCGAATTAGTTTAGTGGCTATCAGCCTAGCATATTAAATTAATGGAAATGAATTATTCATAATGTGGATATCATGGGGATATGCTCCAGATCTTAGGATGATGTGACAATTGGCAATGGCGTTAACGGTTTGTCGTTTCACGAGTTTTCGACAAAGTTCAGGCATTCTGGACAAGGGCGGTCCGACCGGTCCCAAATCGGTCAAACCGGCCATATGCGGCGGTCGGACCGGCCGTGACCAAAAATGGTCAGAACAGTCTGGGCCAAAAATAGAGGGTGTAGGCAAGTGAAGGGATCCCAATGCACTTGGTCTCATGATTTTTGGAGTCTCCAGTAAAAAGCTATTTGAGATATAAAATTCCAGTAGGGTCTGGGATTTGAGGGGCCAAAATTTGGCTAAGTCCCATTGGCCGGTCGGCCGAGCCCGATATGGCGCATCGGACCGCCCGAGGGGCGATCGACCGGTTGTCACTTGAACGTCGCCTTCGTGGCGGCGTTGTTCGTTGGTTAGGTCAAAGTCATGAGTTTCAGTGCATATGTGTTGCATGATGCATGTTTTGACTAATGTGGGTCAAGTTGTGAAGAACTTGTTCCCGAATTCGATTTGCTTGTCTATTGTTGTGCAGGTTGATTGGTGGTCAACGACGATCAACGGCGAGGATGATCGGGACTAGGCTTGGAGAGCCGAGGTCCGAGCGATCGGCGATGCGGGTGAGGTCAATGAACTAAAGTGTGGTGCGAATGGACAAGGATGACCGAACGGATAGTTCGGTGCGATTGGTTTGATCAAGCAAAGGAGTGGTGAAAGTGCTATGGTGGTTTGGTGGGAGCCGGATGGGAGAGACTTGCCGACATGGAGAGAGCCGTTGATCAACCTACACGTATGCGAAGCGGCGAAGTGCCACAGAGATGGACTCGGTCTTCGGAGAAAGACCGAGAATGGGTATTTTGGTAATCTTACCAAATACCGCCTTGGTGACCTTTTGCCAACCCGCGGCGCAAGACGACGTAAAGAGAAGCGGTTTAGGTCAAGAGGTGTTGAAGACAGCGCTTTAAAATACGTGCGTGTGTGACCCGTTTGTGTTGGGCCTTATCGGGAGCCCATTTAAGTTAAAACTTCTAGAAGGTATAAGTCTCCACTATAAATAGAGGAGGGAGGTGGCTGCACCCCCTCCAACCCTTTCATTATTGTTGAAACCCTAGTTTGGCTTAGGGAGAGGATTAGTGGAGGTTACGGTTCTAGAGAGTTTTGATTTAATTTCGTGCTCTTGGATTGAGCTTTGTCCTCCATTCATGGAGTGGCTGTAAACCCAAACCCTATCAAATCAATCTAAAGAAAGTTTGCTCAAAGATGTGTCTCTTTGCCTTTCTTCTCTCTATTTGGTGATTTTGAGTCTTTGTTTGATTCACATGTTTTTGATTGATTTCTTTATATGATCTAGCTTGCTGGGACATGTGGGAACACATCTAGGATCATCTTGATCATCAATCACCCACGAGCAAGTTTTTGGATCTAGTTTTCGTTTTGACTCGGTTTTGAACCATCCTCCTCTCAAACTGAAAAAGGTCGTAACTTTTCCATGGATCTTCACGATCTTCGATTGGAATAGGTTCCTGACATCCTAGAGAAGGTGTGTTCCAAGTTTCATCAAGTTTGGAGTTGTAGATCAAAAGTTACATCTATTTGCAACTTCATTTTTTGGGCTGTTTTTACTGTTCATCAGACTGGAGGTCAGACCGCCCCTGTTGACCGGTCCGACCGCCCAAGGCACCGGTCCAACCGCCATTAACACAGAGGTCAGACCGCCCAACACTTAGAATTTTAGCCCGTGTTGATTTCGGTTGTTTTGCTTCGGGGTTTAGATTGGATTCAATACTAGTCTTCCGCTGTACTGGTATATTGATCTTCATAGCTTCCATAGCTATTGGAGTGAGATTTGGATTGAATCTGATCTTGGTTGAAAAAGTGAGCGCACTCCTATTCACCCCCCCCCCTCTAGTTGCCTTTTCGGTCCAACAAGTGGTATCAGAGTCCGGTTAGTTCAATCTTGATCTTAACCAGTCACTGAACTTGGTGATGGATAAGTACTCCACCAAGCCGTATATCTTCGATGGGCACGACTATGCCTATTGGAAGAATCGCATGCGAGTCTTCCTTGAGAGCGAAGGACAAGCTATATGGGAGGTTGTTCGAGCCCCGCTGTTCTTCCCGGTTGTTACACTGCGGCTTCAAATTTCTCTTGGCTAACAACAATAAGACAAAGAACCTCTTGTATGGTGGGCTTGGTAGATGAGGAGTATGATCGAATTTGCAATCTTGAGATGCATGACGAGATTTGGAACACCTCGAAACCTACCATGAGGGTTCGTCCCAAATTAAGAAAGTACGCTAGACAGTCTATAAGCGTGAATATAACAAATTCGAGATGCGTCCTGGAGAGAGCATCGATGACATTTTCAGTTGCTTTAACAAAGTGATTAATCAGATGAAAGCTGTTGGAATTGAATATTCTCAGTCTGAAAATACCACCCACCTCTTGGCTGCAATCAACACCAAGGAGTGGGAGATAAAGGCTACCGCCATTGAGGAGAACGTCAACCTTTCTGATCTGACTTTGGAGCTGCTCTATAGTAAGCTCAAGACTCATGAGATCAAGAGGATTGATCATCCCAAAAAGGAAAATATGGCCTTGGTAGCAGACCCGCTCAAGAGAGCTTCTAATGGGTCTTCTGAGTCTTCTTCTGGATTTTTGCTTGCTGGTTTATCTGCAATCCATGAAGAGGAGTTTGAGAGTCTCCCTGAGGCCGAGTTAGCCCTCATAGTTAGAAAAGCCACACGGGCCTATAACAATATGAGAAACAAAAAGAGAGGAGGTACCGTGACTTGCTATGAGTATGGTGAGCTCAATCATATCCGGACAAATTGCCCCAAGTTGAAAGGAAAGAGCAACCATAAGGAGGGAAAGCCAGCTTGGAAGAAGCCTCAATGGAACAAATCAAGATTTGATCTTGCTAAGTGACAAAGGCGACTCAGGGTTCTTCCGCTTTTGGGGAACAATCCTTAAGCGATGTGGACTCCGGGAGCGAGGATGACAAGGAGGAGGAGATCCCTCAAGATAAGAAGAAGGGGAAGGCCAAGGACTTCACCGGCGTTTGCTTCATGGCCGACTCCGACGACGTCGACAACGATGAGGTACCTCTCTCCTATGATGTCCTTTCTGATAGATGCGAAACTATCTTTGAGCAACTCATGAGTCAGGATAAGGCGTTAGAGTATATCATGGCTAGGAACAAGGACTTAGAGTCTCAAGTAGATAATTTGACTTTAGAACTTGTAAATTCTAAGACTCTTGAATCTGATGAATGTTCCTCCTGCCATGCTCTACACTCAGAATTTGCTAAACTGCAATCTGCTCATGATACTGCTTTGCAACAACTTGAAAATACTAGGACTGAGCTAGTTGAGGTTAAATCTGCTCCTTGTGAAAAATGCTTAGATTCTAGCAAGTTGGTTGCTTCTGGTGTGGTTGATTCTAGCCTTTGCTCTTTTTGCATTGAACGAGAACATGAAGTACAAGACGTAATAAATGCAGTTAGAGCTAAATTTGCTAAGCTTAAGGATAGAATTGATTATGCTTCTTGTATCTCTTGCGAAACTCTTAAACTTGAAGCTACCTTATATAAGGAGAGATATGCTAGAGCCATTAAGGGCAAAACTTGTGAATCTTGTGTTAATCTTGAAAATGAAAATGCTTATCTTAAGGATACCTTAGAAAAAAAATTTAAAGGTAAGAAACAATTAAACATGATTCTGGACAAGTCTAAAACTCCTTATAAGAAGCAAGGATTAGGATACAACTCTGTCCAAGATAATTCTAAGCCGAAAGTTACTCAAGTCTTGCAAAATGAGTTAATTGAATTTAAAACCCAACTTTCAAAAATTATTTTTAAATCTGCGGGTTTTGCCCAACCATCTGTTAAGTCAAATGGTGCTTCTCCCAGTGCTATCAAGTACCATTGCACATATTGCAAGAAGGATGGGCATTTGGTTGAGTTCTGTTGGCGTAGGTTGAAAAATGATAAGAAAATTTTTGCTAGAATTTCACTCAATCAACCTAGAGCTTTTACGAGACATGGTAACGTAGAAAAGAAGAAACCTGGTTTAGTATTTGTATCACATGCTCATCATCATGCTCCTAGACAGGATAACTCTCATATTAAAGTTACCATTGCTCATAACAGAATTTCAAACTTAATCAAGGATAGCATACGCTTTGCATGCTACTCTGCAGACGTGTGTCTCAAGATCGGGTTCCCAAGTCTTGTTTAACTAACTTGAGATTGAGACACATTGTTCTTCTGTGCCTTGATTTTCAGGATTACCGCGGAAAGGGGAAGGACACGTGGTTCGTCGACTCCTGCTGTTCACGCCACATGACCGGAGACTCAACATGGTTCACCTTCTTCACGCGGTCGACGGGTGATGAATTCATCACCTTTGGAGATGATAGGCAAGGGCGGATTGAAGGAACAGGATCGATCAGGGTGAACGACAAGTTCATCCTCAAGGACGTCGCCCTTGTGGATAAGCTAAGGTTTAATTTGCTTTCTGTCTCTCAACTTCTTGACGATGGCTATGAGACTAGATTTAAGAAAAATACTTGTCGGGTGCTTGATTCAACTGGTGAGCTTGTTTTTGGGATTACTAGAGTTGCTAGGATCTTTGGAGCTGATTTGTCTGAATCTCTTGCTGGTTCTCTCAAGTGCTTGATTTTATCTTCTTCTTCTAAGTTTTGGCTTTGGCACCGTCGTTTGGGGCACATTGGTTTTGATCATCTGACGCGAGTTAGCAACCTTGAGCTCATGAGAGGTTTGCCCAAACTCAAAGCCGTCAAGGATGCTGTATGTGCGCCCTGTAGGCATGGCAAGCAAGTTGCCGCCTCACACCCATCAGTGACTATGGTCATGACTGACGGACCGGGACAGTTGCTTCATATGGATACTGTTGGTCCCGCTAGGGTTCGGTCAGTTGGTGGAAAATGGTACATTCTTCTCATAGTCGTTGATTTTTCTAGATACACTTGGGTGTTCTTTCTTGCTTCGAAGGATGAAGCTTTTGATCATTATCATGATCTTGTTCTTCGTTTGGCTTCTGAACTTCCGAGTGCCTTGAGAGCGATCCGCAGTGACAATGGCACGGAGTTCAAGAATGCCTCTTTTGCTTCCTTTTGTGCTGAGCGTGGAATTGAGCATCAGTTCTCCTCTCCACACGTCTCTCAACAAAATGGCGTTATGAAAAGGAAGAACAGGACCCTAGTCGAGATGGTTAGGATGATGCTAGATGAGTATAGCACTCCGAGGAGGTTTTGGGCCGAAGCTATTTCTACGGCTTGCCATATTGCAAATCGTGTCTTTTTGAGACCGTCTTTGGGCAAGACTCCTTATGAGCTTCGATTTTGTAGAAAACCCTCTGTCTCGCACTTTCGAGTCTTTGGTTCCAAGTGTTTTATTCTCAAGACAGGAAACCTAGATAAATTTGAGTCAAGAACTTTTGATGGTTTATTTCAGGTTATCTGTGCATTCAAGGGTTTTCGAGTTTTTAATGTTGAAACTAACTCGTTCAGAGACATGCAATGTCACTTTTGATGAGACTAACCTCGAGCTAGATCGGATATTTGGTGATACACAGTGTGAGAGTATATTTGTAGAGGAAGATGATGATGGACTCGATGATGCTCTTCCACTGCTTTGTTGACGCTCCTCTTCCAAAGACAAGAACTCTTTGTGACTACTTCGCCTTGGTTGAGGCACTGCACGCATCTTCATCATCGCAGATACTGCGGAGGTCGAAGAGGTATTTTCCTCTCGGTGCGCCACTTCACATTCAAAAGCAAAGATCCGCCGATCGATGATAGGTAATCTCCATGAGCAGTCACTCGCTCTAGGTATCATGATCCAAACCTCTATTCTCATTACCTTTTGTAGCTTCTTTTGAACCCGTGATATATCACATGCATTATCGATTCTAGTTGGGTCAATGCCATGCATGAGAAGTTAGAGAATTTTGAGAGGAATAAGGTCTGGAACCTAGTAGAACCTGCTAGTGGTCATAATGTTATAGGAACCCGCTGGGTTTTTGTGGATATCGTGAGGATATGTGCACGATCTCAGGATGATGAGTCAATTGGCAATGGCTTTGTTGGTTTGCAAAATCTCGCTGGGTTTGCTCCTTCTTTGTCGGACCACGTGCGGTCTCGACCGGTGGTTTGGGGCGGTCAGACCGCCCGTGGGACGGTCGGACCGGCAATGGTGGCCGGTCGGACCGGCCTGACCTAAAGTTGGATTTTGGGGCTAATCCAAAAATAGGTTGTGTAGGCAGGTGAGGGGAGTCTCCGGATGTGGTTTCATCATTTTGGAGCTCCAGTCAAAGTTCTATTGAGTTGAAAATTCCGTAAGGTTTGGATTTTCAAGCTAGAATTTTGGCTAAGTCTTTTTACCGTCCGACCGCCGTTGTGGGAGCGGTCCGGCCGCTGAAATCGGTCGGACCGGCCTTGTGGGGCTGATCGGCCGGCGATGACTTGGAGGTTAGCCAAGTTCGCATTGATGCATGTTGATTGTGTTTAATGTTTGGTTATCAATGCTTTATTGATGTATATTGCATTGTGGAACTAACGTGGGTCAAGTTGTGAAGAACTTGTTCCCGGAAACGGTTTGTTTGTCTATTGTCATGCGGGTGGCTTGCGTGTCAGCGGCGTCAGCGGTGAGTGGATCGGGACTACGCTTGGAGAGCCGAGGTCCGTAACGATCATGGAGGCGGGTGGTCGTGTGACTCAAGCATGGTGCGAGATGGGCAAGATGGATCGAACGGGTGGTTCGGTGCAGCTGGTTGGATCAGGCGGTGCGAATATCGGTGCAAGTCTCTGGGAGGTTCCGATGGGATTCGGACAAGAGAGGCTTGGCGACGCGATGAGAACCGCTGATCAACCTACACGTGGTGAAGCAGGCGATTGCTTCAACAGATGATTGTGTGGGTCCCATGTGTGAGTGGGTCCCAAAAGTGAAACCCTAGTCTTCTCCTATAAATAGAAGGGGGGAGATGTAAAACCCCTTGAGGCATTCATTTGGTTTCCCCCTTGCCTTTTCTAGGGTTAGGGTTTGGAGAGGAAGAGAGGGAGAGATTGTATGCTCATTGGGTGAGCTCTTGTCCTCCTTATTGGAGTGGCTTTGTAAGCATCTTGTGAGATCAATCAATCTTGTGATGCTTGCTTGTGAGATCATTTGTCTCCTCTTTTGTGTTCTTCTCTCATTTGAATGAATTTTATGCTTCCTTGATTCAAGTGTTTAAACTTGGTCTTTTGACCCCTTGTGTCTTGCTTTGATGTGTGGGAGTACTCCTAGGATCATCTAGACCATCAACCCCCACAAGCAAGTCTTGAATCAAAGTTTTTCATATTTCTAGGGTTTGTGCACTTCTTTGTTTAATCCTTGAGAGTTTGTTTTTGAAGTGGATCTGAAGGATCGTCGCTAGAAATAGGTCTCCAATATCATTAGGGAGGTGTGCTCGAAATTTGGTCAAGTTTCATTGGTTGAATCAAAAGTTGGATCAAATTTCGTTTTGGATTGGGGTGGATTTTTCAATCTTGGATGAACCGGTCGACGGTCTTGTAACGGCGGTCCGACCGCGCCGATATTCGATCATTGATCGCTGGTCGAACCGTTGTCCACCGGTCCGACCGCCGATTAGTTGTCGGTCGATCATTGGTTGAGCGTCGGTCCGACCGCCCTTGGTAACCGGTCCGACCGCTTTGCGCAGATCAACCCTTGAGATTAAGTCTCCACTTTTGTATCGTGTGGTTGCCGGGGTTATCGAATTCAGCACAAGGCGTCCGCTGTGTGCTTACTGATCTTCTTAGCTTTCATAGCTAAAGGAGTAAAGTTCGTGTTGAATTCGACTTAGGCGAGAAAATTGTGAAAGCGCCTATTCACCCCCTCGATCGCTTTACGGTCCTACAAGTGGTATCAGAGCCGGTTAGCTCTTTGCTAGATCTTAACCGGTCTTTGGAGCCATGGCGACTGAGCGATATTCAATCAGGCCACATGTTTTTGATGGAGTTGATTTTGCGTATTGGAAGGCCCGAATGGAGGCCTACATCGAGGCTCAAGGGCACGCGATTTGGCTTAAGGTGAAAAACCCTTATGTCGTGCGGTAGATGACAATTTGATCACTCGGATGTGGAGAACAACAACGAGGCTCGAATTTTTGATTCAAGGCCTTAGTCGATCGGAGTTTGACCGTGTCGCTCACTTGCTGTCTGCTCATGAGATCTGGCGGACTCTTTGTGATTATCATGAAGGGTCCACTGCGATCAAGGAAGTGAGACGAACCGACTTAAGAAAGCATACTCCAAGATCGAGCAAAGACACGTGAATCTTTAGATGAGCTGGGGAGATTTTCTAAAATTCTTCATGATCTCCGCTATTTGTTGATCTTGTATTTTACGAGTTTGAAAATGCACGCGATTTTGGGTGCTTTAGATGTGAAGGTGCGGGGATGAAGATCACGCCATCAATGACAACATGTCATGAGTGAGCTTACCATGGATAAGCTTTACTCTAGGTTGAAGACGCATGAGATTGATTTTATCTCGCGTCTCCACAATGAGCCGATGGCTTTAGTGGTTAACAAATCGAGGGTAGATATGTCGATTTCTTTAATGTTAGCTCATCTGGATTTTCTTTATGCGCTTTGCATTCTTTGAGCGATGAGCAACTTGAGAGACTACACGAAGATGACTTAGCCTCCTATCCACAAAATTCACGAGAGCCTACAACAATGTGAGGAGTAGGAGGAGAGGTGGACTGTCACTTGTTTGAGTGTGGTGAGCCCAACCACATTCGCTCTAGATGCCCCAAGCTGAAGGGCAAGGAGGAGAAGGAGTCACAAAGGCATTCTCAAGCGAGGGATGCTAAGTCCAAGAAGACAAACTATCGCAAGTTTATCAGCCGAGTCCTTGAAGCTCTAGAGGATGTGAGCATGGAAGATGTGGACTCGGAGGTGGAGGACGACAAGAGTGACTCCCGTGGCAAGAAGAAGGCACGTGATTTCACTGGCATGTGTTTTATGGCTAAGAACAGCCACGACAGCGACTCCTCCAACAGCGAGGATCCTTTTAGTGATCCCGATGAGGTATGCCCTTCACTTCCTGACATGAAAAGGGCTTTAGTGCTTGCCGAACAAAAATTGAATAAGCAAGCTAAATTGATTAAGAAACAGGATACTATGATTGATAATTTGAACCTAGAAGTGGTTAGGCTCAAATCCATTAGTCCTGATGATTTCTGTGATTCATGCTCTAGCTTGCTTAATGAATTGTCAAGCTTGAATAATGCTCATTCCTCTGTTGAAAAACAATTGGAAAATGCTTTTTCTGAACTAGAATCTCTCAAGTCTAGTTCTGTTTGCATGAATGCCATTCCGCTTGATGTGACTGCTTTAGAAGCTATTCCATTAAATTGCTCAAACTGTGCTTTGCTAGAATTGAAACTGGATAGCTCTTTAAAAGAATTGCAAAAATTTGATGCTAGTCACACTTGTTCTCATTGTAAGAATAATCGAATTAAAATGCAAGAGATGACTGAAATGGTTGCTTATTCTAGAATTGCCTCTTGTGAAAATTGCCCTAAGCTTACAATTGAGATTGAAGCTTTAAACAAGACTCTTGAAGAGAAAGCTAAAATTGAAAGATCTATGTCTCTTACTGCTTCCAAGAAAGTTATTGATTCTTCCTCTGGTATGTTGCATGCTGAAATTGATATTGCTATTGGTAGGATACAAGAGGCTTTTAGAGTCAAATTTAAGGAGCAGTTGAATAGGATTGGAGAGTCCTATTGTGTGTCTTGTGAAGCTCTTAAAGTGGAAGTGGATCTTCTTAAGAGCAAACATGTTGAGGAAATCGTTTCTAAAAATTGCTCCAATTGTGGAGTTTTGGCAAAAGAGAACGATTACCTCAAAATGACTCTTGAGAAGTTTTCTTGTGGGAAAAAGAAGCTCAACTTGATTCTAGATCAATCCAAGGTGAGTGTGAAAAACAGTGGCCTAGGTTTTAAGTCCCTAGAGCTTTCCAAGAATCTCACACCAAAGATTGCTAGAGTTGTGAAAAGTGGTTTGGCTGAGCAAGAACCTTCTTTGACTTCAAAAGTTGTTCCTAAAGCTGTAGGTTCTGCTCAAACTCTTTCTAGCAAGGAAGGTGCTTCTGTTTCACCAGTACGGACCCCTCAAAAGGTCAAGTACCATTGCACCTTCTGCAAGAAAGAGGGCCACACTGTTGAGTTTTGCTTCCGGAGAGCAAAAATTGAGAGGAAAGAGAGGATGAGCACTTTGAGATCCATTAGAGGAGTCTCTTCTTGGTTGTAGTCTCTAGAGCCAGGCAGCCTATTCAGCGTACCACATATAGGCCTAGGTTTGTAGAGAATTTTGTTGACTCTTTTGGTGGGTCCAGGCAGCAGGTTGGTCTTGGATATCGTGAGGATAGACCACGGGTAGCACCTAGACAGGGGGAGTATCGGTCTTTTGGTAGATCGTTTTGGAGAGGTCAAGGTGGTGCTCATGGGCATTCTTATGATTTTGTGCCTAATCATTTTTCTGCTGCTTCTTTTGCTATTCCCAGGCCTCGTCCATCTCAGTACTGGACACCTAGATCTTTTATCTCAAATCCCAGTACTGAGGCTTGGATGTTTTGAGGGAATTTGCTCTTTTTGCATTCATTGTATCATAATGCATTTTTATTTCAAATGTCTTGCATTGCATAATAAAAATTGTGGAGCTTTGATTATTATCCTTGTATGACTTGATTTCATTCTCTCTACCTTGTCATATCAAGTGTTAGTCTGCTAGACTTCTTTTATGGCTCTTCGTGTTTTAGCTTAGCTTTCTCCTTGCTAGCTTTATATCTGTGAGCAATTTGAATCAAATCATGTCTTGTTGGATCTTGTGACTAGTTTTGCTCTAGTGATCCTTTTATGATTCTTGCCATGTCAAATAGGCTGATTTGAGTCTTGAACTTATTTTGAGATGAAAAATGAGCTTTTTATCTTCTTAAGTCAAGCAAATGAAAAATGAGATTTTCTCGTGCGAAAAACCGATCTCACCAATCCTTTCTCATGAGACGGCTTGCCGTTGCACTAGGCATGAACTCAGGGGGAGTTTTGGATGACCTAGACCACTCTTTTAAGCTTATCGCTTGAGATGGTCGCGGCAAGGCTTGAGATCTAGCACAGAGGAAAAATCCTTTTAGGAAATGCTCAAAATGCTAAGTGCTTGAGTTTTGCTTCAAAAGAATACTCTTATTGCTCAAAATGCCTCAGTTCTTGTGTTGAGTCTCTTTTTACTTATAGACATGGCTTGACTCATTTTTGGTTGCTTTTAGTGGAACTATGATATTGAGCAACCTTTCATGATTTTAATTCTTTTAAATCTCAGATTGCTGCTATTTTGGTTGTAGCTTTGCAGTACATGTTTTGCCATGAT
The DNA here is from genome assembly GCA_036346395.1 of Hsuehochloa calcarea. Taxonomy (NCBI): domain Eukaryota; kingdom Viridiplantae; phylum Streptophyta; class Magnoliopsida; order Poales; family Poaceae; genus Hsuehochloa; species Hsuehochloa calcarea. The sequence goes on along the minus strand of CM070601.1, from coordinate 27,468,365 downwards.
TGAATATAGCTTCTACTCTTTTTATGGCTTGGTATATGTCTTGTACTGTCTACATAGATAATGGTCATGGCTCCGTTTGTTAAATTTCAAAAATAAAGTCATTTCTTCATGCTCGTTCTTGTCCCATGCATCTTGATGAATTCATTGTCAAAGGGGGAGAAGGATTGAAGAAAATGAAAATGCTGCTTTGGAGCTTTTGGTTTACAGAAGGTTTCATACATAAAAGAACACACACACAAATAAATTGTGAACCTTTTGAAAATTTGTGATCATAGTGAGTTGAGTCTCTGGGTTTTATTGCCTTTTTCTGATTTGAATTGCAATTCAAGAAGACTCACAATGATCAAAGGTCAAATAGAACATATTGTCTTTCATATGGACCTTAGTGAGATTTTTGGCCATCTTCTGGAATTTGAATCCTTTTGTGCCTTCATTGCCTTATCTCACTTGCCTATACTATTCTGAAGCCAGCTTGGTCGGTTCCTAAGCTTTTTCTTGCTTATGGACCAAGTTGTGCCTTTATGCGAAAACGGCGATTTTTACTTTTCATTTGAAAAACCACATTTTCTTGAAATTGCCAATGTGTTCATCAAGGGGAGATTGTGGATATCGTGAGGATATGTGCACGATCTCAGGATGATGAGTCAATTGGCAATGGCTTTGTTGGTTTATAAAATCTCGCGTTTTGGGGTTTGCTCTTATTTGTCGGACCACAAAGCGGTCCGACCGGTGGTTTGGCGGTCGGACCGCCGTGGGACTGATCGGATCGGCAATGGTGGCGGTCGGACCGGCCGACCTAAAGTTGGATTTTGGGGCTAATCCAAAATAGGTTGTGTAGGCGGTGAGGAGTCTCTGGATGTGGTTTCATCATTTTGGAGCTCCGGTCAAAAGTTCTATTGAGTTGAAAATTCGGAAGGTTTCGGATTTTCAAGCTAGAATTTAGCTGGTCTTTTTGACCGGTCCGACCGTTGTGGGAGCGGTCCGGCCGGCTGAATCGGTCGGACCGGCCTTGTGGGGTGATCGACCGCGATGACTTGGAGGTTAGCCAAGTTCGCATTGATGCATGTTGATTGTGTTTAATGTTTGGTTATCAATGCTTTATTGATGTATATTGCATTGTGGAACTAACGTGGGTCAAGTTGTGAAGAACTTGTTCCTAAACGGTTTGTTTGTCTATTTGTGCGGTGGCTTGCGAGTCAACGACGTCAGCGGTGAGTGGATCGGGACTACGCTTGGAGAGCCGAGGTCCGTAACGATCATGGAGGCGGGTGGTCGTGTGACTCAAGCATGGTGCGAGATGGGCAAGATGGATCGAGCGGTGGTTCGGTATTTGGTTGGATCGGCGGTGCGAATATCGGTGCAAGTCTCGGGAGGTTCCGATGGGATTCGGACAAGAGAGGCTTGGCGACGCGATGAGAACCGTGATCAACCTACGTGGTGAAGCGTGCGATTGCTTCAACAGATGATTGTGTGGGTCCCATGTGTGAGTGGGTCCCAAAAGTGAAACCCTAGTCTTCTCCTATAAATAGAAGGGGGGAGATGTAAAACCCCCTTGAGGCATTCATTTGGTTTCCCCCTTGCCTTTTCTAGGGTTAAGGTTTGGAGAGGAAGAGAGGAGAGATTGTATGCTCATTGGGTGAGCTCTTGTCCTCCTTATTGGAGTGGCTTTGTAAGCATCTTGTGAGATCAATCAATCTTGTGATGCTTGCTTGTGAGATCATTTGTCTCCTCTTTTGTGTTCTTCTCTCATTTGAATGAATTTTATGCTTCCTTGATTCAAGTGTTTAAACTTGGTCTTTTGACCCTTGTGTCTTGCTTTGATGTGTGGAGTACTCCTAGGATCATCTAGACCATCAACCCCACAAGCAAGTCTTGAATCAAAGTTTTTCATATTTCTAGGGTTTGTGCACTTCTTTGTTTAATCCTTGAGAGTTTGTTTTCGAAGTGGATCCAAGGATCGTCGCTAGAAATAGGTCTCCAATATCATTAGGAGGTGTGCTCGAAATTTGGTCAAGTTTCATTGGTTGAATCAAAAGTTGGATCAAATTTCGTTTTGGATTTGGGGTGGATTTTTCAAGATCGGATCGAACCGGTCGACGGTTTGTAACGGCGTCCGACCGCACCAGATATTCGCATTTGTCGCTGGTCGAACATCGTTGCCCACCGGTCCGACCGCCGATTAGTTGCCGGCCGATCATTGGTTGAACGTCGGTCGACCGCCCTTGGTAACCGATCCGACCGCTTTGTGCAGATCAACCCCTTGAGATTAAGTCTCCACTTTTGTATCGTGGTTGCGGGGTTATCGAATTCAAGACAAGGCGTCCATTGTGCTTACTCGATCTTCTTAGCTTTCATAGCTAAAGGAGTAAAGTTCGTGTTGAATTCGACTTAGGCGAGAAAATTGTGAAAGCGCCTATTCACCCCCCCCCCTCAGTCGCCTTTACGGTCCTACAAGTGGTATCAGAGCCGGTTAGCTCTTTGCTAGATCTTAACCGGTCTTTGGAGCCATGGCGATCGAGCGATATTCAATCAGCCACATGTTTTGATGGAGTTGATTTTGCGTATTGAAGGCCCGAATGGAGGCCTACATCGAGGCTCAAGGGCACGCGATTTGGCTTAAGGTGAAAAACCCTTATGTCGTGCCACCGATGACAATTTGATCACTCGGATGTGGAGAACAACGTTAGGCTCGAATTTTTGATTCAAGGCCTTAGTCGATCGGAGTTTGACCGTGTCGCTCATTTGTCGTCGCTCATGAGATCTGGCGGACTCTTTGTGATTATCATGAAGGGTCCACTGCGATCAAGGAAGTGAGACAGAACCAGCTTAAGAAAGCATACTCCAAGATCGAGCAAAGACCTGGTGAATCTTTAGATGAGCTGTGGGGGAGATTTTCTAAAATTCTTCATGATCTCATATTTGTTGATCTTGTATTTTCTGAGTTTGAAAATGCACGCCAGATTTTGGGTGCTTTAGATGTGAAGGTCTGGGGGATGAAGATCACTGCCATCAATGACAACACTGTCATGAGTGAGCTTACCATGGATAAGCTTTACTCTAGGTTGAAGACGCATGAGATTGATTTTATCTCGCGTCTCCCCACAACAGAGCCGATGTCTTTAGTGGTTGACAAATCTGAGGGTAGATATGCTGATTTCTTTAATGTTAGCTCATCTGGATTTTCTTTGTCTGCTTTGCATTCTTTGAGCGATGAGCAACTTGAGAGACTACCTGAAGATGACTTAGCCCTCCTATCCACAAAATTCACGAGAGCCTACAACAATGTGAGGAGTAGGAGGAGAGGTGGACCTGTCACTTGTTTCGAGTGTGATGAGCATGATGGGAGAGCTCAATTACTTTCTGGGGTTTCAAATCAAGCAATGTAAGGAAGGGATCTTCATCCATCAGACGAAGTATACTAAGGATCTGCTCAAACGCTCGACATGGGTGATCGCAAGCCGATCGCCACTCCCATGGCGATTTCGATCGCTGGATCCGGATGAGGAAGGAGAAGCCGTGGATCAACGCGAGTACCGCAAAGATGATCGGCTCTCTCATGTACCGACGGCCTCAAGACCGACATCCGGGCCACGACCGCCTCACGCGAGGTTTCAGGCGTCTCGAGAGCTTCCCATCGCCAAGCCGTTAAGCGCATATTCAGGTATTTACACTCTACCCTCCAGTATGGCATTTGGTACTCCTGCTCTTCTTCTTTGTCCATTCGGGGTTTTCGATTCGATTTTGCTGGTCATCGGCTTGATAAGAAGAGTACCTCGGGCACTTGTCACTTCCTAGGCACTTCTCTTGTTTCTTGGTCTTCTAGGAAGCAGTCCTCTGTTGCACAATCTACTGTTGAAGCTGAATATGTAGCTGCTGCTAGTTGCTGTAGTCAGATTTTGTGGATGGTATCCACTCTTAAGGACTATGGGTTAAATCTTTTCTGTGATAACACTTCTGCTATTAACATTGCTAAGAACCCTGTGCAACACTCTAGGACCAAGCACATAGACATTCGTTATCACTTCCTTAGAGACCATGTCGAGAAGGGTGATATTGTGCTGCACTTCGTGGAGTCTGAGGCACAACTGGCTGATATCCTCACCAAGCCTTTAGACCCAACTAGGTTTGCCACCTTGAGAAGCGAGTTAGGGGTAATTTATCCCTATGGGTTGGTTTGAGGGGGAGTTCGATCTTTTCTGATCTTACCTTGTTCTTTTGATCTTTTATTGTTCTTTTTCTGAACTTATTGATCTTTTTGAACTTTTTAGGTTTTTAGGCTTTTTATTGCATCTCATTGTATAATATTGCATTCATATGAAAAATACAACAAGTGGTATGAAAAATCCAAAAAGATGCATTGTAATATAAGATTTTCTGCTTATCTTTTAAAATTGATGAAGCTTTGCCTATTACACTTTGGAGCTTTAGTATTTCAATTCTTGCTCAATGCCATGTCTAGTTCTTTGACTTGCTAGAATTATCATACTTTTACATGTGTAGCTAAGTCTTTGCTATATGAGCTAGAACCTTAAAACAACTCGAACTAAAAATTGTAATTTGTGGATGTTTTAGCGAGTTACGCAATTAGTGCTCCTTTTGTGACATTGGCCCTGTCAGAATTGCTTTGTTAGCTCTTGAATCTAAAATTGACCATTACTTGAGTTTTTTGTGTTATTGAGATTCTAAAACTACTCTTGTGAAAAATGAAAAATCAAGATTGTCTTATGCTTAGAAATGTGCCAAACTACTCTTACGAGACTGCTTGTCAAAGACATGAACTTGGAGATAGTTTGGTGATCCAGACGATCTCATGGGGATTGCTTGTCAGAAATGACATGAACCTCAAGATTTGTCGCCCTGGTAGAAGCTTAGAAAGAGTTTGTGGATGGCTCCTAGTCCAGGATCTTCTTTACTAAGATATACCTTTAATCAACTTCTGGTCGAAGCTTAGGATGAGTTTGTGGATGGCTCCTAGTCCATGATCTTGTCACTAAGTTAGATCATTAGTCAACTTCAATATTCAATGCATATGAGAAAACTGTTGACAAATGGGCTTTTGAGAAATACTGAGCAAAATGATTCAATACAGGACCTGATTGACTCTTAATGTGGTCTTTGTTAGATTTTTTATCTTACTTTGACATTTTAACATGGCCAATTTCATTTTAGGATCTCTGTTGATGAACTTGCTGAATTTGAAGCTTTGCTTAAATTGATCAAATCTATTGCTTTACTTTTGAGCCTTTGTGCTTAGCTTTGATATATATGTCTTACCATGATCTTGCTAGCGCTGTCAGGCTTGATATGTTGTTTGTGCAATATTAGAAATGCTGGCTAGTTCTTTTGGGTAATCTCCAAAGCTTCTTGTACTAAAAAATTGAAAAATACAAAAATGAAGCCACTCCATTGCCCTTCATGCATACTTCTTCTTTTTGCTTCTTTCTTCATTCTGCAAGTGTTATCTCTGGATGAGAGGAAGGCGTGATTCCTTGATGACTCTATTGTCAAAGGGGGAGAAGATATTTTAATATTGGGGAGAAGTTTATACAAAAGGGGAGAAAGTTGGAGAATTTGAAATTTTCTGAAATCCGAGGATCATAGTGAGGGGGAGTTTTTGAATTGCATTCTTATTATCTTATTGACTCTTCGGAACTTGAATTGCATTTATTACTCCTCACAATGATCAAAGGTCAATTGAACAATTGTTCTTTCATAATGGACCTTAAGTGAGATTTTTTACTTTTTTCTGGAAATCAAAGTTTTTATACTTTCTTTTGCCTTATCTCACATGCCTATGCTATTCTGATGCCAGCTTGGTCATTTCCATTGCTTTCTCTTGCTTATGGACCAAGTTGTGTCTTTGTGCGAAAACGAAAGTATTTTACTTTTCAAACCTCCACATTACATTTTCTGGATTATTACCAATATGTTCATCAAGGGGGAGATTGTGGATATCATGGGGATATGCTCCAGATCTTAGGATGATGTGAGAATTGGCAATGGCGTTAACGGTTTGTCGTTTCACGAGTTTTCGACAAAGTTCAGGCATTCTGGACAGGGGCGGTCCGACCGGCCATAGCATGGCGGTCCGACCGGTCCCAAATCGGTCGAGCCGGCCATGTGCGTGATCGGGCCGTGACAAAAATGGTCGAATCAGTGGGCCAAAATAGAGGTGTAGGCAAGTGAGGGGATCACAATGCACTTGGTCTCATGATTTTTGGAGTCTCCAGTAAAAAGTTATTTGAGATATAAAATTCCGGTGAGGGTCTGGATTTGAGGGCCAAAATTTGGCTAAGTCCCATTGCCGGCCTCGACCTGCCAGAGTGATCGGGCCGTGGTGGTAGTGATCGTCGACCGGCCGTGAGGAGGGATCTGACCGGTTGTCACTTGAACGTCGGCCTTCGTGGCGGCGTTGTTCGTTGGTTAGGTCAAAGTCATGAGTTTGAAGGCATATGTGTTGCATGATGCATGTTTTGACTAACGTGGGTCAAGTTGTGAAGAACTTGTTCCCGGATTCGATTTGCTTGTCTATTGTTGTGCAAGTTGATTGGTGGTCAACGACGGTCAACGGCGAGGATGATCGGGACTAGGCTTGGAGAGCTGAGGTCCAGAACGATCGACGATGCCGGGTGAGGTCAATGAACTAAAGTGTGGTGCAGAATGGACAAGGATGACCGAACGGATAGTTCGGTGCGACTGGTTTGATCAAGCGGTGCGGGAGTCGGTGCAAGTGCTATGGTGGTTTCGGTGGGAGCCGGATGGGAGAGACTTGCCGACATGGAGAGAGCCGTTGATTAACCTACACGTGGCGGAGCAGGCGAAGTGCTTCGCGCAGATGGACTCGGTCTTCGGAGAAAGACCGAGAATGGGTATTTTGGTAATCTTACCAAATACCGCCTTGGTGACCTTTTGCCAACCCGCGGCGCAAGACGACGTAAAGAGAAGCGGTTTAGGTCAAGAGGTGTTGAAGACGGCGCTTTAAAATACATGCGTGTGTGACCTGTTTGTGTTGGGTCTTATCGGGAGCCCATTTAAGTTAAAACTTCTAGAAGGTCTAAGTCTCCACTATAAATAGAGGAGGGAGGTGGCTGCACCCCCTCCAACCCTTTTATTTATGTAATAATTGGTTGTAATAATTAGTTATTGTTGATTGTCGTTAATTACATTAATTGCAGTCAATTTGTCGTTAAAATACCGTCGTCAAATATCGTTAGTTATCGTCACTTGTCGTTAACTACCATTAGTTGTCGTCAAATTCATTATAATTATTATTTTTACTAAATGTTTGTTCTAATAAATGTTTATTAGTCTCGTTAATAATCGTCAATTGTCGTTAGTTATCGTTAAATATTGTTAATTGCGTTAAACGACATCAAATAAACTATTACTGTCCTCATAACTATTTCAGACATTTTTCATCTCGAGAGCTACAGTTAGCCTACCTAAAAGTTATAATGCTAAACAACGAACCTCTGAACCCCTATCATTCAGCTTGCAACTGCTCGGCAGCGTAACCGAAAACTACACAACCGCTCTAAACAGACCTATAATTAAACTGTAGTGGTACAGACCGTGCTGCAACAAACACCACATGCAAGCACTAACATCAGGAATCGACCACCGAACTAACACCTACTCCAAGAATTAAATCCTCATAAACGTAAATGCTGCGACCGTGGTCCACACACCACACTACACTACTGTCGCCCCACGTTGGCTGTCGCTTGTCAGGCAAAGTCTGGTCCGGCCCACATTAGTCTCGCAGTCGGTGCCATCCAGTTCTCTCCCAGTTAAATTTAATATAATAATACGCGTATAAATATTTATTTATAAATATATTTTTTAATCATATACACACTAAATTTTACTTGTAGTATTATTCTAAATACATAGTAGTATTATCAAATATAACATGTACTTCAATAAACAATATTATCAATTCCGTCGATATATACCCTATCTACTATTTTTTACCGATTTAGATGATGGTTTGGTACGGGTACGGACCGGAGTGCGGTACTTGCACATTATTATTTGACTATAACTACACTGCAGGATTAGGAAAGTAGCAAAGAATACTGGATTTGCCGGCACAATTTCTCAAAACAGGATGAACCAGCGGGTGTCTGAACTCCAGACGGAGACAAAAACATCAATTCATTCGGCCCTTTTCTGCTCCTCACTGTTGCTTCACTCAATAAGGCAAACACCAAATGGAATCATATTTAGGCACACCATAAGGAACTCAACCATGTAGTAGTATTTATGTACTTGCACACGTCCACCTTGCAAGCCACACAAAAAACAAACTGAAGATTACTGACAGTCTTAACATAGAAACCAATCTGACCAACTGAATTTGTATATGCATTATGACGCCTCCTGAAAACTGCCTTCCTGTGTAGTTACAATTACAAGTACCTGGTTTATTCTGACTTTATGAATACTGCATCCACATTGTTAAATTGCTACCGCGGCGCTACTTCAAAATTTGGAAAGTAACATAGCACACAAGCATTACCGGCACATTTCTCATCAAAACTCTTACCTCTCAAACAAATGACCAAAGCTCCCCTACACAAAGAAAACATCAATTCAACTAGCTCACTATCTGCCCTTTTCTGCTCATCACATCAACATTGCTTCAACCATAACACATCAAATTGGAGCACATGTACAAACACCTGAAGGCACTCAACCATGTACTACCTCCTGTCACAAAATAGTGATATTTTTTACTTTTACAGTCAACAAGATGTCAGCTGGACCGCTTAATATTATAATTGTATATTCGAAAAAGTTACAAAAATATACTATTATGAAAGTATGTGTAATGACAAATTTACTAGTATCATTTTTATATTTCGAAACCATACATTTTAGACAATTTTTTTTTCAAAATGTAACCTTTTGTGACGGGAGGGAGTAGCATTTTTGTACTTGCATACTTGCAAGTTGCAACCACACAAAGAACACTGAGCAACTGAATATTACTACATAGTACCATAGTTTCGATTACCGGCCGATAATCAACCGAAAATCGGGATTATCGGTTATACGAGCACCCTGGTAAAAGTTCAAACCGACCAAAATCGGATTTGCTTGAATTTGATCTTTTTTACCGGACCTCCGGTAAAAAATCTACCCAAACCCTGCATAGTACTAACAAAGAACACAATATAACCTACTGAATTTATATATTCATTAAGCCTCCTCAAACAGTCTTCCTATATATTTACATGTACCTGATCTTCACTCGTAGCTAGCTCCGATCGAACTCGATCTTCCTCGCCCACTAGAGCAATATCAGACCAGCAACATAGCTGAATGATCAGATGTTTCACCAGACAAAACGCTTCAGCTAAGCCTCCCATACCTGATGTACACATGAACTGATACTACACTGGTAATTTCATCTCAGCAAATTCAGTTCCCTGAGCATCCTACTCTAGTTTACACAATTGAGCTGCACGAACTTACAGAGCATGGAACCAGCAAAGTCTCATCCATTGCAGATGGCATTGAGGAGCACATGCCCCAGCATGAGGTCCACGAAGTAGTGGTGCCCAATCTTGCCGTCCCGCCACACCAACTTCGCCGGTGCACGCCCGTAGTGCACGCCGTCATTGCAACGGTTGTCGTAGTGCCACGGGAACGTCATGTCGAAGTTGTCTATCACCCCGCCCCTGAGCAGCCCATGATGCCTCAGCTTCTCAACGAGCACGCCGTTGAACGCTTCCATCTTGTTTGGATTGAATGCCAGGTCCCGGGCGTACCCACCCGTCGCAACCGTCGTCCGGTAGAACACCCTCGGCACGACGTGCCCACGCGCCCGCACTTCAGCCATAACTCCGCCCCAGAACCGTGCAGCATACTCCGCGCCCTGCGCATACGTGCGGACGCTGGTCCAGTAGCACCCGTCGTGCAGGCCGGAGTTCAGGATGACGACGTCCGGAGCACGGTCATCGGCCAAGAAGTAGGACCGGACAAGCCGCCGGAATCCCTTGTCCCGGAGGGAATGCAGGCCGAGATAGTTCATGCTCATGTTCCAGTGGCCGTTAAAGATGCTCGTGATCCGCACGGTCCCCGGCCCGCCGCTGGGATTGGCGAACACCGCGTCGAACCGGCGCGTCACGGCGGACGTGTCCGTGACGCCAAGAACGAAGGTCAGGAGGTTCCGGATGGTGTCGACGTGGTTGGAGTCGCCCCAGAAGAAGAGCCACTTGCCGTCCAGGCACCGCCACGCCGTGCCGGCCGTGAAGAGCTTGAACGAGCAGTGCGCCGAGTAGACCCACCCGTTGCTCTCCAGCGCGCCCAGTGGCCCGTCGCACCACGGGGGCTCGCACGGGTGCTCCGGTTCCAGGCACCGGTACCGGCCGGCGTCATCCACCACCTGGCAGCTGTCGTTCTTGGCGAGCCGCGTCCACCGGCCGGACCAGACGTCGCGCGCGAAGTCGGCGGCGCGGCAAGTCTCCAGTGCCGGGAGCGACGCGTTGCCTGGCCGGAACAGGAGAGGAATGCGGCGCAGCTCGGCGCGGTACTTGAACCTTGCGGAGGAGAACTTGAGGCCCTCGAAGCTGCGGAAGAGGAGGACGATGGTGAGGTGGAGATCCCCCGCCGCGAAGCGGGGCGCGACCTGGAGACGGAAGGAGTAGGAGCCGTCGCCGTGGTCCACGACGGGGGGCCGCGACTTCCACGCGTCCCCGGAGAGATCAATCTCGAAGAAGTCCCCGCCGAGGCAGCGCCGCTGGCCGGCGTCGTCCAGCGCCCAGAATGTGAACTCGTGGATCTCGGCGGCGCCCAGCTTTGTAACGGAGCCCGCCGCCGCGGCGTCGTCAAGAACCGGGATGGAGATGTTGGCCGTGCGCGAGTCACGGCACGGCGAACCCCCAGGCATGAGCCACCGCGCCAGGAGGTCTTCGGTGAAGTTTGAGGGGTCCGGAACGGAGAGCCAAGAAAGCGAGGCGTTCTTGGCGCGGCCGCCGCCGAGGTAATGCCGGTACTGGTGCCGCAGCAGGCGGTGCGCGCCCGCGCTGGTGAGGGACACGTCGACGGCGATGAGCACGATGATGCCGAGGATGGAGGCGAGCGCGAACTTCCCGGCGGAGGGGCCGCCGCCGGGCTTCTTGGGGAGGTAGTGGCCGCCGCCGCCGCCGCAGCAGGAGAGCTTCTTGGGGTCGCCACCGATGTGGGTCTTCTTGGCGTCCCCGGCGGTGAGCGCGGTGTTGGGCCCATGGAGCGGCGGGAGGTGCGCCAACATTGCCGGGCGGGGACTTCTTGGGACTTGCGGTAGTGTGGCCTCGCATGCGTCCGCGTGTGCGAGCGAGCTGGTCGCGGCCGGGGGAAGGGTTGGTTGGGGACTTAGGGTGGTGAACTGGTGGTGCGAAATACTGCGAAGGATTAATTGGTTTTTGGACGAAGACGACACGGGTCTGGGGGGACGAACGTGTTAAGTGGATCTTCTGTTGCACCGGAAATGCATGTGCTTTACTCTTACGATAGCCGTCTGATTGAAATGGGGTCTGAAATATTACATTTTCGAATCCATGGTACTTCACTCCCACATTGATTAAACAAGCATCACCATAAATTCATGGTATCGTAAAAGCTATTATTTTAGATAATTATTAGTCATAATGTATGTTTATATTTGGAAATAGAGTTGTATTTGTTATTCAATCTAATCCTCCTTATTGAAGTTGTAATGGTTCTCATATAAATATCACCTATCTACACCGTTATAATATAACTCCACCAAAATAAGTGAGGTAGATCTTTCTTTTTTTCTTTTGATTGACGTGGTAATTTATAGCATTTGAGAGTGAATGTGGTTTTTTTTTTGTTTTCTTTTAATAATATAATAATAGATATATAGGTATATGCTTATATAATTCATGTCCTATATGGAAATTGATACATTACAAAAAAGAGTACAAATTCTCAATGATTCATTTACAAATGCTAAATTCTAACCGAGGCATAAAATGCCTGTGAATAAGGGAACTTCATGGAACTTCTACGTGATTTTCAAACTACTAACATGTGGTTAGTTCAAGAGATCTGGTATCGTGTAGGGTTAGGTTCGAGCTCGACTAACTACAATGTTTTCTTTTTTAATGGTGCATTTGGCATCATTAATGTTCTAAAAAAACTACAAAATCTTAGTGGTATTTGAACAATGGCTAATCCTATCTGGCCGACGTCCGATACAAACGTTTGGTTCGGACGGTGCATCCACTACTACAAAATACGTCATCACAGACGGTTCGGAACCGTCATCACAGACGGTTTCCGAACCGCCTATATTTGTTCGTCTGTGATAACAGCGATTATCACGAGCGGTTTTAAAGTAAACCGTCTGTGATAACCACTTATCACGAGCAGTTTACTTTAAAACCGTCTTTAACCAATCTGTGATATTTCTAGTATCACGAGACGGTTTTTAAAGTAAACCGCTCGTGATAACCACTTATCACGAGCGGTTTACTTTAAAAATCGCTCGTGATAACCACTTATCACGCACGGTTGTAATCAAAACCGCTCGTGATAATAGTCTCATGAGACGGTTTACTTAAAATCGTGCGTTAAGGTTATTACCACGAGCGATTTTATGTTGAAACCGCTGCGTGGTAATAGCCTTCACGCATTCAGTTTCAACATAAAACCGTCGTGGTAGTGAGCGATCCTACCTACATTGTTTTTGTTTTTGGCCACCTCAGAATTGCTAGCCATGCCTCTCAAAACAAGCATATACAAAAAAGCAGATACATCGCAGATAATCAATTGTTGACAACTCAAATTGATCATTACTCAAAATAAATTAATAAAGATCGAATTTGTTGAAGTATTTTCGCTATAGTTGTACAATTGGATTACAATTAAGTCAATTGTTTGCGTGAATCTCGGGTCGGTGATGGAGTGAAACTCTCCTTTGTTAACTATTTCGTCATGATAAAGGTGCATAGCGCCTCGAACTTCCACGAGCTTTTGCAACGAGTCCATGTAAATCTATTATCAAACCCGCCGCTAGGTCAAGAAAAATGGTAAGGATATATATTTGAATTTACAATTACAAAAAAATTATTTGAGATTGACAAACCTCCGGATTCTTCATCTTAGCACTAATGATTTCGTGCATATGATGGCAAGCGTAGAATGCACATAGCTCATCATTTTTTTTTGGCCTTTGCAAAAATAGAATTACATATGTACGTATAGTCGATTGAAGACACATTTTTATGAAGTATGATATATATAGGATTATTGTGTTGTAGCACGCATCAAAATTTCGTCATGTGTGTTAGTTGGTATTTGGATCCATCAGATCTTCCTTGTTGGCTAACATAGGAGATGAAGCGAACTACATAATTGAAAAAGTTATCCTCGGGCATTTCAAGCGAAGGAAGACTACAATAGAGTTATGTATGGAGGAAATGATCATACTTGTCGAGTATTCCTTGCGAACGTCAAGTCGTGATCGTTTACGACTAGGGAATCAAGATATATCACGGTGTTCCTCCGGTATAATGACTAAAAGGATCCATGGTACCTACTCATGTATGTCGCTATAACTATTAAACCTAAGTACAAATGAAATTTGAATAGCAAATAGTGAAGCACTTACCCCGGTTGTAGGGCACCAAGATGTAGTCCTTGCGATTCGAAGAAGCAATGCGTCGTTATGTAGTTCTCGGCGAAGGTCGCGTCGCTTCGATGGTTTGCATAGATACCACGAGGGTCGAGAAACCCACGGTTCTGCGCCTTCCGGGCATATTTCATCATGTATCTATACATAAGCAATGAGTTGCGATATTTATCGGTATTACATGAATGTAGAACTTGATTGTACACACTTACGAGTGTCCAACATCGAGAAGCGAGGCGCCGAGGGCTTCGAGATTGAATAGGTTGAATAAGTCGTTGAAGCCCACCACGAAGTTGCTACCGTTGAAGAAATGCCCATCCTTGTATGCGACGGTGATTCCAAAGATCGCACCCTTCTTTGCGGTATTCGCAGTACTGTGCATGCAAAGCCCGACAAGCAAATCAGCGTGGGCTAATTGTGCGTTAGGCACTGCGGTTTCCGATGGAGTACTTCCGTGCTTCGGGACTTGGGAGGCGCTTAATGTTCTTCGATTTGGCCTTAACGATTGGCAAGATCTTCTGCGAGGCGACTCGGAACCGATACGGTAGCACGCTTTTGTTGTTCCTTGGCGTCTTCTCCACGGAACCGGCGAGGTGGCCTTTTGAGGCGAAATATGAGGTGGAGTCATGGAGGGTCCGTTGGAGAGGAATGGTCTGTCGAGATTGCGGATCGCTGGGTCCGGGACGATGTCCGTCTTGGGCCATCGGATAAAATCGTACGGCATCCCTAGTGTTGTGATCTCTTCGTTCGGCGAATGTCCGGCGGGACGGCCATGAAATATTGATGTACCATGTCCACCTCCACCCTTGCGTAACCATGCGCCACCTAGACACCGTCTTCGCTGCTCCTTCCCGGTATGGATGCACCATCCCCCTTGACCTCAATAGGAATGGACCCAACTAACCTCGGCTGGAGCTTGCAGCCGTCGGCTCCTACAAAACGATACGCAATTAGCTAAGGCGCCCTATAGGTCTATCTTTGGTGCATTCCATAGATGTACATTACCTTGATGCGGTCTATCGATAATTGGTCATCGTCATGTTCAAAATTATGCGTGGACGCGACACTACTCGATGTCGAGGACTTGTTCCCGCAATAACGGGGCGGCTTGCATCGTTGCGAGTACTTGATTCGATTGATCCCGCAAACTTGCTATCGCCGTTGAAATTTCGCCTAAGCGGTTCCAAGCGATTGTCGTACTCGGCCTTGGATCTCTTCCTACTTCTATACATGAAGTAGTCGTCATAATCCATGTACCCAAGATACGTTAACCCCTTGCCTCGCGTGCGACCCGGTGCTCCTTGTTTCCTAGGGCCGTAGATAGTATATCCTTCTCCTATGTTCTTGGAAGGAGCCTTGGAAGTTTGGGCAATCAATTCACGCTGCAAGAGGTCATCATGTTATTATAGTCACTATAAAGTTATGGACTTATAAACAAGTAGGTAGTTCGACATATTTACCACACGTTGGGACACTTCCTGGTCCGCCGGGTTCGGGAAAGTGACGCTGCCATCAGACGAGACTTTTGCCTCGCTTTTAACCAGGTACGGGAACGCGGGTGTGTGATATCAGGAAATAGATTTTCCTCCTCCGCCTCCCATTGCGCGGATTTAGCCGCGTACCCAGTGGTGCCGAGTCTGTGGGGGTGAGTGTTTCGTGCCTGGATTGCTTTGTGCGCCACACTTTGCTCCTTAAATTCATCCGTCGTCTTCATAGCCACAAAGGCGTTCCATGTTTCCCGCGTCAAGAATGGAAACTTCGTGAAGGGCGTCTCACTCTTGTTCACGTACTGCGTGACAAGAACGCTCTTGAAGGTTCTCCACGCGTGACACATGGAGAGCAAGGCATGTCGTTCGACGCGTTTCATGTCTGTTTCTGGGATAGTGAACCTGCTTGAAAGGTCTTCCCACAGCACGCGTCTCTGATCTTTTGTCAGAGACTTCCACTTTGGTGTGGTGATAGGGATCTTTTCCCTTGCAAGTATCCCGCAGATGGTCCGGAATCTCGCCGCTGATGCCGGGGGACTCAGAGGGACCCCAACGTCACTGACCTCCGTGATGGTCAGTCGGCCAGCAGGCAATTTCGATATTCCTCTGCCATCTCGCTTACGATCTGCGGCGTCGGTGGCGGTGGCGAAGACGGCGCCTCGCCATCTCGCTTACTTGCTATCTAACTGCTCATCACGAGCGTGTTGTGCAAGCAGGATGGATTGTAAGTCAATATAATGCCATGCTTGAGTACAGAATTAACAGTATATATATGGCATCCTAGAATTAACAGTCCAAAACAGACCAATCTTTCTAATGATGTTGTTTAAGAAGCTAGAATACTATTCTCATATACCAAAAAAATGATACGGTGATATATACTACTTCGTCGTTCTCTTTTCTAAAAAGGCGGTGCAAAATATGCTAATGGCAAGAATATCCAGTACAGAAGGAGCTAGCCGTTCTTGTATTAATTATATACTTGCTTGTCGGTGTATATATGACCCGTCAAAGTCAATGAACCAAGCTAGTGACATAACAATCACATATATATATGGCATCCTAGAATTAACAGTCCAAAAGAATATCCAAGATCTGAATTAAAGATATATATGGCATCCATTGATCCAAAGATGCAGAATTAATAAAGATATATATGGTATATATATGGCGGCGCCGAGGTCGGGGGAGGCCTCAATCTAGAAAGTCCAAATGCCAACTCTCAATCTACTGCCACATCAATCATATAAGCTTTCAATGGCTAGACCAAACAACTATTGACTTTAACAAACCAATTCACAATTGCTAGATTAATACAAACTTTCAAATGGCAGAGTGCATACCACGATGTCAATGGCAAGTTTAAACATTCAAGATTTGAATTAACATAATACTCTAATCAATGTCATACATGGATGATTTATGATCACATACAACGATCGCAATAATTCATTACCAAAGGATTCCAATTGCGGATTGCACACATATGTCAAATACAAAACACATATCATTGACATCAATATCGATATCTCTTACTAATGATTATAGGGACACGGACTACAAACCATTCAACGCCATTGATAACGATAATCAAAACACTGCCAAACCCTGCCATTGCCAACCAAACAAATATTGACCAGAGAAACCATTATCACAACAATCAACAATTAATGATATTGATACTGAAGTTCATTGCTACAACTGAGAAGTCAAGGCGATCGGTTCGACCGAGCATCAATGGGCTCGGGTGGCTGGACGCCAGAGCGAAGGCGAGCTAGGGCCGGAGGAGGAGTGGAAGGGTGGAGGTGGGAGCTCACCGAGCGGTGGTGGGGCGGTGGGCCGGGTCGGTGCATGGGAGGAGCTTGGCGGCGGCGACTGAGAGGCGGGAGCCGCGGCGGCGATCGGGCAAGACAGGGCATCGCCACGGCACTCCAAGCGGCGGCGGCCGGGCTGCAATGGCCGTGGTCGGGACGTCGCCGTGGGCTCTGTGTCGGCGGCAGAGGTGCATCGCGGCCGGCCATGGAGGGGAAGCAGTGCGGCGGCTCGGAGTGGGATGGGAGGAAAATGGAGGCGCGCATGGGCATGAGGAAAGCTAGGGAACTTACCCGGCGGTGGCGGTGGCGGAGGTGGCCGGGTCGGGAGGCGCCGGGTCGGGAGGAGGCGCCGGGTCGGGAGGCGTTCGGAGAGGAGGCGCGCGGATTCGGTGGAGAAGGGGCGCGGGTTCGGGAGGTGGCGCAGAGGTCGGGGACCGATAGGGTTAAGAGCAAAACCGTCGGTTCTCTGAACCTTATATAATCAACATCACAGACGGTTCTTTGAGGAACCGTCAGTGATATGTAATCCTGAGACGGTTCCTTCAAAGAACCGTCGTGATGTGGAAACATCACTGACGGTTCTTTGAAGAGCCGTCTGTGATGTTCAAACAACCGGCACTCCAGTCCGGCGTCGATTCCTAACTTCCGCCATTGAATCTGCGGAACTTCCGATTTCTCTGACAAGTCAGCCATCTCTCTTCATTCAATTCTAAATCTTTTGTGGCCACTTCCAGTGATCAAGTTGATCCTCTATATCCTTGCTAGCTACCCATTACTGCTATTCCCTGATTGCAAATGCAAATTGCATCTATCAAGTGGTATTCTTTTCAAAAATGGTAGCTTCTTCTTTTGATCATCTTGAACTTGGCATGAGTCTCATCTTTTCAAGTGATATCATCTTATTCGTTAAAATGGTATCCACAATTCTCTCATGTCAATCAAAATTCTCTCTTCTCTTTGGAATGCTTTCATGGAAGATCAATAGAAGAGAAGTTCGAGCACCTTGCAAAATTCAATTATTACTTACAAGTGGTACCAAGTATTTGCAATGGAATCAATTATTCTTGGTATCAAGTGTTTTTCTCATAAGTGGTATCGAGTTCGTACAAGTGGAATTAATTACTTGACAATTGTCATCAATTTAAAGATCATAAGTCCATAACATATTAACACATGACAATGGAATAAATTAGTAAATTACAATGGAGTAAATTCTTAATTAAAATATAGCCCTTCATGATGATCGACGCGCATATAGCTAGCTTCCTCACTGGGTTCTTCCTCGAGCTCGATCTTAGTCTCCGAAAGGTGGCAACTCGTCAAATTGATTGTATTCTTCCTCGTCCACTACATTCTCAACTCCGACAATCCTCCTTTTCCATGAAGAACTACGTGGCGCTTCTTATTTGCTTGGGTCGGTTACATAGAAGACTTGAACAACTTGGTTAGCCTTGATGCGAATGGTTCGTCTTTGTATCCGACACGTTCGAGGTCCACGGTAGTGACGCCGTACTTATCGACCTTCACCTGTGGAGATGGACCCAACGGCACGAAATAGGGGATCTTGAAAAGCACGTAGTCGATCTCCCATATCTCCTCTATTTGCCCATAGTCACGAGCTCCTCGACCATCAAGATCTTGAATGCATCTATCACGGACACCGCTGCTTACATCTTGTGCTCTTCCTATCTGAGTGCCGTATAAAATGTGTACCCATTTATGTCGTATCCTTGCCATGTGACAATTGTAAATGTGGCCCTCTTGCCAACCATAGCGATGTATCATCACTTGATGACCTCCGAGTGATTCGCACCTTTAACCATTCGTTGAGCGCGGTTGTGCTCTCGTGATCCAAACCTCCGACCGGTGCGGATTACATTGGCGTACCATGTCTTTGTGCTCGTCGATGTACGGGGACACTTGGGTCATGTGTTGCAAGACCGTGAAATGGGCTTGCGTGACGTGTCGGATCGGGAGTGATTGATTTCCTTCCGATGGTCCGATACCATCCAGTCTCCCCTCATGGCGAGATAGAGGCACACCAATCGGATCCACACGAGCCATGTAGTCGACGCAGAACTCAATGACCTCTTCCGTTGCATAACCTTCGATGATCTTGCCCTCGGTCGAGATCGATTCCGTCGTAGGACTTGAGAATTCCCATGTACCTCTCGAGCGGGTACATATGGCGAGAAACACAGGGCGCATATCTTTATCTCTTTCACAAGGTGAACAATGAGATGGACCATGATATCAAAAATGACGGAGGAAATACATCTCAAGATGACACAGAGTCGTCACTACCTCTACTGCAGAGCATCTAGTCCTTGGGGATCGATGACCTTACGAGCAATTGAGTTGAAGAAATAACGACCTCAAGATTGCCACTCGGACCTTGTTCGGCAAGATACTCCTAATTGCAACAGAAGCATTTGTGTCATCAAAGACACGACAATCATGCGACTTCATACCAATTAATTTCAAATCTTGCATAGAAACAAGTTTCTTAATGTTAGCGGAGTAACCAGACGGGACTTTCACACCGTGCAAGCTCAGCACGATTCATTTCTCTCGGCCTTGGGCCAGTGTAGCAAGTCTGGGGAAGATACGTTAAGTCTGTGTCGGTCTCTTTCGGTGCTAACTCGGTCCTTATGTTCATATCGACCAAGTCACGCGTGCGTTAACACCATCCTTTGTTTTGCCACTAATGTTGACAAGAGACCAATCAAGCTATCACATACATTCTTCTCTCGTGCATAACGTCGATCACGATGGTGAACTTCTAAGTACTCCCAATAAGGCAAGTCCCAAAAATTGACCGCTTCTTCCGGATATTCTTCTCACGGGTTCTAAATTTACGTCCCTTCCCAAGCACAACATCGATATCCTTAACCATATCATAGACCTCTTTCCCACTAAAAGCCCTTGAAGTGAACCGTCTTCCTTATTTCCGTCGAATTGTTTCTTCATCTTGCGGTATGGGTGACTCCTCGGAAGGAACCTACGGTGACGATATATACGATTTCTGCGAGTTGTTCGACCATACACTCTCCGTAGCATCTAAGCGGTCTTGGACGAGGCTTTGGCTCCTTTTATCTTGAAGTCCGACAGTTACCAAAGGCGGGAAAATCATTGATGGTGCGAACAACATGGCGCGTAAAGTGAAGTTCTCTCGTTTATACGCATCCCATACTGCACCCTTCGTTCCACGGTGTCACAAGATCTTCCAAAGAATGGTGCTAGGTACACATCAATATCATTCCCAGTTGCTTGGCCCTTGGATAAGTAGTGACATCAAAATGTACTTCCGCTTCATCTGAGCCAAGGAGGAAGGTTGTACATACATAGATTCACGGGCAGTGCTATGTCATTTGCTCATGTTACCGAAAGGATTCATTCCATCCGTACTCAACCCTAACCTTATGTTCCTCGGTTCCGCACCGAACTCTTCAACTCCGATCGAAGTTTCTCCACCGAGAATCGCAGGTGTCTTAGCTTTCCATCTCTTACGCTCCTCTCGAGTGCCAACGCAGCAATCTTGCCTCCTTTGGGTTCGCAAATAAGCGCTTCAAACATGGGATTACTGCAGATACCACAACATCTTAGCGAGAAGGTCCTTGCTTCACCTTAGCGATATTTTGGCGCTTGTATCGGGATGCTTTGCACACAGGACATACATGCATGTCTGCATACTCTTTACGGTAGAGGATACAATCGTTCGAACATGCATGTATTCTTTCTACTTCCATTCCCAATGGGCAAATAACCTTCTTTGCTTGATAGGTGGTCTTTGGGCAACACGTTTCTCCGGAAGGATGTCCGCTAGGAGACCTAACAACGCCGTGAATCTCTTATCGGACCAACAATTGCTTGCCTTCAATTTCAGTAGATTCAAGCACGGTTGACAACCTTGTGTATTCCGGCTTGCGGCCGGGGAACAAAGGTCTCACCGAGTCCTCCCTTAAGCCCTCGAAATTACAAAACTCTCTCTCATTTGTAGTTCTCTTACGCATCACGTAGCATCGATCCAGTTGTCATCGTGCCCCTATCCTCATCAAAAGCACGGTCCACATCCGACAAATCGTTGACTTCGCCGGCGATGTCGTCATTATTAACTTCGGTATAATCGCTCTTCACCGTGGTGGTCCAACATGTATACCCTTTTTGAAACCCCTTCAAATCAAGTGCGCTTCGATCTGCGCGCGTTGTTAAACATCTTGATTACGCAATCAATGCAGACGATACATAAAATTTATCCCTTCTTCAACATATCACCTTTCGGCTCTTCTAAAAGCAACCACGCCATTAATGTAATCTTGACTCACACGGTTTCGCACCGTACATCGATTCGATCCATCTACACTACGCATGTAACAAATTAGTGTCAAATTGATTAGCGATTAATTTATAGCAAACATAAAGGGTTATAGATCGTTACCCTCGAGCTCACGAAGAAAATATCTAATATCTCTTGATAATCCCTACCTCTAAAATCGACATCTATCTCAATTGAACAAATGCAACCCAAATATAGGCATCATCTCATACAACACTTATTAACCTAAAATAAGGAAGTAAATGCAATATTGCTTGACCCAAACCCCACCGTACTGTGAACCGGTGTGTAAATTTTATTTTTTTAAGCCAATTAATTATCCTAACTCAAATTTTAGTGATTATTAGACCTAATTCAGTTTTATTAAGTTACCACTCTTAAGTCAAATTTTAGTTCATTAGTTATAAGGGAAACCATTATTCAAAACTAAGATTTGCAGGGCTAATATTATTTATTCCAACATTGACGGTGCAAGATCGATCATGTGCTAAATCTTTGTGTCATCCTCAAAGATCACCTAGAAATAGCAACAAAAAAATAAGGGTGCATAAGTCCAAGACTCAGAAGTATGTAATAAATCAATAGTAACAACACCATTCTCAATATTAATTCACAGTTAGCATCTACACTATATTTTCTCCTTTCTTTTAGTCAATGCATTAACACATACAATACAATGCCAAGTCCACAAGCAGATTGGAGGAGCTCATACCAGTATTAGAGGAGGAGCCGCAGTTGGAGGAGCTAGGCGGGAAGTGGCGCTGGAGGCGGTAGACACGGCGGTGCGGTGAGGATGTCTCGGCTCAATTTATATGAAGACAGAAATACAGGGCGGTTCTATTTGAGTAAATGCGTGATAGTGTGATATCACGAGCGGTTCTATTTGTAAGCGTGCGTGATATCACACTATCACGCATTCAAATAGAACCGTCTCGTGATAGGATCGCCGCGCCAAAACAAAGCCTAAACGGACCCAACACGAGGCGGTTCCAAAGGCGAATGCGTGATAAGCCGTCTGCTATAGCCTCTTTTGTAGTAGTGATCCGCTGTTGATATTTGATCCAAACACCCAACGATGCCATCCTTCTCTCGAGCACACACGCCCTTGAGCGGCATCTTCCGGTCGAGTCTTCTCCCTGACATTTATTTCAGGACTCTAAATGTTTCTGTATCCTCCACACAGCTTTGCCTCCCCGATGCCCCACCCACACATCTTCCCCTCCCGCATTCCCTGCAAAACCTCCGCGGTCCGATCTCGAATTCACACTCCGCTCGCCGAGATCTACCCATCGAGCCCTCTCCCACGCGCAATTTTCGGCAGAGCTTTGGTTGCTATGCCCCCCCCCCCCGTCTGACCAGTTTGACGCTCCCCGCGGCGGCATGCTGCCATCGGAGAGGACGCCCCTGACTTCGCAGCCGCCGCCGTCGTCATGCTGCTCAAGCGACAAAGACTACCTGGAGCATGATGTTTCTAGGATGGACACGCTCACCTGTATCACCATAAGTACGACGTCGAGGTAATTCAAGAGGAGGAGGATGGGGAGGGGAAGGGGCTGGATCTGAGGCTGCACCTGTGGGGTGAGGGACGGGAGGTGTATAGTGATAGATTTGTTGTAATATTGTAGGTGTTTTTATTTGGGTAAGTTTTGTTGTAGGCGTTTGTTAATTTTGGTGTAATAGTTGACTCGAAATGTTGCATTGAGCGTTTTTTATTGTTACGATGTTGTTGAATCAAATATTGAGGCAAGAGTTTTTTTCAATGGTGTGTTTGATTTGTTGCACAAGAGTAAAAAATTTTTGTTGCGGTCCTTTCATCATTTGATTGTTATACTATTATTCCAAAAATATTCCAATAATTATTTTAGTTCAAATGTTATAACATCAAATTTTGTTTATTTGAGATATTTGAACTAGTCTTTAAAAGTGCAGCTAGGTTCTATAATTATGGTTTCATGAAATTTTGGTGAGAATATATTTTTCCCCAATTTTTTTTATGTGCATTGTATTTGTTTTTTATATGTATTTTGTTGCACATATAGATTTAAATTATTGCACATATTATTTACGGATATTACGGTAGAGCATACGATAAGAGAACGTTCGAACGCTAATTGCTCCAATCATGGCTGTTAACCACGAGATATAAGTACCATACCAATTGAACTAGCCACCAAATAGTGAGTGGCATAACATGTTTCTAACTACATGTTATGAGAGTTATTTACTTATCTGTATATTTTACGATTCGATCACGTGACTTGTTGGGGATCGCTTTAGGATCCTTCCATCAAACATGCTTTGTAAGGCCATTTTTGAAACACAAATTTTACAAGAAATATCTTGTTTTCTACAGGGATCGAAAGAGAAAAATTCCTTCTTTCATACCATGTCCAAAAAAATTCAGGCTGTACCGTCAAAAACTCGAGCCAAAAAAGTTGTACGTAGTTTTCGCACTCTATTTTAATCTCCAGTGATCCTTAAAAAAATCATGGCCCTAAAAAACTAACGTAATATGGCCGGGTGCTGGGCGAGGGAATGTATGCCTTGTGGTTTGCCCGTGTTTGCTTTGTCAGCGACGTAGAGGATCCTACGAGGGAATATGGTGGGCCTCCTTTTTAGCCTTTCTAGGTGATGTTGGGATGGTCCGTTGAGCGTTGCTGGAGAGTGTGTAAACAGTGTTTATTTACTATAGCAACACACCATGATTATTGCTCTCGGGTTTTTTTTTTATCGAATAGTTACAGCAAAATCACTGTAGTTATTGGTGCAGTTTTTATTATGTGTCTTGCGATATCATGTACGGTAGATTCACTGAATTTAATCCTTAGATGGATAAAATCTATTTTCTATGTTAGACTGTTGGGTTCGCTTGGTCCCTCGTCCCTCTCCACTCCCAGTGGTGAGATATGTGCTCGGAAAAATGAGATCCCTCCCCCTGCATGTGTGCATCGTCCGGGCATCCTCAGTCCATTTGACGCTCCTGGCTCGATGCCGCTCCATGGTTCGCTTCTCTTTGGTGCTCCTCTTCGTCTTTAGATGACTCCCGCGCGGTCTCGCGACGTTGCAGCTCTTTATTAGTGGAGCGGTGCGAACGGTGGCGCCAAGAAATGCGGTTAGGAAAATGGATGTGGTTTGGTTATTTTTCCTGTGAGTTTTGCGGGTAATGATATTGTACATATGTACGGCGTATCATACACGCCACTACCCATTGAGTCGCTTGACGCCTCGACAACCACTCATTTTTCACTTTCTCCACCTACGCTATATATCTGGCTCATTTCACTTTCTTCCTTTCTCCCCCAACGCCCTCACCTTCAATCTCAGGGTAAGGGTACCTGTCCTATGACCCTCGCCGCTGCATGCAAGGGCGCTGCGGCTGCCTCTTGGTGGTGTCCGTGCAGACGGCCACACAGAAGCCGTCACCGTCGTCCCAGGCGGGGGATGAGTCGGACATGCTGCAGAATCTACTGAAGCAGGAATACAGGTACGGGTTCGTGCATGACTTTGATTCATTCTCTATCTCCAAGGGACTCTCAGAAGCCACCATCCGCCATATCTCGGAGCTCAAGGCCGTACCATCCGCTTCCTGACCATGGCGGGGCCCACCTGGAGCAACAACCTGTACGAACCGTTGGACCTCCAATCCATCTGCTACTACTCCGCGCCCAAGACCAAGACCAAGCTCAACAACCTCGACGAGGTCCACCCAAAGACTCGACAAGTTATCATCTATTGTGCCTAATTCTGATGTTGCGGTCCGGTGAAAACAATGTCGCAGCCCGTTAAAAACAATGTTGCATACTATTCTTTGAAATGTTGCATATGTAAAAAAAATGTTGAATCGGTAGAAAAAAAATGTTGAATTGTAGAAAAAATTATTGCATACTCTCACGGCGATATTGTAAAATTTTTTAATGCATTTTTTCTCTCCAGATGCTTTGTTTTGATTTGTAATGTTGCAACCATTGTCCGGTGATGTGGATATCATGAGGATATGCTCATGATCTTATGATGATGTTACAATTGGCAATGACGTTGAAGGTTTATCGAATCACACGTTTTTGGTAAGTATTGATCTTTGTCGGTCTTAGGCGGTCGACCGCCGGCGGCGGTCGACCGGCCGATGCGATCGAGCCGTCGAAGCGATCCGGCCTACCATAGTGGCGTGGCCAGATGAACGATATATGATTGTTGAGTTTGGAGCTGGGCCAAAAATAGAGGGTGTAAGCAAGAGAGGGGATTCTCATACACTTGGTCTCATAATTTTTGGAGCTTTCAGTCAAAAGATCTATTCGTTTAAAATTTTCAGAGAGGTTTCGGATTTTCAAGGTGTGAAATTTGGCTAAGTCCCTTACGGCGGTCGGCCGGCGGCGTGATCGAACAGCCGGAGGGCGGTCGACCGCCCTTGAGTGGTGGTCTGACCAGTTTTCACTTGATTCGTCGGCTTTCATAGCGGCGATGTTTATTTGTTAGGTCAATTTCATGGGTTTCAGTGTATATATGTTGCATGATGCATGTTTTGACTAACGTGGGTCAAGTTGCGAAGAACCTGTTCCCAGAATCGATTTCTTGGTCTATTGTTGTGCAGGTTGCTTGGAGGTCAACGGCGGTCAACGGCGAGGATGATCGGGACTAGACTTGGAGAGCTGAGGTTCAGAACGATCGACGATGCTGGATGAAGTCTATGAATTCAAGCATGGCGTAAAATGGACAAGGATGATCGAACGGGAAGTTCGGTGCGACGGGTTGCATCAAGCGACGCGAGGGTCGGTGCAAGTGCCATGGTGATTTCGGTGGGAGCCGGATGGGAGAGACTTGCCGACATGATGAGAGCCGTTGATCAACAAACACGTGGCGAAACATGGGATTGCTTGATGAAGATTGGACTCGGTCTTTGGAGAAGGATCGAGAAGGGGTATTTTGGTAATATCACTAAAATACCGCATTGATTGCTTTTGGCTAAACCGCGGCGCAAGACGACGCAAGGAGAAGCGGTTTAAGTCAAGAGAAGATGAAGATGACGCTTTAAAATACGTGCGTGAGTTAAACCCGTTTTGTGTGGGCTTAACGGGTGCCCAATAGGAATCTCTTCTAGAAGGTTAGCCTCCACTATAAATATGGGAGGATGCTGTAGCAACTCCTTGATCCTTTTGTTTATTTTGAAACCCTAGTTTGCTTTTGAGATTAGGGAGTGGAGAGGTTAGGATTCTTGAGAGGAGATTGATTGTGTGCTCATGCATTTGCCAAGGATCTTCACGATCTTTAATTGGAATAGGTTTCTGATGTCCTAGAGATAGTGTGTTCCAAGTTTCATCGAGTTTGGAGTTGTAGATCAAAAGTTAGACCTATTTGCAACTTCGTTTTTGGGCTGTTTTTATTGTTCATCAAGTTGGAGGTCAGACGGCCCAATGTGACCGGTCAGACCGCTCACTGTGACCGGTCAAACCTCCATTGAAATAGAGGTCAGATCGCCCAACACTTGAAAATTGAGCCTTTGTTGATTTTGGTTGTTTTGCTTCGGGGTTTCGATTGGATTCAATACAAGACTTCTGTTGTGCTTATATATTGATCTTCATAGCTCTCGTAGCTATCGGAGTGAAATACGTATTGAATTCGATCTTGGTGAAAAGGAGATCGTGCTCCTATTCACCCCCCTCTAGTCGTCGTTTCGGTCCAACAGGTGATGTTACATTTCGGACCGTACGGTGGCAGGCTCCCACCCATACGTCCGAGCCGTAGTGTGCCCCGATTTATGCGATCTTTTTTTCTAGTTGGGAACAGTTTGGTCTCACGTTCATGAGTATGAATGTGGTAGGGTGGTGGTTGGTCGGCTAAGGGGCAAGTTTGGTGACCGTACCAGACCTAAGGGTCCATAAGGGTGTATTTGGTTGTCTGTATGCTCATAGCCTAGCCTATATGGGTCATTCTGGCTGAACTTAGCCTGGTTGAGTGGATGCAATAGTGTGTTGATTGGTTGTCTGTTTCTGTTGGATCAGGCTATGTGAGATATTATTTGGTTGCCTGCATACGGCAGAGTGTGCCCACCTCTTCTAGTGGATGGTCAGAATACCTTGTTGATACGATGTTTAGTATAATCCATTTGCAAGTATGGTAGCTGAAGTAATTTATTTAAACAAATTATTTTGATCGACTACCTCCCATACTTAATCTACCTGCATAATTTAACCAAAATAATTTTGTGCAGAATTTTTTGATAACTACACTCCATATTTCATCTACATGCATGACAGTATTTTTTTGACATATGGGACTTTCCCTATCCAACCCACATTAAAGAAGAAGAAGCACCTTACCTTGCGAGGCGTCCACAGGAGCCAGCGTTCGAACCGTGGCAGGCTAGGAACCCGGAGCTCCCCTGTGCCAATTGAGCCTCTGCTCAGTCCTCTAAACCAAACCCCCCCGTGAGACACCCATGTCGTTAAAGGGTGGTGTCAACAATTCACGGGAGTGTTTCACCCATGCCGTTAAAGGGTGGTGTCAACTTAATTCACAGGATTGTTCCTCTACTTCAATACACTGATGATATAGTCCTCATGACTGAGCATAAGGATGAGTATATCCTTAATCTGAAGTTCCTGCTATATTGTTTTGAATGGATGTTGGGTTTGAGAATTAACTACAACAAGAGCGAAGTGTTTGTGATTGGGGGGACAATGCAGAAGCTCAAAGAGTGGCAAGCAGACTAAATTGTAAACTAGGCCAATTTCCTTTATACCTATTTGGGGATCCCTATTGGGAATAGAGTTGTAAGAAAGAAAGCAGCAGAGAAGATTATTGGCAAACCAGAAAGTAGATTGAGGACTTAGAAGAGTAACCTTTTGTCTTCAGGAGGGAGACTGGTTTTGGTCAACAACTGTCTTAGTAGTATTCCTACTTATATTATGGGGTTCTATAGGTTGAGTGAGGAGATTCACAAGAGAATTGACTCTATCATGTCTAGATTCTTTTGGGGAGGGGCTAGTGAGAAATTTAAGTATCATATGGTTAATTGGAAAACTTTGTGTCATGTGAAAGATTTTGGTGGTTTAGGGGTGCTTAATACTATACTTTTTAATGACTATTTGTTAAGCAAGTCGTTATGGAAGATTGAGCTGGCTAGAGATGAATGTGGTTTAGAATCTTAAAGGCTAAGTATTTTCCAAAAAAAGATTTACGGGTTACCAAATTTATTAAAGGCTCTTAGTTCTGGAATAGTCTACATAAAGTGAAACATCTGTTAATATGTGGGGTGAATCATGTTTTGGGAGATGGCAAATCTATTTCTTTCTAGAGAGATGTGTGGATTGATCAATGCCACTTGAAAGTTAGGTTTGATAAGCTCTTCGGGATCCGTGGGGATTCTGAGATTTTTGTGGCTAAATGCTGGGAGGAAAGGACTTGGAACATTCATTTAATTTGTTAGAAATTTTGGGAGTGAGGATAACCTTCAGTGGGATAGTTTAAAGCATTTGCTGAACAGGGTGGTTTTGGCTGATAACATAGATAGAATGAAGTGGTGTTTGAATAATTCTGGACACTTTTCAGTCCAGTCTTTATATAGACATGCTGCTTATGGTGGGGTGACTAGTTGGAACTGCAGAGGCTGTGGAGCAGCATAATTCCTCTGAAGGTGAAAATCTTCTTGTGGCAGGCCTACCAGGATCGGATTCAGACAGCAGAGCAATTGAGTTTTTGAGGCTGAAGGGAGAAGTTAATTGTGTTCTTTGTGGGGTTATCGAGGATACTAATCATGTGTTTTTTCGTTGTGTTTTGGCAAAATTTGCTTGGTGCTGTATCAAAGAAGTTATACTTTGGGAAAGAGTACTAGAGTCTCTCGATGATCTTCGTTTAGGGTGGCTTGATAAAAGGGGTGCTTGATTATAACTTTGGTCTTCTTAGTTTTGCAGCTCTTGCTTGGACTCTTTAGAATATTAGGAACAAATGAGCTATTGAGAGGATTTTCCCTAAATTTTCAATTGAAGTTAATTTCAAACTCATATCTTGTTTGTACCAATGGCTAATCCTCCTTACAAACATTGATCGGCGAAAGCTTGCAAATCTTTTAGAGCGAATGGGGAATTGGATGAAGGTCTTTTGTGCTTTAAGACAGAACTAGTTGTTATCCTTAGACTGTTATTGGTTTAGAAGTTTGTTATCTTTGTATGACTTGTAAGCGTTTATGTCAGTTGTTTCCTTGTTTGGCTTGAGTTGTTTTGCTATGGGGTGGTATCGACTTTTGTTATCCTGGATGCTTAGTTTAGTTAGCTGGTATCTCTAGCTTGGAACATCCTTTTTTTTGTCTTTACTTGTAAAACTGTTGATTAGTTTTTTTATAAAAGTTTGAATTTTTCTTGTTTTAAAAAGACACCCATGCCGAGCACGAGGCTCGAACACGAGTGAAATTTGGCGGCGATGCTGCCCTTAGCCAAGAAGTAAAGCTCGGTTCACATGGCAATATTTTTACCACTCATTTGCATCGACAAATAGATCAAATGAGTGGTAAAAAATGGCGATGCCGTTCAGCGTGCGAGAGAGGAACGTCGATTCGATAGCCGAGTGTGTTGTCTCGTGCATATGGATTGCGAGGAGGTAAGCTAATTCCACGCGTTCACCGTAGGGCTTAGGTGAGTAGCAAAGTAGCCTCCTCGCGTTTCCCTCGGGCCAGGCCGAGCTAAGCATAATATAGATAACCAAACACACCCAAGTGCATTTTAAAAGTGTTGGATATCTTTTGGAGTTTCTTCAATTATTTAATCCATGTCCGATTCCAAATCCAAATTCCATTCTCAATTCAAATCGCGTCGTCAAATTCCAAATTCCAAAATTCAAAATTTTTAATTTGAATTTGTTTCCGCATTTATATTAAGACTGATCCCAATTCTTTTTCTCTAGCCTATTTTCTTTTTCCCTTTTTCTTCCTTTTCCTTTTTATTTCTTTTTTCCTTCATTCCTTCCTTTTTCTTTCTTCCATTTCTTTTCCTTCTTTCTTCTATGTCTGGCTTTGTTTATCTCCCCTGTTTGCGCCGCAAGTCTCGTCCCGACCGTGCCGCCTCCACCTTGCGCTGCGCGCCGACTGCACCTCCTTGCCACCGTGCGAGCCATCGCCGAGCCGCTGTACCAAGTCGGTCTGTGCGCCATTTTCAGCCGCCTCGACTGCGCCTCCTTTCCCACTACCATCGCCCACGTCGTGTCAACTTCAATGCACGCATCAAATGCCCTCTTTGCTAGTAGCAATCACATTTTGCCATTTTCTGTCGCCTTTCAATACCAGCTGAAACCGTCACCCTTTTTCCACAGATATTCTCCATCGATTCGAGCGCCGCCTTCACACTATAAAGGGAGCAACGAGTGTCATTTGCTCCCCTCTTCGATTTTCCTTAAACCCCAACGTCTATCTCCCTTCCGTTTACCCGGAACGCGCAACATCATTCGCATTCTTCCTCAAGTACGGTCACATCGCCAACACGTCGATCTCCATCTCCGGTGGATTTCGAGCCGAGTAAACCGTGTCACGTCGCGTTTCTGGTCATCTTCCACCCATCCCCAGCTCAATTTGATCTCCCCGTCGCCGAAGCAAGCCGTCACTACCACCACCATCATCTTCGCCGCCCGCCGCCCGCCGCCACACCTCCTCAGCCACCCCCTTGCCACCACAACCCCATCACCGCCGGAGCACACCTCTACCTCCGCCCGCGCTGCCACCACCTGGAGAACTGCCCCACTGTCGGCCACCCATTTTTCCTGTCGCCCACCGCCGCTGCGCCGGCCTTCGCTGGTGCCGCCGCCGCAACCAAGCGGCTTGAAGCTCCTCTGCTTCTTCTTCATTCTTTTGCTCTTAACTCAATTACAAGTGGAAGCCATATGTTAGTTATTCCTTAAAAATGACATTCTCTGGAGTATCCCCTTCTCTTTTTCTAGTAATTTCCTTATCCGAAAAACTTCTGGGTATTCGTTCTCCTTCATACGAACTCCGATTCCGTCGATTCTTGTTCCTAATTTCTTCTAAATTCATTCTCTATTACGGTACTAATTTTATAATTTTTAGATTTTATTTGTATTTATTTTATTTATTCGCCTCGCTTTGTGCATATTGAATCCGACATTTTCTGAAGCCTTCTTGGACCAGTCTGTCGGAGCAACTTCGATCTTCGATGAAGGCAACTCATATATCTTTGATCATGTTGTATCCATTTTTATAAAATTATATTATTTTATATCAACATGCATGCTAATTTTATATCAACATGTATGCTAATTTATATCAATTGTTCTCTGGAGTAGGTAATTACCTATTTGACAATATGCTAACTTGAATAATTGTGAATGACATGTATCCTTGGACACAATAAAAAGGTTTGATATTAGTCGGACATATTTGTATCACCAACATGGGTATCATAGAGATGCTTAGTCATACTTAGTTATGATGGACTCATGATCACATGTTCAATAATGTTAAATTTGACTTAATGATATATGGAATTATGGCGTGATACCACTATTGTGCAACTGTGGTGCGAGATCACTGTTGTACAAGTTGTGGTGTGATGCCGCTTTTACAAAATTTTATGTCATGGTAGGGATTGTCATTGGTTTGCGTGAACAAAATGATTTATTCCCAAACGAGTGATCGTGGAGTAACAGGGGTGCGTGAGACATATTATTTTGGATAAGGTAGTCTCGCCTGAGTAATCACTAAGAACTTAATCTTGTGCGTCATTGATCTGAGCCATATCATACAACCACATGGCCAGTATAGGATGGACCTGGCTAATTGATTAGCAATATCTTGATTTTAGTTCTGTTTTTGAAAGCGTAAATTCTGCGAGGGATATTCACAATGCGCAAGAGGGGCCTCCTGAATGGGTGCGATATACATTTGGTGGTGAAACCTTAGCGGGCACAACTGAGTTAAGACAGAACTTTGTAAAGGTATGTGATAATCACTTAGTCGCACGCTTACGGAAGCATGTCTTGAGCGACATATTAAGTTGATTAACTTTTGTGAGTAAAGCTGTACAACCTCTACAGAGTGTTAAACTATTCGAACATGCTTGTCCCCGATTATGGACAATGCCTAGGGATTTTACATAGGAGATAGAGTTTTTCATAAAACTTTGGATAGTGGTTTGGTTGGGAAGTGAGCAGGAGGTTCACCGGTTGTTTCAAAGCAATTGTCTATTATTTATTATTCTTTTTGAATTATGCATTTTAATCTATTTACTGTTAAATACTGTTTTCTGCACACAAAAAAACCATACAACTATTCTTTATTCCAGCCTTGCATGAATATTAATAGCATACTATTCCCTACGACTTACTGAGTACTTTATATACTCTCGACTTTATTTCATTGTTGATCAGTTGCTAAGGAAGAATCCGGGGATCCAAAGTTCTACAAGAAGTATTTTGAAGACTATGCGAACTAGGATACGCTTCCCACTCGATTGCTTGTGAGCATGTCGAATGACCACCACAAATTATCTTATTTCCGTTGTAAATTTATTTATTTGTCTTTAAACCCTGTATGACAAACTATGTAAACTTTGACTATAAGATCTGTTGCTTATATTTAATAATATTTTACTTATTTCTTAGTTATTTCGTTATATGAATACATTTTTCATCGATATTGTCATTGTGTGAGCTAGCTAATGATCATGAGGCTAGTTCAGAATACACAGAAGGTACTGATTTGCATGTTCGGGTCCCAACATAAATGATGAGTGACAAAGTCAAAATGAGAAATACATTAAGTGTAATATCTTAATAATGGATAGTGTATTTCGAATGTTTAAAAATATACATGAATAGCAATTTTAAAAACAAAATTAAATATATTTATAATATAAATAATAACAGAGATATTGGGAAGGTGCCGAACCAATGCTTCAGCCCTCGCGTCCATACGGTGGATCCGCCACCGTCTCTAGCCACGAAAAGATGGCGATTATTAGATGTATGTAATGCTCGTTTCACGGAGTATCTGCCGGTATGCGCCAATTGAGCCCGTTTGTTCGATTTGACAATCAATACGTCGTTAGTTGAATGAATACTCGATGGAGTGTCGAGCAGTACAGGATTCCATCTTTTTTAAAGCACACCAGCTATGCGTCCGACCACACAAGCCAGGATCACATGGTGGCCTGGCAGCCCGTCCTTAAGAGAGAAATCCATCATGAGCAAAGAAAAGTATTGCACCTAAGAAGTACATTTCCATGTAGCCCAGCCTACATAAAAAACATTGGCCTTGATGAGAGGCCCAGATGGCCGAGCGTTTTTGCATTCGGTTCCATCCCGTGTACATGTTGGGTTAAAGGTATACTCGAGCGACAGGCTGACGGATCTGCCGGTGGCCTGGCCCGGAGCAATTTGCAGAAGATATTAAGAGCCCCACCCGTTGGTCATAACTGGCTAGCAGAGTTTTTTTTTTCTTTTCTAAATGGCATTTGGAGCCGTTTTTTTTTTTTTACAAAAGTATCTCTATCACGTTGTACGCAAAAAATAGCATCAGAGATGTATCTACGCTCGCATATGTGTCAAAAATCGTGCATCCGGCTTCTGAATTCAACCATTACCGCATATCTGACGTCCGGATTATCCTCCTGCCGCCACGTGGCCGCCACCACTCGCCCCTAGCCTGGACAGGATTTCTCCGTACGCTAAACGCCCGGACGCGCGAAATCCACCCGTGACATATGGCTCCACCGGTCACCCCTAGCCCGGACACGGGCTTGTCCGTGCGTCGGTAGACCGGACACGACTCCAACGGGGTGCGGACTGTTTAGAACGAGAGAGATTCTTCAAAGCCGCTACTGTACATGCTCGTTTCTTCTGCATCGTACGGTAGTAGCACTGTTAGTGCCATTTATTCATCACCTGTAGTTTTGTTGATACTTTAATTTGATCCCACAAGTAAATCGTTATCTTATCCCAGATCGATGGCAGGGCATGCATCGTGCAGGCCCAAAACCCAACAGGATGGTTGCCACAGCAAATGCTGCCCAGAAAACAATACAGGCAGCAACTACAGTCTACAAGATCCCAATCCCAGCAGCTTTAGCATGCAAGCAAAGGCACCGGCATATGCTTGTTGCTGCGTTAGCTAGCTGCCGCATGCTTCTGTCTCTCTGCAATATCTACGCTACTTGCGCATGAGTGGTAGTAACGTAGCGGCTTTAAAAAATCGCTCCCTCGTTCTTAAATGTCCAACTAACAACGTGAGTGGTAGTAACGAGCCACGTCCGTGACAAAACTTTGTTCGGACTTCCGACTTATGGATAAGTCTTTATTCGGGCTAGAGGCCACCGTTGGATCCACGTCTCGGGGGACGAATGAAATCTAGGTTACGGGTGCACTAATTTCGCACGTCTGGATGCTCAGCTCATGGATAAAGTCTGTCCGGGCTAGGGGCAGGCTGTGGCAGCCACATGGCGAGAGGAGGATGATCTGAGTGCCAGATATATCATGGAGGTTGAATCCAGGCGTCGGATGCATATTTTTAGACACAAGGCAGCTACCGACACGTCCGTATTGCTATTTTTGTCAATACGACGTGAGAAGAGTTATTTTTGTAAAAACAAAACAGTCCTAACAGTGCCATTTAGATTTTTTTTAAAAAAACTCCTCACAAACACCGACTGATTCAGCCCCACCAGTTTAGCGTGGGGCCATGGTTGGGCCCTTCCGCTGCTCCAACAGTAAGCCCAAACAAATGGCATAAGGGGTCTTCAGTAAGGAAATAGTACGGACACACTCCGGAAACTAACACTGGGCATAACTTTGTGATGGCCCGTCGAATCAGACCCCGACACCAAGCCCAGCGAAAAAACACGACCCAAAAAGTTCTCGCCTAGCTAGCTCAGGCAGATGATGGCTTCTTGTTCCTCAGCCAACCAAATCATGCCTCCTAGTGTGTCGATCGTATACGAATTATCTGTTTTATTCGACTACGATATTCAATAGGATACGAATATGATTTATATTTTTTCATCCGATTAACAATTTCTCCCATATTCGTATTCGTATTTGTATTCGCATGAAAAAATATATGGATACGAATATGGTATGGACTTTTGCCATCCAAAATATTATTTTTGTTTAATGTGAATTTATGTTTTTAGGTGAAATAGAAACTAGAATGATCGAGTGTGCTATGTATGAGGATAAATTATCATAAATATCATGTCATTACGTAAGTTATGAGGATATCCGAATCCAACCGAATTGAGTAGGTATTCGATTCGTATTCGTATTCGTTACAACATTCGATTCGTATTCGTATTCGGTGATATTTGAATTCATATTCGTATTTGTTTAGAAAAAACGAATACGAATACGGAAAGGCCAATATTCGATTCGTATTCTGTTGACACCCCTAAAAAAATACGACTACAAAAAAACCAATATTTGATTCGTATTCGATCTGTTGACACCCCAACCTCCATATACTTAAAAAAACACTCCAGTTGTTCGTGGATGTTTGTGCTGTAATGTTATCCGAAATCTTGTTGTGTCCATGCCAGACACAACGCCACCCCACGCTAGACGTAGCGTCGGGCCACACTAGGGTGAGCGCCAGGACGCGCAAGACGTTGCGTCGGCCCACGCAACCGATTATAACACGGCGTTTCTTATCCATTCTGGACTATTCTTGCTCCCCTATATATATACCTTTGTAGTCACACGTTTTAGATGCCCTATCGTTCCGTGCTTCTAATTTCTCCTCATATAGTGAATTCTGCCTTCGTGCATCCATGATTTTTTCCCCGCAAGGGTTTTCCACGTATAAATCATGTTTCCTTCTCTAGATTCGTCTCTATTTTTGCAGCAAGTGGTATTAGAATCATGTTTCGAGTTGAATCTAGGGTTTGGAGAGTTTTCACCGAAAGTGCTACCCCGCACTACCTTTGTGCTGCTCCTCTAACGTGGCCCCGCGCTGCATTGTTAACTCATCGATGTGGCGACTTCTTCATCTTGTCTTCAACCGAGCACTATCCCGCACCGATCCCGAGCGTCGCCACGACTCGGATCCGATTCGTCGACTTTCAGAAGCCCTACCTCGACTCAGCGCCGTCCCGCACCGATACCTGCGCCGACCAGCGCTTCTACTAGCACCAACCGGCACATGCTTCGCACTACCCCATGTTGCTTCTGTGTCGGCCCGCGCCAACAACCCGACGGCTGCTCCAGTGCTAGTTCTTTCGACATCGTTGTTGATCGTTGTTAAAGTTAGAGTTTCATCTAACAATAGCAACTTCGAAGTATGATCTTCTACTGTTTAATCGAGACAAGAGATTTTCTGTTTGGTAAGTCAAGATGCATGTTGTTTTAGCCCATATGGATTTGGATGACACTCTTTTGGGGATCGATAAGATGTCTGTGGCTCTGTCTATTGATGAGAAAGAACGCAAGGTCTTATCTCATATTCATCTTCATCTATAAAATAATATTGTGCGAGATGTTTTGAACGAGATGATCGCCGCCATGTTATGGTTGAAGCTGGAGTAGATTTGCATGACCAATGATCTGACCAGTAAGATGCATTTTAAGCAGAAGCATTACTCGCACAAGATGGGGTAGGGCGGCTCAGAGTTGAAACACCTAACACTGATAAGAGAAGTTGTTATTGACATCGAGTCTATGGAGGTAAAATATGATGATGAATATTTATGTTTGGTTCTGTGGATATCATGGGGATATACTCCAGATCTTAGGATGATGTGACCATTGTCAATGGCGTTAAAGGTTTGTCGTTTCACGTATTTTCGGTAAAGATTCGGCTGTCAGGCCATTGGCGGTCTGATCGACCAAACCGGCCTAAGAATGGTCCGACCGGCCACCCCTGGCGGTCGGATCGGCCAATGGCAGTGCGACCGGCCATAGCAGCGGTTGGATTGGCTAATTTCAGAAAGTGGTGTTTTGAGCTGGGCCAAAAATAGAGGGTGTAGGCAAGAGAGGGGATTCTATTGCACTTGGTCTCATAATTTTGGAGTCTCGATCAAAAGTTCTATTCGTTTGAAAATTCCAGTAGGTTTCGGAATTTTAGGGGCTGTTTTCGGCTAAGTCCCAACTGGTGGTCAAACCGGCTAGGGTGGTCGGTCAGACCAGCCATGGTGGCAGTCTGACCGATTTTCACTTGGATCGTCATCCTTCGCGGCGGTGATGTTCGGTTGTTAGGTCAAAGTCATGAGTTTCAGTGCATATGTGCTGCATGATGCATGTTTTGACTAACATGGGTCAAGTTGTGCAGAACTTGTTCCCGGATTCGGTTTACTTGTCTATTGTTGTGCAGGTTGCCTGGTGGTCAACGGCGAGGATGATCGAGACTAGGCTTGGAGAGCTGAGGTCCAAAACGATCGAGGATGCCGGGTGAGTTCAATGAACTCAAGCGTGGTGGAAGATAGACAAGGGTGACCAATTGGCCAACCTGTGGCGCAAGATGGCGCAAGGTGAAGCTGTTTAGGTCAGGAGGCGTTAAAGACGGCGTATTAAAATACGTGCGTGTGTGACCTGTTTGTTCTGGGCCTTAATGGGAGCCCAATTGAGTCAAACTTCTAGATGGTCTAAGCCTCCACTATAAATAGAGGAGGGTGGTGGCTGCCCCCTCTCTTCGTCTCTTTTGTTATTTTGAAACCCTAATTTTGCTTAGGGAGAGGAGATGTGGAGGTTTGGGTTCTAGAGAATTTTGATTTGATTTCGTGCTCATAGATTGAGCTTTGTCCTCCATTGATGGAGTGGCTGTAAGCCAAAATCATATCAAATCAATCCAAGGAAAGTTTGATCAAAGTTTTGTCTCTTTGCTTTCCTTCTCTCTATTTGATGATTTTGAGTCTTTCTTCGATCTGTGAGTTTTTACTTGATTTCTTCATATGATCTAGCTTTCAATGACATGTGAGAACATATCTAAGATCATCCTGATCATCAATCACCCACGAGCAAGATTTTGGATCTAGTTTTCGTTTTGACTCGGTTTTGAACCTTCCTCGTCTCAAACAGAAAATGATCGTAATTCTTCCAAGAAGTTTCACAATCTTTGATTGAAATTGGTTCATGATATCATAGAGAAGGTGTGTTCCAAGTTTCATCGAGTTTGGAGTTGTAGATCAAAAGTTACATCTATTTGCAACTTCGCTCATCGGGCTATTTTGATCTGTTTCTTAGTGGCGATCGGACCGCCGAGGCCACCCTGATCGAACCGCCAGGGTCGTGGTCGACCGCCATTGACCAGTGATCGACCGCCAAAGACTGATTTTCTTGAGCTTGTGTTGATTTTAGTTGTTTTTCTTAGGGGGTTAAATTGGATTCAATACTAGTCTTCCAGCTGTACTGGTATATTGGTCTTCATAGCTTCCATAGCTACTGGAGTAAAATCTTATTGAATCAATTATTTGTGAAAAAGTGAGCGTGCTCCTATTCACCCCCCGTCTAGTCGCCTTTTCGGCCCAACAGGTTCTTTTTATGCTCGCTGGCCAGTTCGTACTCTACCTTCAGAGATGCTATTCTATATAGCCAAGATACTCTTATTCTCAATAAATTTTATGAAGTGTTGTATACTTAGGAGAAGATGAAACTTATGATTTTAAGTGAAAGTTCAAGTACGCATGTAGAAGGTTTGTCTGTCCGCGACAGGCAACAGGAGCAGGGTTCAAGCGACGATTCCAGATGCAGAAGCTCATGTGGGGACCCTGAATTATTTGCATAGGATCATAGTCCTTCAGATCATATGTAAATAACTCTAGGCCTCCAAGTTTTGAAATCCAACTTAATTCATGTAAATATGCAGACCATAGCTCTCCAAGATCATACGTACATGAATCAAGTAGCATTTCAAATCTTCGTATATGTGTCTCGTGTTAGTTCCCAAGGATCAAAGCTAACACACACATATCTCCATCAACATTGATCACAATCATACACAAGGCATACATATATATTACAAAATGCCATACAGGACAAGGACTTATGTCCATAAGTTACAACAGAGACCAATTAGCCAAATTTGACCATTAACATAAATACGCAGCGGAAAATAAAGCATTAAGAGCAAAAATTCTATTAAGGTGTGCCCTTCCCAAAGGCAATTGAGTGGAGGCCAGCAATAGCGCTATTCGTTAGCGTCGCCGAAGTCGGCACTAACGAAATAATCTAGGTTGTAATCTTCCTCACCTGAACAAATAGACAATCCGTTAAAGTACAAAGTTGTACTTGCAAGACTTTCACAAAGGGAAAATTTATACATGCTAAGGGTAGATCAAAGAGAGATTATAGTGGCTCTAGTTTTTGCATAAACGCAGCAATACTCCAGCTACACATTCTAGTTTAAGACGACAGTTTTAGCAATAGACTAGTTATCAAAAGAAATTTAAATGACATAAAGGTAAACATATATTAAACCATATCAAAGTGGTAGCCCCACTT
Organism: Hsuehochloa calcarea; assembly: GCA_036346395.1. Taxonomy (NCBI): domain Eukaryota; kingdom Viridiplantae; phylum Streptophyta; class Magnoliopsida; order Poales; family Poaceae; genus Hsuehochloa; species Hsuehochloa calcarea. The sequence goes on along the minus strand of CM070601.1, from coordinate 27,428,663 downwards.
TGATAAAATAAAATCATAACAAACCCATCATGTCGATACCAAGTTGTCCCATGTCAAGTTTTAGTTTAGAGTCTAACAATGACGTCAGTCAAAACCTGAGTGATGTCCGTAACGGTGGACACGACTATTCAAATAGTTTATAACCCTGGAGGGGAGTACATCTTTACCCACATAACTTGATCGGCCGTAAGCCTCGGATAATAACACACTTCCTTTGGTGTGTTGGTAGAAATCTAGACTCGGTATTTTTCAAAGAAGAAAATCATATTGAAGTGAAACACCCATGCATGATAAAATCCGCTTAGTGCTAGCTGTCATCGCCTACTAATTAACGGGTATGCAAGTTGTGTCGGAGGGCCAATGTAAGGACTTAGCATGTGGGTCGTCGCCCAACATAAAAATAAAAATAGCGCGCACTTGCATATTATATCCTTACATTGGGTTTCTAAGGAACATAAGATTTCACGGTCCCATGCCCCCACACCACCTGTGTTTCAGATCAATACGACCTTCCCCTTACTTGACCAAGTGGCGCCCATACACCGCGTATGGAAGTACGAGTGATACTTTGAGTGTGACCCAAAGTTGATCGTTAATCGTCGAACAAGTATTTCCATTGAATCCGAATCTCTTGCACGAAGGCACCCACACTAATAACCACTTGCCCAGACCAAAATTAGTTTTAATTAAATAAACATTAAACTCAAAAATCAAATTCAAATATTTGAACCAAAAGGAGAAATGTAAAACTTGTTCAGTGTTTTCCACGATTGACGAGATAATCCCGTCAACCAAAACTACCGAATCTACCGATCTGCATGGCTAAGCATTCACATAAGTAATAAATATTAACACATGACAACTAACTTAAGCATAGCTGTAAAGAAGAAATTCAATGTTAACCTGCGAGAATTGGTATATAGCTATCTAGACTTCACAAAGTATTCATTCTTGAAAGTAGCATGCACGCAAGTAATATTTGCATTTACAAACACTAAAGTAGGAAATACTGGGATCAACATGTATGCAAGAATAAAAGTAAAAAAGTGATGCTTGCACCTTGCTGATATGCCAATTGTTCGCTCTCAGACAGATAGTCGTTCACCTCGGTCAGTTCGAATTCTAAAGAAAACATGTTAAAGAAACACCGAGAAAATCAAAAAATGCTAAAAAATACATAATTACATCATAGTGGAGAGGCTATGATTAAATATGTATTTAGGTGAAAATTTTAATCATTTGGAGTTCATTTCGATTTTCTATAGAATTTTCAAGGTTTAAAGTTATTAGTGTTTGTGTATTTTAAATATCGAATTTTTCTATAATAGTAACATGTTCAAAACCTATTCCACATTAAAGTATAGCAAAAATGTATACTAAAAAAATTAAGTTTACTCAATTTGGAGTTAAAATGGATTACTTATGAATTTTTGAAGTTTATAACAATTTCAGTGTAAAAATAATTCATTTCGGATTTTCTAATTACGTTAAATACTTTTTTACACTGACGGTCATCTAGCCACCGCGAATGACATGTGGGACCGGGGTCATTGCTGACCCGATCAACGTGGGCATGGTCAACATGCCACATGGGGCCCACACGTTAGTGGCTCAGTCCATGCGCATAGTGCATGGACGAGAGGTTCATGGCCTCAGCTCACAGTCTACGGTTACAATGCACTTAATTGCATGGCCCCACATGTGATAGGCTCATACTATTAATCTACTTTCTAATCACGTTCATTATATCGAAGGGTGTCGGAGTCGACTAAAATGGCGATGACGATGTTTCACCGGTGTCGGAGAAGACGTGGTCGTACGCCCTCGGTATTGCACCAAAAGAAAATGAACTTCACCAGAATACTCAGTGAGGCATTGCAATCCTTATGGACAAAATGACATTGAGAAAGACTCACTGGAACACCGAGGAGCTTCGGGACCATGGCCGCCGGAATTGAGGATGACGATGTCGCCAAGGAGCTTCGGGACCATGGCCGCCGGAATTGAGGATGACGATGTCTTTCTTGGTGATTCAGTGGACGAGAAAGGCTCCAACTGGCAAAAATGGATGCAACATCGAGAGGAGAATCTGGAGGTGGGAATTCTGGCTCGCGGGTGGCAACACAGCGGCGACGTTCTACTCATTTTCTTCCTCAGTAGAAACAAAGAAGAGAGCAGCGAGGGCGAGAGAGAGCGAGAGAAAGAGTTTGAGTGGCCCAAGGAGATTCGCGAAGTCCCAGCGATCCTTCGTAGGCGGTCAGAAAAGCATGAGGTGGCGAGAATGGGCCTCGTGGCAAGCACGCACTGTGCCAGCGCGTTCGACCGTAGCGGCGAGGAAGATGACGGCGCTGCTGACGAGTGGGGCCCACCCGTTAACCGCACAGGCGAAACGACGCGAACCAGGCGCTGTGCGAGCGGCGCAGTCAGGCGCGAGTGAACCGGTTTGGTCCAATCATGTCAAGTGGCTCGGGTCGCTACAATCTAGTCGGGTTCGGGTCGGTCGTAGAGTTTGACTGAATTTAAATTTTAACTTCTCTTCTTTGACCAAGGTTTAAAAATAGCAAATAAATTTATAAAAATCTAAAATTTTGTAGAGGGGTTCCAAGGACAATGTAAAATTCAAATAAAGTTTCTAAAACTATTTCATGATTTATACACATTTTTAAAATTTGTTTACAGTAGCTATTTATGAATTGAGTTGGCATTTTTCTCAAGATTAATTTCAATTCCAAAATTTTAATAAAATTCTTATTTATTCATGATAATTATTCTAGTATTTTAATAAATTATTTTCTGGGGATGATCATAAATATTTATTCTCTTTTGTTTATAACTGAAGTTCAATCTTAGTATTGATTTTTAATTTGAAAATTTAAAATACATAATTTATGAGCATGCTCCAGAAATGCTTATGAAATGCATCTAAAACCCATTAATAAAAATTGGGGCTATGACAACTCAAGCAGATACCAAGGCAGATCTAAGTCCAGGAACAGAAAGTCGTGCAAATACTGAAAAATAACGGTCATAGCATATCCGAACGCCAGGAGTTGCAGAACAAGAAGAAAAGGAATAACAGTTCCAATAATGATCAACAAGACGATGAACCTAAAACCACCGTTGCTACTAATCAAGCTTGTGACGGAGATGTTATGATTGCCTTTGCCGGTGATTCCAAAACTGGTGATAAGTGGATTCTTGATCCATCCTATACTTTCCATATAAGCCTAAACCGTGAATGGTTCGTTACCTATGAAGCTACACTAAGTAGATCTGTGTTGATGGGTGATAATTCAACATGCAAGATTGTAGGCATTGGTTCTATCAAGATCAAAATGTTTTGATGGCACCATCAAAACATTGTCAGATGTGCGACATATTCCAAATTTGAAGAGAAATATTATCTCGTTGCATACTCTTGATGCTAAAGAGTACAAATATTTAGCTGGAGGTGGAGTTCAAAAGGTTCTCTTGTTATGATGAAGGGTGATATGAAGGTTGCCAAAATATATCATCTGCGAGACACTACAATTTTAGGTAATGCTATTGTTGCCTCAAATAAATCATCCGATTCTGATGCTACTAATCTTTGGCATATACGTCTGGGGCATAACAGTGAAGATGGCATCTTTGGCATATTCTTGATGGTCAAAGCATCGACAAGTTGAAGTTTTGTGAACACTATGTCTTCGGCAAACAAAGAGGGTGAAGTTTAGCACAACAACTCACTCTACAAAAGGTATATTTGATTACGTTCACTCTGATTTGTGGGGAGAGTCCTGCGTTCCGTCCTTAGGAGGTGCAAGTTACATGTTAACCATCATTGATGATTACTCGATAAGAGTTTGGGCATACTTTGTGAAGCACAAATTAGATGTGTTTAAGACATTCAAGGAGTGGAAGATTATGATTGAAAAATAAATGGCAAACATCTTAAGAAGATGCGTACTGACAATGGCTTGAAGTTCTGTTCTGGACAATTTGAAGTGGTATGCAGATCATAGGGCATTATGAGATATTACACAGTCCCTAGTACTCCTCAACAAAATGGTGTGGCCGAACACATGAACAAAACCATTATTGAGAAGGTATGTTGCATGCTGTCTAATTCTGGATTATCTAGGAATTTGTGGGCTGAAGCTGCTTTCACTGCTTATTATTTGATTAATCAGTCACTCATCCTGGTAATTGAGAAGAAGACTCCAATTAAGGTATGGTTTAGTTCTCTAGTGTATTATTCAAATTGAGAATATTTGGTTGTCCTGCTTATGCTTATGTTAACAATGGTAAATTAGAGCCTAGAGACGTTAAGTGCATTTTCCTTGGTTAGAAGTCTAGTGTGAAAGGATATAAATTATAAAATCCAGAAACTAGAAAGATCATTACTAGCAGAAGTGTTAACTTTGATGAATCTATTATGTTGTATGATAAACCATTTGATGAGGTCCCATGAGCATCACATACCTTTGTAAGCGATTCTAAAAGGCAATCTAATGCTAGTTCTTCATTTGGCATTGTTTTGTAAAGAAAAGAATAAAACAAAGAGCTAGCTTCTGTGGGAGGGGGGGGGAAGTAGAAGGCTGGGGAGGGGCGGGAAGAAGTAGAAGCTAGCCAGTGAGGGGGGGGAGCTCCATGAGACCAAAGGTAGCCCTAGCCAAGAGGTGTTTGAGGGGGGGGGAGGGCCAAGGAGTATTGCTTGGCCAAGTCAAGAGATATGCGATTCCTGCCAAAAGAGAAACTAGCCAAGCCATGTAGGACGAAAGCAAAAGAGGAGACAAAGGCCAAGGTGCATGGGCCAAGGGAGGGCCAAGCCCACCGCATGGGCCAAGCCCATGGGCCAAAAAGAGGTTCGGCCAGAGCAAGGAGACCAAGTGGGCTACCAATCTGCATTGGAAGCCAATTCAAAGAAATCAGCCCGCTCCAATCCGAATGCAAAGTGGAATTAAGTCTGAATTGAAGTAGGACTGAACAAATAATATTTAGGCCAAAATATTGTTTATCTTTGTTGGGACCCCGGGTCGCTGGACCTGAGCCCTTTGTGTACTCGGAACTAGTCCTAGATCAGTAGCTATCTCACACAGTTGCAGCATCTATGTAATCATATCCATATAACAAAGTAGCTAATGAAGCAGACAAATAAATATTACTAAGTAGCAAAAGGACCTTATGGTCAAGTTTTAGAGAGGTTGCCACACAGGGCTTGACAATAAAAGATAAACTTACAGCGGAAACCAAAATATCTCGTGGTAGCCATATCTGATATGCCCACAGGCAATCGAGTAGAGGATGCGGCCTAGTTCGCGTAGTCTTCAAAGCAATCTTCCTCGTAGAACTCGGTGCTCCCTGGTTCTTGTTCGGCGACTGATCAACAAATGACGTATAGCCGTGTGTACATAAAATACTCAGCAAGTCGTAGGGAAATATATACAAATAGTATTCATACAAGGCTCGAACAAGGATAGCTTTATGGCTATTTTGCAGAAAGCAGTAGTGATAGTAAATACTGTAAGTAGATTGGAAAGCACAGTTTAAAAGATTAACACATAAGTAAACAAGTTTCTTTGAAACAACTAGTGAACACCCTATTCACTTCCCAACCATTCCAACCAACCCATACCACTCCAACATTTTGATAAGATCTATCCCTCGTGTGAAATCATCAGGCATTGCCCATAACCGGGGACACGACTATTCGAATAGTTTTACACTAGATAGATGTTGTACGGTGTAACATCCCAAAATTTCAAATTCCAATTGAAAATAAAAAATTTAATTGATTTTGTGGATTTTTTGAAATTTTAAAAACTATTCCTTAATTATTTTAAAGCTAAATTAATTTATTTGTAAAATCTATTACCATTTATAAGTTAGAATTATTTTATTTAAATCCAGAATGCCCTAGAGAATTTTTGAGAATTCCTTAATTGAATTTCAAGAATTAATTTAATTGGAAAATGAATTGGAAATCCTCAAGACGATGTTTGGGCGAATTCATCCGCCCGGACATTGTTCTCGGCCGCTCAGCCTGCTTCCTCCCGCGCGCTCCCAGCGTGGACCATCCGATCTAAATCGGACGGTCATCGCTCCGCCCGACCAGTTCCTCCCGCGCGCTCCCAGCGTGGACCATCGGATCTAAATCGAACGGCCATCGCTCCGCCCGACTAGTTCCTCCCGCGCGCTATCGCTACGGACCATCCAATCTAAATCGTACGGTCGACGCTTCGCCCGACCAGTTCTTCCGCCGACATGTGGGCCCGTCTATAGTGTCATCATTTCCGACCCCTTCTTCCTCCAGCTCCCGAGCCCGACCGCCATTAACGCACATTAGAGTTTCATCAATTCTCTGTTTCTTTCTTGGATTCTTCTCGCAATTATGCGCATACAATTCAACAGTAACCTCCGCATTCATCCCCGACTGTTTCATCCTTTGATCATGTGCATTGACGCCGAACGTTCGCCACGTACCGCCGTGACCTCGCAAGACGATCTCGCCTTCCGCCTCCCCTTGCCCTATAAAAGGGAGCACCAGGAGTGCCTCTCTCCACTCACTCCAGCGCCCCAGCTCTCCTCACCCCAATCGCTCTCGTACGCCAGTAATTTGAGTTTTCTCGCCGCCGACCGAAGCCTCGTTCTTCTCCGATTCGGTGCGCCAAGCCTCCTCCGCCACCTCGACCACACCCTCAAGATCGCCTCATCGCTGCGATCCTCAGCGCCGCCGCTTCACCAGAGAACAGGAGCCGCGTCGCCACCATCGACCAAACCTCACCGCCGCTTCTCTCCATCGCCGACGACCATTCCGCCGCATCCCTCCATCGCAAGGTAGCGCATCAGATTCCTGGGCACCCCTCTTTCTTTTGTGCACCTTTGCATGCCTCGTCGAGCTGCGTAGCGCCAGCGACGCCATCGCCGTAGCACAGCCATGCCTCGGGTCGACGTGGCTCAGCCACGTCGACGCCACCTCAGCGCCACCTCGGCATATCGGTGTGCGTGGGCGCCACGTGGTGCGTACATCGACCAACTGCGCGGCGCCCCCTTCATCTTGTCTTTGTGGTGAGTCCGCGTGGACTTGTACCTTCCCGTGGACCCAGTCCATCACTGTGGGGCCCACATGTCAGTGACAAAGTTCCGTACGCTGACGCAATAAATTGAATTTTTCTTTAGAAAGGTAATTTGAGAAATTCAGAATTTCTGATTTTTAGGATTTAAGTTAAATTTAAAACTTCCAGGACCTTGTATTTCTTCATACGAACACCGATTTAGGTGAATCAAATTTCTAATTTTGTATAAAATCAAGATATAGCTAACTAAACCAAAATTATTTCATTTGGAGTTAATTTTGAATGTTCATTTGAATATATATTTTTTTATTTGAATTTATTTTGAATTTAGTTTATTTCGCGTATAGATTTTGACGACTCCGGAGAACTCGACCCTACTGAAGGCAAGTTACACCATTGATCATTTTGATCCCAGTATTTTAAATTATTAATTTTGTTTTAAATTATTAATTGCATGCATAATTTTGTACAATTATTTTAAATTCCTGTTTTAAATTTATAGTTAGTCCAATTTCCTTTTGTGGATTTCGTGAGGATATGTGCACGATCTTAGAATGATGAGTCAATTGGCAATGGCTTTGTTGGTTTGCAAAATCTCACGTTTTCGGGTTTGCTCCAGTGCTATTAGGTCACTGGCGGTCGACAAACCAGTCTCGGTCCGACCGAGCCGATGGAAAGGTCGGCCAAAGCAATGCTTGCCGGTCCGACCGCAAAATTGTGTAGATGGAATTTGGGGCTAGGCCAAAAATAGGTTGTGTAGGCAAGTGAGGGGAGTCTCTTGGATGTGGTCACATAATTTTTGGATCTCCCAATCAAAAGTTCTATTGAGTTGAAAATTCCAGAAGGTTTTGGATTTTCGAGATGGAATTTTGGCTAAGTCTTTTCGGGCGGTCCGACCGCCGTTGTGGAATCGGTCCGACCGGCCTGAAATCGGTCGGACCGGCCGTGTGGGGCGGTCAGACCGCCGATCACTTGAAGGTTAGCCATTTTGGCATTGATGTGTTTTGATTATGTTAAATGTATGGATGTCAATGCTTTATTGTTGCATATTGCATTGTGGAACTAACGTGGGTCAAGTTGTGAAGAACTTGTTCCCGGAGATGATTTGTTTGTCTATTGCTGTGCAGGTGGCTTGCAGGTCAACGACGTCAACGGTGAGGTGGATCGGGAATACGCTTGGAGAGCTGAGGTCCAGAACGATCATGGATGCCGGGTGAGGTCGTGTGACTCAAGCATGGTGCAGAATGGGCAAGATGGATCGAACGGGTAGTTCGTTACAGCTGGTTGGATCAGGCGGTGCGGAAGTCGGTGCAAGTCTCTAGGAGGTTCCGATGGGATTCGGACAGGAGAGACTTGGCGACGTGGTGAGAGCCGCTGATCAACCTACACGTGGTGAAGCAGGCGATTGCTTCAACAGTTGTGTGAGTGGGTCCCATGTGTGTGTGGGTCTTCATGGGAGCCCATTAGTGGAAACCCTAGGCCTCTCCTATAAATAGAAAAGGGGGAGAGGAAAAACCCCCCAAGCACTCTAAGCATTCATTTGGACTCTCCAAATCTTTTCTAGGGTTAGGGTTTGGAGAAGAGAGGAGAGGAGAGGAAGATTGTGTGTGCTCTTTGCTTTGAGCTCTTGTCCTCCTTGAGGGAGTGGCTTTGTAAGCATCTTGTTGGATCAATCAATATTGTGATGCTTGCTTAAGAGATTGATTGTCTATCTTGTGTTCTTCTCTCTTTTGATGATTTTGGTGCTTCCTTGATTCAAGGGTTTATGCTTGGTCTCTTGACCGATTTTATCTTGCTTTAATGTGTGGGAATACTCCTAGAATCATCTAGACCATCAACCCCCCACAAGCAAGTCTTGAATCAAGATTTTCGTATTTCTAGGGTTTGTGCACTTCTTTGGTAAAATTGTCAGAGATTGTTTCTGTGAAGTGGATCTGAAGGATGATCGCTAGAAATATGTCTCTAATATCCTTAGGGAGGTGTGCTCCAAATTTGGTCAAGTTTCGTTGGTTGAATCAAAAGTTGGACCAAATTTCGTTTTGGATTTGGGTGTTGTGTTTCGGTTCTGGACTAAATCGGTCGGACCGATTTTTATCTGATGGTCGACCGCGCCTTTCGAACCGCCGGCGTGGCGAGTCGAACCGATTTCCTCCGGTCCGACCGCCAGTTAGTAGCCGGTCCGACCGCTCGTCAACCGTCGGTCCGACCGATCTCTCCAATCGGCCCGACCGAAGACTCAGACCGATCCTCTGAGATCATTTCTCCACATTTGTGTCGTGTGGTTAAGGGGGTTATCGAATTCAACACAAGGCTTCCTCTGTGCGTTTACTGATCTTCTTAGCTTTCATAGCTAAAGGAGTAAAGTTCGTGCTGAATTTGATTAAGGCGAGAAATTCGAGAAAGCGCCTATTCACCCCCCTAGTCACCTTTACCGGTCCTACAAGTGGTATCAGAGCCGGTTATCTCTTCTCATAGATCTTAACCGGTCTTTGGAGCCATGGCGGCTGACAAGTACTCAACCAAGCTACATATCTTTGATGGAGTTGATTTTGCATACTGGAAGGCTCGAATGCAAGCCTACATCGAGGCTCAAGGGCACGCAATTTGGCTTAAGGTGAAAAACCCTTATGTCGTGCCAGCCGATGACAATTTGATAACTCCAGATGTGGAGGACAACAACAAGGCTCAAATTTTTTTGATTCAAGGCCTTAGTCGATCGGAGTTTGAGCGTGTCGCTCATTTGCGGTCTGCTCATGAGATCTGGCGGACTCTTTGTGTTTATCACGAGGGGTCCGTTGCGATCAAGGAAGTGAGACAGAACTAGCTGAAGAAAATTTACTCCAAGATCGAGCAAAGACCTGGTGAGTCTTTAGATGAGCTGTGGGGGAGATTTTCTAAAATTCTTCATGATCTCCGCGCTGTTGATCTTGTCTTCACTGAGTCTGAAAATGCACGCTAACTTTTGGGTGCTCTGGATGTGAAGGTCTGGGGGATGAAGATCACTGCCATCAATGACAACACTGTCATGAGTGAGCTTACCATGGATAAGCTTTACTCGAGGTTGAAGACGCACGAGATTGATTTTATCTCGCGTCTCCCCACGACAGAGCCGATGGTTTTAGTGGTCGACCAATCTAAGGGTAGATATTCTGATTCGTTGGATTGTAGCTCATCTGGCTTTTCTTTGTCAGCTTTGCTTTAGTTGAGTGATGAGCAACTTGAGAGACTACCTGAAGATGATTTAGCCCTCCTATCCACCAAATTCACGAGAGCTTACAACAATGTGAGAAATAGGAGGAGAGGTGGACCTATCACATGCTTTGAATGTGGTGAGCCGAACCACATTTGCTCCAGGTGCCCCAAGCTGAAAGGCAAAGAGGAGAAGGAGTCACAAAGGCATCCTCAAGCGAGGGATGCTAAATCCAAGAAGACAAACTATCGCAAGTTTGTCAGCCGGGTCCTTGAAGCTCTAGAGGATGTGAGCATGAGCGATGTGGACTCGGAGGTGGAGGACGACAAGAGTGACTCCCGTGGCAAGAAGAAGGCTCGTGATTTCACGGGCATGTGTTTCATGGCCAAAAACAGCCACGACAGCGACTCCTCCAACAACGAGGATCCTTTTAGTGATCCCGATGAGGTATGCCCTTCACTTCCTGATATGAAAAGGGCTTTGGTGCTTGCTGAACAAAAACTGTATAAACAAGCTAAATTGATCAAGAAACAGGATACTATGATTGATAATTTGAACCTAGAAGTTGTTAGGCTCAAATCCATTAATCCTGATGATTTTTGTGCTTCATGCTCTAGCTTGCTTAATGAATTGTCAAGCTTAAATAATGTTCATTCCTCTGTTGAAAAACAATTGAAAGATGCCCTTGTTGAACTAGAATCTCTCAAGTCTAGTTCTGTTTGCATGGATGACATTTCGCTTGATGTGACTGCTTTAGACGCTATTCCTTTAACTGGTTCAAATTGTGCTTTGCTAGAATTAAAATTGGATAGCTCTTTGAAAGAATTGCAAAAATTTGATGCTAGTCACACTTGCTCTCATTGTAAGAATAACAGGATTAAAATGCAAGAGATGACCGAAATGGTTGTTTACTCTAGAGCTGCATCTTGTGAAAATTGTCATAAGCTTACAATTGAGATTGAAGCTTTAAACAAGACTCTTGAAGAGAAAGATAAAATTGAAAAATCCATGTCTCTTACTGCTTCCAAGAAAGTCATTGCTTCTTCCTCTTGTATGTTGCATGCTGAAGTTGAAATTGTTGTTGGTAAAATACAAGAGGCTTTTAGAGTCAAGTTTAAGGAGCAGTTGAATAGGATTAAGGAATCCTATTGTGTGTCTTGTGAGGCTCTTAAAGTGGAAGTGGCTCTTCTTAAGAGCAAATATGATGAGGCAATCAATTCTAAAAAGTGCTCTAATTGTGGAGATTTAGCAAAAGAGAATGATTACCTCAAATTGACTCTTGAGAAGTTTTCTGGTGGGAAAAAGAAACTCAATATGATTCTAGATCAATCTAAAGTGAGTAAGAAGAATAGTGGCCTAGGTTTTAAGTCCCTAGAGCATTCCAAGAATCACCCACCTAAGGTTGCAAAACTTGTGAAAAATGGTCTGGTTGAGCAAGAACCTTCTAAGACTTCCAAGGTTGTATTCAAAGCTGCAGGTTTTGCTCAAACTCTTTCTGGTAAGAAAGGTGCTTCTGTTTCATCAGTACAGACCCCTCAAAAGGTCAAGTACCATTGCACCTTCTGCAAGAAAGATGGCCATACTGTTGAGTTTTGCTTCCGGAGAGCAAAGATTGAGAGGAAAGAGAGAATGAGCACTTTGAGATCCATTAGAGGAGACTTTTCACCAGCTGTAGTCTCTAGAGCCAGGCAGCCTATTCATCGTACCACATATAGGCCTAGGTTTGTAGAGAACTTTGTTGACTCTTTTGGTGGGTCCAGGCAGTATTTTGGATTAGGATATCGTGAGGAGAGACCACGGGTAGCACCTAGACATGGGGAGTATTGATCTTTTGGTAGATCGTTTTGGAGAGGTCCAGGTGGTTCTCGTGTGCATTCTTATGATTTTGTTCCTAATCATTTTATTGCTGCTTCTTCTGTTATTCCCAGGCATCGTGCGTCTCAGTACTGGACACCTAGATCGTGTATCTCTAATCCCAGTGGTGAGGCATGGATGTTTTGAGGGGATTTTGCTCTTTTTGCATTCATTGTATCATAATGCATTTTTCATTTCAATTGTCGTGCATTGTATAATAAAACTTGTGGAGTTTTGATTATTATCCTTGTATGGCTTGACTTCATACTCTATACCTTGTCATATCAAGTGATAGTCTGCTAGACTTCTTTTATGGCTCTTCTTGTTTAGCTTAGCTTTTGCCTTGCTAGCTTTATATCTGTGAGCAAATTGAATCAAATCATGTCTTGTTGGATCTTGTGACTAGTTTTGCTCTAGTAATCCTCTTATGATTCATGCCATATCATATAGGTTAAATTGAGTCTTGAACTTATTTTGAGATGAAAAATGAGCTTTCTAACTTCTTAAGTCAAGCAAATGAAAAATGAGATTTTCTGTGCGAAAAAACTGATCTCACCAATCCTTTCTCACGAGACGGCTTGCCATTGCACTAGGCATGAACTCAGGGGGAGTTTTGGATGACCTAAACCACTCTTTTAAGTTTCTCGCTTGAGATGGTCGCGGCAAGGCTTGAGATCTAGCACAATGAAAAAGAATCCTTTTTAGGAAAATGCTCAAAATGCTATGTGCTTGAATATTGCTTCATATTTGAACTCTTAATGCTCAAAATGCCTCAGTTCCAGTTTTGAGTCTCCTTTTTACTTATAGACATGGCTTGACTCATTTTTGATTGCTTTTAGTGAAACTATGATATTGAGCAACTTTTCATGGTATTATCTCTTTTAATCTCATATTACTGCTATTTTGGTTTTAGCTGTGCAGTACATGTTTTGCCATGATTGAATATAGCTTCTTCTCTTTATAAGACTTGGTATAATACTTGTACTGTCTACATGGATAATGGTCATGGCTCCTTTTTATTAAATTTTAAAAATAAAGTCATTTCATCTTCTTTATCTTTTCCCATGCATCTTGATGAATTCATTCAAAGGGGGAGAAGGATTGTGAAGAAAAATGTTGTTTTGGAGCTTTTGGTTTCATACAGAAGGTTTCATATAAAAGAACTCACATAAAAAAAATGAACCTTTTGAAAATTTGTGATCATAGTGAGTTGAGTCTCTGGGTTTTACTGCCTTTTTCTGATTATATTTGCAATTGAAGAAGACTCACAATGATCAAAGGTCAAATAGAACATTTGTCTTTCATATGGACCTAATTGAGATTTTTGGCTACTTTCTGGAAATTGAATCCTTTTGTGCTTTCATTGCCTTATCTCACTTGGTTATACTATTCTGAAGCCAGCTTGGTCGTTTCCTAGGCTTTTTCTTGCTTATGGACCAAGTTGTGCCTTTATGCGAAAACGGCGAATTTTTTACTTTTCAAACCTTGAAACTACATTTTCCGAAAAATTGTCAATGTGTTCATCAAGGGGGAGATTGTGGATATCGTGAGGAGATGTGCACGATCTTAGAATGATGAGTCAATTGGCAATGGCTTTGTTGGTTTGCAAAATCTCGCGTTTTCGGGTTTGCTCCAGTGCTGTTAGGTCACTGGCGGTTAGATCGGCCAGGTCGCCGGTCCGACCGGCCAGTGGAAAGGACTGACCGCAATGCTTGCCGGTCCGACCGCAAAATTGTGTAGATGGAATTTGGGGCTAGGCCAAAAATAGGTTGTGTAGGCAAGTGAGGGGAGTCTCCTAGATGTGGTCACATAATTTTTGGATCTCCCAGTCAAAAGTTCTATTGAGTTGAAAATTCCAGAAGGTTTCGGATTTTCGAGATGGAATTTTTGCTAAGTCTTTTCGGGCGGTCCGACCGCCATTGTGGAATCGGTCGGACCGGCCTGAAATCGGTCGGACCGGCCGTGTGGGGCGGTCAGACCGCCGATCACTTGAAGGTTAGCCATTTTGGCATTGATGTGTTTTGATTGTGTTAAATGTATGGATGTCAATGCTTTATTGTTGCATATTGCATTGTGGAACTAACGTGGGTCAAGTTGTGAAGAACTTGTTCCGGAGGCGATTTGTTTGTCTATTGTCGCGTGCGGTGGCTTGCAGTCAACGGCGTCAGCGGTGAGGTGGATCGGGACAACGCTTGGAGAGCGAGGTCGAACGATCATGGATGCCGGGTGGTCGTGTGACTCAAGCATGGTGCGAGAATGAGCAAGATGGATCGAGCAGTAGTTCGTTGTGGTTGGATCGGCGGTGCGAAGTCGGTGCAAGTCTCTAGGAGGTTCCGATGGGATTGGACAGAGAGACTTGGCGGCGTGGTGAGAGCCTTGATCAACCTACATGTGGTGAAGCGGTGATTGCTTCAATAGCCAGGTTGTGTGAGTGGGTCCCATGTGTGTGGGCCTTCATGGGAGCCCATTAGTGAAAACCCTAGGCCTCTCCTATAAATAGAAAGGGGGGAGAGGAAAAACCCCCCAAGCACTCTAAGCATTCATTTGGACTCTCCAAGTCTTTTCTAGGGTTAGGGTTTGGAGAAGAGAGGAGAGGAGAGGAAGGTTGTGTGTACTCTTTGGTTTGAGCTCTTGTCCTCCTTGAGGGAGTGGCTTTGTAAGCATCTTGTTGGATCAATCAATATTGTGATGCTTGCTTAAGAGATTGATTGTCTATCTTGTGTTCTTCTCTCTTTTGATGATTTTGGTGCTTCCTTGATTCAAGGGTTTATGCTTGGTCTCTTGACCGATTTTATCTTCCTTTGATGTGTGGGAGTACTCCTAGAATCATCTAGACCATCAACCCCCCACAAGCAAGTCTTGAATCAAGATTTTCGTATTTCTAGGGTTTGTGCACTTCTTTGGTAAAATTGTCAGAGATCATTTCTGTGAAGTGGATATGAAGGATCGTCGCTAGAAATAGGTCTCTAATATCCTTAGGGAGCTGTGCTCCAAATTTGGTCCAGTTTCATTGGTTGAATCAAAAGTTGGAACAAATTTCGTTTTGGATTTGGGTGTTGTGTTTTGGTTATGGACTAAATCGGTCAGACCGATTTTTATACGGCGGTTAGACCGCCCGCCTTTCAGACCGCCCGGTAGTGGTAGGTCGAACCGATTTCCTCCGGTCCGACCGCCAGTTAGTAGCCGGTCCGACTCAAATCAACCGTCGGTCCATCGCGATCTCGGCCGATCGACCGCCAAGATGCTCGACCGATCCTCTGAGATCATTTCTCCACATTTGTGTCGTGTGGTTAAGGGGGTTATCGAATTTAGCACAAGGCTTTCTCTGTGCGTTTACTAATCTTCTTAGCCTTCATAGCTAAAGGAGTAAAGTTCGTGCTGAATTTGATTAAGGCGAGAAATTCGAGAAAGCGCCTATTCACCCCCCCTAGTCGCCTTTACCGGTCCTACACCTTTGTATGGCCAAACTTGAATGTTGAATCATCATTCCCTTGTCTCTTAGTAAAATAAAATTTGAAAATACAAATGTGCTTAGACATTGCTTAGATCACAAATATTTGATTTTGGGGAATTTTAGCCAAAACAGCAAGTATTGATTAAAAGCCTATGACATTGTTTTGTCATGGTGTATTTTTGCAAATGACTTTGAAAAATAAAAGTGAAAATGGGTTTGGAATTGGGCGGAATGGATGCTTGGTGGGTGCAGGGTTATGCATGGGCTCAATCCGGGTAGGGTTGAGGCCCAGGGGTTATTTTTGAAGTCGCCCAAGTCAGTTAAGGACCGGTCTTTGAGCCGCATCTTGCAAAGCTCCACCGTACTACCACAAGCCTGGAATGGGACAGGCTAGGCTGAATAATTTACAACACTCCATTGTTAGTTGTGCTATTTTTGGTGTGTGTGTGTGTCGGTTAGACAGTATTCCTACTTGGCGCAAGAGGGGGTTTCCGGCGGGTGGTTAACCCAATGGAAGTGAAACCTTAGCGGCGCAAGAGGGGGCTTCTAGAGGATGGTTAATCCAAAGGAAGTGAAACCTTAGCGGGCATGACTACTATATAATGACATATTGTAAAGGCCCCGTGATAATCACTTAGTCGCACACCTACGGAAGTGTGTCAGACGGATATTAAAAGTTGATTATCTCTTGTGGGTAAAACTGTACAACCTCTGTAGAGTGTAAAACTTTTTGAATAGTCGTGTCCACGGTCATGGACATGCGGAGCAAAGCCACTCTAAGTTAGACTTTGTTTTTGGTTTTAAAATGACTTTGTACAAGATGTTAGTATGTTTAATCCTTGTGGTAAAATTGGGCGGTTAGCCATGTGATAGGAGTATATCCATCACCATGTTTCATATGGAGGTTATCCACTATAAAATTGTCAAATTAAAATTTGATTTTAAGTTAAGAATTAAAAATGTGCCTTGAAATTTAGTATGATTATTTAAACTTGAAAATGCTGATTTACGCAAATAAACCCTTACAGCCTTCCTTTGTTTATTTATGTATGCATTCTAAATTCTGTATTGGGTGTAATTTGCGAGCACGGTAGTTGTGCTCATCCTTACTGAATATATTATTCAGGAGAAGACTATTGTCCAGATGGTGAGGATCCAGACATTTAGGATACACCTCCAGATGATTGTCTGTGGCGCATAGTATGGCCTACTACCTATTTGCTTCCGCTATATTTTGTTATTTGGCCTTAGGCCCATTTTGTATTAAACTCTGTTACTTATTAATAAAGCGCTTGATATGATTGTGATAACACTGTTTGTGAGACTGTGTACACTAGAAATCTTGGACTAGTGTGTAAACGCAGTGAACTCGGGATCCTTCGTTTCCGAGTTTGACAGAAGTGGTATCAGAGCCATATCGACTGTAGGTCGTGACCTAGAAGGAAATCAAACCCTTAAGTATTTATTTTTGAAAATTAAAAATAATTTGGTCTTCTGGAGTCCTTTCTCAACTTTTCTCTTTAAAAATGTTTACTAACTCATCTCCTTCTCAAAAATTGTAGATGACTGAGGTTCCGAGCGCCACCTCCCACGGAGTGTTTGCAAGACATTGGGTTGCAGTTCTCTAGAAGATCATGCAACACTTGGACTTTGAAGAAAGACCGGCGTATCAAAAATACAAGAACAAGGTGGGAAATCAGGATCGGTGGAGGGTGGAAGTGATCCTCTACTCCAACCTATCGCCGAACACCGACTTCCATATCTTCGACGCCCCAATGCGACGGGACACCTTTGCCGAAGGCATCGATTATCTGACCGAGGAAGCGACCGCACGACTCGGTACATCTACGATCACCGCCTCAACGGCACTGTATTCCATTATTACCCAATGCACATACCAACTCGGCATGACAGTACCTTCCACTTCGCTAGAGATGAAGACTATCCCGATTTCACGCACTAGGTGGATCTGGCCAGAGCAATGGATTATGCCTATGGGAATACCCTGGATAAGCTGTATCTCGTTCAGGGGAAATTACAAGACGCTGAAGAAAAGTTGAAGGCTGTAGAAAAAGAACTGGCCTACTACAAGGCAGGCGAGGCTAGTTTTAGTGAGCCGGATTATACCCAGCAACCCCATAGATTTGTCCTTAGTTGTCCTTTAGTTGCGAATTATGAGCTACTAATACACTTGTGGTAGCCATAATGAATCAATAAAATAAATTAAATCAAATTATTTCGCTGAAGTTTTCTTTCCTTGTGTTTGTCGGTTTTTTTGGGGCTATTTTAGACCCACACCCTTAGAGCTTATGTCTCTTTTCTGATCCTTGAGAGCAAGCAAATGGTGACTACCCGCACTGGAAGTGGCAGCGCAAGAGGGCAAGGAAATGAGAATGCTGATTATCAAGAAAATCCAGTTTAGCAACCACCACCCCCTGCAACTGAAGCCCCGGACTGGCGACAAATGATGGCCAATCAGACCCATCTGATTGAGCTACTAGCTGAGTCCCTCAACAGTAACCAAAACACTCAAACCTTAGCAGCATATCATGCTCCTCGACCTCCAGCAAGAGTTACACTGTCAGAATTCATGAGGATGTGTCCGCCGACGTTTTCTAGTAGCGCGGAGTCTATGGACGCAGATGATTGGCTCAGGGCCATTGGCAAGAAGTTGGATATTGCTCAGTGCACAGATCGTGAGAGAGTCTTGTTTGCCTCTCATCAGTTGAATGGTCCCGCATCAGAATGGTGGGACAACTTCAGTATGTCCCATGCTAATGCCCAATCAATCACTTGGGATGAGTTCGTGCAAGCCTTTCACCGATCTCATATTCCATCCGGCATGACTACTCTGATGAAGGAGTTTCGCTCGCTTCACCAAGGAATCCGTTCAGTCAGCGAGTATCTGCATAAGTTTAATCAACTCGCTCGCTATGCCCAGAAGATGTGAAAAGAGATGAGGACAGGCAGGAATGATTTTTGGAAGGATTGAACGATGAACTTTCCGTCCATTTGATTTCTTAGGATTTCACTGACTTTCAGCAGTTGGTGAACAATGCTATTTGTCAGGAAGGTAAGCATCAAGAGATGGAAAATCGCAAGCGAAGAATGGCCGCACAAAAGTTTAACTCCGGAGGATTACCCAAACCTCGTTTCACTCAGCCTTCGCCACCTCAGGGTGGAAGATTTTAGTCTACTACACCCAGAGCTCCAGCACCAGCCCAGCGCCCCAACATTCCTTGTTTTCGTAACAGTTCATCTGGAAGTCAGTTCCAGCAGAAGACATCTCCCTCAGCAGCAGGAATAACTTGTTTTTATTGCAATGAGTTGGGTCATTATGCCAATAAATACCCAAAAAGCAACGAGTTACAACCCAGTCAAGCCAAGCTGCAGAGCACCGGTCTCCGGCGGTCCCTCAAGACCTTTATTCGGTTCGTAAAGGGACGTGTGAATCACATCACCGCAGAAGAGGCTCATTCATCACCAGATGTTGTTCTTGATATGTTTCTTGTCAATTCGATACAAAGATCGCTTTATTTGATTTAGACTTCACATTTTTGTGTCGAATAAGTTTGTAGGAAAGTATGGGTTATCTATCTCCCCCTTAGCTAACCCTATGTTAATCCATTCCACGAGCTCAGAAATGAGAGCTAGTTTCTTTTTGCCCAAATCTTACCTTGGAAATATCTGGAGTAGTTTTCTCGGCAGACATAATAGTCTTGAGCTCGCAAGGTTTGGACATAATTCTTAGAATGGACTGGCTTGCCAAGAATCAAGGAATGATAGATTGTGCCAATAGATCTATCACCCTCACCAATGAACAAGGGATTTCAGTAGAATTCAAACACAAGACTTCTATAGGAAAAAGTTCTATCTTGACCAGCTTGAAGAAAGTAAAACTTGAAGACATATCCGTGGTACAAGAATATCCGGATGTTTTTCCTAAGGAATTACCCGTCTTGCCACCGGACAGGGACATAATGTTTTTCATTGACTTAGTCCCAGGGACTGCTCCAATTTCGAAGCGACCCTACAGAATGTATTCAACCAAGTTCATCGCCTTGGGGAGCTCCAGTGCTATTTGTCAAGAAGAAAGACAATAGTATGAGAATGTGTGTGGACTACAGATCACTCAATGAAGTAACAATCAAGAACAAGTATCCGTTATCCAGGATAGATGATCTGTTCGATCAACTTAAAGGAGCCAGTGTTTTCTCAAAGATTGACTTAAGGTCAGACTATCATTAGCTAAAAATCAGACCAGAAGATATTCTGAAGATAGCCTTCATAACCAGATATGGGCTATCACGAGTTTGATGATGTCATTTGGAGTGACAAATGCCCCTGCTTATTTCATGAATATGATGAACAAAGTATTCATGGAATTCCTGAATAAGTTTGTGGTAGTTTTCATCGATGATATTCTCATCTATTCAAAAGATGAAGAAGAGCATGAAAAACATCTCAAGACTATTTTGGAAAAACTTCGAGAACATCAGCTTTATACCAAGTTCAGTAAGAGCGAATTTTGTCTTAGTCAAGTGGCTTTCCTTGGACATATTGTGTCAGCGGGAGGAGTTGCAGTAGACCCCGCCAAGGTTGAAGCTGTAATGGATTGGAAGCAACCCAAGTCTGTCACGGAAGTGAGAAGTTTTTCCGGTTTAGCTAGGTACTTCCGCAGATTCATCAAAAGTTTCTCCAAGATCGCCAAACCCATGACTCAACTTCTGAAGAAGGAAAATAAATTTGAATGGACAGATCCATGTGAACAAAGTTTCCGAGGGTTGAAGAAAAAACTAGTTTTTGCACCTGTGTTAGTCTTACCGGATATTCGTAAGGATTTTAAAGTTTTCTGTGACGTATCTCGTTAGGGACTTGGATGTGTACTGATGCAAGAAGGAAAAGTCGTAGCTTATGCATCTCGTCAGTTAAGGCCACATGAAGGAAACTATACAACTCATGATTTAGAGTTAGCAGCAATTGTGCATGCTTTGAAAATCTGGTGGCATTATCTTATTGGTAGCCGCTGTGAGATTTTCACGGATCATAAAAGTCCAAGTACATCTTCACTCGATCGAACTTAATTTTCGGCAAAGAAGATGGTTGGAGCTGATAAAAGATTATGACTTTAGAGTCCATTACCACCCGGGTAAAACAAACGTGGTGGCAGATACCCTGAGTAGGAAGGCATACTGCAACACTGTGTTAGTTCAAGAAAATCAGCTAGAATTGTATGAAGATTTGAAGCAGCTGAATCTGAAAATTGTCAGTCAAGGCTGTATCAACTCAATAGAAGTCCAACCAACCATACAGAGTCAAATCAGAGAGAAACAGCTAGAAGACTATGACATCAAAGAAATCAAAAGGAACATGAGAAGAGGTAAAGCCCCAGGATTTTCTGAGGATGAGCAAGGTACAGTATGGTTTGGCAACCGTATCTGTGTACCTAATCATCAGGAAATAAGACGGTGATTCGAAAGAAGCTCATGAATTACCTTACTCTATTCATCCCGGAAGTACCAAGATGTACTAAGATCTGAAGGAAAAATATTGGTGGGTCAGTATGAAGCGAGAGATCGCTGAGTTCGTTGCACGCTGTGATGTATGTCAGCGTGTTAAGGCAGAGCATCAGAGACATGCCGGACTATTACAACCATTACCAATTCCCGAATGGAAATGGGAGGAAATTGGTATGGATTTTATCATCGGGCTACCTAGGACCCAATCAGGATGTGATTCTATTTGAGTGATAATTAACCGATTCATTAAAGTGGCTCACTTTATTCCAGTCAAGACCACTTACAGAAGCAGCAAGTTAGCAGAGGTTTACATGTCAAGGAACGTTTGTCTGCATGGGATACCCAAGAAGATTGTGTCCGATAGAGATTCACAATTTACATCAAGATTTTTGTAGAGTCTACATGAAGCCTTGGGAACCAGACTTAACTTTAGTACAATGTATCATCTCCAAACAGATGGACAGACAGAACGTGTTAATCAGGTTCAAAAAGATATGCTTTGAGCTTGTGCTATAGATTTTGGAAGAAGCTGGGATAAGAATTTACCCTATGCAGAATTCTCCTACAACAACAGTTTTCAAGCCAGTTTGCAGATGTCGCAATTTGAAGCATTGTATGGCAGAGAGTGTATAACCCTCTCCTTTGGGATCAAGTAGGCGAACATCAGTTCTTTGGACCAGAATTGATAAAAGAAGACGAAAGTAAAGAAAAAGTAATAAGAGAACTTCTGAAAGTGGCTCAATCCCGACAAAAGAGTTATGCCGACAATCGTCGGGGGGAACTATCCTTCGAGATAGGAGACTTCGTCTATCTCAGTGTAACACCACTCCGAGGAGTAAGGAGATTTCAGACTAAAGGAAAACTCGCACCCAGATTTATTGGACCTTATAAGATTCTGGCAAAAAGAGGTGAAGTTGCTTACCAGTTGGAATTACTAGTGTCTCTGTCAGCCGTTCACAACGTCTTCCATGTCTCTCAGTTGAAGAAATATCTCAGAGTGCCAACCGAGGAAATACCGCTTGAGAACATCGACCTTCAGGAAGATCTCACCTATGTGGAGCAGCCAATCAAGATCCTCGACATAGCAGAACGCATCACCAGAAGCAAAGTCATCCAATCATGCAAAGTTCAATGGAGCAATCATTCCAAAGAAGAAGCCACCTAGGAGCGAGAAGAAGTTTTAAGAGCCGAGTATCCCCACCTTTTTCCTGACCAAGTCTGAATCTTGCGGTCGAGATTCCCTTTAAGGGGGGTAGGTTTGTAACAGCCCAAAATTTCAAATTCCAATTGAAAATAAAATTTTAATTGATTTTGCTGATTTTCTGAAATTTTAAAAACTTTTCCTTAATTATTTTAAAGCTAAATTTATTTATTTGTAAAATCTATTACCAATTATAAGTTAAAATTATTTTATTTAAATCCAGAATGCCCTAGAGAATTTCTGAGAATTTTCTCATAATTTTTGGATTTTTTTGCTAGTGTTTATAGCTTAATTGAATTTCTGGAATTAATTGAATTGGAAATCCCCGCACAGTGTCTGGGCCAAATTCATCCGCCAAAGACCACGGTTCTGGTTGCTCGGCCGCTTCTCTCCAAGCGCACCAGCGTGGACCATCCGATCAAATTCGGACGGCCATCGCTCCGCCCGACAAGTTCCTCCCGCGAGCTCCCAGCGTGGACCGTCTGATCTAAATCGGACGGCCATCGCTCTGCCCAACCAGTTCCTCCCACGCGCTATCGCTGTGGATTATCATATCTAAATCGGACGGTCAACGCTATGCCCGACCAGTTCTTCCGCCGACAGGTGGGCCCGTCTACAGTGTCATCATTTCTGACCCCTTATTCCTCCAGCTCCCGCGCCCGACCGCCATTAACGTGCATTAAAGCTTCATCAATTCTCCGTTTTTTTCCGGATTGTTCTTGCAATCATGCGCATACAATTCAGTAGTAACATCTGCACTCATCCCCGGCTGTTTCATCCTTTGATCATGTGCATTGACACCGAACGTTCGCCACCACCGCCGTGACCTCCGCGCACAATCTCTGCCTTCTGGCCTCCCCTCGCCCTATAAAAGGGAGCACCAGGAGCGCCTCTCTCCACTCACTCCAGCGCCCTAGCTCTCCTCACCCCAATCGCTCTCGTGCGCCCGCAATTTGAGTTTTCTCGCCGCCGGCCGAAGCCTCGTTCTTCTCTGATTCCAGTGCCGTCAAGCCTCCTCTGGCCACCTCGACCACACCCTCAGCATTGCCTTGTCACTGCGATCCTCATGCCCCCCTTCGCTTCGCCAGGAGACCACCGGAGTTGCGTCGCCATCGTCGCCGAACCTCGCCGCCGCTTCTCTCCGTCGCCGACGACCATTCCGCCGCATCCCTCTGTCGCAAGGTAGCGCATTAGATTCCTGGTCACCCCCTTTTTCTTTTGTGCACCTTTGCACGCCTCGCCGGGTTGCGTAGCGCCAGCGACGCCGTCGCCGGAGCACCGCCGTGCCTCTGGTCGATGTGGCTCAACCACGTCGACGCCACCTCAGCGCCACCTCGGCACATTGGTGTGTGTGGCTGCCTACGTCAACCGTTGCGCCAGTGCCCCCTTCGTACTGTGCTGTGAGCCGAGTCCACCGTGGACTCGTACCTTCCCGTGGACCCAGTTCATGACTGTGAGGCCCACATGTCAGTGACACAATTCCGTACACTGACACAATAAATCAAATTTCCTTTAGAAAAGTAATTTGGGAAATTCAGAATTTCTGATTTTTAGGATTTAAGTTAGATTTAAAATTTCCAGGAGCTCGTATTTCTTCATACGAACACCGATTTAGGTGAATCAAATTTCTAAATTTGTATAAAATCAATATCTAGCTAACTAAACCAAAATTATTTCTTTTGGAGTTAATTTTGAATGTTTATTTGAATTTATTTGTGTTTATTTGAATTTATTTTGAATTTTGTTTATTTTCGCGTATAGATTTTGACGACTCCGGAGAGCTCAACCCTATTGAAGAGGTAGAATATTAAGAGTTTGAGCAAGATAAGTTACACCATTGATTATTTTGATCCCAGTATTTTAAATTATTAATTCTGTTTTAAATTATTAATTGCATGCATAATTTTGTACAATTATTTTAAATTCCTGTTTTAAATTTATAGTTAGTCCAATTTCCTTTGTATGGCCAAACTTGAATGTTGAATCATCATTCCCTTGTCACCTTAGTCAAATAAAATTTGAAAATACAAATGTGCTTAGACATTGCTTAAATCACAAATATTTGATTTTGAGGAATTTTAGCCAAACAAGCAAGTATTGATTAAAAGCCTATGACATTGTTTTTTCATGGTGAATTTTTGCAAATATCTTTGAAAAATGGGTTTGAACTTGGGCGGAATGGATGCTTGGTGGGTGCAGGTTTATGCACGGGCTCAATCCGGGTAGGGTTAAGGCCCAAGGGTTATTTTTGAAGTCACCCAAGTCAGTTAAGAACCGGTCTTTGAGCCGCATCTTGCAAAGCTCCACTGTACTACCACAAGCCTGGAATGGGACAAACTAGGCTGAATAATTTGCAACACTCTATTGTTAGTTGTGCCATTTTTGGTGTGTGTGTGTCGGTTAGACAGTATTCCCACTTGGTGCAAGAGGGGTTTCGGTGGTGGTTAACCCAATGGAAGTGAAACCTTAGTGGCGCAAGAGGGGGCTTCTAACGGATGGTTAATCCAAAGGAAGTGAAACCTTAGCGGCATGACTACTATGGAACGACGCAATGTAAATGGCTCGTGATAATCACTTAGTCGCACACCCACGGAAGTGTGTCAGACGGACATTAAAAGTTGATTATCTCTTGTGGGTAAAACTGTACACCTCTGCAGAGTGTTAATTCATTTCGAGAATTAAAAAGTTTGGGTCGGGCCGCCCATGAACAGGTCTACTTGCATGGCACTTCCGATGCTTGTTACAGTTTGGGAAGACTCGAGATGAACTCGTTGGTCATGTGGATTCAAATGCTGCTAGAGATTTGAATAAGAGAAGATCTCTTGCTGGCTAGGTGTTCGTTGTTACTGCTTATGTGTGCACAAACGTTGCTACGCGCACGAAGCAACGCACGCACGGGCGTGCCGAGACGTAGGGAAAAATGCCCAGAAGGTTGCCGCTCTATCTTGTGGCTCCTATCAGCTGCCGGCCACTCGCTCTTCTACGCACAGTCGTGCCGTCCATGCCAGCAGCCCGCAAGGCCTCGACAGTCCGTTACCGCGTGCATGTCCCCCCGACCGAATCCACACCACACCGACTCACACTGTACAGCCATATGGATGCTCCATCCATCGATTCCAGCCTAAAACTACACGAAACCAATCCATCAAACACAGCGTGCAGTGTGTCCCTTCCATCGAGCTGGAGGTAGGCTGTAGGCTGTAGGCATCGCAAGATGCGTGAGCTAGCCTATATCTGCTATTGAGCTGGAGCCCAGGAGGAGAGGGACACCGGGGACACTTACGCAGCCACTACACAAAACTCCCAATGCGTTCTCCCCATGGTACATGGTGATGGGGCCATGCATTGCAGATTCCAGATCTACGTACATGTTCCAAGACCTTGATGATTCCACTCGATCGGCGCGAATCCAACGGAGAAAAATAAAGAACTCATGCACGCAGTACAGGGTAACCATCATCAACTTGCGTCAATCATTACCCGTTTCATTCTTTAGGAATACTGGTACATCAATCGATTTCATCTTACAGAAAGGAGGAGAGGCAAAAAATAAATAAATAATTAATAAGCAGCCAAGAAAAGAAAACCATGGCACCACCACCACACGCACGCCAACTTACTACTGTACATACAATTCCATTGGGAAGGTTCTCTAAAATAGCTTACTGGTGTGGTGTCCCCACTCCTCCCTCCCCTGGGGCTCACATTGTACATTAATTAACCCTGGGGAGTAACAATTGTTATTTACCAATATGATATAATAATAGTACATGATTAAGCAGACTAATTAATCCAATTCCGTAGATAATTCATCACTGCATCGATCTGGAGTTAGTTGTGCTTTTTTTTTCTCTTTCCCTTTTAGTTTTACGAGAAGATCGCAGTCAGTCGCATCTCTTCGTGGGCGCGCCTGCTGCTAGGGTGCTCCCCGCCTGCGCCCGCGCCCTGGCGTTGGAGGCGCTCTTGTTCTTTCCCTTCTTCCTGGAGTGCGCCGAACCCGGCGAGGACCGGGGGATGAACACCCCGGTGCCCTTGCTGCCGCACTGCTGCTGCTGCCACGTCCTGGCACCCTGGCCGCCATTGCCGCCGCTGTTGGTGCTGCTGCCGTTGTAGCTGGCGGCGTGGTGGTACAACGTGTAGGCCGGTGGCGACAACATCGACGCGCCCTGCGGCACATGGGCGACCGAGAATCCCTGTTGGTTTTGTGTGATTCCAATCAGATCGCTAGCTGTTAGTGTCGAGGCGTTGCTGTGGTGTAGAGGCGCACATGATGCGATGTGATGCGATCATGGATGGCAAACTTTTATTTCCCTTTAGAAAAATAAATAAAACTAGTAAAATCCAGTGGCTAATAGCTGTAGGAGCAACTAGGTATTAAATAAAACTGATGGCAACTTGCGTGCATGCGAAGGTTTCAGCACCCGATCTTGTCGCAGAGCAGGGAAGGATTAAACAAATTAGCACCATACATACATGCATCAAAAAGAGCCAGTACGGGTAACATGATGAGCTGTTGTGTGCAAGCAATATAAGATTGGAGGCTAACCGCAAAGTCCAAGCAACATCGATCACTTGGTCGATCGCATGGAGCATGATGAGCGTTCCAATGGTGAAAAACAACTCATTCTTCTTGGCAATCATGCAAGGAGAGTTTGGAGGTATCTAGGTCAAGAAAAGAAAAGAAAAGCGGGGGGCACAAGTAGAGTACGTACCTCTACTAGGCCGACGATATTGGATTACTACACTAAATAGTAGAATTTGACTTGGGGTCCGTCTACCCGAGGAGAGTGATGATTCTACTAATCACCGTGTGTGTATGGGTGAGGGTAAAATAATAGACAAGTGACAGGGTGATTAACTGGAGGTTTTGGAGCTAATTAAGCTAGTTGATTAGCGCCGCATGTGCCTGCGCAGGACAGGAGACATCTGTAGCGACGCGACTCGTCTACAGCCATGGGTGATGGGAAGACGTACCTTGCAAGTTTCTAATTCAGGAATGGCTAATGAAAGAGACATGGTCGTGGCCTCGTGGGTTTGAATGACACCTGTGCACATAATGGGGACCCTGACTAGCTAAGCATTTGGATTAGAGCATACTAGTTGTTACTTACTTGTTCTAATATTGCTGCTCTGATTGGGAAATATAGTACTACTGCTATACTCCTCTAAAAGAAACCATTTTTGCGCTATTCATCTCGCTGACTTAGGGTCCGATGGAATTTGAAATATGTACACAAATTTTACAGGAAACAGTAGAACTCCTCAGAGAATTTCCTTGGGAATTCCTGAGATCCAAACAGGCGGCCCTTAAATTTGAAGGCTTGTTCACCAGTGGTTCATGACTGAGGCTGGTGGCCCCCAAGCAGAATTTGGCAATAGTAATACTACCTGTAAAGGGTCAATTTCCTACAAAAGGTGTTTGTTTCTTCTTAATGCACTGGCTGTCACTGACGCATACGAAAGATACATATGCACCCATGTGTAGCTCCAGGCTAATGCTTATCCTCCAAAAATTCTGCGCAGCCGTGCAAGTGCCAGGCACGTAGATACTCCTAATTAACAGAACAGCAAAAAACAACACAAAGCGGCTGTGCCCATGGTGTTAGGATGCTAATCAAGCTGTAATTACAACTAATTGGCCACTTCACAAGAAGACCATAAACATAATCGCGCCGGGGGGGCGGGGGATGTGCTCGTGCTGCTGCAACCACCAACTAACTACAAGGAAGAGGCTGCAAGAACCTAACAGAAGCTAACCTGAGCTCACATGCATGCACACATGCATGTTTGATGACACGACGACAAGGTAGGAAGAGGAATGGACAGCGATAGCAAGGGAGAAAGAAAAGGGAAGAGAACGGCGACTCACCGGGACGGCTGGCACGGCGGCGGGGAACTGCGCGGTGCCGAAGTCGGCCTCGTCGTCGTCGGTGATGAGCAGCGATATCCGCTTGCTGAGCTCGGCGAAGAAGACGTCGTCCTCCAGCATCTCCACATCCATCTTCTTCTCCTCCTCCTCCACTTCTCGCCTGAGATAGGAGATGGAGTTGGAGGCAGAGCGGTAGCAACAGGGCCGCTAGGAGATGGGAGAGAATAGAGCAGAGGCTTTTGGGTTTGCTCCGCTCGGCCTCAGGGCGCTTTAATAACCTGTTAGTTTCAGTTTGGTGTTGGGGGGAAGGGGCTCGGTGGACCCGGTGGAGCAGTTGGCCAATCCCTACTTGGAAAGGTCATGGGTCCCACGAATGTGCAGCACTACACTCTCCCATTTTTTACATTCTGTTGGGCATATAGACGATGAATAGCCCGAATTAGAGCCGCAATCGTTCGTTGTCTTCTGATTTGGACAACACGGAGCCGGGTCGGATCGGTTCGAGCCGCTCCTTGTCCATAGGCCATGATAAAACCATCGCAGCACTAATTCTGCAAACCTTTATCGGGGGACTACCATATGTACCGTGACAACGATAACACAACCCGTTCCAACGGATGTGAGAAAGGGACGGGTTTTTAGTGCGATATTATCCCCAGGCTGCTAAGGGGTGAGGAGGGCGATCGAAAGAGGATGAGGAGGCTCCGGCGCCGAGTTGGCCACCGAAGCCATCGAGATATCCGCGGTTTTGCGCGCTGCCTCGGCCGCACGCCGCCAGGGTGGCCGCCCCGCCGCTTTCCGCCTGGGACCCCTCCTTCCCCTTTCCTTCTCTGCATGACACGTACTCACTCGGGGTCCAATCCAGCCATCAACCAAGTAAGTGGTAAGTGTTTTCACGGCACGGGTGTACAGGGCAGCAACAGCGGTTGTCATCATGGGCTGGGCCTCCCCGGCTGGCCGCTGCCCCTCGGTTCCTATCCGGAAGTGGGGATGGATTTCATGGATTGGATTGCATAAACTAGCGCGAGAGGGCTAGGCAAAGGCCACGAGCTGCTCCACGTCCACGTCGACCTGCTCCCCCCGCCCCCACTGGGGTGGGGCCGCCGCAGCTGGTGTGGAGCTGGAGCCGCGGGCCACGAGCTTCACCGACGATCACTACTACTGCGGGACTTTTCTCCCTCTACATCTCTCTCTCTCTCTCTCTCTCTGAATACGTTTCTCTTTCTACAATTGGCGTACGACACGACGAGCATGTTGTGTTGTGTGTGTGTGTGTGTTTTTAGGACGGGAGGGACGACTGGTGATCCCGCTCGCGCACGCTTGTGTGGCTGCCGTCCTCCCGGTCTGTGGGCGCGGCCGGCACGCTCGTTGGTTCGACTCCGACTCGCACGGCGCACAGAGAGGTCTGTGGCCGCCGCTCCGGCCGCTTGTTGCATACGGCGCTTCCAGGTGGTGCCGCGGCGAATACCGACCAGCGACAAGTAGAGGCCGACGATAGCGACGGTATTGTGTACGGATTATCTTCTGCGAGGTCGGTACGGGCTGTCACTGACGGGTGAACCGCGCCCGGTGGTGGAGCCCATCTATAGACGAGTTGCGGCCCTGCGCAGCCATAGTTGATTCCGAGTGAGTCCAGTCTTATCGAGTTTTTTTTAAAAAAAAAAAAATTAACATAATTTAATTTAATATTATTTTATTTATAGTTAAGAATTAATTTTAGGATCGGGGTAATGAGCTAAGTTGAGTCGAGTTTGAGTGGAATCTAATTTTATTAGAAATTAACATATTTCAGTATTTAACTAGTTAATGAGTGTAATTGGAGTTATTTTGAAGCAAGTCAACTAATCTTACTAATGATCTTTTTTTCCACCCTATTAGTGGCCATCGTGTGAGAAACAGCACGGCTGGCGTGTTCAAGTTTTCTTGTTGGGGCCATCTATTGCGCGAGGGACTCAAAACTTCTCAAGTTTGACTTGAATCTTGCAACCTAAGATCCCCATCGTACGATTCTTTTGTTTCTGTCATGCTTCTGATTTATCTTTGACAAACTGACCTCTTTTGAACTAGCACAAAACTCAGATAGTGGCCCGATAACTACCTACCCTATCTATCATGGGCTAGCCGTTTAGACTCATTTATGAACCTAATACCTTCAAATGAAGAAAAGCCCTCTACTTTTAGCCCAGGTTAACGTACTAGGCCAACAAAAAACTCATTTTGGAAAGAAAAAAATGGAAAAGGAATCACTTAAATATCATGATCTTACATATCCCCCAAAAGAAGTAGAGAAGAAACACAAGAGAATGAAAAAGAAAAGAAGAGGAAGACTTGTTTGTGCATGATGATCATCAGAGGAACATGAACTAGGAACCCCATGTCAGTGATCTTCTGTTGGATCCCTACTTTCTTGCAACAATTCCAGTGTTCTTATGCTGTGATTCCTTCTCTCTTCAAAAACTGGACTGATTTGTTTGCTTCTTCTCCAACAATGCAAACTAGTAGAATGAAAAACATGTCACAAATTATTTTCCAATCCAGAAAAAAATTGCCTCTTCTCCACCAAGTCAACAAAAATCTGATAAAAACATTGCCCAAAGTTACACATGATTGCAAGATCAAAACACTAATTAAGAAAATAAAATTGATCAGACGTGGTTTTCAAGCTCTTAAGTTGCAATACTTTGACATCTCTAAATTTAATATGAATAAAATGGCATCATAATGAAAACTTCAGTAGCCTAGCAATAAAACAAAAAAACAACTGAAACTACTAATTGTATTATATGATGGACGTAATTTCGAGACATAGGTGAACACTTACATAAAATAGAGTCAAAACTTATGATTGAATATTAATTCTAAGATGGCCAGAAATATCCTGACATCAGTGAACTATAACATTAAGCATATTGAAAAAGTAATGACATACAAAAACGGTGCTGGCCTAGGTTCACTACTACAGAACATGCTATACTAGACACCCCATCACAGACGGTTCAAAAGAACCGCTCAGTGATAAATATCACGAGCGGTTCTTGGTAAGCGTGCGTGATATATAAATATCGCGCAGGCGGTTCGTTTAGCGAACCGCCTGCGGATATTTCTGTCATCACGCAGCGGTTCGTTAAGCGAGCGCCTGCGTGATGATAACGCACTGACGGTTCGTTTAACTAACCGTGCGTGATAATATTTGTATCACGAGCGGTTTGTTTAACGAATCGTGCGCGAAATATCCTGACGGTTAGTTAAGCGAACCGTCGTGATATAACATATCACGACGGTTCTTTAAAAGAACCGCTCGTGATATCCCATATCACGAGCGGTTCTTTTAAAGAACCGTGCGTGATATCGAGCTTATAAGTAGCGCCGCCGAGGCGGTCCCCATTTCTATGAAATCCATTTGAACCGCCGCCACCCTCCTGCTGCTGCGTCATTGCCGCAGTCCCATTTCTATTAAATCCATTTGAACCGCCGCCACCCTCCTGCTGCTGCGTCCTCCCCCATTTTGAGCTGTTACCCCTACCTCCTCCTCTCCCATTTTGAGCTGTTACCCCTGCCTCCTCCTCCCCCGGCCCATTGCGGCACCTGATCTGCTGCCTCCTCCCACATTGCGCCACTTTGGAGAGAAGGGTAACGATCGATCTGTAACCCTTTATATTTGCTATAGAGTACTCACTAATGTGTTTGGTCATTATAAAGGGTACTTGCGGTTTATTAATATAGAGTACTCACTAATGTGTAGATGGACCGAAACTGGATGTACATTGAGAACCGTGTGAGTGAAGAGTATATTAATGGCGTGTTTGCTTTTAGAAGAGCCGCCGAGCAGGATATGTTGAAGAAGGGGATAAAATATATGTATTGTCCATGCATTGATTGCGGTAATATGAAAATGTTTAACAACCCGCAGATCGAAGCTCACTTAATCTGAAGAGGTTTCAAAAAGGATATACATGTTGGGCGATCACGGTGAAGAGCGATTATCTGGAAGTCGAGAATGACGACATCGCCGAGGAAGTCAACGATATGCAGGGTATGGAATGTGCTTTTGATGAGGATAGATCGCATGATGACAATCTGGATCAGATGCTACGCGATGCGAAGGAACTACGGTGAGAGAGAGTTTTGTAAATTCGAGGGCTTAATGGAGGACTCGGAAACCTTTGTTCCTCGGCCGCAAGCGGAATACACAAGGTTGTCAACCGTGCTTGAGCCGCTGAAATTGAAGGCAAGCAATGGTTGGTCCGACAAGAGTTTCTGGCGTTGTTAGGTCTCTTAGTCGACATCCTTCCGAGGGAAAGCGTGTTGCCCAAAGACGACCTACCAAGCTAAGAAGGTTCTTTGTCCGTTGGGAATGGAAGTAGAAAGAATACATGCATGTCCGAACGATTGCATCCTCTACAGTAAAGAGTATGCAGACATGCATGCATGTCCGTGTGCGAGCATCCGATACAAGCGGAAGAATATCGCTAAGGCGAAGCAAGGACCTCTGCTAAGATGTTGTGGTATCGCTGTGATCCCACGTTTGAAGCGTTTATTTGCGAACCGAAGGAGGCAAGATTGATGCGTTGGCACTCTGAGGAGCGTAAGAAAGATGGGAAGCTCGGACACCTGCTGATTACTCGGTGGAGAAACTTCGATCGGAGCTTGAAGAGTTCGGTCGGAGCGAGGAACATAAGGTTAGGGTTGAGTACGGACGGAATGAATCCTTTCGGTAACATGAGCGTGAGACATAGCACTGCCCGTGAATCTATGTATGTACAACCTTCCTCCTTGGTGTGTATGAAGCGGAAATACATTTTGATGACACTACTTATCCAAGGGCGAAGCAACACTGGGAATGATATTGATGTGTACCTAGCACCATTCTTTGGAAGATCTTGTGACCTTTGTGGAGCGAAGGAGTGCAGGTATGGGATGCGTACAAGCGAGAGAACTTCACTTTACGCGCCATGTTGTTCGCACCATCAATGATTTTCCGCCTTGGTAACCTATCGAAGCTTGATACAAAAGGAGCCAAAGCACGTCGCGACCGCTTAGATGCTACGGAGAGTGTATGGTGAACAACTCGCGCATAAAGCGTGTATATGCGTCACCGTAGGTTCCTTCCGAGGAGTCACCCATACCGCAAGATGAAGAAACAATTCGACGGAAATAAGGAAGGCGGTTCGACTTCAAGGGCTTTTAGTGGGAAAGAGGTCTATGATATGGTTAAGGATATCGATGTTGTGCTTGGGAAGGGCGTAAATTAAGAACCCGTGAGAAGAACATCGGAAGAAGCGGTCAATTTTTGGGACTTGCCTTATTGGGAGTACTTAGAAGTTCGCCATTGCATCGACGTTATGCACGAGAGAAGAATGTATGTGATAGCTTGATTGGTCTCTTCTTTGAACATTAGTGGCAAAACAAAGGATGGTGTTAACGCATGCGGCGTGACTTGGTCGATATGAACATAAGGACCGAGTTAGCACCGAAAGAGACCGATCAGATTTAACGTACCTTCCCCGACTTGCTACACTCTGGCCCAAGGTGAGAGAAATGAAGCGTGCGAGCTTGCGGTGTGAAAGTCCGTCTGGTTACTCCGCTAACATTAAGAAACTTGTTTCTATGCAAGATTTGAAATTAATTGGTATGAAGTCGCATGATTGTCGTGTCTTGATGACACAAATGCTTCTGTTGCAATTAGGAGTATCTTGCCGAACAAGGTCCAGTGGCAATCTTGAGGTGTGTTATTTCTTCAACTCAATTGCTCGAGAAGGTCATCGATCCCCAAGGACTAGATGCTCTGCAGCCGAGGTAGTGACGACTCTGTGTCATCTTGAGATGTATTTCCCTCCGTCATTTTTCGATATCATGGTCCATCTCATTGTTCACCTTGTGAAAGAGATAAAGATATGCGCACTGTGTTTCTCGTCATATGTACCCGTTCGAGAGGTACATGGGAATTCTCAAGTCCTACGTCGGAATCGATCTCGACCGAGGCGACATCATCGAAGGTTATGCAACGGAAGAGGTCATTGAGTTCTGCGTCGACTACATGGCTCAGGTGGATCCGATTGGTGTGCCTCTATCTCGTCATGAGGGGAGACTGGATGGTATCGGGACCATCGGAAGGAAATCAATCACTCCGATCTGATATCGTGCGCTCAAGCCCATTTCACGGTCTTGCAACACATGACCCAAGTGTCCCGTACATCGGCGAGCACAAAGACATGGTACGCCAATGTAATCCGGACCGGTCGGAGGTTTGGATCACTGAGAGCACAACCGTCGGTTCAACGAATGGTTAAAGCGCGAATCACTCGGAGGTCATCAAGTGATGATCTGTTGCTATGGTTGGCAAGAGGGCCCTGATTTACAATTGTCACATAGCAAGGATCGACATAAATGGGTACACATTTTATACGGCACTCGGGATAGGAAGAGCACAAAGGCGAGCAGCGGTGTCGCATAGATGCATTCGATCTGGAAATTTGAGGAGCTCGTACTATGGGCAAATAGAGGAGATATGGGAGATCGACACGTGCTTTTCAAGATCCCCTATTTGGTGCCGTTGGGTCCATCTCCCACGGTGAAGGTCGACAAATGCGGCGTCACTACCGTGGACCTCGAGCGTGTCGGATACAAAGACGAACCATTCGTCTTGGCTAACCAAGTTGTTCAAGTCTTCTATGTAACCGACCCGGCAAATAAGAAGCGTCACGTAGTTCTTCATGGAAAAGGAGGATTGTCGGAGTTGAGAATGTAGTGGGCGAGGAAGAATACAATCAATTTGACGAGTTGCCACCTTTGGAGACGGCATCGGGCTCGAGGAAGAACCCGGTGAGGAAGCTAGCTATATGCGTCGATCATCATGAAGGGCTATATTTTAATTAAGAATTTACTCCATTGTAATTAACTAATTTATTCCATTGTCATGTGTTAATGTGTTATGGACTTATGATCTTTAAATTGATGACAATTGTCAAGTATTTTATTCCACTTATGCGAACTTCGATACCACTTATGAGAAAAACACTTGATACCAAGAATAATTGATTCCATCTTGTTTCTTTGCAAAAGCATACCATCTTTATTTAGGATGGTATGCATGTCCTTGTCAACGAGGTGATTTTTAACTTCCAACTCCCAGTAGAGATAGCTGAAGCAACCATGACTCAACTATGGGAACCCCCTGTTGGTATGGTTCTTACACGAGTCATGTTGTCGAGTACAACATATAAACAATTTACTCAAATAGTAACATTCGAGTACAAATTCTAGTGATTAAATAAATCCTTTAATACTAAATAACAAAACCAGAACTCTTCTAGGGTTTAATTTGCAGGATTTCCATGTGTTAGAACAAAAATGCGTTAATTCTAAGGTCTAATCTAAAAGATTTTTGGCCCCAAGGACCTGAATGATATAAATTGAGTACCCCTTTGTAATTTCACAAAACACAGAGGGCTTATTTGCAAAATTCTAGTATGCCTGATGTGGAAACATCACAGACGGTTTCCTCAAGAACCGTGCAGTGATGTTACACATCCTGACGATTTCTCAAGAACCGTCGTGATGTTTATCACAGAGCGGTTCTTGAGGGAACTGTCGTGATGTTCCACATCACGCACGGTTGCCTCGAGAACCGCTCGTGATGTGTAAACATCCTGAGCAGTTCCCCTCTAGAACCGTCTGTGATGCCTCTTGATTATATAAGGTTACGACACCGATAGGGTTTTGATCTAACCCTATCGGTGTCGTCCCTCGCCGCCTCCTCCCGAACACCTCCCAGGCCCGCGCCCCTCCTCCCGACCCGGCGCCTCCCGACCCAGCGCCCCTCCTCCCCGACCCGGCGCCTCCCGACCCAGCGCCCCTCCTCCCCGACCCGGCGCCTCCCCGACCGGCGCCCTCCTCCCCGGCCGGTTGCACCTACTCTTTGTTTGCACATAACATACGTAAGGTAACACCAAGCAACAAGATGTTTTTGTTTTGTTTTGTTTTGTTGTTGGTTGCTCTGTATTTGATTTTTAAGGACTATAGCACTACAAACTTGTGGTGTTATTGTGTATGTAAGATTGTGATGATGTTATTGTGGTTATGTGTCAATTCGAGTGGCTATGACAAAAATCGTGCACGAATTTGACAATTTTTTACATCCATGCACGCTTAGATTGTGAGCAGACAAGATAGGGGCGATATATTTCAATAAATGAAATCTTGATTTTGTATCTCACAAGGTTATTGGAGCTTGAAAATATTTTTACAATTCCTGCGGATATTGAACTCATGATTTTGTTAGAATTCGACTATGCCACAGATCGCTTCAAATTTTCTTAAATTCCAGTAATTTTGGAGATTTGGATTGAAGAATTCTTGAAGTGCTATTTATTTGGAGAGAGATGATATATCATATTTATTTGGCTCAGAGAGAGATGTACGCATGCATGTTTAGTATGACTCATGTGCCTTGAAAAAGTCCTATTGTTTTGTAATTGCTCTTGGTTGTAGTACACTTGTCTTGTTGTTGGTTTGTTACATAGTCTCATCCATAGCATGTCTTTGGGGGTTCATTATGTATACATTTCTTTGGTAGCTTCGAGTTTTCAATCGATCTCCTTGTTCATTTGTGCCATTCGTATGGCGCTACAGTATATGCATTGGATATAGAATCTGCTGGAGATAGTTCAGTTTGTTCTAACATGTTATTCTGGTGTGGGTTGCATGTTCCCTGGTTGTGTGTAACACATAAATTATCCGTTTTAAATAAAAGTATAATTCTTTCTATTATTATAAGAATTGGAGAATTGGAGTATTGGAGTATTGTTAGTGATCAACTGTTGGAGAATTGGAGTATTGTTAGTGATCAAACTTGATCTCTGGTTAATCATAATTTTATTGAGTGGTCTATTGGCTTTGCTATCTTTAGGCGAGTAGTTAAGCATTATTTAGAGCTCAAGTTGTGAATTTGTGTTGTTTAGTTCAATTTATTAAGATTATTGACAATGGGGTTGAGATGGCAAAGGCTAGTTTCTTTGCAACTCTCTCTCTGAGAGCACACTCCATAATCAATCATATGTACATTATGCTCCTTATGGTTGATCTCCTACATTAATGTTGGGCATAACATTGTATTTATCATCAACGTTCTCTTATATGGTGTAGATCCACGTTGGATTTGCTAATTAGGCAAGCGTGTAGTATATTATAACGTATTTTGGTTGCGATTTGTTAGGATTTGGTGCTATTTTATATACTATGTAATAATTGCGTACATAACTTATATAGATAGCAAGTAGCGAGATGGCGAGGCACCGTCTTCGCGCCGTCATCGGCGTCGCCAAATGCGTCTGGATCTCCGATCAAGGTGTACGCAGCGAGAAGGCGGAGGAATATCAAATTGCCCTCGGGCGCATGGCGATCACGGAGGTCGGTGGCGTCGGGATCCCGCCGAGTCCCAAGAAAGCGGTGCGAGATTCGGACCGTCTGCGGGGTACTTGCAAGGAGCGGGTCCCCATCACCACCCCAACACAGAAGTCTCTAACGGATGTACAGAGAGACCGGTTGTGGGTGAACTTTCGCCTCGTTCACTTTCCTCAAGCGGACTGCACGTGTGCGATGGCACGCGCTGCTGGCGATGTCCCACGCGTGGAGGACCTTCAAGAGCCTGCTTGTCACGCAGTACGTGAACACGGGTCGGACGCCCTTCACGGCGTATCAATTTTGTCGCGGGATACATGGGGCGCCGTGCGCGATGA
This sequence comes from Hsuehochloa calcarea, assembly GCA_036346395.1. Lineage (NCBI taxonomy): Eukaryota > Viridiplantae > Streptophyta > Magnoliopsida > Poales > Poaceae > Hsuehochloa > Hsuehochloa calcarea. The sequence continues at coordinate 27,390,781 of CM070601.1, read as the reverse complement.
AGACGGCGGCTGAATTTCAGGAGCAAAGTGCGGCGCATGAGCTATCGAGCACAAAACACTCACCCCACGGACTCGGCACCGCTGGTAGTGCAGGTAAAGCCACGCGATGGCGGCGGAGGGCGAGGCTGCCGCACGACCGTTTGCTATGATCTCGGACGAGCGCGCTCGATCTGGTTAAGAGCGAGGCATCGGCCACGTCTTGGGCAACATCTCTCCGACAAACCCGCAGACGAGGCGGTGTCTCAACGTCTGGTAAATTTTCGAACCACTTAATTGTTAATAAGTTCATAACTTCATGGTGTCTACAATAACATGATGTTCTCTTGCGGGAAGAATTGACTTCGCATGTTCCCAAGGTTCCTTCAAGTAGGCGGGGAGAATGATGTACATCTCTACACTCGGGAAACAAGGAGCACCCGGTCGCACGCGAGGAGTTGGGGTTTACGTACCTTGGAGGATGGATTCCCACACAACTCCGACACGTATAGGAGTAGGAAGAGATCCAAGGACCAAAGACGACGCTCGGTTGGAACATGTGATTATTTCACAATTTCAAGAACAAATAACAAACTTGCGAACCAAGTAAATCAACTCATGCGGCGCAAGCCGCCCTGTTAATTTGGGAGCAAGTCACCGCCGACATCGGATGGCGTCGCGCCCACACATAATTCGGACATGACGACGTGCAATTACCGATCGACGGCATCGAGGTAATGTACATCTCGAGTGCTCCAAAGATAGACCTATAGGGCGCCTTAGCTAATTGTATGCGCTTTTGTAGGAGCCGACGCCGCAAGCTCAAGTGAGGATAGTAGGGTCGATTCCTATTGAGGTGGCGGGTATGGTGTATCCATACCGGGAAGGGCGATGCGACACGGTGCCGGTGGCGCGAGGTTACGCCGAGTGCGGTGGACATGGTCCATGACAATTTCATAGCCATCCGTGGAAATTCCCGAACGAAGAAATCGAACACTAGGGGATGCCACGCACACTTTTATCCGATGGCCCAAGAAGGACATCGCTGGACCCTTGGTGACGCGATGGCGAGAGGACCTGCCTCTCCAATAGGACCCTCGTCGATGAGTCGCCTCAACCAAAGCTTGAAGGCCGCCACATCGCTTCCGTCGAGAAGGCGACAAAGGGACAAGAAAAGCGTGTCACCATATCGGTCCCCGAGGCGTCCACACGGAAGACGCCCTCACCGCCTCGTTAAGGAGAAATCGAAATCGAAGAACATTAAGGCACCTCCCAAACCCGTGAAATACTCCCTCGGAAGTCCGTTGGTCTCTGCGCGAAATAAAGAGCTCGGGAGTAGCTTGTCAAGCATTGCATGATTGGTACTTGCGCAAGACCGGGCGAAGGGGTCATCTTTGGAATCACCGTCGGATACGGGAGGAGCATTTTCTCCACGAGCACGCCCGCCGTCGTGGGCTTCGAAGACTTATATGACTTATACAACCTAAGCGCCTCGGCGCCTCACTTCTACGATCTTTGGACCTTTGTAAGTGTGTGCAATCAATTTCTACACTCACGTGATACCGATAAATATCATAACTCATCGCTATATGCGGATACATTATGAAACGTGCGTCGAATCAAAGAACCGGTGGGTTTCCTCGACCACACGTGGTCTCCGAGCAAACAATCAACCAAGGCGCATCCTCGTCGAGAATTACATAAAAATGGGATTGCTTGCTCGAGCTATTGTGGAGTACATAATGGTACCCTACAACCGAGTAAGTGCTTCAATATTTGCTATACAAATTACGTTTCAACATAGGTTTATATGACTATAGCGACATACGAGTAGGTTCCTTTGGATTCTTGATTCTTGTGCCAAAGAGGAACATGGTATTGTACCTTGATTCTCTACTCAACAAAAATCACGACTTCACCATTCTTAAAGAAATACTCGATGGTATGTAGTCTTCCTCCGCACATAACTCTATTGTAGTCTTCCTTCGTTTTAAATGGACAAGGATAACTTTTTGAATCATGTAGGCGTTCATCGGCTATGTTGCCGAGGAGGTTTATACAAGGAGCGACCGCCACAACGACTCACGGGATCACGATTTCGATCGCGCTACAACACAATAATCATATATCATACTCCGTAATATTGCGTCTCGAATCGATTGTGCATATATATGTAATTCTATTTTTGCAAGCGCCGCCAAAAACGAGATCACCTATGCGCATTCTCGTATGCCATCATATGCGACTATTGATTGCTTCTAGGACTAACGATCCCGTGTTTGTCAATCTCGTAATAATTATCTCCTAATTATAAATTTAAATATATATGCTTACTACTTTACTCACTGCTAGCGGCAGGCTTGAACATAGAGTTAAATGCACTCGAGATGGACGAGTCACGCACATTCGAGGAGCTCGTGGCTTCATCAAAGCGGACATAGTTAACACCAACGGAGAGTTTCACGCCGTCGACACCGATGAGCGACCTCGAAGCGATTGATTCAATATTGTAATTCACTTTGGTCGTTGTAATTCAATTTGTAACTCTAGCGACAATATATACTTGAAACATTCTTTTGTAATTGATTTTGAGTTAAATGATCACTTTGAGTTGTCGGCAATTTTACGTGACATGTTTCTACTTGCTAGTTTTCAGAGGGCATGGCTAGCAATTCACGAGGCTAGTGAAAATACGAAAAAATTCAATTAGGTTAAAGGACTTATCACGAGCGGTTCTAACAACGAAGCGAAATGCGTGATATTTAACCATAGACGGTTTGTAGTTGAAAGCGATGCGTGATATTTCTTATCACGAGGCGGTTCCAACTTCTGAACCGCTCTGTGATACTAATAATCCGCAGGCGGTTTGTATGCAGGAACAAATGCGTGATTATGTAGTATCGCGAGCAGTTCCAACAACGAACCGTCTATGATACTACATAATCGCGAGCGGTTCGTGGTTGGGGAACCGTCGTGATTATTCCGTATCACGAGCGGTTCCAACAACGAACCGTGCGTGATACTATATAATCCTGAGCGGTTCCGACTACGAACCGCTCAGCGATTATTAATATCACGAGCGGTTTTCAACCGTCTGTGATAACGCCGTTATCTCGAGACATAACATTTGAGACGGTTCAAAAACCGCTCGTGCATGATAGCTATTACGAACCGTCTGTGATGACCTTTTCTGTAGTAGTGGTTAACGCTAAGATAAAACTAAAAAGCCTTCAATAAAATCCATACCTCAGATAAAATGGAAATTACATTGACAATGTACTAAGATTGCAGATTACATGTAAGTGCAAGTATACTACTAATGGCACACAACTTATACACTTAAAGGATTTATTGGACAAAAATTACAATTTTTGCTATTATGAAACTACCATTTGAAGTTAAAACCAATTGTTGCAAACCTTACATTAAAAAGAGGATATCAAGTTACAAAATTTATTGGCTCATTGGTTAAATTGCTACAAACAAAATTTTAAAGGCCAAGCACTACTGAGTACATAGAGAGAACCAAAAAATAATTTATGTATGAAACAACATAATGAAACTTAATAATGACACTATTCTACTAATGACCTAGTCTAGCAGAACCATTATATAGAGCAAATGTCAAAAACTGAATAATTTTTTTTTCCAAGAAGGACATAAATGTCCTGAACTAAGTGAACCCTTACAAAACACAAAAGTCACATCAACATAATAAAATATCCTTTCAGATGCATATTTGAAGTTACAATCTTATACTAGATGATGCAAGGGCTACAAGCTAGTCTTACGAAGTTGGAATCTTTGTCGGTGTATGATGACGTGACCAAATTTACTCTGAATAACATGGAGTAATCATAATGTAACTCCAGTAAAATGACATAAAGTAAAATCAAAACCTTAAGAAACAAATATTATTATAGGAAGGACATATAGCTCTAGACCGAGGTGACATAAAACAAAAATCAAAACCTGAAGAAACAAAAATTATTCTATGAAGGGTAGAAATCTAGACCTAGGTGAATCCTAACATAAAAGCAAAAAATGAAACACTGAACAATCAAACCATTTTCTAAGATTGACATAAAAGTAATGGCATGGGTGAACCATTACATAAAACACGATCGAATTCTAAATAAACACTTTTTTTTTCTAATAAAGACATAAAAGTGCAAACGTAAGGGGATACTAACATAAACCTAACCTAAGCAATGGGTACAAAGTCTAGGATCAAGGATAACCGGCTAGAGGGATGAATGTGAGGGTTTTAAAACTTTTGGCTAAAATCAAATTTTTAGCAAGTAATGAAATGGAATTCATTTTCACAATTCAAGGCATAAACCACAATATGAAGACAACTGATGTTTTCCCATTGAAGACAACTGATGTTTTCCCATTGTCTCGGAGACTTGCCGGTCTCCCCTAATCCACGTTGAGAAAGTTTGAACGAATCAAGCCGGCTCCACATGAGCACACCCCTCAATCACTAGTGGTAGTGTAATACCCTGAAATTTATTTGGGCGAATAGGAGAGTATTCGGGAGAAAGAGTTAAACAGGGATTACAATTTTCAGTGATCTCAAGGGGTTTCATGCAATTCCGATAACACAGGTATTGGGCCACGGCCCATGTGGCCCAAGAGGGGGTTGGCCAAAGGGGTGATGACCTTCCCCCAAAAACCCTAAACCCCCTTCCCCCTTTCCCCTTTCCCCCACTTGGAGCCGCCACCCTCCTCCCTGCCGTGTGCCACTTTCTCCTTCCCCTGCGCCAGCTTTGTTCGTCAGATTTGGGTAAGTTCCGTACGTTTTCTGAACTTTCCACCTCTTAGAAAGTTGTATCCCTTGGTCTTCGCTTTCTTTAGGCACCGAGATCATCTGATTTGGAGATACGGTTTAGGAGATATGGCCATTTTCGTGCGACTGTTCAGGAGAGCTGACGGGATTTGGCAGTTTGCTTATCTGGCTATTATGAATTATTTAGAGGCCGAATCAGAAAGGCTACCCAAAATTAAGGTTGTAGATAATTCAGTAAGATTTCCAAGTTGATAAATAACACAATTTTTAGAGTTGGGAATCAAAAGTTATGGAATTTTAACATAAGTCGCTCGTCATGCAATCGAGAATTGCGATGTCGGTTTGTTCCTCGGTTTTGATCTAGTTAGATTCAGATCCAGGATGGCCACCCAAAACGGTTTTTGAAGATAATTTCACCATGATTCAGGTTGATAAAGATCACCTCCATTGGATCTGTAGAATGAAAGTTAGGGTATTTTTTCTTCTTTGCATTACGTAGTGCAGTCGGATGTCATCGGGCACTTTCAATTGCAGATTAGCCTTATGTACGGGTATAATTAGGAAATCTTGTCTCCTAGTGTTTTGAAGGTTTATATGTTAAGTTTCATTGGGCGCTGGTTTCATATCGTTTCGAGCCCATATTGAGCTAGCCACAGTCAATGACATGTGGGTTCCACTGCATAGTATTTTATTTTAAATTTCCTAAATTTCTCTACTGACATGTGGGTCTCACACATCATAGTCTCGGTTCACATAATAGCGCATGGACCGAAGGTCCACGTGTTTGGTCCACCAGTCCACAGACGGATGCATCACGCTTAAATGGTTGGAGACTACTTGTCGGTGGAACATCAGTGTAGTTAAGCCGAGATCTACACGGTAAAACACGCTTAAGACAGCGATTAGGAACTAAATGTCGTGCTACAGTGGCTGTCCGAAATGGACACGCAGGAGAGCCCCCCCGGCCGCGACGTTGCCACCCTTGTCGTCGGTGATAAAGTTCATGGCGGCGCTTGCTAAGGGCTAAAATGGGTTCCTAAAGGCTAGGCAAAGCTAGGGGTACTGGCGAACTACAGCGGCGACGCGACAAAGAGAAGCGGAGGTGCTCGTTGGGCTAACATTCCACTACGCAAAGCAGTGATGCCTGAGGCAATGTAGTGCGCGCACTAGTTGCTAAGAGGTTCAGGGGAACTACTGGAGTGAAGCGGGTGTACGGAGGAGGTCGGAGTTGAGCTGGCGGCGATGGGGGGGTCAACGTGGGGAGCTCGCTGTGGAGGACAACAAAGCTTGGGGAGGCTCGGAGAGGCTTTGGAACGTCCACACAATGCTCCTGACGCCGGTAATTTGCTTAGGTCCCACTGGACCAGAGATAGGGACGAAAGAGCAGCTCACGGCTGGAGTTGAAGAAGACGCAAAATTCGATGGTTCCTGCGAACAAACATCTCAATTGGCTTAGGGGAAAAGATGGAAAAGATGGTGGTGCTATGGAACGTAAGCTGATAGGGATAGGGAGGGAAGAGCGACACTGGAACTCCGGCGGTGACGAGGTAGTGTTTTGGCCGAAATGAGCTTGAGCGCAAAACTTTGAGCTCGGTCTCGGTGGCAGGGAGGAGTAGGGGAGTGGCTTGGGTGGCTAAAAGAGAAGATAGAGAGGGCTATAGTGGCTTTTATAGCCCAGAATGAAGAAAACCAGAGGAAGCTCTCCGCGGGCAGCGACGGCAATACACCTGGCGTACAGATAGGGATGACATGGCCAGGCAGGGATGGGGCGGCCGGGAGATGCGGCGAGGAGTGGCAAACCATGGGCACACGTCAATTTCCGGGGGCGGGTTGTTGGGCGGCAGTTGGGCGGAGTGGCCACCACGCTCTCTCGATGAGCTAGCGCAGCGCAGCACTGCTCGTGTGGGAGAAGCCTGCGGGTGGGGCCGCAGGTCAGAGAAAGAGAAGGTGAGAGGCAATTTTTTTCTGATTTTTGGTAATAAAAAAGGCTGAGAGCTAGAGGGTATTTTTAGACATAGTTATGTGACTCTAAAAATTACAAAAATTTGATGGAAGGTTCCAGACTCTAGGTATATCGTTGAATTATTTTTATAGGGTTTTCATGCAATGCATATTTCTCTATAATTGTTTCAAGTATCTGTTTTCACTGTTTGACTTTTGCTTTACTCCTTTGACCGGTTGTGTTAAAATAGCAATTAAAATCTAAAAATTGTGAAATATTTTAGGTGGGTTCCTAAGGTGTTCCATAACCTAGGAAAATTATGTCTAGTGACTGTTCACATTATTTGTTTTGCATATCCTTTAGGATTAATTTTTCTATGAATTAATGGTTTAGGTTTTGAAAATGCATAAAACCTTTGAATGAAAACCCAAAAAATTCAAATAAAAACAAGATGCATCAAAAGTTTTTAGAAGATCACATTTTTGTGTATTTTAAACATAAACCCGTATTTGGGATGTTACATAAGCTTTATTGTAAAGTTGTATTTTGGTATATTTTCCTTTTTATTTATAGTAGTTTATACATATACTCACTTAAAATGTATGTTGTAAGTTGGTACCTAAATGTGGACAAGTTCATTCTTCAAAGGCTACAAATTCTACCTTGTCTTAAACACTTGAATAGTTATGCATTTACATTATTCTTTGCACTCCCCCCCCCTTGAAATTTTGCTCAAGCTCTGCCACTGGAGTAGATCGATAATATATAGCAAGATGATTAGGAATCGATCTATAAATGCATGTAGATCTTGCAGTGTCTGCTTGTGGAATTAAATCAATAAATTGGATATAAGCCTACTACAACAGATGGTTTAGAGGCAAACAAATCCACGGCTCAGAGAGGCACAACCGCATGATTTTAGAACCCAATCAAACCCAAAAAAATTAACTACAAAGATGTAACCAACCATAAACAAGCATAATTTCAAATCAAGATCACACAAAACCACCGGCTCAAAGCACTCACAAAATTTGTACTAGGTCTAACCCCCACCAATCAAACTCAAAATTAGATCAAATCAAGCTATGAAACACTCAAATATACCAACCAATAGACATCAAAACAACTAAAACACCATGCGTGCACACAATCATCAACTCCTAGGGAAAAGAATCGAGAACACCAACCTCAAATCGGATGAAGCAGAAGCAGCCTCGAACACGACAACTCGGTCGGAACCCTATCACCACAGCACCTCTTGACTTCGTCGGAGTCGCCTCTCCACCTGCAGACTGACCTCTCCACCCACTCCCTCTCTCTTCTCTTTGTTCCCTCTGCTCAGAGGAAGCCAAGTAATATATGTCCTAACGGGTTCAGGAATTAGCGGGTCTAACACACAAAACCGTACCCCTGATAAAGCACGGCAAGCCCGTTAACTCGTGAAGTAACAGCACAGATCACAAAGCAGATCAAAGGGTCAGAAAATCGAATGAAACTTAACAAATTTTTTCAGGTGACTGTGCAGTAGCAAAACCATTTTTCGTTTGTGAGAGTTTTGTCACTAGCGTTCCGAGCATCCTTGCCTACCACGGCACTTCGGCAATCGGCAGCTTAGAATTTCGGGAGTGTTTTGCCATGCCTATGAATAGTGTGTTGCTGTTGGGAGAATTTTGGGAAGTTGACTGGCACGTGGGCTTGAAGGCGATGGATGTTACAAAAATTCATAATTGCTACACCTCGGTCTACTGAAATGTTTGGGACCATCGCTTGAATTTTTCAGTGTCGGATTTGTTGGAATTAATACGGGTTTGGTCTAATTTTAACTCTAATTAATTTCTGGAAAATCTCAAGGCGTGTGACGCGTCTTAAAACTGTTTAGTCCACATGGAATATTAGTGGGAGTTACACCACTTTATAAGGTGGATCGTGGTAACCCCCTTGTGGAATTGGAGAGAGTCAACACACGCGCGTGCTCGCTCGCTCGCTCGTCGTGCCGAGCCGTGCCGTGCGCAGGCGCGTCGGGTGCACGCGCGTTTTTCTTTATCTATTCGGAAATCGAAACGCACCGACTCGCAGTAATGGAATTAACAAACGGACTGGCATGCAGTAAATGATGACAGTTTCCAGTCTCTTTTTTTTGTGGAACTTACACGAGCGAGGACGAATAAGATTTTTGGGGAGCGTTCGCGCGACTGCTCGCTTCTTCGTCATCATCCGATCTTCTGCTTCATCTACATCAACTGCACGACTACATCCACTACGCCATGGCGAATGACAATCTCGTCAACTCTTCTCCTGCTGCTGCTCCTTCAACTGGTTCTGGGTATATCAATCTAATCTTTGTACTTTGTTTATCTTTACTTTATGTTATTGTTTTGAACACTGAGATAGAAATGCTAGTTTCTGTTCTATTAGAAATTGGTATGATTATGGTGTTCATGTTTCTCTGTCTTATGCAAAAGGCTAGAATATTGTTCATGTTTCATCTAGTATATTTCTGGATTAAAGTAATTCAAAAAATGCTTATATATTCAACAATCCAAAAACCTTATTCTAGGCATTTTTCGTCAACTGGCTTTGCTGCTGCCCTCAAACCCTCTGAATTCGATGGCGCGAATTATAAGAGGTGGCGCACCAAGATGGTGCTTTGGTTAACTGCCATGAATGTTTTCTATGTGGCAAATGGCAAGCCTGAAGGAACCCTTACTCCTGAACAGGAGCAAGCGTTCGAGGCTGCTGATAACCTTTTCAAAGGTGCCGTGGTTAGCGTTCTTGGTGAGAAGTTAATCGATGTATACATGGTGATCAAAACGGGGAAAGAGATGCGGGATGCACTCGAGGCCAAGTTTGGGGTCTCGGATGCAGGCAGTGAACTGTATCTCATGGAGCAGTATCATGATTACAGAATGATTGATGGTCGTTCTGTAGTTGAACAGGCTCATGAGATACAATCCATGGCCACAGAACTTGAGCACTTCAAGTGTGTGTTACCGGACAAGTTTGTTGCGGGGGGCATTATTGCCAAGCTTCCTCCTTCTTGGAGGAATTTTGCTACTACTCTGAAACACAAGAGACAAGAATTTTCTGTTGAAAATCTCATTGGGTCTCTTGATGTTGAAGAGAAGGCGAGAGCAAAAGATACACACACTAGAGGTAATGAGGGGCATTCTAGTGCCAATGTGGTGCAGAAAAAGAATGGCCAAGCTCAGAAGTTCAAAGGCAAGAACAAGACCGCACAAACAACTAGCTTCAAAAAGAAGAAGAAGAAGAATACAAAGGATGGTCTTTGCTTTGTGTGTGGCGAATCTGGTCATTGGGCCAAGGATTGCAGCCAACGCAAAGGTGGGAAGAATCAGCAAGGGCAGAATTCCAAGTCTGCTAATATTATTGTTGGTACCATTTGAGGCGGAACATCGTGGTATGGTAATTTACCTCTTTGTTCTTTCCGTATGTCAAACTACCGATTGGTGGATAGACACTGGTGCTAACATACATGTGTGTGCTGATATTTCTTTATTTTTGTTGGACCGTAAAGGCGACTAGAGGGGGGGTGAATAGGAGCACGCTCACTTTTTCACAAATTATGAACTCAATACAATTTCACTCCAGTAGCTATTAGAAAGCTATGAAGATCAATATACCGATCAAATGGAAGACTAGTATTGAATCCAATTAAACCCTAAGCAATGCTACAAAAATCAACTAAGATTGCAAAGACTCACAAGACGCAGGCGGTCGATCAGCTGGACCCAATCGGTCGGACCGATTGCCGGCGGTCTGACCGGCGTTATCTTGGCGGTCGGACCGCTCAAAATCGATCGACCGTGATGACGGCGGATCGACCGGCCGACTCGAACCGATCCGCAGCGATAAAATCGGCGATGGCGAACTTGCAATTAGGTGAAACTTTTGATTCTCAACTCTAATCTTTATGAAACTTTGCACACACCTTCTATATGCTATTGAGGACCTATTCCAATCGAATATTATGATAATTCTTGGAGCGATCTTGAGCAATTGCCAATTGATTAACGAAGGTCTAAAGCAGGGCAAGAACAAAACTTGATCCTAAAGCTTGTTCGTGAGAGATTGATGATCAAGATGATGCTAGATAGATTCACACATATCACGGCAAGCTAATTCACGTGAAAGAATCAATCAAAAACTCGCGGATCAAAGAAAGCCCTAAAAACACGAAATTGAAAGCAAGAACCAAAGAGACTTATCTCAAGCAAACCTTGCATAGATTGATTTCGTGATTGATCTTTGGATTACATCCACACCATCATGGATCGATGAGACAATCAAAGATCACGAAATTCTCCACAAACCATCAAGAGCCCTAGCCTCCACCTCAACTCCCCTAAAGACAATTAGGGTTTGAAACACAAAGAGGCGAGAGGGAGAGAGAGAGGGGTGCAGCCACCACCTCCTCCTATTTATAGTGGAGGCCTAAAACTCTTAGGGTTTGACTCTCTTGGGCTCCCGTTAAGGCCCACTAACAAACGGGTCATACACGCACGCTTCGCAAAGCGCCGTCTTTAACCTTTTGACCTAAACCGCTTCACCATGCGTCATGAATTTGCCAATAGGTCACCCTTGTCCATCTTGTGTCACGCTTGAGTCGTTGACCTCACCCGGCATCGTCAATCGTTCTGGACCTCAACTCTCCAAGTCTAGTCCCGATCTTCCTCGCCGTTGACCGTTGTTGACCACCAAGCAACCTGCACAACCATAGACAAGAAAACACGAATTCGGGAACAAGTTCTTCACAACTTGACCCATGTTAGTCAAAACATGCATCATGCAAAACATATGCCATGGAACCCATGTACTTGACCTAACAAAACAGCATCGCCACGAAGTTGGCCGATGATCAAGTGAATACCGGTCCGACCGCTCCAGGTGAGCCGGTCGGACCGCCCCATGGCCGGTCGGACCGCTCCCTGTGAGCCGGTCGGACCACCACCAGGGACTTAGCCGAATTTCATACCCTCAAAAATCGAAACCTTCTGGAAACTTAAATCCAATAGAACTTCTTACTGAAGACTCCAAAAATCATGAGACCAAGTGCATTTGGATCCCCTCACTTGCCTACAACACCTATTTTTGGCCCAAAGACGCGTTTGACCACTTTTAGGTCACCGCCGGTCCGATCCCCCACATGGCGGTCCGACCGATTTGGGACGGTCGGACCGATCGATGCTAGGACCGGTCGGACCGCCCATCGATAAGCTGAAACTTTGTCGAAAACACGTGAAGCGACAAACCGTAAACGCCATTGCCAATTGTCAAATCATCCTAAGATCTGGAACATATCCCCATGAAATCCACAATCTCCCCCTTGATGAACACATTGGCAATTATCCGAGAAAATGTAACTAAGAGGTTTGAAAACGAGTTTACTCGCGGTTTTTCGCACAAAGGCACAACTTGGTCCATAAGCAAGAAAAAGCAATGAAAATGACCAAGCTGGCATCAGAATAGTATAGGCATGTGAAACAAGGCAAAAGAAAGCATAAAAACTTTGATTTCCAGAAAAGGGTCAAAATTCTCACATGAGGTCCATATGAAAGAACAATTGTTCAATTGACCTATGATCATTGTGAGTATAAAAGAATGCAATTCAAGTTCGAATATTCAATAAGACAATAAGAATGCAACTCAAGAACTCCCCTCACTATGATCCTCAAATTTCAAATTTTGGTTTCTCCCCAACTTCTCCCCAAAGAAAGAAATATATTCTCATTAACACATCTTCTCTTCTCATTTAACACATCTTCTCCCCCTTTGACAATGGATTCATCAAGAAATCACACCTTCCTCTCATCCAGAGATGATAAATATAGAATAAAGGAAGAAGCAGAAACAAAAGAAGCATAAAGAGGAATATGCATGAAATGCAATGGAGTGGCTTCAATTTTTGTATTTTTCAATTTTTGATTACAAGAAACTTTGGAGATTACCCAAAAGAACAAGCTAGTATCTCTAATATTGCATAAACAGCATATCAAGCCTGACAGCGCTAGCAAGATCATGGTTAGACATATATATCAAAGCTAAGCACAAAGGCTCAAAAGTAAAGCGAGAGATTTGATCAATTTAAGCAACGCTTCAAATTCAACAAGTTCATCAACAGGATCCTAAAGTGAAATTGGCCATGTCAAAATGTCAAAGTGAGATCAAAAATCTAACAAAGACCACATTAAGAGTCAATCAAGTCCCGTATTGAATCATTTTGCTCAATATTTTGTAAACGCCCATTTGTCAACATTTTTCTCATTTGCATTGAATATTGAAGTTGACTAATGATCTAACTTAGTGACAAGATCTGGACTAGAGCCATCCACAAACTCATCCTAAGCTTCGACCAAAAGTTGATTAAAGGTATATCTTAGTAAAGAAGATCTGGACTAGGAGCCATCCACAAACTCTTTCTAAGCTTCTATCAGGCGACAAATCTTGAGGTTCATGTCATTTCGACAAGCGGTCCCCATGAGATCGTGCGGTTCATCAAACTATCTCCAAGTTCATGTCATTTGACAAGCGGTCTCGTAAGAATAGTTTGGCACAATTTAAGCATAAGACAATCTTGATTTTCATTTTTCACATGAGCAGTTTTAGAATCTCAAGAACACAAAAGCTCAAGTAATAGTCAATTTTAGATCAAAGAGCTAACAAAGCAATTCTGACAGGGCCAATGTCACAAGAGGAGCACTAATTGCGCAACTCGCTAAAACATCCACAAATTGCAATTTCTTAGTTTGAGTTGTTTAAAAGGTTCTAGCTCATATAGCAAAGACTTAGCTACACATGTAAAAGCATGATAATTCTAGCAAGTCAAAGAACTAGACATGACATTGAGCAAGAATTGAAATACAAAAGCTCTAAAGGGTAATAGGCAAAGCTTCATCAATTTTTAAAGATAAGCAGAAAAACTTATATTACAATGCATTTTTTTGGATTTTTCATACCATTTGTTGTAACCACTTGTTGGAGTTTTCATATGAATGCAATATGACACAATGAGATGCAATTAAAAAGCCTAACAGCCTAAAAAGTTCGAAAAGATCACTAAGTTCAGAAACAGAACAATAAAAGATCAAAAGAACAAGGAAAGATAAGAAAAAGATCAAACTCCCCCTCAAACCAACCCATAAGGATAAATTACCCCTAACTCGCTTCTTAAGGAGGAAAATCTGGTTTGATCTAAAGGCTTGGTAAGAATATCATCAATTGAGCTTGGACTCTGAAGTGCATCACAATATCACCTTTTTCAACATGATCTTTAAGGAAGTGAAAGCGAATGTCTATGTGCTTAGTTCTAGAATGTTGCCTTTGGTTTTTAGCAATATTAATAGCGAAGTGTTATCACGTAAAAGAGGAACACTAGCAAAGTTTAACCCATAATCTTTCAAAATGGGCGTCATCCACAAAATCAAGCTCAAAGAACTAGCAGTGACTACATACTCCGCCTCGGCGATGGATTGTGCAATGTAAGACCGCTTCCTAGAAGACCAAGATACAAGAGAAGTGCCTAGGAAGTGACGGTGCACGAGGTACTCTTCCTATCTAACCAAACTGACCGCAAAATCGAATCGAAAAACCTCTAATGGACAAAGTCAAGAGCAGAATACCAAATGCCATATAAGAGGGTAGAGTGTAAATACGAATATGCGCTTAACGGCTTGGCGATGGGAAGTTCTGGAGGCGCTGAAATCTTGCACAAAGGCATACCGTGAAGTGAATGTCCGGTCTCGAGGCCGTCAAATGAGAAGGAGCCGATCATGCTGCGGTACTCGCGTTGATCCACGACTTCTCCTTCCTCATCGGATCCAAAATCGAAGTTGCCATGGGAGTGGAAATTGGCTTGCGATCACCCATGTTGAAGCGTTTGAGTAGATCTTTAGTGTACTTCGTCTGATGGATGAAAGTTCCTTCCTTGCATTGCTTGATTTGAAGTCCCACAAAGTAATTAAGCTCTCCCATCATACTCATCTCAAATTCCCGTTTCTTTGACCTCCGCAGGTATTGCTGATGATGAAGATGCGTGAGAGCCTCAAGCTGAAGGTGAAGTAGGCGTAGCGTGTTCTTGTATCAAGTATGGGCGCTTGAGCAAAGACGAGATGAAGGAATGATATTAGCTTCGTCCTCATCTTCCTCCACAAAAATGCTCTCTGTCACCTGTAAATCATCTGTAGCAATAGATCTAGCTCCAGGGCTAGTCTCATCAAAAGTGACATTACAAGTCTCCTGAATAATGTTAGTCTCAGTATTAAAAACCCGAAAACCCCTCGAATGAGCAGGATAACCAAGAAATATCCCATCAAAAGTTCTTGATTCAAATTTATCTAAATTGCCTGTCTTAAGAATAAAGCATTTTGATCCAAAACTCGAAAATGTGAACAGATGGTTTTCTACCAAAACGAAGCTCATAAGGAGTCTTGCCTAAAGAAGGTCTCAAAAGACACGATTTGCAATATGGCAAGCAAGAGTAATAGCTTCGCCCAAAATCTCGGTGTGCTATACTCATCTAGCATCGTCCTAGCCATTTCGACTAAGGTCCTATTCTTCCTTTCCACCACGCCATTTTGTTGAGGGACGTGGAGAGGAGAAGCGATGCTCAATACCACGCTTTCGACAAAAAGAAGCAAAAGAAGTATTTTTGAACTCCGTGCCATTATCACTGCGAATCGCTTTCAAAGCACCGAAGCTCGAAGCCAAGCGAAGAACAAGGTCATGAAAATAACCAAAAGCTTCATCTTTTGAAGTAAGAAAGAACACCCAAGTATATCTAGAAAGATCATCGACTATGACAAGAATATACCATTTTCCACCGATCGACCGGACTCTGGCGGGACCAGCAAGATCCATATGAAGCAACCGTCCGGTCGTCCATCGTAACCATAGTCACTGAGAAGGGTGAGAGGCGGCAACTTGTTTGCCATGCCTACTGTGGCGCACATACTGACATCCTTGATGACTTTGAGTTTGGGCAAACCTCTCATGAGATCAAGGTTGCTAACTCGTGTCGATGATCAAAACCAATGTGCCCCAAACGTCGATGCCAAAGCCGTAAATCGAAGAAGATGTAAGCAAACATTTAAGAGATCCAAAGAAGAGATTACGAAAAATCAGCCCAAAAATTTTACCAACTCTAGAGATTCCAAATACAAGCTCACTAGTAGAATCAAGCACACGACAAGCATTTTTCTTAAAAAATCTCATATCCATCATCAAGAAGTCGAGAAACAGAAGGAGATTATACCTAAGCTTGTCCACAAGAGCAACATCCTTTAGAATGAATTTGTTGTTTACCCTAATTGATCCTGTTCCTTCAATTCGCCCTTGTGTATCATCTCCAAAGGTGATGAAGTCATCACTGTTGCCGCGTGAAAGAGGTGAACCATTTTGAGTTTCCGGTCATGTGGCGTGAACATCCGAGTCAACGAACCACGTGTTCTTCCCTTTCCGGTAATCCCGAAAATCAAGGAACAAAAGAACGATGTGTCTCAACATGGGGTTAGATAAACAAGATTTAGGAATCCAAGATCTTGAGATACACGTCGCAAGGAGTATACAAACCGAAGTACTATCCTTGATTTCATCTAACATTCGATTATGAGCAATGTTTAAATTAACATGAGACTTAAATCGTCCATGGCGGTCGACCGGCATTGTCTTTGATCGGGATCGCGACCAAAACGGTCGAATCGGTGACCGAATGGTCAAACCGCCGATCGATAAACATTAGAATTAGGATATCTAGAAACATAATGATTTGCATGAGAGAAAAATCCTAATCCGTGTTTATTCTTGTCGGTGTTACCATGTCTCATAGAAGCTCTAGGTTGCATGAATGAAATTCTATCAAAATTTTTCCTATCATTTTTCAACCTACGCCAAAAGAATTCAATCAAATGCCCACCTTTCTTGCAATAAGTGCAATGGTACTTGGTACCACTAGAAGAAGCACCATTTAAATTAATACAAGGTTGGGCAAAACCTGCAGATTTAAAAGATGTTTTTGCAGGTTGGGTTTTGAATTCAATTAAACCTTTTTCCAAGACTTGAATGACTTTTGGCTTTGAATTGTCTTGAAAAGAATTGAATCCTAAACCTTGCTTCTTATAAGGAGTTTTAGACTTGTCAAGAATCATGTTTAATTGTTTCTTACCTTTAGAAAATTTCTCTAATGTATCATGAAGGTAAGCATTTTCTTTTCTCAAGTTAACACAAGCATCACAAGTTTTATCCATAGATTTCTTCTTATATAAAGCAATTTCAAGCTTAAGAGTGGAACAAGAAGCACAAGTAGTATTTTCAATATTGTCCTTAAGCTTAGCATATTTGACTCTAGCAGCTTCTAAGATATCTTTGATTTCACGTTCTTTTTCTAAACATGAAGTGCAAGGGCTAGAATCAAATACATCAAAAGCAATCAATTTACTAGATTCTAAACATTTGTCACAAGGAGCACTTTTAATTTCATTTAGTTCAGATCTAACATTCTCAAGTTGTTGTACAGAAATATTATGAGCAGATTGTAACTTGGTAATTTCTGAATGCATAGCATGACAAGATAAACATTCATCAGGTTCAAGAGTCTTAGCATTTTTAAGTTCTACTTTCAGTTTGCTAATTTTTTACTCTAATTTCTTATTCTTTGTCATGACAAATTCTAGCGCTTCATCTTGACTAAGCAATTGCTCAACTATAGAATCATATTTAGCAGAAAGCTCATCATAAGAAAAAGATACCTCATCATCATCAATGTCGTCTTGTCGACCATGAAGCACATGCCGGTGAAGTCTTTGGCCTTCCCTTTCTTTTTGCCTTGAGGATCTCCTCCTCCTTGTCCTCCTCACTCCCGGTATCCACATCGCTCAAGGATTGATCCTCAAAGCGGCAAGGACCCGGTGGCGACCTTCACAAGCTTATTAGCCTCATACCTTGATTTGTTGAAAGGAGGCTTCTTCCAAGCTGACTTTCCTTCCTTATGATTGCTCTTACCTTTCAGCTTGGGGCAATTTGCCTGGATATGATTGAGCTCACCGCATTCATAGCATGTCACCGGACCACCTCTCTTTTGTTTCTCACATTATTGTAGGCCGTGTGAATTTTTTAGCTAGAAGAGCTAACTCGCTTTGAGAATACTTTCAAGCTCCTCTTCATGAATAGCGGATAAACAAGCAAATGAAAATCCGTAAGAAGATTCAAAAGAGTCATCAAAAGCCTTTTGAGAGGATGCGCTACCAAAGCTAAATTATCTTTCTTGGGATGATCAACTCTTTTAATTTCATGAGTCTTGAGTTTACTATAAAGCAATTCTAAAGTAAGACTTGAAAGATCAACATTTTCCTCTATAGCAAGAGCTTTCATCTCCCACTCCTTGGTGTTGATTGCGGCCAAGAGATGGGTGGCATTTTGATTGAGTATATTCAATATCAACGACTTTCATTTGATTAATTACTTTATTAAAGCGATGAAAATGTCATCGATGCTCTCTAGGGCGATCTCGAATTTATTGTATTCACGCTTGTAAACTGTTTGGCGCACCTTTTTGATTTGGGACGAACCCTCATGATATGTTTCGAGAGTGTTCCAAATTTCATGCTTGTGATTGAAAGATTGCAAATTCTATCATATTCTTGTCTACCAAGTGCACCATATAAAAGATTCTTAGCCTTATTGTTGTTAGCCAAAAGAATTGCGAAGCGATGTGTAGCAATTTCAGAATAACAGTGAGGCTCTAACAACATCCCAAATAGCTTGTCCTCGCTCTCAAGAAAGACGCGCATACGATTCTTCCAATAGGCATAATCGTGCTCATCGAAGATATGCGGTTTAGTAGAAAACTTATCCATCGCCAAAGTTCGGTGACCGGTTAAGATCAAGATTGAACTAACTGGCTCGATACCACTTGTTGGACCGTAAAAGGCGACTAGAGGGGTGAATAGGAGCACGCTCACTTTTTCACAAATTATGAACTCAATACAATTTCACTCCGGTAGCTATTAGAAAGCTATGAAGATCAATATACCGAGACAATGGAAGACTAGTATTGAATCCAATTAAACCCCTAAGCAATGCTACAAAATCAACTAAGATTGCAAAGACTCACAAAGACGGACGGTCTCGATCTGGACCCAATCGGTCGGACCGATTGTCGGGCGGTCGACCGGCGTTATCTTGGCGGTCGGACCGCTCAAAATCGGTCGACCGGTGATGACGAGCGATCGACCGCCGACTCAACCGATCTGCAACGATAAAATCGGCCGATGTGAACTTGCAATTAGGTGAAACTTTTGATTCTCAACTCTAATCTTTATGAAACTTTGCACACCTTCTATATGCTATTGAGGACCTATTCCAATCGAATATTATGATAATTCTTGGAACGATCTTGAGCAATTGCCAATTGATTAACGAAGGTCTAAAAGCAGGGCAAGAACGAAAACTTGATCCTAAAGCTTGTTCGTGAGAGATTGATGATCAAGATGATGCTAGATAGATTCACACATATCACAACAAGCTAATTCACGTGAAAGAATCAATCAAAAACTCGCGGATCAAAGAAAGCCCTAAAAACACGAAATTGAAAGCAAGAACCAAAAGAGACTTATCTCAAGCAAACCTTGCATAGATTGATTTCGTGATTGATGCTGGATTACATCCACACCATCATGGATCAGTAGACAATCAAAGATCACGAAATTCTCCACAAACCATCAAGAGCCCTAGCCTCCACCTCAACTCCCCTAAAGACAATTAGGGTTTGAAACACAAAGAGGCGAGAGGGAGAGAGAGAGAGGTGCAACCACCACCTCCTCCTATTTATAGTGGAGGCCTAAAACTCTTAGGGTTTGACTCTTTTGGGCTCCCGTTAAGACCCACTAACAAACGGGTCATACACGCACGCTTCGCAAAGCGCCGTCTTTAACCTTTTGACCTAAACCGCTTCACCATGCGTCATGGATTTGCCAATAGGTCACCCTTGTCCATCTTGTGTCACGCTTGAGTCGTTGACCTCACCCGGCATCGTCAATCGTTCTGGACCTCAACTCTCCAAGTCTAGTCCCGATCTTCCTCGCCGTTGACCGTCGTTGGCCACCAAGCAACCTGCACAACTATAGACAAGAAAACACGAATTCGGGAACAAGTTCTTCACAACTTGACCCATGTTAGTCAAAACATGCATCATGCAAAACATATGCCATGGAACCCATGTACTTGACCTAACAAAACAGCATCGCCACGAAGTTGGCCGATGATCAAGTGAATCTGGTCCGGCCGCTCCAGTGAGCGGTCGGACCGCCCATGGCGGTCGGACCGCTCCACGTGAGCGGTCGGACCGCCACCGTGGACTTAGCCGAATTTCATACCCTCAAAACCAAACCTTCTGGAAACTTAAATCCAATAGAGCTTCTTACTGAAGACTCCAAAAATCATGAGACCAAGTGCATTGAGATCCCTCACTTGCCTACAACACCTATTTTTGGCCCAAGACGTTTGACCACTTTTAGGTCACCGCCGGTCCGAGCCCCACATGGCCGGTCCGACCGATTTGGGACCGATCGGACCGCCGTGCTAGGACCGGTCGGACCGCCTCGCCCGAAGAAGCTGAAACTTTGTCGAAAACACGTGAAAGCGACAAACCGTAAACGCCATTGCCAATTGTCACATCATCCTAAGATCTGGAACATATCCCCATGAAATCCACAATTTTCTTCTTACGGGTCACTCGGGATTGGTAGTTCTAATGGGAACGGGTCACATGCTCTTATTCATGGTGTTGGTGCGGTCAATCGAAGTTTACTTCGGGAAGATTGTGCAACTCAAGAGCGTGCATCATGTGCCATCCATAAATAAGAATCTCGTCACGGATCTCTTACGTGTAGAGATGGCTTTAGGATCAGTGTTTGAATCCAATAAATTTGTTGTGTCCAAGTGTGGACAATTTGTTGGTAAAGGCTATGTGTGCGGAGGTTTGTTCGCCTATCTCTTTCGATTTGTGTAATAGTGTTGTGAACCATGTTTGCAAAGTGGTAATGAGACTACTATTTGACATTCACGACTTTATCACATAAATTTTGGTTGCATGACGTTTGCTTAGCCGCTTTATAGTTAATCCGAAATTCACCCTTGCCAAAGGTTCTAAGTGTCAAGTTTGTGTACAATCAAAGCAGCCTCGTAAGCCTCATAAGGCCGCAGAGGTAAGAAACTTGGCACCATTAGAACTCATACATTCAGATCTGTGTGAGATGAATGGTGTGTTGACAAAGGTGGTAATAGATATTTCATGACTTGGATTGATGACTCCACTAGGTTCTGCTATGTGTATCTTTTAAAAACTAAAGGTGAAGCACTTCGCTACTTTAAAATCTATAAGGCAGAAGCTGAGAACCAACTTGAAAGAAAAATCAAAAGGGTTAGGTCTGATCGTGGCGTGGTACTTTTCTAATGAGTTCAATTTATTACTGTGAGGAACATGGTATAATCCATGAGAGGGCGCCTCCCTATTCACCCAGTCAAACGGGATTCTTGAAAGAAAGAACCGCACTGATGAGTTGGTTAACGCCATGTTAGAAAGCAATGGTCTTTCCAAAGCATGGTGGGGGGAGGCTATATTGACTTCATGTCATGTCCTGAACAGGGTTCCTGCAAAGAATAAAGAGATAACCCCATATGAACAATGGGAGAAGAAAAGACTATCACTTTCATACTTGCGTACTTGGGGTTGTTTGGCGAAAGTCAATGTGCCAATTCCCAAAAAGCGTAAGCTTGGACCAAAAACCGTGAATTGTGTCTTTTTAGGCTATGCTCACCATATTGTTGGATATAGATTTCTAGTGGTGAAATCTGGAGTACCTGATGTGCATATCGGTATAATTATGGAGTCCAGAGATGCTACATTCTTTGAGGATATTTTTCCGATAAAAGATATGCTTAGTTCATCGAGTCAGGAGCCTGATACAACTCGTGAACCTGCCATTCCAATGGAATATTTTGAGCAGACCCCTGAGCAAATTCCTGAGGAGGAAGACAATGAAACTCTGAGAAAGAGTAAAAGACAAAGGACTGTAAAGTCTTTTGGTCCTGATTTCATTGTGTACCTTGTGGATGATACTCCAAATACCATTTCTGAGGTATATGCTTCTCCAGATGCAGAATACTGGAAGGAAGCAGTCCGTAGTGAAATGGATTCCATTATTTCTAATGGAACTTGGGAGATCACTGAGCGTCCTTATGGTTGTAAACCTGTAGGATGTAAGTGGGTGTTCAAAAAGAAGCTTAGACCTGATGGTACTATCGAGAAGTACAAGGCAAGGCTTGTGGCCAAGGGTTATACCCTAAAGGAAGGCGAAGATTTCTTCGATACTTATTCACCTGTGGCTAGATTGACCACTATTCGAGTACTACTATCTCTGGCTGCCTCACACGGTCTTCTCGTTCATCAGATGGACGTTAAGACGGCTTTCCTAAATGGAGAGTTGGATGAGGAGATTTACATGGAACAGCCAGATGGATTTGTAGTAAATGGTCAAGAAGGAAACGTGTGTAAGTTGTTGAAATCTTTGTATGGTCTTAAACAAGCACCTAAGCAGTGGCATGAAAAGTTCGACAGAATTTTAACATCTACAGGCTTTATTGTGAATGAAGCTGACAGATGTGTGTATTATCGCCATGGTGGGGGTGAAGGAGTCATTCTATGTCTGTATGTTGATGACATACTGTTCTTTAGGACCAACCTTAATGTGATTAAGGAGGTCAAGGATTTCTTGTCTCAAAACTTTTGAGATGAAAGATCTGGGAGTAGCTGATGTTATCTTGAACATCAAGCTGTTGAGAGGTGATGAAGGTGGGATTACATTGTTGCAAACCCACTATGTGGAAAAGGTTACGAGTTGTTTTGGTTATAGCGATCGCAAATCCTCTCCAAAGACCTTATGATCCTAGCATGTTGCTTAGGAAGAATCGAGAGAATAGCCGAGACCAATTGAGATATTCTCGGATAATTGGTTCACTCATGTATTTAGCTATTCGCACGGGCTCGACATCTCGTTTGCTGTGAGCAAACTAAGCCGTTTTGTTTCCAATCCGGGAGATGATCATTGGCATGCTCTTGAGAGGGTAATGCGCTATCTAAAGGGTACAATGAGCTATGGAATTCACTATACTTAGGGTATCCTAGGTGCTGGAGGGTTATAGTGACTCAAGCTGGATATCGATCTTTGATGAGATTAAGGCCACAAGTGGATATGTCTTCACACTTGGAGGTGATTTGTTTCATGGAAGTCTTGCAAGCGGACCATCTTAACAAGGTCAACAATGGAAGCGAACTCACGGCATTAGATATCGCGCGCTGCTTTGAAGCCGAATGGCCGAGAACTCTTGATGGATTTGCGGTGGTTGAAAAACCGACATCGGCTATTCGATGAATGTGACAATCGATCGTGATTGTCAAGGTGAGCGATTCTAAGGATAATATGAAGACATCAAGACATGTGAAGAGAAGACTCAAGTCATCGGAAAAATGAGAAACTCGGAGTAATAGCTTTGGATTATATCCAAACGGCTAAGAATCGCGAATCCTTCACAAAGGGTTTATCACGGAATGTGATAGACAATGCATCGAGGCAGATGGGTTTGAGACCCACGTGAGTTATACCATAGTGGTAACCCATCCTATGTGATCGGAGATCCTGTGAAGTAGGATTGGCGAAACAAGCTATTGGTTAACTGGGAGGAGAGTACTTTTATAGACCCACTCCATTGGAGATGCAATTCTCTCATAAATCTGTATGGCAGGATGAATTTTATCTTAATGTGTTCTGTGGCTTGTTTAAGCAAACATGTTGTCCTACATAGCAGTCTTGAAAGAACACACCTATATGAGCCCGACTGCTAGTCACAGTCTATGCGATAGGGTAATCTCTAGGAAGCTCATGAATAGGCCAGGAGTATGACTTATATGCTCCTACCGCGGGGATGCCTTGCAGCCCAGTATCAGTTAAGGACTTAAGTGAAACCTGTTCACACAAAACTGTCAATTCAAGGCTTAGTCCATTGTGCAGTTGTGGATAAGTGTAGCTTCTGTTCTAGGTGGATGTTCGATCTTAACCGGCCTCCATCAAAACACTGGTATATTAAAACAATACTGTGGATCAAGGCATTTGACATGTGCCTTTGGGATCTGGTGGGGGATTGTTGGAATTAATACGGGCTTGGCCCAATTTTAACTCTAATTAATTCCTGAAAAATCTCAAAGGCCCATGTGCACGTGCTAAAACTGTTTAGTCCCACATGGAGTATTAGTGGGGAGTTACACCACTTTATAAGGTGGATCATGGTAACCCCCTTGTGGAATTGGAGAGAGTCAACACACGCGCGCGCTCGCTCGCTCGCTCGCCTCGCCTCGCTTTTTATAAGGTGGATCGTGGTAACCCCCTTGTGGAATTGGAGAGAGTCAACACACGCGCGCGCTCGCTCGCTCGCTCGCCTCGCCGAGCCGAGCCGTGTGGTGCGGGTGCGTGTGCGCGCGTGTTTTTCTTTATCTATTCGGAAATCGAAACGCACCGACTCGCGGTAATAGAATTAACAAATGGACTGGCATGCGATAGCAGTTCGATTACTAGTGGCTGCCTTTTATTAGTTGATGGTGACGATTTCAGTCTCTTTGTTTTTTGTGGACCATTAAAAGAACAATGAACTGTTCGTGAGACTCTTCCTCTCCATTCTCTCTTTTCACTCCACGCGACTGAGACAGACTCTTCCTCTCCACGTTTTGCTGCTGCTTTCTCTGGCGATCTCCATTCGCGAGGTTCGTATGCGGTCGAACCGGGAGGGCGAACCTCGGAACCCGTCCTTGAAGGCTTACACGAGCGAGGACGAATAAGATTTTTGGGGAGCGTTCGCGCGACTGCTCGCTTCTTCGTCATCATCCGATCTTCTGCTTCATCTACATCAACTGCACGACTACGTCCACTACGCCATGGCGAATGACAATCTCGTCAACTCTTCTCCTGCTACTGCTCCTTCAACTGGTTCTGGGTATATCAATCTAATCCTTGTACTTTGTTTATCTTTACTTTATGTTATTTTTTTGAACACTGAGATAGAAATGCTAGTTTCTGTTCTATTAGAAATTGGTATGCCTATGGTGTTCATGTTTCTCTATCTTATGCAAAAGGTTAGAATATTGTTCATGTTTCATCTAGTATATTTCTGAAATAAAGTAATTCAAAAAATACTTATATATTCAGCAGGATTGATGCTGAGATCTATGCTCCGTTGATCAATGGTGATGGCCTGATGGGAGTGGTCACGGCTCCAACAGCAGCAGAGGGAGGTGAGAAGGGTTCAACATCACATGTATAGGATCCGTATCTCACAATATTATTTTCCGGCGCTCCACAAGGTGAGGAAGGTGGTAGTTTGCAATGGGGAGATCGACAACGAACAAGTATGTAGAGATGCCGAGCTAGGTTTGCAGTGACAAAGCCATGGCGTTAGGCCCTTGCCGATGCTGGGGCGACTTCGACAAGGGCAGTGGACCATGAATAAGCGCAGTGACTGCGGGAACAACCGAGTGCGAGAAGAGGTGAAGGGGGGTTATGTGCCAAGCATGCGGTAGATCTAGTTGTCCAAAACTCGTTTTTTTAATTAATTAAATAATGGATAGGCAAGCCAAAGAAATTTGCATACCAAAACATTACATCGTTTATGGTTCAGTCCTATATTTTAGGCTGAAGACGTGTTGAGAATATCCTTTTCAATTTCTTCAAATATACTTGGTCTCTGCCACTGCTGTGCTGTCGCATAGAAGCTGTAAGTTCTTATGCGAACTTTTTGTATTCCCCTTCTTTCACATCACAACGTAAATCTACGAAGATTGGAGCCGCCCAAATCAAAAGTCCTCACCGCCGTGAAACACTAGTTGCGGATCTCCAGCGAGGTTGCGTCGACAGTGTGGATGATATAGAGCTAGCCAAGTTCAACCCCCTCCTTCAACCTCCGGCTCCGAGCAAGCAATCCATAAAAGCAAAGGGAGCAACCTTGTTGCTGGGCAATGAGGATATATATGCTCCACACCACGATTTAGCTCCGGCGAAGCTGCCCAGCGTTGACAGTATTTTTTCCCCTATTTTGGTCCTTTTTTTTTCCCCCAAAAATAGCCTCTCCGAGAAACCAATTCCAGGGAATTGCCCCTTTGCTCAGCACCAACGCAAATGACACGAGTTTTAACGTTGGCATCCGCTGCTGTTCATCCATACTTCTTCATGTGTCTTTAATCTAGAGGGAGAGAATTCCAACGACCTCCATGCAATTACGTTCTTTTCCAAGGTTTTCTTTGGAAAAAGTGGGATGCTTATCCTGAACTTTTGTACTAGTACTACTACTGAAAACAAAATTTAAAAAACAGAATAGTAAGTACGCGATGTACGAATAGGTGATATATATTTTTGAATGCTTTATTCCAAATCGCAATACAATGGAAGTACGGAACTGAGCGTATCCAGGATAGCGGATATATAAACGGATACACCCAACATTAGCAGTGCTCGACTGCTTATGCGTTTGCATGCCCAACCTCATAGCTTAGAACCTGTACACTGTGGTCTGTGGGCATGGATTGTAGTATTTACATATTATACTCCACAACAAATTACTTCATAGTTGACATTCCAAAGACAAAGGCAGTAGGCCCTTCGCCCGTTTATCGGAAACAAAAGAAACATCAGGAGCTGCTGAAGCTTCCCATACACCAGTTCAGCTCATTATTCACAGATCCTCAACATGTAGAGCAAACTGGCAAGCAGCAACAAACAACAAATAGGAATAAAAAATTTTGCACGCTTCATGTTTACTCAGTTTCTGCATTATGTGAGCTATAGTAAGATAATTTTGTTTTTCCATGTACAACTTGGGGCGTGCCGAGTAGGGAATGTATAAATGGCACCATAACGTCGATGGTACTGAACTACTAATCACATATGCGAGTTATATTCTTTGATCAATATTTATTGTGGCTGCCCTTCTGACTCTGGTAACTGACATAGTAAAAGACTCACTACTTCCAGTATATACTTAAGAGTTCAGATCCACCGAAGGATCCAACACAAAAAGAACCAAATCAAAGGAAACAAAAACAGTCAATTATCAGCGAATGAACACTGTACTTAACAAAGAAGTGGGCAAAACCTTATTAATTATTACAGACTAACGTAATCCGGTGTAAACTGGTATGGCAGATCGAACTACAACTTTGAGTGGCTTATATCTTTCATGCATTTCTCCCCACTCTGGAAAACATTCTCTAAATCCATAGCTCCAACCATATCAGCATTTAGACTAATGGAGCAACCCAAATGCACACATAAAGCATTGCACCCAGGAAAAAAAAAACCGGCCAGTTACATGGTTGGGACCGGGTGAACAATAATCGGCGGAAAATTCCAATTTCAAATTTGAATTTTGAATGCATAATGCGTTTCCTATGTTGATTTAGGCCTATTTTGTACTATATTACGTATTGTATGAGCTAAATATGCTTGAATTATTGTTTCCGGCCTGTTTGCATTTCATATGAGTTAAATATGCTAGATTACGTATTGTATGAGCTAAATATGTTAGATTACGTACTGTATGAGCTAAATATGCTAGATTACGTACTGTATGAGCTAAATATGCTACATTACGTATTGTATGAGCTAAATATGCTAAATTAAACACTTTCTAATTGAAATTCCAGCGGTTTTTCCGGCGGTTTTTAGGTAGCAATTCAAATTTCATATTTTGAACTTTGTTCGGTTTTTCTCAGATTTCGGTAACTTCGCCATTACGCACTCACTCGTCACGTGGGAATTGCACCGGGACCGGGTTTTCGATCCCTGATTCCACCTAATTTATTCACATTTTTAAATTAAGTAATAACGGTTTTCCACAATCGGGAATGTATAACACGCCGATGACATCTGAATCCACTTACTGCATATCATCATCCACTAGGTGGTAAAAACCTTTGAGGTTCAGTACAAAATAAGTCTACTGGTGCATCAAGTGTATATAAAGGACCTTGAAGCATTTAAGCTGGGTTCAGAACTGCTAGTGAGCTTCACACATTTTTCACCCCACTAACCTCAGCAGGGGAGCTGAGTCAGCTGACCCTAAGCAGAGTAGCAATGCCTCTGCTCCATAGTTACCTGGAACACGGTACGCCTGGCTCGCGGTATGCCACTTTTCCTCCCAAATTTCGCAATGATGGCGTACCGCATACCATGAATTGTACCCAGGTCAAGGAATCTGGTATGTGGTATGCAAGGGGTTATAGTGAATCTGGTGATAGCTATGTTTTTTCCTATGTGCTAAGCCCTCATGGAGCTAGTAGGGTATGCTACCGGATAGATTGGACATGAACTTCAACACACTTAGCAGTTCAGAAAGACCCAAGTAAAAAATGTGAAGGACACAAAGGATGGGCATGAAATGATGAAATGGAAAAGGACAGTGTGAGTCTAGTGTGTCAAGCAAGCTATAAAGTTGACACCACAGAAAAAGATGCAGGGTTAAAATTAGCTTAATAAAAGGCAAGGTACAAAACTGTGTCAACGTTTGGTTTCAGGAATCATATTCTAGCTATGCCTAGAGAACTACCAGAAAAATCAACAGAGTTCAAGTGTCAAATGATGACGTTAATAATTCATTACTAGAACATAACCATCAACATAACTATACACTTTGGAGACTAATGTTATTTTAAAGGATTATGGACAATAAACAATAGAATGCAGTAACAACCATACCAGCAAAGTCTTCTTTATGGCTCAAGGCTTCTAACTTTGATCTCCATTAGTTTCTCGACAGGCTGTCTGCATATGGGGCATTTATTTGACTGAAACCTTAGAGCTTTTGCACATTCACTGCACATACACTGGACAAGATAGGACCAATCAGACAACAACTTTTAAGGTAATTAAAGTTAGATCTGGCAAAGCAAAAGTATAACTATAGGCTACAGCGAATCATGTACTTACCAAATGCCTGCAGGGAAAAACAGCAGTGTCCCTTGGCTCTGTCAAGCAGATGACACATTCTTTCCCCATGTCGCCATCATCAGCATCGGGAAGATCAGCTTCCGTGGAGTTGACAATCCCAAAAATTTCTTGTAGCTCATATCGCACTCCATCAATCCACAAAATTTGCTTGACAACTTTGACTTGAAGGTCATTGTTATGGTTCTCTATAACAGCAAGAGTAATTTGTGCCCGAGTGGAGCTTACTGGCTGATCACCTTCCTCCGGAGATGGACAAGCTTCTGCATAAACTACCAGTGGGAATACTTCCCCTAAAGGATTTGAAAGCTCATCCAGAGAAAAGAATCCCAAATCAACACCTGACCCAGAGGGCTGGACAAACTTTTGAGCCAACCCTTTCTGGAAGGGTATCTTTGTTGGTTTCTGTAATTCAGGATATACTGAAGAAAAACTACAGTCGTTTCCTTCATTGGCAAAGTAATATATAATTACACTGCAAAAGACAAGGATAAGTTCAACTATGGCCCCGAAACAATAAGGATGGTAGATGGAAATTAACCACTCAACTTGGTCGAAGATCAAAACAAGCCCAGAACTTTTCCTACTAAATGTTTTTTAATAACTAGTCAACGCTTCATTTGAACTACTGTAAAATGTTCCACCCATGCTGCAGTAGTTCAAAAAGAAAAATGTTGAAATAACATGAACGAGGTATTGCAGGAGTTACTGGGGTTGAGCATCTAATGTTAAGTCATTTGTAGTGTTAAAATTGCAAGTGATGTATATTTTACAAACACTTCAATAGAACATTTAACTTCTTGCCATGGCTTTTAAGTTTTAAATAACTCCTCCCATTATAGGGTTTCGCTTCAGATTTGCATATACTAGAGTAATGCTTAGCTCTTCTTCTCCTCCTTCTCCCTCCGGTTCAGATTTATTACGAAGGTGAGCGACAACTTACTGATTTATGAGATTGAAAAATTATCCCCCAATTGTAAAGAGTAAGCAGCTGCTTGGATACCTAGAATTTGCTAAATCAAAACAGAGTTCCAACTTCACATAGCCCCAAGTTATAGTACCCAAATCTGAAGAAGAGCTTGTCCTAAAACTCTAATCTCTAGTTCCCCCTCAATGAGCGAAACCCTACAGCTCAACTGCCAGTAAGCAGTAGCAACACAATTCAGACTAGCCAAACAAATCTAACACCAACTCAGCCTAACCTGCCGTCGGTGACGGCGTCGAAGGTGAAGGTAACGAGGCGGCGGCCAGGGTCGGCGGCGTCGGGCACGAGTCGGATCGTGTCCTTGTGCAGGTTGACGTCGTTCTTCACCTTCCGCGCCTGCTGGTGCTCCACGAACTCGGGCGGGGGCCCCGTCAGCGCGGGCGGCTGCGGCTGAGGCGGCTGGGGCGCAGGGTGCCACGGGCCGTGGTTGGCGTGCGGGGGCGGCGGGGGGTGGTGGTGGTAGTAGTACGCGGAGGAGGAGGACGCGTGGTGTGGGGGCGGCGGGGGAGGCCAGTGGGGGTGGTTGTGCGGCGGCGGGGGAGGCCGGTGGGGGTGGTGCGGTGGCGGAGGGGGAGGCGGCGGATAGGAGTAGTGGTGAGGCGGGGGCGGGTAGTAGTCGTCGCTGCGGCGGCGGCTGGAGGAGGCACCCATGGCCCCCTGCTCTGCGGCACCGCGCGGCGCGGGGAGCCGGGGAGGTGGGAGGAGGAGCAGGTGAGAAGGCGGGGTTCGCGCGGTGGATTTGACGCGTGGGGAAGAGAGAGGAGGAGAAAGAGGAGGTTTGATTAGGCGTGTCGAAGTGGAAGAGCGCGTGCGTACGGTGGGATTGAGGCGGGGGTGGGAAGAGGACGGGGAGGACTTGGATTGACTTTTCGCTGCGGTTTTACGGTGGTGGTGGCGCGGACTGTGGAACTGTGGATGGATGGCAACGGCGACTAGCGACGGATTGACCTTTCGTCGCTGTCATCGGTGATACATCGTTAGCGGATCGGGACAGGAGGGGTCCAGGGGCTATTTGAACAGTTGAACTATTTTATTGACAGGCGCTCTGGACATGACACACACCACAGAGTGCTGCTGTCCAATCCACAATCTACTCACAAAACATTTGTAGTGCTGAAATTGTCACGAAAGAGCATAGCAATACCTGCCTACATCGTTGTAAAGCTAGACATTTGTAGAGCTGAGCAGTAACTGAAATTGTAGGAGAGCCGCTTTCACTCTCCCTCGTTAGCAAGCATTTCCTTACTTGGTTGGGCAAACAAGCTTGGCAAAGCTAGATCGTTCCCCATTAATGAATACATTGATAATACTTTAAAAACTTTAGTTAAATTTTAAAAGAAACGAAACAAATAAAATTTTTAAACTGCAAAGCAGTAAATTTTGACAAATCACGTGATCGAATAAGCGGGTTGTAAAGCAAAACAATGATCGAAACAACAGTTGTAAAGCTCATCCTCAACACACAGCCACGACAGAAAACTCCCTCTCAACACAAGTAGATTGATTTATCTAATTTTCCTCCCCCTTTGACAATGTAATCATCAAGAGCTTCAAAAGAAGGAAAAATTATCAAGAAATGAGCAAGTAGAGTAAAAATAAAAAAGCTTTGTAGATTATCCAAGTCACTGCACATTGATTTAATAGATTGATCAAGCTATCTTTTTTAGTATAGCTATCTAGATCATATAAAGTCATATACTATATAGCAATATCAAAATAAGTCTTTAAAATGATTAAATAAGTTAAATTACTAACATACATCTCAACAATGACCACACCGATTATAAGGAGTACAATGAGATATGACAAAGAAAAGTTAAAAATTAAAAAGTGAGGCAAACTTTAAATTTAGATGAGCTAGAGTCTCATGTAACAACATATTAATCTAACTCAAGACTAAAGTATGTGACATGCTTGGAGCATACTTCCTTTCAATGGTGGCATACTTGTAGCATACTTCTTTTCAATTGTGGCATGTTTAAAGCATACTTCTTGTTATTGAAGCACATTTTATGCTCTCTTTTTTTAATATATATATACATATGTATGTATGTGTGTGTGTATATATGTATGTATGTATCTATGTATCTATGTATGGCATGCTTGAAGTATACATCTTTTCAATTTCCTCTTTCTCTTTTTTTTTATATCATGCGAAATTGAGAGAACATAAAAGGATTACAATAGGAGACATATGAGCCTCAAAGTTAATATTAAAAAAAGGCTCACAAGCAAGCTAATCATTTTCAATGAACATCAATGAATCTCGAAGGTGGTGGTGCCAAAGGACGAGCATTTGATGGTTGCCAAACGCGCGGTCTTAGCGGAATGCTGCTTGCTGAATTTTGCACAAGCCACTTGCGTTTGTGGCTCTCCATCACTATTTAAGTGCTATCTTCAACCTAGATTGCCTTGTTGATCAAGGTCTGGAAGTTGGGGATGTCGTGGGCAACGAGCGACCACTTCATCTCGTCATTAAGGTGCTCTCGGAATAGGGCGACATTTCTTGCTTCGTTAGGTATCCCGGATGCAACGTAGCGAGCGAGATAGTTGAAGCATTGCAAGAACTCCATCAAGGCTAGATTCCCTTGCCGAAGTTCATAGAACTCCCGCCTCTTGATGTTCGTAAGACCCGAAGGAATGTGAGCATTGCGGAAGGTTTCCTTGAAGGTGGCCCAAGAGATGGTCTGGCCTTCTGGAATGAGAGCCTAATGGTTCTTCCACCAAGCTGCTGCTGCTCCCTGCAGCTCATAAGATGCATATAGCACTGTTGTAGGTGTAAAAACCAAGCACGAGTGAGGGGGTGGACGTCGGCCGTTTGACGGGCCATCGTCCACGAGAGTAAAAAATAACACGATGATTTATACAGGTTCGGGGGTCCGAGAGGACCGCCCTACTCCTGTCGGTGAGCCAACGGGGGGTTACCTCCGGAGAGGGAGCCCCCGAGGACTCATCAGTTTGAACATACTCCTTTATTGCTCAAGAGAGCTCCTCCCAAAATGAGAGTTACATAGGGTATTTATAGGCCCCCAAGCCTGTATAAATGACCGAAATACCCCTTGGGGATGGCTACGCTATGAGTACAAGCAAGGGGTATTATAGTCTTTTATGAGTACAATAGTATTTCTTGGACCTATACACACTTCTCCTGCAAAGCGAACCCTAGATCCGGGAGGAATGAATTATTCTTCCAACAGTAGCCCCCCTGGCCCTTTGGTGCTCCGAAGGAACGCCAAAAGGGACAGTCTGGAATTGTACTTTTCATGCGGAGGCTGAACTTTTGAAAAAGTCTTGATGGATTCGAACGGTGGTTGCATCCAAAAATGTGCCCCAAAAATGCCACACCCTTGGCGGGTCCATAATCACTAGACTGTAAAGGATTATCACATGTTGTACCACGCAGATCAAGGTGATCTCCCGAAGCTTTCCACCAGACACCCTGCCCAGAAGCTGCTCGAAAGAAGCCTACTGTGCCGGTTCCCACCCGGCTCGATTGATCGAGTTCGGCTGGTCATTGTATTGGCGCAAACTCTATAACAATAATAGCCTTGCAAGTCGCGATATGTCCAGGCCTCGTCGATTAGGTAGATAATTTTGTGGGCTCACTCACTAAAATCCTGCAAACTTTCTGCACAACCAAATCATGGCCACCCCGTTTCGGCCCGACGTACTTGGACCATGCTGCGGAGCCGTGCCAAGCAAAGAATGCGGGCTAGCATAGGGTGCTCTGCCTCCACTCATTCTTTGCGTTTAAATGGACACTGAACTATCTTCTTTTGCTTTTGCAGTGTCTGCCCCTTCTTCGTTTTCCGATGTGAATCTATGGCTCTGTGTTCTCACGTGTACAGTGGAGGTTATTTAATGCAATCTGGAGATGCTCAATGGCAGTCCGTGGAATCCAAGTCCAGTGAAATATCTTCTCTGGCTCCTCTTCCCCATTTCTTATCCCTTCTCTCCTGGCGACACCGCCCTGGCTTCCGGCCCAACTCCGTCGCCTTCGGCTTCCTCCAGCTAGCCCGACACCGCTGCCACCTCAGGCACAGCCGCCTCCCTAGCTCTTTGCTTCATCCGGTCCTGGGCTCCTTAGGCCCTATGTTGCTCATCCGGCTCTGCCCTGCTCCTCTCGGCTCACCACCGTCTCCTGCCGGCCCGACCACCGGCCGCCGGCGCACCCTGCGCCGCCTCGGTTCGTGGGAAGCCTAGGCGACGAGGTAAATCTCCGATTTTCCCATTCTGGTTTCTTGATTTTCCTTTCTTGCCGTCGAGTTTCTCGGCATGATGCGTAAACGTGGGTCTTGCATCATGTGAGCATGCGTTTGGCGGGGCGCAGCGCGACGTCGCTGCAGGCACCGCCGGGCTACCGGCGCAAGGCACCGCGGCGCCGAAGCGTCCACTGGCTGGTGCGCGGGCACCGGCGTCCATCTGCTTGGGCGTCGGCGCTGGCGTCTACTCGCCGGGCGCCTTTGGCGTCCATCTCCCGGGCGTAGGGCGCGGGCGTTATTTGCCGAGGCGCAGCGCAGGCGCCCGCCGCCGAGAGCAGACGCCGGGTCCACCACCGGCGCCTGGCGTCCACCGCCGTCCATCTACCCATGGCGCCGGCGTCCACTGCCGAGGCGCAGGCACCCACTGCCGGGCGAGGCGCCGGCGTCCATCTGCCGGCGCGGGCGTCCACCGCCGGCGCGGGCACCCACTGCCGGCGCAGGCACCGGCGTCCATCTACCGGCGCGGGCGTCCAACTGCCAGGGCGCGGGGTGTCCACCTGCCAGGGCATTTGCGAAACTTGTGTTTTGGATGCTGTAAACACTAAGGTGGAGTTTTGCTCCGAAATGTATGTGAGTGTTTAACACATGCGTGTATGCGCCTCTGAGAAGGAATAACAAGAGGAGTAGTTTCTCCGTGCATGTGTCACTTTTGTGTCTGTTCATCCATTCTCCACTTGTGCGATTGTGTATCAAACTATGAGCTCTCTCCTGGGATACTCCAACAGGGCGTCGGTGGCAGGACGCAGGGTGCCGAGATGGCACCAGGTGAGCGAGGGCGCGGGACCATTGCGGGGTGCCGCGAGGGCATGAGGCCGTCGTTGGGGTGCGAGGGTGCCGCGAGGGCGTGAGGCCGTTATCGAGGTGCAAGGGCACCGCTAGGGCAGCAACAGGGTGGTGTTGGCGCGAGGCTCCGAAGCCCTAAGCGCACAAAGTCACGAGGCCTCGAAGCCCCGAGGGCATGAGGGCGTGCGAGGCTCCGAGGGAACGAGGGCATCACGAGGGCGCAAGACCCGAAGCCCCGAGGGTGTGACACCTCGAAGCCCCGAGATCGCGAGCGCACCATGAGGGTGCGAGGCCCCGAAGCCCCAGGGGCACGAGGGCGTGTGAGGTGCGAGGCCCTAAGGGTACAAGGGCATCACGAGGGTGCGAGGCCCAAAGCCCCGAGGGCACGAATGTACCACGAGGGTGCGAGGCCGCGAAGCCCCAAGACCGCGAGAGCACTACGAGGGTGCGAGGGAACAGGGTGCACGAGGGCGCGAGGCCTCGAAGCCCCGAGGGCACGAGGGAACCGCGATGGTGCAAGGCCCCGAAGCCCCGAGGGCATGAGGTCGCACGAGGGTGCGAGGCCCCGAGGGCGCGAGGCCCGAAGCCCCAAGGGCACGAAGGCACCATGAGGGTGCGAGGCCTCAAAGCCCCGTGTTGGACCGAAAAGGCGACTACAGGGGGTGAATAGGAGCACGCTCACTTTTTCACAAATACTGGATTCAACACTATTTCACTCCAGTAGCTACAGAAGCTATGAAGATCGATTATATCGATCTGTGGAAGACTAATATTGAATCAATAAACACCCCTAAGCAATACTACAAAGATCAAGCACAAGATAATCAATCACGATTACCTTTGCCGGTCACCATGGCTCAAGGCGGTCGGACCGATTTCTACGATCGACCCGGTGGCCACAGGCGGTCGACCGCCGACCTCGAGCGAGCAGATCGGCCCGATAACGAAGATGAAAATAGATGAAACTTTTGATCTACTAATCCAAACTTGATGAAACTTGGAACACACTTTCTCTATGATATCAGGAACCTATTCCAATCGAAGATTATGATAATTCTTGGCAGAATAGCAATCCTTTTCGATTTGATTGAAGAAGGGTTCAAAACCGGGTCAAAACGAAAACTTGATACAAGATCTTGCTCGTGGGTGATTGATGATCAAGATGATCCTAGATAGGTTCCCACACGTCACAGCAAGCTAGATCACATGAAGAATTAAATTAAAAACTCGTGGATCAAAGAAAGACCCAAAATTATCAAATATAGAGAAAGAACGTAATGAGACAAAACATTGATTAAACTTTCCTTTGATTGATTGATATGATCTGGGCTTACAGACACTCCATCAATTGAGGACAATGCTCAATCCAAGAGCACAAAAATCACATCAAAATATCAAGAACCCTAACCTCCAAAAAAGCTCCCCCTAAGAAAATTAGGGTTTACAAAAATAGCAAAAGAGACGAAGTCAAGGTGCAGCCACCTCCCTCTCCTATTTATATTGGAGGCTTAGACCTTCTAGAAGTTTAACTCTATAGGGCTCCTGTTAAGGCCCAAAACAAACGGAATACATACGCACGTATTTTAGTGCGCCGTCTTTAACACCCCTTGACCTAACTAGTTACACCTTACGCCATCTTGCACCTCGGATTAGCTAATAGATCACCCTTGTCCATCTTGCACCATGCTTGAGTACATTGACCTCACCCGGTATCGTCGATCGTTCTGGACCTCAGCTCTCTAAGCCTAGTCCTGATCATCCTCGCCATTTACCGTCGTTGACCACCAAGCAACCCGCACAACAATAGACAAGTAAACCGAATTTGTGAACAAGTTCTTCACAACTTGACCCATGTTAGTCAAAACATGCATCATGCAACATATATACCCTGAAACTCATGACTTTGACCAAACAACCGAATATCGCCTCCACGACGGGCGACGAACCAAGTGAAAATCGGTCAGACCGACCTTGGGGCTGGTCTGACCGCCAGCTATTGGTCGGTCAGACCGCCAGTTACGACTTAGTCGATTTTCCACCTCTGAAAACCGAAACCTACTGGAATTTTCAAACCAATAGAACTTTTGACTGGAGACTCCAAAAATTGTGGGACCAAGTGCAATAGAATCCCCTCTGTTGCCTGCTACCTCTATTTTTGGCCCAGCTCAATTTAACACTTTTTGACATTACCGGTCGACCGCCGCTTAGGGAAGTCCGATCGATCTTGGACCGATCCGATCACGGCTATTGGTGGTCGGCCAGGTTAAAACCGATAATATTTGTAACTATGTCGAAAACACGTGAAATGACAAACCGTTAACGCCATTGCCAATTGTCACATCATCCTAAGATCTAGAGCATATCCCCATTATATCCACAGTCTCCCCCTTGATGAACACATTGGCAATAATCCAGAAAATGTAATTTGGAGGTTTGAAAAGTAAAATACTTTCGTTTTCGCACAAAGGTACAACTTGGTCCATAAGCAAGAGAAAGCAATAGAAATGACCAAGCTGGCATCATAATAGCATAGACAAGTGAGATAAGGCAAAAGAAAGCATAAAAACTTTGAATTCCAGAAAAGAGTCAAAAATCTCACTTAAGGTCCATATGAAAGAACAATTGTTCAATTGACCTATGATCATTGTGAGTATAAATAAATGCAATTCAAGTTCAGAAGAATCAATAAGACAATAGGAATGCAATTCAAAAACTCCCCCTCACTATGATCCTCAAATTTCAGAAAATTTCAAATTCTCAAATTTCTCCCCCGTTTTATCATTTTTATATCTTCTCCCCCTTTGTACAACAATGAGATATCTTCTCCCCCAACATTGAAATATCTTCTCCCCCTTTGACAATAGAGTCATCAAGGAATCACGTCTTCCTCTCATCCAAAGATAACAAATGCAGAATGAAGAAAGAAGCATAAGAAGGAGTATGCATGAAGTGCAATGCAGTAACTTCATCATTTTTTTGTATTTTTTAATTTTTGATTACAATAAGCTTTGGAGATTACCCAAAAGAACAAGCTAGCATATCTAATATTGCACAAACAGCATATCAAGCCTAACAAAGCTAGCAAGATCATGATAAGACATATATATCAAAGCTAAGCACGAAGGCTCAAAAGTAAAGCAATAGATTTGATCAATTTAAGCAAAGCTTCAAATTCAGCAAGTTCATCAACAGGGATCCTAAAGTGAAACTGGCCATGTCAAAATGTCAAAGTGAGATCAAAAATCTAACAAAGACCACATTAAGAGTCAATCAGGTCCTGTATTGAATCATTTTGCTCAAATTTCTCAAACGCCCATTTTTCAACAGATTTCTCATTTGCACTGAATATTGAAGTTGACTAATGATCTAACTTAGTGACAAGATCCTGGATAGGAGCCATCCACAAACTCATCCTAAGCTTCGATCAGAAGTTGATTAAAGGTATATCTTAGTGAAGAAGATCATGGACTAGAATCCATCCACAAACTCTTCCTAAGCTTCTACCAGGGCGACAAATCTTGATGTTCATGTCATTTCTGAAAAGCAGTCCCCATGAGATCGTCTGGATCATCAAACTATCTCCAAGTTCATGTCTTTGACAAGCAGTCTCGTAAGAATAGTTTGGCACAATTTAAGCATAAGACAATCTTGATTTTTCATATTTCACAACAGCAGTTTTAGAATCTCAAGTACACAAGAAGCTCAAGTAATGGTCAATTTTAGATTCAAAAGCTAACAAAACAATTCTGACATGGCCAATGTCACAAAAGGAGCACTAATTGCGCAACTCGCTAAAACATCCACAAATTACAATTTTTTGTTCAAGTTGTTTTAGAGTTCTAGCTCATACAACAAAGACTTATCTGTATATGTGAAAACATGATAATTCTAGCAAATCAAAGAACTAGACATGGCATTGAGCAAGAATTGAAATACTAAAGCTCCAAAGGGTAATAGGCAAAACTTCATCAATTTTAAAAGATAAGCAGAAAAACTTATAATACAATGCATCTTTTTGGATACCACTTGTTGGATTTTTCATATCACTTGTTGGATTTTTCATATGAATGCAATATGATACAATGAGATGCAGTAAAATCTTAATAACCTAACAAGTTCAAAAAGATCAATAAGTTCAGAAAAAGAATAAGAAAAGATCAAAAGAACAAGGTAAGATCAGAAAAGATCGAACTCCCCCTCAAACCAACCCATAGGGATAAATTACCCCTAACTCGCTTCTCAAGGTGGCAAACCTAGTTGGGTCTAAAGTCTTGGTGAGGATATCAGCCAGTTGAGCCTTGGAATCCACAAAGTGTAGCACAATATCACCTTTTTCGACATGGTCTCTAAGGAAGTGATAGTGAATGTCTATGTGCTTGGTCCTAAAGTGTTGCACAGGATTTTTAGCAATATTAATAGCAGAAGTGTTATCACAGAAAAGAGGAACACTAGCAAAATTTAACCCATAGTCCTTAAGAGTGGTTACCATCCATAAAATCGACTACAAAGAACTCGTAGCGACTACATATTCAACCAAGATGGATTGTGCAATGTAAGACCGCTTCTAGAAGACCAAGATACAAGAGAAGTGCCTAGAAAGTGACAAGTGCCTGAGATACTCTTCCTATCTAGCCGACAGCCCGCAAAATCAGAATCAGAAAACCCTCGAATAGACAAAGATGAAGAACATGAATACCAAATACCATACAGAAGGGTAGAGTGTAAATACCTGAATATGCGCTTAACGGCTTGGCGATGGGAAGTCCTCGGAGACGCCTGAAACCTCGCACAGAGGCAGACCGTAAAGTGGATGTCCGCTCTTGAGACCGTCAGGTACAGAAGGGAACCGATCATGATGCGGTACTCGCGTTGATCCACGGCTTCTCCTTCCTCATCTGGATCCAAAACAGACGAAGTTACCATGGGAGTGGAGATTGGCTTGCAGTCACCCATGTCGAAACGTTTGAGCAAGTGCTTAGTGTACTTCGTCTGATGGATGAAGATTCCTTCCTTGCATTGCTTGATTTGAAGCCCCAAAAAGTAATTGAGCTCTCCCATCATACTTATCTCAAATTCCCTGGACATAGTCTCAGAAAAACTGGAAACAAGAGCATGAGAAGAACCACCAAAGATAATATCATCAACGTAAATTTGAGCAAGCAGGAAATCATTACCACGCCTAAGAATGAACAAAGTCTTGTCTACCTTACTCATCTCAAAGTTATTCTTAAGCAAGAAGGTCTTAAGTCTATTATATCAGGCTCTAGGGGCTTGTTTAAGACCATATAAGGCTTTGTCTAGCTTGAATACATGAAGTGGGTACTTGGGATTCTCAAAGCCTGGGGGTTGCTTAACATAAACTTCCTCCTCTATGAAACCATTTAAAAAGGCACTTTTAACATCCATTTGATATAATCTAAAGTCCTTAGATGCAGCAAATGCAAGCAGAATGCGAATGACTTCTAGTCTAGCAACAGGAGCAAAAGTCTCATCAAAATTCAACCCCTCAACTTGGCTAAAACCCTGAGCTACCAACCTGTCCTTGTTTCTAATTACAGAAGCATCCTCATTTTGTTTATTTTTTGAAAACCCAGCGGGTTCCTATAACATTATATCCACTAGGAGGTTCTACTAGGTTCCAAACCTTATTCCTCTCAAAATTCTCTAACTCCTCATACATGGTATTAACCTAGTTAGAATCCGATAAAGCATGTGATATATCGCGAGGTTCAAGAAGCAACAAATGCAAAATGAGAGTAAAGATTTGGATCATTATACAGAGCGAGTGACTCGCTCATGGAGATTACCTATTATCCGATCAGGAGGGTCTTTGCCTTTGAATGTGAAGTGGTGCACGGAGAGAGAAACATCTCTTCAACCTCCGCAGAGGCTGTGATGATGAAGATCGGCACAAGCCTCATCTCAAGGCGAAGTAGTCAAGCGAGTTTTTGTCTTTGGAATAGGGCGTCAACAACAACGGTGGAAGAATATCAAATCCTTCATCATCTTCCTCTATGAATATGCTCTCTATCACCGGTGTATCACCTGAAATATCTGATCTAGCTCCAGGGCTAGTCTCATCAAAAGTAACATTGCATGTCTCCTGAACAAGGTTAGTTTCAACATTAAAAACCCAAAAACCCCTCGAATGTGCATGATAACCCAGAAATAAACCATCAAAAGTTCTTGACTCAAATTTATCTAGATTTCCTGTCTTCAGAATAAAATATTTAGATCCAAAGACTCGAAAGTGCGAGACAGAGGGTTTTCTACAAAATCGAAGCTCACAAGCATTCTTGCCCAAAGAAGGTCACAAAGACACGATTAACAATATGGCAAGCAGTAGCAACAGCTTCAGCCCAAAATCTCCTCGATGTGCTATACTCATCTAGTATCGTCCTAGCCATCTCGACCAGGGTCATATTCTTCCTTTCCACAACGCCATTTTGTTGAGGAACATGTGGAGAAGAGAACTGATGCTCAATTCCACGCTCAGCACAAAAAGAAGTGTTGAGGATTAAAATATTCATATATTATCTTAATATATGATAAAGACTATACGTCTTCGTGGTCGTAACTTCTAAGACCAACGACCTAACTGGTCGTAGGTACTACAGAAGTTATATAATAAATACCGTGGTCGGACAAAGTTCCAAACCTAGTCCACGACCAGGTAAGTGCTCGTAAAGCTATGAACAGGCATCTAGGTCGAGTCCCCGACCACG
This sequence comes from Hsuehochloa calcarea, assembly GCA_036346395.1. Taxonomy (NCBI): domain Eukaryota; kingdom Viridiplantae; phylum Streptophyta; class Magnoliopsida; order Poales; family Poaceae; genus Hsuehochloa; species Hsuehochloa calcarea. The sequence goes on along the minus strand of CM070601.1, from coordinate 27,349,261 downwards.
CCACTCACTATGTGACGAATGAACCACGTGTTTCATATTCCGCATAATACAACACTATCACGGTTAATGATTTAATGTCTCCTGAATCATTAACGCAACAATGTTGACACCTTCACCAACCGCCCTAGCGGTTGGTAAAATGGTCAAACTGCCACCTCTTTCCGACCAGACGCGTCGCTCCCCAACGGGTGTCCCCTCGTGAGATAACTGTCACCGCTTCATCAAGTACTTAAGGAGGACCATAGAAGGCCAGAAAAAAGGGACACGACACGAGACAGAACATAACAACAGCGCAAGCACAAGACGAGAGACGAAGGCATCAAGCAAGACATAGAAAAGTGTTGTGTTTTTAGATACTATCAGTGTTTGTAATTGTGAGTTCATAGCAATAAAGAGCAAGTCAGATCCACTCACAGGAGTCACGCACATTTTTCCTCTTTTCATTTATATATTCATAAGATCGGCGATTTGATCACCGACAAGAAGCAAATGAGGCATAATTGAACTCCGTGCCATTGTCATGCGGATCGCTCTTAAGGCACCCGGAAGTTCAGAAGCTAAACGAAGAACAAGATCATGATAATAATCAAAAGCTTCATCCTTCGAAACAAGAAAGAACACCCAAGTGTATCTAGAAAAATCATCGATTATGACAAGAATGTACCATTTCCACCAATGGCCAGAACTCTAGCGGGATCACGGTCTCCATATGAAACAACGAGTCCTGTCCGTCGGTCATGACCATAGTCACTGAAGGGTGTCAGGCGGCAACTTACTTGCCATGCCTACAGGGCGCACAAACAGCATCTTTGATGGCTTTGAGTTTGGGCAAACCTCTCATGAGCTCAAGGTTGCCAACTCGTGTCAGATGATCAAAACCAATGTGCCCCAAACGACGGTGCCAAAGCCAGAACTCAGAAGAAGAAGATGAAATCAAGCATTTAAGAGAACCAGCAAGAGATTCAGAAAAGTCAGCTCCAAAGATCCTAGCAACTCTAGTAATTCCAAAAACAAGCTCACCAGTTGAATCAAGCACCCGACAAGTATTTTTCTTAAATATAGTCTCATATCCATCATCAAGAAGTTGAGAGACAGAAAGCAAATTAAACCTTAGCTTGTCCACAAGGGCGACGTCCTTGAGGATGAAACTGTCGTTCACCCTGATCGACCCCGTTCCTTCAATCCGCCCTTGTTTATCATCTCCAAATGTGTTGAAATCATCACCTATCGACCGCGTGAAAGAGGTGAACCATCTTGAGTCTCCGGTCATGAGGCATGAACAACCGGAGTCGACGAACCACGTGTCCTTCCTCTTTCCGCGGTAATCCTGAAAATCAAGGCAAAGAAGAACGATGTGTCTCAATACTGGGGTTAGTTAAACAAGACTTACGAACCCAGTACTGAGACACACGTCTGTGAGTAGTATGCAAAGAAGAAGTGCTATCCTTGATTTTATTTGAAGTTCTGTTATGAGGAATGGTTAAAGTAACATGAGAGTTATCCTGTCTAGGAGAATGATGATGAGCATGTGACACAAATCCTAAACCAGGTGTATTCTTTTCTATGTTACCATGTCTCATAGAAGTTCTAGGTTGATTAGATGAAATTTTAGTAAAATTTTTCTTATCATTTTTCAACCTACACCAACAGAAATCAATCAAATGCTCATCTTTTTTGCAATAGGTGCAATGATACTTAATACCACTGGGAGAACCACCCTTAGACTTAACAGATGATTGGACAATACCTGCAGATTTAAAGATAGTTTTTGCAGGTTGTATTTTGAATTCAATTAACCCATTTTCCAATACTTGAGTAACTTTTGGGTTATAATTATTTTGAATATGATTGTATCCTAATCCTTGCTTCTTATAAGGAGTTTTAGACTTGTCCAGAATCATGTTTAATTATTTCTTACCTTTAGAGAATTTTTTCTAAGGTATCCTTAAAATAAGCATTTTCTTCTTTAAGATTAACACATGATTCATAGGTTTTACCCTTAATGGCTCTAGCATATTTTTCCTTATATAACACACTTTCAAGTTTAAGAGCTGGACATGAAGCACATATAGAAGTCTCAATACTGTCCTTAAGCTTGGCATATTTAGCTCTAGCTGCTTCTAAGATATCTTTAACTTCATGTTTGCGTTCTAAGCAAAAAGTGCAAAGGCTAGAATCAACCACACTAGAAGCAACTAACTTGCTCGACTCTAAGCATTTTTAACATGGAGCAGATTTAACCTCAACAAGTTCAGTCCTAGTATTTTCAAATTGTTGCAAAGCAATATCATGAGCATATTGCAGTTTAGCAAATTCTGAGAGCATAGCATGGCAAGATGAACATTCATCAGATTCAAGAGTCTTAGCATTTATATATTCATCAGATCGGCGATTTGATCGTCGACAGTTGGCGCCGTCCATGGGGAAGATAGTTCAAAACTTCTGAAGAGCTTCTTTGCTCAACTCATCCGTTTTCTTCATATTCGTAATTGCAAGTATGGCAGGAACATGGCATGAGGAGAACTGGTTCGACCTGGATGACTACTCCAACCTTAACATGGAAGCCTGCATCCAGGCCATGCAACATGGGGAATCTTCGTCCTCCTCCGATGGTTCGCAAGTCACTGACGACAGCGAACTTGAGCGGATGGATGAAGATACACCGTTGCGCCAAGAGGCGCTCTCGAGAGATGAGTCGTTAGGCCATTGAACATCGAATGTTTTTCCAAGCGGTTTCCCGACCGTGAAAAAAGGTGACAACACCTCAGCCCCACAACCCGAGGATCAATATACCCTTGACACAATCATGGCTGACAGGTATTCACCAACGGCCTCTGGAAATTCCAGGGACCAACCGGCACCTAGTAACGGTGTCGATGAGACCCTCACCGGTAGTGGGCCGAGTGAGGACGATAAACTCAGTATCCGATCGGCAATCCGCCGAATCAGGCTGAGCCCGCCACGAAGACCTCAGGAGGTTCTCATCTCCGACCGGTCTCCATCGTGGAAGTCTCTGGTAGAAGCAGCGAGAAGTTCTCCACTAGTCACGATGGAAGCTCCTCGAGCATCGTTCTTTGGAAGCATGAGGTCAACGCGATCGAAATCCGATCGTGATGCCACTCACAGTCCTGCACACCCTGCCTCGCCACCACCTACTGATGGAGATGGCGCGGGCAATCAAGCACCACCTGCCAGAGGCAACGTAAGCGATGGGCGTCCATCGGTTAATCTGCGCGTGGTGCCCACCAAGAATGCGAGCTGGCGAAGTTAGGCCAAAGGTCGAAGGAACTTCGTGTCTCCGAACGCCAACATCTTGATGAATTCTACGAGACCTTAGAACGGTTCGAACTTGTGTCGTATTCAAGATATTCTTAATAATATCGACTGCTCGGCGAAGCTCCGGGCTTTACCCAATTGGTGGAGCAGGTATCGGAAATTCTTCAACGACCATGCGGCGCGGAAGCGCAGGGGCAAATGATGTCACAAAGTCTAACGGTGACTTCATCTCAGCGCTCCTCCCTCAGTAGAGGGCAGCATGGTCACCCACCGGTACCTAGACCTCCTCAGCGATTCTGACCAGTAGGTCATGAAGGAAGAAGGTTGTTTCAAACAACGACCTCTTTCCCTAGCCTAGGAGAGCACTTGCTTGGCCCAGATGATCTCCGTCATCATCTGAACCATGCTAATGGTCAAAGTCATCATGATAACGTCTGCGACCGGATCGGGACGACGGAGCCTCGGCGTTCGAATCGAAGAAACCGATCTCCTACTGATCATAATCTGGCACCTTTTCCAAGAAGGCGCTATGAATCAGTCACAGGTTGTCGAGCCTTTTCTGCAGGGCTCCAAGCTGTGCGTTGGCCTAATAGGTTTCGACCTGCCAACATAGATAAATTCGATGGATCTCAAAATCCATTAGAGTTTCTCCAGATATATACCACTGCCATCAGAGCTGCTGGTGGTGATGAAAACGTGATGGCTAATTATTTGCCACAGTTGCGGAAGGATCTGCCGGTCTTGGTTGCTTAACCAACCGGTCGGATCTATTTATACCAGGAACGACTCTGCGATCTATTGATTGTGAATTTCCGAGTACGACGATCGCTCGAAAGGAGGATGATCTCCATCGAACTCGGCAGGAACCAAAGGAAACTCTCCGTCAGTACATCAAAAGGTTTAGCCAGGTTCGAAATTCTATTCCAAAGATTGCAGAATCTTCTGTGATTCAGGCATTCAAGGCAGGTCTAAGGAATCGGCGGTTTACGGAGGACATCGCTATGAACCCTCCACGAACAACCGCCGAACTCTTTGACATGGAATGAAGCCATTGATCGAAAAGATAAAATCCCTCAACCTAGCCTTGAGAAGTTAGAAAAGAATCCCAAGAAGGTTTCCAAAAAGAAGAAGCACCGCAAAATGGGCACCAAGAAAGTCCTAGCGGTTCCAGATAAACCGTTCAAGGGTAAGAAGGACTATCTGGGTCGGGGCAAAGCCAAAGTTCCGACCGATAGCCATAATAAAGGTAAGCGGTGTCCACTTCACCAACAGCGGGGGCATGACTTGCGCACTGTCGTGTTTGGCAAAAGAAGTGGAGGATTTCTATGCGGTAAAGGCCGCTTCCGCAATTCGGAGTTGGAAACAAGTTCCAAAAGGACAAGGATGGCGGCGAAGAGATGGAGTACCGGGAGCCTCAACGCCACGATCAATATGATCTTTGAGGCTCTTCTTCATACGACTCACGTGCGTCATCGAAAGCCATGGGCGAGAGGTCAACCTATCGAGCCTTGATCATCACCAAACCATCAAGGTGGTCGGATACCGTGATCTCCTTGACAAAGAAGATTGCATCGTCTCATCAACTCGGCCGGGTAGGTTCCTATTATCGTCTGACCTACTATTAATAATTGCAAAGTCAATCGAGTTTTAATAGGCGGTGGTAGTTCTTTAAATATCTTATTTTCGGGAGCTTTAGAAGATATGCAGGTTCCTATATCAAAGGTAAAACCGGTGAAATACACCTTTCATGGCATAGTTCCTGGTTCTACCACCAAACCGATAGGACAAGTATCCTTCAGGTTACGTTCGAATACGATAACTTCAGAGCGGAAAAGATTTCATTTGGCGTGGTTGATTTGAAACCGCGTACAATGGAATTCTTGGTCGTCCGGCATTAGCAAAGTTCTTGATAGCCACGCACTACGGGTATCAAAGTTTGAAAATGCCAGGACCAAAAGGTGTGATCACAGTTCGTGGAGATCGCAAAATGGCATACGCATGTGATCGAAGGTCTTTAGAACTGGTCGATGAGTTACCGACCAGAAATTCTAACTCATCATCTATGCAGGTCAAGCACTCCAGACCCAAGATAACACCCAAACCGTCCGACCAGACCAAAGAGGTTCCACTCGACAAAGGCACTCCTTCAGGAAACGCCATGTCAAGCAATGATGGTGGATCCTCACCAAAGTCTTGTCGGGCGAGGACTCAATCCTAAATAGGAAGAGTCGCTCGTCTCCTTCCTCCGAGCAAACAAGGATGTATTCGCATAGCAAGCGTCAGAGCATGCCCGAGTCCCTAGGAGGTGATCGAGCACGCTAAGCGCTCGGCGACAAAAATCCGGTCAGCGAAGCTCGGGCGTTTACGCACCCGGCCAGGAAGGGCGCCATCGACCGAGATTGACAAGCTCTTAAAGGTTGGATTCATTCGTGAAGTACATCACCCTCAATGGCTCGCTAATCCTGTAATGGTTAGGAAGAGTAATGGGAAATGGAGGATGTGTATAGACTTCACATATCTTAATAAAGCATGTCCGAAGGATGATTTTCCCCTTCCTCGCATTGATCAACTTGTAGACTCTACCTTGGTGCGAGTTATTAAGTTTTTAGATGCTTACTCGAGGAACCACAGTTAGTATGAGTAAAGAAGATGAAGAAAACTTCCTTCATCACTCCATTTGGCACTTCTTGTTATGTAAAAATGCCCTTTGGTCTCAAAAACGCTGGTGCAACTTTTCAAAGATTAATGCAGAAAACCTTCAGCCCACAAATAGGTCAAAATTTGGAAGCCTACGTTGATGAACTGGTAGTGAAAGTGTCAACTCCGGCGACCATATGCTTGACCTTAAAGAGACTTTCAATAACTTGAGAAGACATAACCTCAAGTTGAATCCAGAGAAGTGTGTGTTCGGGGTTTCATTTGGAAAGGCTGCTCGGTTTCCTAGTTTCGCTAGAGGTATCGAAGCAAACCCGTGAAGATATCGGCCATCCATCGAATCGCCCCGACCACGAAGAAGGAAGTCGAAGCTAACGGTTGTATGGCGGCTAAGTCGTTTCATAGCGAGTTAGGGAAAAGGGACTACCTTTCTTCAAACTTCTTCGGAAACATGGAAGTTTCGAGTGGACGACGGAAGCGAATGATGCCTTTGAAAAGCTCAAAGAGTACCTTATGTAACATCCCAATTTTCAGAGCTTTAAAAAATCTTTTAAATAGTGTTTGAGAGAAAATTCACCAGTTGGATTTATTTGAATATTAAATTAAAAAGCTTAATATGGACTTTAAGGACAAATTGATTTAATATGCTTAATCCCAACACCAACAATTGCCAAAATTATTTTATTTAGATTCTATATACTTGGATATATTTTATAGAATTTTCTGGAATTTTTCCAAAGTCATTTGCTATTTTCTAATTTCTATTTGCATTTTCTGGATTTATTAAAAAGGAAAATCTATTTAAATTCCTCGGAGCGATGTTGGGCGAAGCCCAACACTATTCCACCGCTCACTCCGGTAGTTGGATCATCATCGCCGGTGCCACTCGCCATGATCTCGCCGCCTTGACCTGTTGGATTGTCGTAGTGTGGCACTGCTTGAATCTCGCGCCCGCACTGCGTCTTCTCCGTCTCTCTATCAAGTGGGACCGTAGGCGTCGCCTTTTCCACACACCTTAGTCAGAGCCACGCCACGACAAGTGGGTCCCACCGGCTCTTGTTCATCGTCTCCGTCGGGACTTCGTTCGATTCTCCGTGTGCGCCTTGCCGTCATCGACTTGGATTCTAGGGTTTCGGGCCTATTTAAAGCCGCGCCGTGTCCCAGGATCGCATCCACCCCGCCGCCTTTTCCCCACGTACCGCTAACCCTAGATCGTCGTCGTTTGGCGGAATCGAGCTCGAACCTCGGCCGCCGTGAGCTTCCTCGCCGGATTGCGCGACCGGTGAGCTTCCGCCGCCACTGAGCCCACCCCTGAGTTCGCCTCGCCAAGGGCAACCCTATGCACGCGTTCGTTGCCCTGGGGAAGCCCTACCTCGCCGTCGCCGCCATCGGCCGCACCGCTCCGCCGCTCCTCGTGTCGCCGCCGCCATTTTGGTCATCTTGGCGAGTAGTGGCCGTGTCACCAGATCGCCAGTCACGCCGAGTCGAGTGCACCTCCGCCGCCGCTGAACCGCCGTTATCCGCCAGAACCGTGGTCGCCGGAGTGCCGCCGGCGTTCTGCCTCCGTGGCTGTCCACGTGTGCAGCCACATCACCCTCAGCGCTGGCGTGTCACCTACGTGGCCGCCGCATCAGCGCCACGCCTCCCGGTTCACCGCGCCAGCTTTGCCTCGGCTCGGAGGACCCAGTCCACCGTAGGCCGAGCCACTGATAGTGGGTCCCACCTGTCAGGCCGGTTTTTATTTATTTTCTTTTTCCTCGGCTGACGCAAGCATTGCGCAATAATTCGATTTTTCTTTATAAAAATAATTGGGGAAAATCGTATAAATCCATATTAGGGTTTTATTTGATTTTCCAATCTTCCAAAGCCCATATATTTTGCATCCGAACTCCGATTGAGCCCATTCAAATTTTTAAATTCATATAAAATTCAGATCTAGTTAATGGTGAATTTTATTTGAATTTTTGGAGTTATTTTGCCACTGTTATTTATTTGTTTTTGTTTCTTTTGTCTCATTTGCGAGTAGACATCGATACTTCGGGGAATTTTTCAGAAGAAGGAGCACCTCAAGACCAAGACCAATATCTAGATCTATTCCAAGACAAGTTATACCTTTGATCATCTTGAACCCAGTTTTTAAAATACTTTGTTTCAATGTATTGCATTCTATTTCAAGCATTTATTTAAATGCTTTTGGGATAGTTATTAATCCAAATTGTTATACCACCTTGTCTATTGTATGCCATGATCTTTTGTCACCCTAGGTTCATTATTAGTTGGTATTAGCGTAGCACCAACGTGGGTTGGTTAAATACGATTAGAATGCTTAGCCATGCCACGAGTCATCATTTCATGTGAGAGTTGCAATTATAAACTTGACTAAGTGATTATGGAACTGTGTGATGAAACTGTGTGTGTTGTGTGCTATTACTCGTTGGTGGCATGTGTTGCACTTAATCAACAGGGTGGGAAAAGATTTAGACTGAGGCAAGTGGTGGATCTGTGTGAATGGTGGAGCTGTGTGATATAAACTTTGTGATTTGGGTTAAAACTGAAAGTCTTGCCTTGGTCAACTAAAGACTTAACTTTGTGCGCCATTGAACTGGGCCTTACTATACGACCACATGCCTAGTATGAAATTTGGGCTGACTTAGTAAGTTATGGAGTCTTGACTTTGACAACTCGGGTTGTATTTAAAGCGTGTGATGGGTGGAGGTGTGTACTGCTATGTTTGGGTCACATCGCGGATTGATTCATTGCATCCACATCCAGCGGTGTGTGTCGTTCAAGAGTACATGTGAACAAATTGGGCCAATGAAAAGCACATCGGAGTGTCATTGTTTGAGATGAAGTCTACGAAAGGTTTTGTTATGGTCGATGCTAGCTACTTGGTTGTATCGTGTGGGTAAAGTGTCTGACCTCTGCAGAGTGTTTAAACCAATCTATTGAATAGGCGTCCTCGATTATGGACATGCTCGGGAATTTCACACGAGGTAGATTTTCATAAAAACAAATCATTTTGTGTGAGATAACTTTGCTTGTTGTGAATAACTTGATTAGGCTGTGTGTTCTTTGTGAAATCAATTGTTAACTTATTATTGTCTATTTGTTTTGAATTATACTTTCAATCTATTATTTGTATTCAATTGCAAATGTTGCATTTACGCAAAATAACCACGAAGTCATTCTTTTGGAATAAGCCATCATCTATAAATTGCATTACGTGGTATGACTTGCGAGTACGGTGTGTACTCACTCTTGCTAAACAAATCAGCGAAGTGGAGGAGTCGTCACTTTGCTTTTGAAGAAGAGTTCTCTGAAGGTTGATCGTTAGGGTCTTGATCGATCGGTTGCATGTGGTAAATTGATGGGAGCCACCGGAGTTTATTTCGTTCCATTGCAGTTTATTCTCTTATTGTCGACCTTGCATGGCTTAATAAATGTAAAACTCGTCGTAAGGTCCCAGCGATTATTTGTTATTTAAAGTACTCGTTTATTCTTGTATTCGTTGTATGGATGTGATATTTCATCGATGTTGACCTTGTGTGCACTAGCGTGATCTGGACTAGTCACGAGAATACACGAGAGGTCAGATTTGCATATTTGGGTCCCGACACCTACAGTACCGGTCTTAGTTTCTCCAAGACCGGAAACCTTTGTTGATTTACGTGGTACAGCGCCACAAGTTGTCGGATGTGTCTTGGTCGTAGAACGTGAAAACGTCCAACGACCAGTGTATTACGTAAGCGAAGTCTTACATGGGCCAAAGGAAAGATACCCACAGGTACAAAAGTTGCTTTATAGTCTCCTTATGGCTTCAAGGAAACTAAGGCATTACTTTCAGGCCCACAAAGTGGTCGTGCCTACTGGATATCCCTTAGGTCAAGTCCTTGGAAATAGGGAATCGTCAGGACGAATAGCAAAATGGGCGGTGGAACTAGGGACGTTCGACCTCTATTTCATCTCACGAACAGCCATAAAGTCTCAGGCGATAGCAGAATTCATTGCCGAGTGGACAAACCCGGAATCTAAGCAAGGACCAGAGTACGAGCACCACGATGAGTGGACAATGTACTTTGACGGTTCCTTAATGCTTAAAGGATCGGGGGCTGGAGTCGTCTTGATATCCCCTACCGGCGAACACATCAAGTATGCCGTCCAGTTTAACTTTCCCGCTACAAACAATGTGGCGGAGTATGAAGGTTTCTTTGGCGGGACTTGACGACTTCGTTAAGCTCGGGATTCGCAAATTGCTAGTGAAAGGCGATTCTCAACTAGTAGCAAATCAAGTAGGGAAAGAGTACCAATGCTCAAGTACCAAGATGTCTTCCTATCTGGCGGAAGTACGGAAATTCGAAAAGCACTTCTTGGTTTCGGATCAACATATTCCTAGAAAGGAGAACTTTCTAGCGGATCGGTTAACGCGGATGGCCTCTACTAGGTCAACCGTCCGTAGGAGTTTTTCTCGAGCAACTCGATTCACCCTCGGTAGTCGAGCATTCGGAGAACATCGATAGTTTACATCAGTCAATCCTATTGACTCGATAACTTAGATGCTCCTCGGATCGAGAACGATCAAGGTAGAAATCGGATGACATCGATCTACAATTATCTTGACATGACCTAATTCTTGAAGATGATGTAGAGGCCGATCATTATATACGAAAGGCCAAATCATACACTCTAATCGAGCGTACCTTGTATAAGCGAGGATCTCATGGAGTGTTGATGAGATGCATATCTCAATCGGTGGTATTAGGTTGCTAACAGAAATTCATGAAGAGTCATGAAGCACATCATTCCTCTGAGAACCTTGGTCGGTAAAGCCTTGAGCAAGGATACTCTTGGTGACTACCCTTCATGATGCAAAAGAGCTCGTGACGAAGTGCGTACAATGTCGATTTCATAGCCGACGGTACATCAGTAGGCACAAGCTTTGCAAACAATCCTCTTTCTTGGCCTTTTGCAACCTAGGGACTAGACATTCTGGAACCATTCCCAAGAGCACCCGGGGGCTTCGAATTCCTGTTCGTCATGATTGACACGTTTACAAAATGGATTGAGCGAACCAGTTGTAAAAGTTACAACTGAAGCCGCTAAGAGGTTCATAACAAAAAGCGTGATTACGATTTGGTGTACCCGATCGTATCATCACGGACAATGGTACCCAGTTCTCAAGCAGCAATTTCCAGGAATTCTACGAAGAACTAGGAACCAAGATCCATTTCGCCGATGGCTCATCCACAAAGCAATGGAGCGATCGGCGTGCCAATGGTATCCTAATATAGGATAAACGCGAGTATTCGACCGATTAATAAAATGGTCGAGCTTGGGTTCAAGAACTTCCTTACATTTTATGAATTTGTCAGGACCACGACCCGATCGTGCGGCCGGTGAAACACCTTTCTTTTTAGTTTATGGGGTGAAGCTATGCTTCCTCGAATTAAAATTGGCTCTGCTCGGCCGATTGTTTTAACTTAAGCAATCAGGAAGAACATCGACTCGACGACATCAATTTCCTTGAAGAACAACGGAACCAAGCTTTGATACGTTCGGCAATCTACCAACAAGTCATGCGAAGGTACTACAATCGTAAGGTGCAACCTCGCAACCTAGCCGTAGGTGATCTGGTTCTCAGAAAAATTCAGAGCCAAGCAGGGCGCAATAAACTCTCCCCTAAATGGGAAGGCCCTTACACTGTGGTCGAAGTTACCCGACCAGGCTCAGTACGATTAGCCATGTCAGACGGCAGGGTTTTGTCGAATTCATGGAACATTGACCAATTGCGTAAGTTCTTTGTTTAATTTCTTCATTTCATTTCGTTTCATTCCGTTTAAATTTTTTTAAACACGATAATTAAATTTGGAGTAGCGAGTGATGTTATTTATATGACGTTGCCTAATCCTGGTCGACTGCGGTTCGTATGCTCTGGATTATAAAGTGTATAGTTTATGTTTTAAAATTCTGTTCTACTCTTGTTTGGCTACTGGTCGGGACAAGGAAAACCTCCTAGTCGAAGTCTCTCTCTCCTTTTTCGCACGTCGTTCCGCCCACTGGAAGGAGCTTCCTAGCGACGGTCTTTTTCCTACGATCCTCGCTGCCAGTCGGACTAAGAGCATGAGCACGTCTTGCGAAATGTATTTTATACCTTTATTTCCTAGCTAGGTTCATTCCGACCAGTATTGAGCATCGCATAGAAGTAAAACCACTTGTCTGCTTTTAACATATATTTTTTGTGTTTTTTCCTCTTATCAAGGAGAATTCTTTATTTTTCCGACCATATGTTGTCTTAGTAAAGTACTTCGATCATTAAAAACAGATTTACAACTAGCCGAAACCTACACGGTTCCGACCATAAAGGTTTCCTAGTATTACCACGATCAGTTTTTTACCGATCAGTACATACTTACAAGTAATGGTTGAGATTTGGATTTATATTCTTGGCCTCAGATAGTACTATTATATAGTAAAGATCTTCTACTATATAACAGTCGGGGGCTAGGTAAGACATAAATTCACAAGTCGATCGGATGAATAAAAGAATTTTTTCCATTTTGATAAGAGAAGCAGTGAAATCTTTACATTGTATGCATTGTTTTCTCCTGCGACTAAATTACTAGAGAATGCCTAAGTTAACTCTTGCTAGATGGAGATCAGACTTCCATCTCTTCTGCGACCTTTTTAGCCTCGGGTTTCATCTCTGCGAGGATCGATTTGCCTCTGCGGGTAGCGGTTGAAATCCTCTTCGATGGCTTGAAGGTTAGTTGATGGGTCGGAAGCTTTCACTTTGCCAAAGCAAGGACCGACTCCTGGCGATAGACTCCTTAGCGGAGTGGGCATAGTTCTCCTAGTAGTCTGAGCAAAACTTTGAGTTCCTCCAACAAAGAGCCTAGGTAGTTAACCTTCTCTATTGGATCGCTCAAAGAGGGCAAGCTTGATCCCGCCCATATCAAAGAGCATTTTGTTTAGCGAGGTGATTTTCTCGTCGAGCTAAGCACGAGGCGCCCCCTTGTCTTGCTCAAATTAGGAGCTTTCTTCACTCTGGTCAAAGCTTGTTTTTGTTCGCATAGACAAAGCAAGTATTAAGTAAAAGATTGAAAGACATCTTGAGTCATGATCTGCGACGAGTTACCTTCTCTCTCTTCTTGGAATCATCCAAGAGCTTTTTATTCTTTGGTCGTCAAGTCTTGATCGACAGTTCTTAACTGAAGTTCTTCTTCAAGCTTTATTCTTACGGCTTTTTCAAATTAAAGCATCTTCTTTTATTTTCTCTAAATCTATCAAAAGAATTTTTGATAAGGGAGAATAAATAAAGGGCGTCTTAATGAGGAAAAAAGAAGAGGAACTCTTACTCTCTATCTCGAGTGTTTTCTTCTAATATCTGACTCGCTCGGTTAGTCCTCCGGCCGTAGCGAGGTTTTCGATCATATCTTTGCTAAGTAGCATTTCTTCCATAAATCTTCTTGTAAACTTGAGAAAAGTTATGGAGAAGATTGAAAACACTTACAGAATTACGACATCATTGTAATCGGTAAAAATTTTATCGGGCCGCTGCGTTAAGCGATCGATATTCTCCCCAATAATCATCAAGTTCCTTACTCGCGGCAAATCGAGTTGAGAAAGGAAACTTGTTAGTTTTGGAGGGATGCCCTTCAAGTACTGGAACCTGTGGAAGTTCTGCAGTGGTCTCTACCTCTGTTGCCGGCATAGTGACTACTACGAGATCTAGCTCGGTTTCGAGGCGAAGTTGGCTCGGGGCTCCTCAGACCACGTCATCCTCGAGATGTCCTACGAGGAAGACAATGGCGGGACTACCTCCGATCGCTGACTGTTGAATCGATCGGTCGAGGCGACCGAGGATTCACGGAATCTGCACAAGAGAAACAAAAGTTCAATTCTACTTGGAATATACGAGGTATGTTTTTCATATAAAAATTGTACATACAGTTGTTCTCTTAGTCTTGATCTTATAGCTATTTGGTTTAAAATCCGTTCTTTGTTTTCTCTTCTTTCAATTGTTCCCACGATTCGAGGCTGGTAGGTTCAGTGTATTCTCTACACTCCGTCGGGAGATCGAAGCAATGTTCTCGACCATGCGGTCGAGAGCAAGATCCACGATTCTGGATCGAGAAAGTGTGGTCTCAGCGGTCTCGAGAGCAGTGCCTCATGGACAACTCTTGAGACTCGGTGATTGCGCTGGATTAACAAACAAAGTTAATCAGGTGAAGAATATACTTCATCTTGCAGAAATTATTTCTTTTAGTTACTTACCTCAGCGTGACCACTGCCTTCAGCGATCACAAGGCTGGTCGGATAATCAATAGGCTGGTCGGGTAATCAATAGGCTCACATGTCCCCGTAGCCTCGTTGATCTTGAGTCAGACCAACTACACATAAAGAGGATTAAAACTGATCGAAAATAACCAGAAAGGTGAAAAGAAGTTAATACACTTACCCTAAGTCTTTCAACCCTTTCCTCAGCACCAGCAAGTGCTAGGATTAGAGGAAAGCTAGCCTTGTCATCGGGTTCGCCAGCACAGATCATTTTGATCCTATTTCTGACGTCCTCAGAAGACAAGACTGAAAGTGCAAATGAAGGATCTTAGTTTTGCGAAGATAATCAACTCGCAAAATAAACTGGTCGGGATTTTCTGAAAAATTATCTGGATCAGAATCCTTGGTAGCATCATCGCCACCAATGAACCAGAGCATCGAACGTGCCCTGGTCTTTAAAGGACTAATGCTCCTAATGGAAAAGTCCCTTACAACGTGCCAGGAGGTTAAACCCCTGACATTCAAGAGATGGATAGCTTCAACCCATCTCCCAACTTCTCCCTCCTTCTTCGAGGAGGAGCATGTATGAGTTCTCGACCGCCTTCTTACCGTAATGTCTGGTAGTCTTCTCGCGTAACCTTCATGTAGAACCAGCTTTTCTTCCATGGCGACCAAGAAGACTTGAGTACATACGAATGTACTCGTCGGCCTTACGTCATGAAGCCCTAAGTACATTCCCGAGGGTCTTGGTCGTTTTCTTCGTGTTAAGCCATCCGGTAGTAATACTTGAAGAGTTCCATCGTCGGTGGAATCCCCAAGTATGCTTCGTAGAGGTAGACGAAGATGCTTAGGCTTGCAATGGCGTTGGGAGCGAGGTTGATCAACTCGACCTCATAGAACTCCAGCACTTGAGAAAGAAAAGGATGTGCTGGAAGCTTGAGCCCGCACTCAACATACGCGAGGAACACCGGGTTTTCTCCCTCCTCGCCGCTTGGGCAGTGCTCTCCAAAAGCCGATCTCCAAGAGATCAAATTCCTGTCGGGTAGTAACCCAACTCTCTCCAAACTCTCCAATTTTCTCTCACTCAGATCGGAGATCGACCAGTTTGCGATGAGGTCCGACACGGTGCTTTCCTTTTTTGGGTGAAGAACTCAAGGAAGATTTTCTTGGAGATAGAGGCGTAAAGGTTTAAAGCACTCAGCCGGGGTCGTTTTATAGGCACTTCACTGTAACCACCCTGCGAGAAGTCCAACGGGCAAATACCTTTTCGCCTAGCGGACAGAAAGGCTTTTTCCTTTTTCCAAAGCAGTTTCTCAACTTTAAAATGAATACAGACCGCCTCGAGTCCCACGGCATTTAATAAGAAGTGCATTTTGATATGATTGCATCGGAGAGCGTGTCGCATGACCAACATTCATTTAAAAGTTCGGGGCTGGTGTTGAGGATTAAAATATTAATATATTATCTTAATATATGATAAAGACCATACGTCTTCGTGGTCGTAACTTCTAAGACCAACGACCTAGCGGTGCGTAGGTACTCTGAAGTTATATAATAAATACCACAGTGGGACAAAGTTCCAAACCTAGTCCACGACCAGGTAAGTGCTCGTAAAGCTATGAACAGGCGTCTAGGTCGAGTCCCCGACCACGCCACTCACTATGTGACGAATGAACCACGTGTTTCATATTCCGCATAATACAACACTATCACGGTTAATGATTTAACGTCTCCTGAATCATTAACCGCACAGCGGTTGACACCTTCACCAACCGCCCTAGCGGTTGGTAAAATGGTCAAACTGCCACCTCTTTCCGACCAGACGCGTCGCTCCCCAACGGGTGTCCCCTCGTGAGATAACTGCCACCGCTTCATCAAGTACTTAAGGAGAACCATAGAAGGCCGGAAAAAAGGGACACGACACGAGACAGAACATAACAACAGCGCAAGCACAAGACGAGAGACGAAGGCATCAAGCAAGACATAGAAAAGTGTTGTGTTTTTAGATACTCTCAGTGTTTGTAATTGTGAGTTCATAGCAATAAAGAGCAAGTCAGATCCACTCACAGGAGTCATGCACATTTTTCCTCTTTTCATTTTGTTGGACCGTAAAGGCGACTAGAGGGGGGGTGAATAGGAGCACGCTCACTTTTTCACAAATTATGACCTCAATACAATTTTAACTCCAGTAGCTATTAGAAAGCTATGAAGAACAATATACCGATCTGTGGAAGACTAGTATTGAATCAATTAAACCCTAAGCAATATAACAAAATCAACTAAGATTACCAAGACTCACAAAGCCGCAGGCGATCGGCCGTTATACTCAACCGGTCGGACCGATTGCGGGCGATCGACGGCGTTGTCTTTGGCGGTCGGACCGCTCAAAATCGATCGGCCGGTGATGAATGGCGATCGGCCGTACCGACTCGAACCGATCTGCAGCGATAAATCGGCCGATGGCGAAGTTGCAATTAGGTGAAACTTTTGATTCTCAACTCCAATCTTTATGAAACTTTGCACACACCTTCTATATGCTATTGAGGACCTATTCCAATCGAATATTATGATAATTCTTGGAATGATCTTGAGCAATTGTCAATTGATTAACGAAGGTCTAAAGCAGGGCAAGAACGAAAACTTGATCCTAAAGCTTGTTCGTGAGAGATTGATGATCAAGATGATGCTAGATAGATTCACACATATCACGACAAGCTAATTCATGTGAAAGAATCAATCACAAACTCGCGGATCAAAGAAAGCCCTAAAATCACCAAATTGAAAGCAAGAGCGAAAAGAGACTTATCTCAAGCAAACCTTGCATAGATTGATTTCGTGATTGAAGCTGGATTACATCCACACCATCATGGATCGATGAGACAATCAAGGATCACGAAATTCACCACAAACCATCAAGAGCCCTTGCCTCCACCTCAACTCCCTAAAGACAATTAGGGTTTTGAAACATAAAAAGCGAGAGAGAGAGAGGTGCACCACCATCTCCTCCTATTTATAGTGGAGGCCTAAAACTCTTAGGGTTTGACTTAATTGGGCTCCGTTAAGGCCCACTAACAAGCGGGTCACACATGCGCGCCAGCAAGCGCCGTCTTTAACTTTTGACCTAAACCGCTTCACCATGCATCATGGATTCGCCAATAGGTCACCCTTGTCCATCTTGTGTCACGCTTGAGTCGTTGACCTCACGGCATCGTCGATCGTTACGGACCTCAACTCTTCAAGTCTAGTCCGATCCTCCTCGCCGTTGACCGTCGTTGACCACCAAGCAACTGCACAACCACGGACAAGAAAACACGAATTCGGGAACAAGTTCTTCAAACTTGACCCATGTTAGTCAAAACATGCATCATGCAAATCATATGCCATGAAACCAATGACTTTGACCTAACAAAACAACATCGCCACGAAGTTGGCGGCGTTCAAGTAAGCCGGTCGGCCGCTCGGGTGGCCGGTCGGACCGCCATGGCGGTCGGACCGCTCCACAATGAGCCGTCGGACCATCCTCCTATGAGCGGTCGGACCTTAGGACTTAGCGAAATTCAAGCTCCCAAAACCGAAACCTTACGGAAACTTTAAACCAATAGAACTTTTCTTTGGAGACTCCAAAAATCATGAGACCAAGTGCATTGGGATCCCCTTACTTGTCTACAACACCTATTTTTGGCCCACTCGATTTGAACACTTTTGGTCATCGCCGGTCCGAGCCGCCCCATGGCCGGTCCGACCAGATTTGGGACGGTCGGACCGCAGTGCAAGGACGGTCGGACCGCCCTTATCGAGAATACACAGTAGCTTTGTCAGCAGCGTGAAACAACAAACCGTAAGCGCCATTGCCAATTGTCACATCATCCTAAGATCGGAGCATATCCCCATGAAATCCACAATCTCCCTTGATGAACACATTGGCAATTATCCGAAAAATGTAAGTAAGAGGTTTGAAAACAAGTTTACTCGCGGTTTTTAGCACAAAGGCACAACTTGGTCCATAAGCAAGAAAAAGCAATGAAAATGACCAAGCGGCATCGAATAGTATAGGCATGTGAGACAAAGCAAAAGTAAGCATAAAAACTTTGATTTCGAAAAAGGGTCAAAATTCTCACATAAGGTCCATATGAAAGAACAATTGTTCAATTGACCTATGATCATTGTGAAGATAAAAGAATGCAATTCAAGTTGAGAATATTCAATAAGACAATAAGAATGCAACTCAAGAACTCCCCTCACTATGATCATCAAATTTCAAATTTTGAGTTTCTCCCTTTGTATAAACTTCTCCCCAATCTTCTCCCCAATAAAGAAATAGAGAATAATTAACACATCTTTTCTTCTCATTTAACACATCTTCTCCCCTTTGACAATGGATTCATCAAGGAATCACGCCTTCCTCTCATCCGGAGATAACAAATATAGAATAAAGAAGAAGCGAGAAACAAAAGAAGTAAAAAGAGGAGTATGCATGAAGTGCAATGGGTGGCTTCATTTTTATATTTTCAATTTTGATTACAAGAAGCTTTGGAGATTACCCAAAAGAACAAGCTAGTATCTCTAATATTGCACAAACAGCATATCAAGCCTGACAGCGCTAGCAAGATCATGGTAAGACATATATATCAAAGCTAAGCACAAAGGCTCAAAAGTAAAGCGATAGATTTGATCAATTTAAGCAACGCTTCAAATTCAAACAAGTTCATCAACGAGGATCCTAAAGTGAAATTGGCCATGTCAAAATGTCAAAGTGAGATCAAAAATCTAACAAAGACCACATTAAGAGTCAATCAAGTCCGTATTGAATCATTTTGCTCAATATTTTATGCGCCCATTTGTCAACATTTTTCTCATTTGCATTGAATATTGAAGTTGACTAATGATCTAACTTAGTGACAAGATCACGGACTAGGAGCCATCCACAAACTCATCCTAAGCTTGACCAAAAGTTGATTAAAGGTATATCTTAGTAAAGAAGATCTGGACTAGGAGCCATCCACAAACTCTTTCTAAGCTTCTACAAGGCGACAAATCTTGAGGTTCATGTCATTTCGACAAGCGGTCCCCATGAGATCGTCTAGTTCATCAAACTATCTCCAAGTTCATGTCATTTGACAAGCGGTCTCGTAAGAATAGTTTGGCACAATTTAAGCATAAGACAATCTTGATTTTCATTTTTCACATAGCAGTTTAGAATCTCAAGAACACAAAAGCTCAAGTAATGGTCAATTTTAGATCAAAGAGCTAACAAAGCAATTACAGCGGGGCCAATGTCACAAGAGGAGCACTAATTGCGCAACTCGCTAAAACATCCACAAATTGCAATTTCTTAGTTTGAGTTGTTTAAAAAGTTCTAGCTCATATAGCAAAGACTTAGCTACACATGTAAAAGCATGATAATTCTAGCAAGTCAAAGAACTAGACATGACATTGAGCAAGAATTGAAATACAAAAGCTCTAAAGGGTAATAGGCAAAGCTTCATTAATTTTTAAAGATAAGCAGAAAAACTTATATTACAATGCATTTTTTTTATACCATCTGTTGTACCACTTGTTGAAATTTTCATATGAATGCAATATGACACAATGAGATGCAATTAAAGAACCTAAAAACCTAAAAAGTTCGAAAAGATCACTAAGTTCAGAAAAAGAACAATAAAAGATCAAAAGAACAAGGAAAGATAAGAAAAGATCAAACTCCCCTCAAACCAACCCATAAGGATAAATTACCCTAACTCGCTTCTTAAGGAGGAAAATGCGGTTTGATCTAAAGGCTTGGTAAGAATATCGCCAATTGAGCTTGGACTCTCTGAAGTGCATCACAATATCACCTTTTCAACATGATCTTTAAGGAAGTGAAAGCGAATGTCTATGTGCTTAGTCCTAGAATGTTGCCTTGGGTTTTAGCAATATTAATAGCGAAGTGTTATCACGAAAAGAGGAACACTAGCAAAGTTTAACCCATAATCTTTCAAAGTGGGCGTCATCCACAAAATCAGCTCTGACAACTAGCGGCGACTACATACTCGCCTCAGTGATGGATTGTGCAATGAAGGCGCTTTCTAGAAGACCAAGATACAAGAGGCGTGCCTAGAAAGTGGCAGTGCACGAGGTACTCTTCCTATCTAGCAAACGACCCTTAAAATCGAATCGAAAAACCTCTAATGGACAAAGTGAAGAGCGGGAATACCAAATGCCATATAAGAGGGTAGAGTGTAAATACACGAATATAAACAACGGCTTGGCGATGGGAAGTTCTCGAGAGCGCTGAAATCTTGCACAAAGACATCTAGTGAAGTGAATGTCGGTCTCGAGGCCGTCAAATCTGAGAAGGAGCCGATCATCTTTGCGGTACTCGCGTTGATCCACGACTTCTCCTTCCTCATCTGGATCCAAAGCGATCGAAGTTGCCATGGGAGTGGAAATTGGCTTGCGATCACCCATGTTGAAGCGTTTGAGTAGATCTTTAGTGTACTTCGTCGATGGATGAAAGTTCCTTCCTTGCATTGCTTGATTTGAAGTCCCAAAAGTAATTAAGCTCTCCCATCATACTCATCTCAAATTCCTGGACATAGTGTCGGAAAAAGTGAAACAAGAGCATTAGAGGAACCACCAAAAATAATATCATCCACGTAAATTTGAGCAAGCGAGGAAGTCATTACCACGCCTAAGAATAAATAGAGTTTTATCCACTTTACCCATCTCAAAATTATTTTTAAGCAAGAAGGTCTTAAGTCTATCATACCGGGCTCTAGGGGCTTGTTTAAGACCATACAATGCTTTAGATAGCTTGAAAACACGATTTGGATATTTAGGATCCTCAAAACCGGAGGTTGCTTAACATACACTTCCTCATCTATGAAACCATTTAAAAGGCACTTTTAACATCCATCGATATAATTTAAAACCTTTTGATGCGACAAATGCAAGCGAATCACGAATGGCTTCTAGTCTAGCAGCAGAGCAAATGTCTCATCAAAATCTAACCCCTCAACTTGGTGAAACCACGAGCTACCAATCGGCCTTATTTCTAACCACAGAACCATCCTCACCTTGTTTATTCTTAAACACCCAGCGGGTTCCTATAACATTATGACCACTAGGAGGTTCTACTAGGTTCCAAACTTTGTTTCTTTCAAAATTCTCTAACTCCTCATGCATGGCATTTACCCGGCTAGAATCGGATAAAGCATGTGATATATCGCGGGGTTCAAAAGAAGCAACAAAAGCGAATGAGAGTAGAGATTTGGATCATTATACAGGCGAGTGACTCGCTCATGTAGATTACCTATTATACATTCGGAGGATCTTTGTCTCTGAATGCGAAGTGGGCGCCGGGTGAGATGTCGTTTCTTCGACCTCATGATCTGCGATGATGATGATGCGGCGAGGAGCCTCAGCGAAGGTGAAGTAGGCGTAGCGAGTTCTTGTATCAATATGGGCGCCTCGGCGGCAGATGAGGAATGACATTTGCCGTCCTCATCTTCCTCCACAAAAATGCTCTCTGTCACTGTAAATCATCGTAGCAATTGATCTAGCTCGGGGCTAGTCTCATCAAAAGTGACATTACAAGTCTCTGAATAATGTTAGTCTCGATATTAAAACTCGAAAACCCCTCGAATGGCGGGATAACCCGAAATACCCCATCAAAAGTTCTTGATTCAAATTTATCTAAGTTGCTGTCTTAAGAATAAAACATTTTGATCCAAAAATTGAAAATGCGAAGCAGAGGGTTTTCTACCAAAGCGAAGCTCATAAGGAGTCTTGCCTAAAGAAGGTCTCAAAAGACACGATTTGCAATATGGCAAGCGATAGCAATAGCTTGGCCCAAAATCTCCTCGGTGTGTTATACTCATCTAGCATCGTCCTAGCCATTTCGACCAAGGTCCTATTCTTCCTTTCCACCACGCCATTTTGTTGAGGGCGTGTGGAGAGGAGAAGCGATGCTCAATACCACGCTCGGCACAAAAGAAGCAAAAGAAGCATTTTTGAACTCCGTGCCATTATCACTGCGAATCGCTCTCAAAGCACCGGAAGCTCGAAGCCAAGCGAAGAACAAGGTCATGAAAATAACCAAAAGCTTCATCCTTTGAAGTAAGAAAGAACACCCAAGTATATCTAGAAAGATCATCGACTATGACAAGAATATACCATTTTCCATTGTGATGGGACTCTAGCGGGACCAGCGGTATCCATATGAAGCAAGCATCACAGTCAGTCGGTCATAACCATAGTCCGAAGGGTGTGGCGGCAACTTGTTTGCCATGCCTACAAAGCGCACATCTGACATCTTTGCGACTTTGAGCTTAGGCAAACCTCTCATGAGATCAAGGTTGCTAACTCGTGTCGGATGATCAAAACCAATGTGCCCCAAGCGTCGATGCCAAAGCCGTAAATCGAGAAGAAGATGTAAGCAAACATTTAAGAGATCCGGCAAGAGATTACGAAAAATCGGCTCCAAAAATTCTACCAACTCTAGAGATTCCAAACACAAGCTCACGGTAGAATCAAGCACACGACAAGCATTTTTCTTAAAACAGTCTCATAGCCATCATCAAGAAGGTGAGAAGCGAAAGGAGATTATACCTAAGCTTGTCCACAAGAGCGACATCCTTTAGAATGAATTTGTTGTTCACCTAATTGATCTGTTCCTTCAATTAGCCCTTGTGTATCATCTCCAAAAGTGATGAAGTCATCACTGTTGCTCGCGTGAAAGAGGTGAACCATTTTGAGTTCCGGTCATGTGGCGTGAACATCGGAGTCAACGAACCACGTGTTCTTCCCTTTCGCGATAATCCACGAAAATCAAGGAACAAAAGAGCGATGTGTCTCAATCTTGGGATTAGATAAACAAGATTTAGGAATCGATCTTGAGACACACGTCTACAAAAGTATACAAACCGAAGTACTATCCTTGATTTCATCTAACATTCGATTATGAGCAATGTTTAAATTAAAATGAGACTTGAGCTGTCCATGGGCGGTCGGCCGGCGTTGGTGGCGGTCGAGCCGGTGACCAAAGCAGTCGGGACCGGTGACCCAATGATCGGACCTTGATCGATACACATTAGAATTAGGATGTCTAGAAACATAATGATTTGCATGAGATAAAAATCCTAATCGAGGTTTATTCTTTTCGGTGTTACCATGTCTCATAGAAGCTCTAGGTTGCATGAATGAAATTCTATCAAAATTTTCCTATCATTTTCAACCTCATGTGATATTCAATCAAATGTCCACCTTTTTGCAATAAGTGCAATGGTACTTGGTACCACTAGAAGAAGCACCATTTGAATTAATACAAGGTTGGGCAAAACCTGTGATTTAAAAGATGTTTTGCGAGGTTGGGTTTTGAATTCAATTAAACCTTTTCCAAGACTTGAATGACTTTTGGGTTTGAATTGTCTTGAAAAGAATTGAATCCTAAACCTTGCTTCTTATAAGGAGTTTTAGACTTGTCAAGAATCATGTTTAATTGTTTCTTACCTTTAGAAAATTTTTCTAATGTATCATGAAGGTAAGCATTTTCTTTTCTCAAGTTAACACAAGAATCACAAGTTTTATCCATAGATTTTCCTTATACAAAGCAATTTCAAGCTTAAGAGTGGAACATGAAGCACAAGTAGTATTTTCAATATTGTCCTTAAGCTTAGCATATTTGACTCTAGCAGCTTCTAAGATATCTTTGATTTCACGTTCTTTTTCTAAGCATGAAGTGCAAGGGCTAGAATCAAAAACATCAAAAGCAATCAATTTACTAGATTCTAAACATTTTTCACAAGGAGCACTTTTAATTTCATTTAGTTCAGATCTAGCATTCTCAAGTTGTTGTCTGAAATATTATGAAGCGATTGTAACTTGGTAATTTGAATGCATAGCATGACAAGATAAACATTCATCGAGTTCAAGAGTCTTAGCAGTTTTAAGCTCTACTTTCGGTTTGCTAATTTTTGACTCTAATTTCTTATTTTTTGTCATAACAAATTCAAGCGCTTCATCTTGACTAAGCAATTGCTCAACTATAGAATCATATTTAGCAGAAAGCTCATCATAAGAAAAAGATACCTCATTATCATCAATGTTGTCCGTGTCAACCATGAAGCACATGCCAGTGAAGTCTTTGGCCTTCCTTTCTTTTTACCTTGAGGATCTCCTCCTCCTTGTCCTCCTCACTCCGGTATCCACATCGCTCAAGGATTGATCCTCAAAAGCGGCAAGGACCGGTGGCGACCTTCACAAGCTTATTTGCCTCATACCTTGATTTGTTGAAAGGAGGCTTCTTCCAAGTGGCTTTCCTTCCTTATGATTGCTCTTACCTTTCGACTTGGGGCAATTTGCGGATATGATTGAGCTCACCACATTCATAGCATGTTCAGGACCACCTCTCTTTTGTTTCTCACATTATTGTAGGCCGTGTGAATTTCTTAGCTAGAAGAGCTAACTCTGTTTGAGAATACTTTCAAGCTCCTCTTCATGAATAGCGAGATAAACAAGCAAATGAAAATCGAAGAAGATTCACAAGAGTCATCAAAAGCCTTTTGAGAGGATCGCTACCAAAGCTAAATTATCTTTCTTAGGATGATCAACTCTTTTAATTTCATGAGTCTTGAGTTTACTATAAAGCAATTCTAAAGTAAGACTTGAAAGATCAACATTTTCTTCTATAGCGGTAGCTTTCATCTCCCACTCCTTGGTGTTGATTGCGACCAAGAGATGGGTGGCATTTTCAGATTGAGAATATTCAATATCAACGACTTTCATTTGATTAATTACTTTATTAAGCGGTGAAAATGTCATCGATGCTCTCTCGGGGCGCATCTCGAATTTATTGTACTCACGCTTGTAAGATTTGGCGCACCTTTTTGATTTGGGACGAACCCTCATGATATGTTTGAGAGTGTTCCAAATTTCATCTTGTGATTGAAAGATTGCAAATTCTATCATATTCTTGTCTACCAAGTGCACCATATAAAAGATTCTTAGCCTTATTGTTGTTAGCCAAAAGAATTGCGAAGCAGTGTAGCAATTTCGGGAATAACGGTGGGGCTCTAACAACATCCCAAATAGCTTGTCCCTCGCTCTCAAGAAAGACGCGCATCGATTCTTCCAATAGGCATAGTCGTGCCCATCGAAGATATGCGGTTTAGTAGAAAACTTATCCATCGCCAAAGTTCGGTGGACGGTTAAGATCAAGATTGAACTAGCAGGGCTCGATACCACTTGTTGGACCGTAAAAGCGACTAGAGGGGTGAATAGGAACACGCTCACTTTTTCACAAATTATGAACTCAATACAATTTAACTCCGGTAGCTATTAGAAAGCTATGAAGATCAATATACCGATCAATGGAAGACTAGTATTGAATCAATTAAACCCCTAAGCAATATAACAAAATCAACTAAGATTACCAAGACTCACACACGCAGGCGGTCGACCGTTATACTCAACCGGTCGGACCGATTGCAGCGATCGGCCGGCGTTGTCTTTGGCGGTCGGACCGCTCAAAATCGGTCGGCCGGTGATGATGGCGGTTTGACCGCCGACTCTAGAACCGATCTGCGATAAATCGGCCGATGGCGAAGTTGCAATTAGGTGAAACTTTTGATTCTCAACTCCAATCTTTATGAAACTTTGCACACACCTTCTATATGCTATTGAGGACCTATTCAATCGAATATTATGATAATTCTTGGAGCGATCTTGAGCAATTGTCAATTGATTAACGAAGGTCTAAAGCAGGGCAGAACGAAAACTTGATCCTAAAGCTTGTTCGTGAGAGATTGATGATCAAGATGATGCTAGATAGATTCACACATATCACGCAAGCTAATTCACGTGAAAGAATCAATCACAAACTCGCGGATCAAAGAAAGCCCTAAAATCACCAAATTGAAAGCAAGAACGAAAAGAGACTTATCTCAAGCAAACCTTGCATAGATTGATTTAGTGATTGAAGCTGGATTACATCCACACCATCATGGATCGATAGACAATCAAGGATCACGAAATTCACCACAAACCATCAAGAGCCCTAGCCTCCACCTCAACTCCCTAAAGACAATTAGGGTTTTGAAACATAAAAGGCGAGAGAGAGAGGTGCGACCACCATCTCCTCCTATTTATAGTGGAGGCCTAAAACTCTTAGGGTTTGACTTAATTGGGCTCCGTTAAGGCCCACTAACAAGCGGGTCACACACGCACGCGCCGCCAAGCGCCGTCTTTAACTTTTGACCTAAACCGCTTCACCATGCATCATGGATTCGCCAATAGGTCACCCTTGTCCATCTTGTGTCACGCTTGAGTCGTTGACCTCACGGCATCGTCGATCGTTACGGACCTCAACTCTTCAAGTCTAGTCCGATCCTCCTCGCCGTTGACCGTCGTTGACCACCAAGCAACTGCACAACCACGGACAAGAAAACACGAATTCGGGAACAAGTTCTTCACAACTTGACCCATGTTAGTCAAAACATGCATCATGCAAATCATATGCCATGAAACCAATGACTTTGACCTAACAAAACAACATCGCCACGAAGTTGGCGGCGTTCAAGTAAGCCGGTCCGACCGCTCGGGTGAGCGGTCGGACCGCCCATGGCGGTCGGACCGCTCCACAATGAGCAGTCGGACCTTATAAGACTTAGCCGAAATTCAAGCTCCCAAAACCGAAACCTTCGAAAACTTTAAACCAATAGAACTTTTCTTGGAGACTCCAAAATCATGAGACCAAGTGCATTGGGATCCCTTACTTGTCTACAACACCTATTTTTGGCCCATTTCGATTTGAACACTTTTGGTCATCGCCGGTCCGCCCCGCCCACGGCCGGTCGGGCCAGATTGGGGACCGTCGGACCCGCCTGTCCGAGAATACACTGTAGCTTTGTCGAAAAGCAGCGTGAAACAACAAACCGTAAGCGCCATTGCCAATTGTCACATCATCCTAAGATCGGAGCATATCCCCATGAAATCCACAATCTCCCCTTGATGAACACATTGGCAATTATCCGAAAAATGTAAGTAAGAGGTTTGAAAGCGAGTTTACTCGTGGTTTTTCGCACAAAGGCACAACTTGGTCCATAAGCAAGAAAAAGCAATGAAAATGACCAAGCTGGCATCAGAATAGTATAGGCATGTGAGACAAAGCAAAAGTAAGCATAAAAACTTTAATTTCCAGAAACGAGTCAAAATTCTCACATAAGGTCCATATGAAAGAACAATTGTTCAATTGACCTATGATCATTGTGAAGATAAAAGAATGCAATTCAAGTTCAGAATATTCAATAAGACAATAAGAATGCAACTCAAGAACTCCCCTCACTATGATCATCAAATTTCAAATTTTGGTTTCTCCCTTTGTATAAACTTCTCCCCCAATCTTCTCCCCCAATAAAGAAATAGAGAATAATTAACACATCTTTTCTTCTCATTTAACACAACTTCTCCCCCTTTGACAATGGATTCATCAAGGAATCACGCCTTCCTCTCATCCAGAGATAACAAATATAGAATAAAAGAAGAAGCAGAAACAAAAAGAAGTAAAAAGAGGAGTATGCATGAAGTGCAATGGAGTGGCTTCATTTTTATATTTTTCAATTTTTGATTACAAGAAGCTTTGGAGATTACCCAAAAGAACAATCTAGTATCTCTAATATTGCACAACAAAGACATATCAAGCTGTAGCGCTAGCAAAATCATGGAAAGACATATATATCAAAGCTAAGCACAAAGGCTCAAAAGTAAAGCGATAGATTTGATCAATTTAAGCAACGCTTCAAATTGACAAGTTCATCAACGAGGATCCTAAAGTGAAATTGGCCATGTCAAAATGTCAAAGTGAGATCAAAAATCTAACAAAGACCACATTAGAGTCAATCAAGTCCGTATTGAATCATTTTGCTCAATATTTTATAAACGCCCATTTGTCAACATTTTTCTCATTTGCATTGAATATTGAAGTTGACTAATGATCTAACTTAGTGACAAGATCTGGACTAGGAGCCATCCACAAACTCATCCTAAGCTTGACCAAAAGTTGATTAAAGGTATATCTTAGTAAAGAAGATCCTGGACTAGGAGCCATCCACAAACTCTTTCTAAGCTTCTACAAGGCGACAAATCTTGAGGTTCATGTCATTTCGACAAGCGGTCCCCATGAGATCGTCTAGTTCATCAAACTATCTCCAAGTTCATGTCATTTGACAAGCAGTCTCGTAAGAATAGTTTGGCACAATTTAAGCATAAGACAATCTTGATTTTCATTTTTCACATAAGCAGTTTTAGAATCTCAAGAACACAAGAGCTCAAGTAATGGTCAATTTTAGATCAAAGAGCTAACAAAGCAATTCAGCGGGGCCAATGTCACAAGAGGAGCACTAATTGCAACTCGCTAAAACATCCACAAATTGCAATTTCTTAGTTTGAGTTGTTTAAAAAGTTCTAGCTCATATAGCAAAGACTTAGCTACACATGTAAAAGCATGATAATTCTAGCAAGTCAAAGAACTAGACATGACATTGAGCAAGAATTGAAATACAAAAGCTCTAAAGGGTAATAGGCAAAGCTTCATTAATTTTTAAAGATAAGCAGAAAAACTTATATTACAATGCATTTTTTTATACCATCTGTTGTACCACTTGTTGAAATTTTCATATGAATGCAATATGACACAATGAGATGCAATTAAAGAACCTAAAAAGTTCGAAAAGATCACTAAGTTCAGAAAAAGAACAATAAAAGATCAAAAGAACAAGGAAAGATAAGAAAAAGATCAAACTCCCCCTCAAACCAACCCATAAGGATAAATTACCCCTAACTCGCTTCTTAGGGCGGAAAATCTGGTTTGATCTAAAGGCTTGGTAAGAATATCGCCAATTGAGCTTGGACTCTCTGAAGTGCATCACAATATCACCTTTTTCAACATGATCTTTAAGGAAGTGAAAGCGAATGTCTATGTGCTTAGTCCTAGAATGTTGTACTGGGTTTTTAGCAATATTAATAGCAGAAGTGTTATCACAGAAAAGAGGAACACTAGCAAAGTTTAACCCATAATCTTTCAAAGTGGATGTCATCCACAAAATCAAGCTCTGACAACTAGCAATGACTACATACTCGCCTCAATGGTGGATTGTGCAGCAGTAAGTGCTTTCTAGAAGACCAAGATACAAGAGCGTGCCTAGAAAGTGGCAGTGCACGAGGTACTCTTCCTATCTAACAAATGACCCATAAAATCGAATCGAAAAACCTCTAATGGACAAAGTGAAGAGCGGGAATACCAAATGCCATATAAGAGGGTAGAGTGTAAATACGAATATAAACGCTTAACGGCTTAGCGATGGGAAGTTCTCGGAGGCGCTGAAATCTTGCACAAAGACATACAGTGAAGTGAATGTCGGTCTCGGCCGTCAAATCTGAAGGGGCCGATCATCTTTGCGGTACTCGCGTTGATCCACGACTTCTCCTTCCTCATACGGATCCAAAGCGATCGAAGTTGCCATGGGAGTGGAAATTGGCTTGCAGTCACCCATGTTGAAGCGTTTGAGTAGATCTTTAGTGTACTTCGTCTGATGGATGAAAGTTCCTTCCTTGCATTGCTTGATTTGAAGTCCCAAAAAGTAATTAAGCTCTCCCATCATACTCATCTCAAATTCCCTGGACATAGTGTCAGAAAAGCTGGAAACAAGAGCATTAGAGGAACCACCAAAAATAATATCATCCACGTAAATTTGAGCAAGCAGGAAGTCATTACCACGCCTAAGAATAAAAAGAGTTTTATCCACTTTACCCATCTCAAAGTTATTTTTAAGCAAGAAGGTCTTAAGTCTATCATACCAGGCTCTAGGGGCTTGTTTAAGACCATATAATGCTTTAGATAGCTTGAAAACACGATTTGGATATTTGGGATCCTCAAAGCCAGGGGGTTGCTTAACATACACTTCCTCATCTATGAAACCATTTAAAAAGGCACTTTTAACATCCATCTGATATAATTTAAAACCTTTTGATCACGACAAATGCAAGCGAGAATCTGCGAATGGCTTCTAGTCTAGCAGCAGAGCAAATGTCTCATCAAAATCTAACCCCTCAACTTAGTGAAACCACAGAGCTACCAATCTGGCCTTATTTCTAACCACAGAACCATCCTCACCTTGTTTATTCTTAAACACCCAACGGGTTCCTATAACATTATGACCACTAGGAGGTTCTACTAGGTTCCAAACTTTGTTTCTTTCAAAATTCTCTAACTCCTCATGCATGGCATTTACCCGTTAGAATCGGATAAAGCATGTGATATATCGCGGGGTTCAAAGAAGCAACAAAAGCCGAATGAGAGTAGAGATTTGGATCATTATACAGGCGAGTGACTCGCTCATGTAGATTACCTATTATACATTCGGAGGATCTTTGTCTCTGAATCTGAGTGGGCGCCGGGTGAGATGTCGTTTCTTCGACCTCGGTGAGTCTGCGATGATGATGATGCGTGAGGGCCTCAATGAAGGTGAAGTAGGCGTGCGAGTTCTTGTATCAATATGGGCGCCTCGGCGAGCAGATGAGGAATGACATTTGCCGTCCTCATCTTCCTCCACAAAAATGCTCTCTCACACTGTAAATCATCAGTAGCAATTGATCTAGCTCGAGGCTAGTCTCATCAAAAGTGACATTACAAGTCTCTGAATAATGTTAGTCTCGGTATTAAAAACTCGAAAACCCCTCGAATGGCGGGATAACCGAAATACCCCATCAAAGTTCTTGATTCAAATTTATCTAAGTTGCTGTCTTAAGAATAAAACATTTTGATCCAAAAATTCGAAAATGCGAAGCAGAGGGTTTTCTACCAAATCGAAGCTCATAAGGAGTCTTGCCTAAAGAAGGTCTCAAAAGACACGATTTGCAATATGGCAAGCGATAGCAATAACCCGACCCAAAATCTCCTCGGTGTGTTATACTCATCTAGCATCGTCCTAGCCATTTCGACCAAGGTTCTATTCTTCCTTTCCACCACGCCATTTTGTTGAGGGCGTGTGGAGAGGAGAAGCGATGCTCAATACCACTTTCGGCACAAAAGAAGCAAAAGAAGCATTTTGAACTCAGTGCCATTATCACTGCGAATCGCTCTCAAAGCACCAGGAAGCTCGAAGCCAAGCGAAGAACAAGGTCATGAAAATAACCAAAAGCTTCATCCTTTGAAGTAAGAAAGAACACCCAAGTATATCTAGAAAGATCATCGACTATGACAAGAATATACCATTTTCCATAAGTAATGGGACTCTAGCGGGACCAGCGGTATCCATATGAAGTAAGCGTCACGGTGAAGTCGGTCATAACCATAGTCTGAGAAGGGTGTGGCGGCAACTTGTTTGCCATGCCTACAAAAGCGCATCTCTGACATCTTTGTGACTTTGAGCTTAGGCAAACCTCTCATGAGATCAAGGTTGCTAACTCGTGTCGAGATGATCAAAACCAATGTGCCCCAAGCGTCGATGCCAAAGCCGAAATCGAGAAGAAGATGTAAGCAAACATTTAAGAGATCCGACCAAGAGATTACGAAAAATCGGCTCCAAAATTCTACCAACTCTAGAGATTCCAAACACAAGCTCACGGTGAGAATCAAGCACCGACAAGCATTTTTCTTAAAAACAGTCTCATAGCCATCATCAAGAAGTGAGAAGCGAAAGGATATTATACCTAAGCTTGTCCACAAGAAGCGACATCCTTTAGAATGAATTTGTTGTTCACCCTAATTGATCTGTTCCTTCAATTCGCCCTTGTGTATCATCTCCAAAAGTGATGAAGTCATCACTGTTGCTCGCGTGAAAGAGGTGAACCATTTTGAGTTCCGGTCATGTGGCGTGAACATCGAGTCAACGAACCACGTGTTCTTTCCCTTTCGCGATAATCCACGAAAATCAAGGAACAAAAGAACGATGTGTCTCAATACTGGGATTAGATAAACATGATTTAGGAATCCAGTACTGAGACACACGTCTACAAGGAGTATACAAACCAGAAGTACTATCCTTGATTTCATCTAACATTCGATTATGAACAATGTTTAAATTAAAATGAGACTTGAACTGTCCATGGGCGGATCCGGCGTTGGGGAATTTGGCGGTCGACCGTGACCAAAGCGGTCGGGCCGGTGACCAATGATCAGACCTTGATCGATACACATTAGAATTAGGATGTCTAGAAACATAATGATTTGCATGAGATAAAAATCCTAATCCAGGTTTATTCTTTTCAGTGTTACCATGTCTCATAGAAGCTCTAGGTTGCATGAATGAAATTCTATCAAAATTTTTCCTATCATTTTCAACCTCGCCTTGATATTCAATCAAATGTCCACCCTTTTTGCAATAAGTGCAATGGTACTTGGTACCACTAGAAGGCGCACCATTTGAATTAATACAAGGTTGGGCAAAACACTGCAGATTTAAAAGATGTTTTGCGCGAGGTTGGGTTTTGAATTCAATTAAACCTTTTTCCAAGACTTGAATGACTTTTGGGTTTGAATTGTCTTGAAAAGAATTGAATCCTAAACCTTGCTTCTTATAAGGAGTTTTAGACTTGTCAAGAATCATGTTTAATTGTTTCTTACCTTTAGAAAATTTTCTAATGTATCATGAAGGTAAGCATTTTCTTTTCTCAAGTTAACACAAGAATCACAAGTTTTATCCATAGATTTTTCCTTATACAAAGCAATTTCAAGCTTAAGAGTGGAACATGAAGCACAAGTAGTATTTTCAATATTGTCCTTAAGCTTGGCATATTTGACTCTAGCGACTTCTAAGATATCTTTGATTTCACGTTCTTTTCTAAGCATGAAGTGCAAGGGCTAGAATCAAAAACATCAAAAGCAATCAATTTACTAGATTCTAAACATTTTTCACAAGGAGCACTTTTAATTTCATTTAATTCAGATCTAGCATTCTCAAGTTGTTGTACTGAAATATTATGAAGCGATTGTAACTTGGTAATTTACGAATGCATAGCATGACAAGATAAACATTCATCGAGTTCAAGAGTCT